>ML675603.1:39966440-40083711 GCA_007922155.1 Mesoclemmys tuberculata
CTTTTGTACCACAAAATGTATTCAGTAGTTGGTATGGAGAGCATTTTTAAGTGTCTTGACTGGACTTTTTGTTCTTCTAGTATTTCTGTAGTTAAAACAGTTCATAGCTTTCTGTGATTTTTCTGATTTGAATTTTCCCTGTCAGCAAGTGGAACTAAAATCTCCAATTAAAAAAAACAAACCCAAAAACCAGAGTCCTGAAGAACCCTAGTTCTTGATGCATACCACAGCAGATGGAATCAAAGTACTTCTATTTCTTTAAGAATTGGGTTCCTTTTCTTAGCTAGAAGGGATCTATGTAGAGGACCAAAACTTTTCTTTCCCTGTCTTGGTTGTATCATAAGAATTATAACTGGGAACATTTTATTTTCTTTCCTGTTTAGCATTTGCAGTCGTGGAGCTTTCATTGGCTGCTTTAATTTATAGGCTTTCTTGCTCTTTTCCTGGGAGGATTTCACAAGATGTCTTAATTCTTTCTTTCTTTTAGGATTTAAAGGCTGTCTAATCCCTCAGATTACCGACATGTACAAGAAAAACTCACCAGAACCTTTCACCTGAAGAAAACTGATTTTGTTTGAAAGGCACAGATAGTCATTAATATTTCTTAATAATCTTGTTCCTTGAGAGAAGCCTGTAACAATCCGACAGGCACAATTTCTCTTCAGGGTGTTGTGCAGGATCCAGTTTATAAAGGTGGGAGGAGAAGGGAGGAGTGTCTGTTTTTGTTAAAAGTCCTGAAGATTACTACAGCTTTTATTGTTGTCACTGATAAGAAATAACAATCCCTCTTTTCCCCTCCACTGTATTTCTCACCTGAACCTCATCTGTGATGTCCTAAAATCATGGTCGCTATTCCTTTATCTGAAAAAAGTTTAGCTCTCATCTTGGAAAGTGACGGATCTGGAGACAGACTCTAACCCAGATTTCTTGTATGTAGTATAATTTAAATCTTTGGGCCTGAGCTAGGTTTGTTTTAAATTCCCTTCTGTCCAGTTGCATGTTTTAAATTCCCTTCTGTCCAGATAATGATATGCTGTGTTTAGCAATTTCTTTGTGCTTGATTACTTCTTTTAATACTTTAAAAACTGATATCTTCCAAGATCAGCCCCACATGCCTGGCAACATTTTAGACCTAAATTATGCAGCAAGCCACTTTGATTTAAGCATATCAAATCAAAATAAGGTTGGCGTCTTCGCTCTTGATTGTGCTTTTTTCAAGACAAATCTGTGTTTGATAAACTGTCTTAAGACTAGACCACAGAATTTTAGCTTCTGGCCAAGCCAAAATTTATCCCAATTTTCTGTATTTTATTTCCATAACTTTCTCTACATTCTCACAGGGTTAGTACCCGATATCTGTAGCATCTTATTAGGTAGCTTAAATTTAATTTTAAGTTCAATTACTTCTGACATAAAAAGATTTCAGCTTTGCTAAACTCACTTTTCAAAATACATGGTGTCATATTAGAGGCACTGTAACTCTTCAGTATAAATAAAAGAATACTGTTCAAATGTTACTCAGTGTATAATATAACTTCAAAGTGTATAATATAGCTACTAAATAAACACCAGCTGGTAAGAGAGAAAACCCTGAAATGTTAAGCTTATTGTAACAGGATGGCTAGCAAAGGATGATGTAACAAGGGGATTTTGATTAGTAGTAGAGAGGTTATTTTACTCTATATTTGGCACTGATGCTATCGTTGGTGGAATACTGTGTCCAGTTTTGATGCTCACAATTCAAAAAAACAAAAACAAAAAAAAACCCAATCAGTCGTGTAGCACTTTAAAGATTAACAAATTTACTTTCTGCAGGCAGAAGCTTTCGTGGGCCACTTCAGCCCATGAAAGCTTCTGCCTGCAGAAAGTAAATTTGTTAGTCTTTAAAGTGCTACAGGACTCCCACTGTTTTTGCTGTATACAGACTAACATGGCTACCTCTCTGGAACTTTTCACAATTCAAAAAGGATGTTGATAAATTGTAGCGGGTTCAGAGATGAGCCACAACAATGATTAAAGAATTAGAAAACATGTACTATAGTGATAAACATACTGAGCACCTTAAGTCTATCTTAACAAAGAGAAGGTTAAGGGGTGACTTGATTACAGTCTTTAAGTATCTACATGGGGAACAAATATTTAATAACATGCTCTTCAGTCTAGCAGACAAACGTATAACATGATCCAATGACTGCAAGTTGAAGTTAGACAAATTCAGACTGGAAATAAGCCAGACATTTTTAATGATGATAGTAATTAATCATTGGAACAGTTTACCAAGGGTTGTGTTGGATTCTCCATCACTGACCATTTTAAAATCAAGATTGGATGTTTTTCTAAAAGATACGTTTAGGAATTATTTTGGGGAAATTCTGTGGCCTTTTTTATACAGGATGTCAAGGTAGATGACCACAATGATATGACCTTAGAATCTGTGAATTTGTTTGGACTTTAATTGGGGCCACTGGGAGCTTCATCTACTTCCTTTTGAGACCAAGAGAACGGTCCCTTTTAAAAGTAGATATGTGACAAGGCTGGTAGAAGAAATAGATTGGAGAGAATGGACACAATTATTGGGAGTCCCCCACCTGCAGGCTTTGTAGAGAGAAATCATGATCTTAAAAGATAATTGAAATAGATCTTCAATGGAACCCAAAATTGCTACTGGATGTCCTAAAACAGAACACGTATGTAACAAAGTGCAACTCTTTTCAATACCATATTTGTTAGTGGTAGACAAATGTATAGAAACCTCACATGGGAAAAAGATGCTCCAAACTTGCTGAGTTATAGGAAGGGGGTAACTCTAGGTTTCCTAATATGGAGATTGAATTGATGGGCAGAGAAATAAGTTGGTTAAGCTATATTCTTACTTCTTATTGATGATTCTTAGAAAAAAAGGGGTTTGGGTGTCAAAATATTCTACTACTTTATGGGGGTTATAACATCACTGCTTCCACCTACTCTGAGTATTGTTCTAATATTAATTTATAAAAAGGCAACTGAAAAAGAGAAAAAACTTCTGACTTTAGAAAGTCTAGGAGGGTTAGCTGCATCTGCAATAAAGCCAAGCAGATTTTCATCATATTGCCTCTATCAAAACACTGTTCTTTGAATGAGCCTGAGAAGATATGCCATTTATTACTTACTTTTTTGTACAGTATAGGGTTATCAAGATGTAACTCTGATTTATAGTTTTTGCACATTGTATAGCTTAATTTACAAAAGAAGCAATACAGGCTCTATTAGTAAATTTATCACCATTGAAGTAGTCGCCATTTTATCTTGCCTTATTAAAACCCTATTTGTCAAATAATCTGCAAACCAGTTTAATGCATTTAGTAGAAATTTAAGGCCATATAATTTATTCGTTATAATACAAAACTCCAACATATTTAAATATTTTGATGTGAGCAGGCATGTAAATCAGGCAGTGAAATACCATCAACACTTTTGGCCAAAATAAGTGGTTTTTTTCACCAACTAATAGCTACCCTCTATTCAGAAATTAATTTAAGATTTTGCAGTTGGAGTTTTTATACTGGTTTTCATAGAGAATGTAGCCCTGTCAATAACAATATTAAATTCAACCATGAATGGGTTTCATTTCTTTTATGTGGAATTCTGTTTCACAATAAGACACTCTCCGCACACAATGATTTCAGCATCAGTTTGATAATTGATTGCTCTTCTTAGTTGCTTTAAGGGCATTCAGTCTTTGGCCCTGTCCCTTTATAATATTATCCAAGAAGTGCTAGAATTGCTGGGAAAATGCTTATGTCTTACTTATTAAATACTCTCTCTCTTCCCTCCACTGAGGTGTTCCTTAAAATTGAAATAGCTTATTTTCAGCACTTAACGCTCTATATGGACTTTTAAAAAGAGTGCCACAGCTATTTTTGACTGTCTGTGGCCAGTTAGGGTAACAATCAGTTCTCTGTGATCCTAGTGTGCATGTTGGGGATTTTATGCCAAGAAAGGTGTGTTGTGAGCAATGCCTAGTTGCTTGGTACTGCTGAATTCTAATCTTTTCTCTGAAACAAACTCCCTGCATTGCCTTAGGCAAGTTACTTAACTCTTTTGAAGGTAGAAAAATGCATGGAACATTGAATAAAAGATAATTAGGGAAAAACCAGACTTCAGGTTAGTAAAAGAACTGCACATACAGAAGTTATACAGAAAGGTATTTCACTAACTTGGACTCAGATGTAGAAGAAAATCCTGTTTCTGGATATGCTGCAGGACACAGATAGTATATAAGATCTGGGGGTTACAGTGGACAAGAAGCTGGATATGAGTCAACAGTGTGCCCTGGTTGCCAAGAAGGCTAATCGCATCTTGGGCTGCATTAGTAAGAGCATTGCCAGCAGCTCACGGGAAGTGATTATTTCCTTCTATTCGACATTGCTGAGGCCGCATTTGGAGTATTGTGTCTAGTTTTGGGCCCCCCACTACAAAAAGGATGTGGACAAGTTGGAGAGAGTCCAGCGGAGGGCAACAAAAATAATTAGGAGGCTGGAGCACAAGACTTATGAGGCGAGGCTGAGGGAACTAGGCCTGTTTAGTCTGTAGAAGAGAAGAATGAGGGGGATTTGATAGCAGCCTTTAACTACCTGAAAGGGGGTTCCAGGGAGGATGGAGATAGGCTGTTCTCAGTGGTGGCAGATGACAGAACAAGGAGCAAGGATCTCAAGTTGCAGTGGGGGAGGTCTAGGTTGGACGTTAGAAAAAACTTTTTCACTAGGAGGGTGGTGAAGCACTGGAATGGGTTACCTAGGGAGGTGATGGCATCTCCATCTTTAGAGGTTTTTAAGCTGTGGCTTGACAAAACCCTCAATGGGATTATTTAGTTGAGGTTAATCCTGCTTTGAGCAGGGGGTTGGACTAGATGACCTCCTGAGGTCCCTTCCAACTCTAATATTCTGTGATTGATTCTATGATATATTGGGCAAAAATTCAGACCTAGAATGTAAGCTGTGAGAGGAAACATAAACCTGAAATAAATTGCACACATATAGGGAGTGAGAAAGCAAAAGAATGGTTTAACATGCGTCACCCTAGCCAAATGATTTTATTTGTTGTTAGCAAATTATTTTTTTTAAGGGAAAAGTCATACTTTCTTTAAAACTGAATCCTGAGGGTTCAAGCACATAAAATGCATAGAAATTAATAATTCCTGTTGACTGACAAATATTAGAAGTATACAGCACTGGGGTAAAATGGAAAGAGAGGGGACAATACAGTCTAACAGAGATCTGCTTTTTCAAGAGAGTGAGCAGGCTTTGATCAGCCATAGGAAATGGGAACACAGCTGCTTGGACCCACAGAAGATAAGACGAATATTTACAAATTGTTACCTGTTCTTAATACTGCCTATAGGGTCTGAGGCAGCAAGAGACTAAAACAGAAGACTCATTAGGGTTTGATCCAAAGCCCATTGAAGTCCATGAGTATCTTTCCATTGATTTCAGTGGGCTTTGGATCATGCCCTTAGAGTAGAATAGGTATCCAAAGAGGTTTAACTGAAGCCCTTTTGGCCAGCATTCTCCAGTTATCTTTAGATAAATCTTTGGCCAAACAATTTGATCTTAACAGCCAAACAGGAGATTTATCTAAGCTACCAGAAGTACCACTTTTGACAAACAAAACTATGTGGGTTATCCTGTTGGAACCATCCACAATAGTCTACCCAGATGCAAGAGAGAGCTTGTTGTACCTTCAATTAGCAACTCAGAAACAACAGTACAGAACTGTTAGGATAGTTAGTAAGGATGTGGGGTGCAGAAGGATATCACCATTGTTGCTACATAATATGTGTGTTCGTTTCAATCAGTGATGTATAAACTCTGAAAGCACACCGAGGATGTCATATTTGCAGTCTTTTCTGAGGGTGAACCTGCTAGAAATAAAAGTGGGGGGAAATGCAGTGTATATTATACAGGGCAAAAATAAAACGGAACTATAGAAACAGACAGTCCAATGTGATACTTTCTCCCCGTATCTTAGTTTCAGTTAATCTGAGACGTCTTTTGTTGCTATGTCAGGAGAAGCAGGTGATCCGTTTGTCTGTCGCTGCTGGTGCCACATGTCAGTTGGAAGCTTTCCTAAATCAGTGTGAAAGAAGTAAAATGAAAGGCTGCTTTCACACTGTATTACAAGTGCTGATGGTTATTAAGGTCTGGGTGGTCTCAGTCAACAGAAAACCCCTCAGATTGTATGTCACACTTCCCTTCAAATTCACTGAATCAATGGATACTTATATTCTATCTAAAAAAAGAGTGGGACAGAGGCAAATGAACTGAGAAATTATGTGCAGGTACTGCACATCAAAACTGGGAGGGAGAACCCACATAGAATGTATCACGATAGTGGTTATTTAAGAATAAAAGCTCATTCTCCTGAATGCACTGGGGATAGAGTATTCTGGATCAAATTAACTAATAAAGCATTATTGGGCTACTAAAACTAATCCTGTTAATTTGGAAACCACCACTTAAAAAAGATCCATGACTTTCCAGTGCAGTGGTAGGATGAGCATCACTAACATAACATTTATACAGATTTACTACATGCTGTAGTTTAATCTTTCTTTTTGCTCCCAGGAGCCAGTCAACATTTAGAACATATTGCTATCCTCTTCTTGAAATTTATGGTTAACTCCTCTGTTCAGTCGCGTTTTGTGATGTGAAGGATTCAGATATAATGTGTAAGAGCATGTAAATCAACTACTTTAAGGTTCAGACTTCCTCACACCTGCTGACAGATGGCCACTTACAATGTGTAGGATTGGCAGGATTCGATGTAAATCAATAGAAGTCAGTAATTGATGATTTCAGCTAATGCTGAAATCTGAAAAAAATGTCAATTAACAGTCAGCAAGAATGCAGCCTCTCCCCTCTCCCTTGCTCCTTCAGGGATCAGGTGTTACCAGCCCGCAGCCGTGTAGGATGTCCTCTGCAGCCCTGCTGTCATGGGAATACATGGACCGAGACAGCTGGCTTGAAAAGGGCTCTCTGCTGTTGCAGGGCTGGTGATACCTGATTCCTGAAGAAGCAAAGTACAGGGAAGGCTGCAGTCCTGGCAGGGCAGAGTAAAGACCTCTAGCACTGCAAGTTGTTAAGAGAGCAGGGCTTCAGAGAGCTCCCTGTGCTGCGGCAGGGCCAGTAACACCCAGTCTCTGCAGGTGTAAAGTGCAGCAAAGGCCGTGGTCCTAGTGGTGCAGAGCAGAAACCCCTAATCAGGATTGCAAGGAGTAAGAAGACGAACTCTGGTTATTCATAGATTCCAAAGCCAGAAGGGACAACTGTGATCATCTAAATCATCATATTATCATGAGGTTTTACAACTCATAAGACTGATACGGTTGTATAGACCAAAAGGGTCCACTTTAAGAATAAGAAACTCTTGTGGTGAATCTATAAATTGAAGTATAATAAGAAATCAAAAAGGTGTGTTTTTAAAATTCTGAGAACTTACACAAACTAAAATATTAAAGGTAGCCATTCTGAACTGAAATAAGTATTGTAGACTCTCCTTAACTGGTGCAGCCCATTATCTCAATTAAGCCATTATACCATTTACGAGAAAAGAATGTGATAAACCTGTGGGTCCAAGCAGCTGTGTTCCCCTTTCCTATGGCTGCTGAATGGCTCTACCTTTGGGCAGGAGTGAGCTCTCTCATTCCCATAACAGTGTGGCTGCAGAGGGCTTCCTGCATGGCTAGTGACACCTGATTCCTGCAGACATGAGTTGCATGAAAGGCTGGGCAGGGCAGGCACTCCTGGCCAGGGCAGCAAAAAGGAGGCCAAGTCCTTTGCTATGGGGGGAGGCCACTCCACTGTTGAATGGAAACTTTTGTATGTATAATAATGCCACTTCTGCCAGTGCTGCTTATTTTACGTAGGAGAACTGGTATATGCTTTATTGGCAATGCAATCTTTTGCCAGTAAAAACTGCATCTCCATGAGGAAGGTTTGCCGATATAGCTATACGTGTAGACAAGGCCTTAGAGACCTGGGAATGGCTTTCATTTTGCAGATTCTAAAGGATAACACGAGTATTTTAACTAGATATACTTCTTCAGCTGGCCATAACTACTGTCCAAACCCACAAAAATAAACAGAAGTTATGTTTAATGTTTTGAAGTCTGCTATCATTGTAAATATTTTTATTTTTTCTTCTATTTTAGCCAGACAGTGAAATTTCCACTACAGCAGATGATTATAGTTCTGAGGTAAGAATGAAGTAACATTTTTAATATGTCACATTTAAACACTGTGGAATAGTTTTAAATATTTTTTTGTTTAAAAAGAAAAAAAGAAAGGAAGGGTTAGTTTGAAAATGTTATAAATAAAATGAAAATATAACATTCTTTTAGCAGTCACAATTAAACAAGCAGCATGCCAGATAATAACAAGATAACTACTATACCTAATCAGATAGTAGGTTTGTAAATCACTATAATGATTTATTTGCTACAATTGCACCTTAATGGTACTGTTCAGAGTCTGATTATGCAATCATTTCCCTATGTTAATTTTCTGTTGAGAATTAAATGCCAAACTGAGTGATTAGCTTTAACTTGTAAGTGAAATGGAAACTACTTGTCCAGAAAATTAGCTAATTATAGAAAGAAATATTGAAAAAATTGTTGAAAAAAGTTTGATCTTCACACTGAAGTCATTGTCATCTTGTCATTCACTTCAGTGATAGCAGGATTGGGCACTTAGAGTGTTGTTAATTATTAACTTTGTGTCAATATGCTTTTAATTTTCTTCCCTCTTGATGATTGCTCAAAAACTATGATAGTTTCTTTAATCAATTGCTAAAGGTTATAATTGAATGTGCTACTTTGTATTTATGGTGAACCTTACAACATAAAGTATTATCCTGCCAATTCCCAACAATTTCCAGTTCTAATTTTCTGCGTTAGCACAGATAGAACGATTTTAAGATTGTTAATTTGGCAACAAGAATTTGATTGACTAAATTGGTCAGCACAAGTTATATTACACATGCAAAAACTATGTTAAAATAATATTAAGGTTGCAAAGCCAGCTGCTAAAAAAATTAGGAAATATCAGACTGTAGGTTGTCTGTGTAACCTTAATTTAGCCCCGTATGCATGTGCATTATCTTTAATTACATGCTTGCATACTGTCTTTTCCCCAAGACCTCTGCCTCCTTCAGTGCACAGGTTGGAGAGTGTTCGTTAAATCAGCAGCTATTCAATATTTTGTTTTATCCTTATTGTTCAGTGCAGTTTTGCCTTATTTATTGTACACAATTCAAACCCTGCTCTGAATTTAATTATTAATTTCCTCATGGGCCGTTCTACAGCTCTCATCACTATAGTATTTGAGTGCTTCACAAACATTAATTAACTTATCTTAACACCACCCCATGTGAGGTCATTTTACAGATGGGGAACTGAAGCACAGAGAGATTAAAGTAAACATTGTCCACTAATTTTAGGGGCTCAGTCTGAAATGCTTACAACCAGATTTTTTCAGAGTACTTAGCTTTATATAGCACTTTATATGTTGATGGCACTGCTCGCACTGACTTCAGTTAGTAGCTGTGAGTGCACAGCACTTCTGCAAATCAGATCAAGGGTCTCCAGTTGGGTACACAGAAAATGAGGATCATGCAGTTAGGGTGTATCTTCGCTGTAGAGTTAACTTCTTCACTTGAGTTACTCCTCTTGAGTCATCCTCGCTTGAGTGAAAGAGACAACATTGCAAAATAACACTTCAGCTGCTGTGTTTAAACCGATGCTGCACTCACTTGTGTGTGGCACTGGAACTTCTGGGGATATATCCCATACCTCTTTGCTCTGCAGTAAGCTGAGCTACTTTATGAATTCTTTCCCAGTGATTTGTGGCAGAACTTCCACATCCATAGGAATTGTGGGTAGGCCTTGGAGGAGCGAGCCTGCAACCACATTGCAAATTGGTTATGCTAGGTAACTTAAACTTCAGCTTATATCCCCTGGCAGCCAGCCGACTCAAGTTAAAAGCACATCCACACTCAAGGTAAGTGGTTTTGTGTGTGAATGGGACTTGTGCTGTCACCAGTTCTTGAGTTGAACTCAGGTTAACTTTGCAGTGAAGGAAAGCCTTTAGTGAAAAGTTTCATTTAATTGACTCGCCTAGCATCAGATAGGAGCTCTTTGAGAACCTTAATGTTCTTTTAATGTGGTTTTTAAGTGTTTAATTATCTAAGTGTTTAAAAGAGCAAGCTGAAAAAACAAAAATGCCATTGTGTGACACCAGACTAAAAACCACATGAGTAATCAGGAGGATTGGAACCTTTAGAATCACAACACAGACTTCTGCCATTTGATCAAAGTAATTGATAGCAGTAGTTGGTTGTCATTCTCTCTAGAGTGTCACAAAAGACGCACCTTTGCCAGCAGGTTTCACAGATATTTGCTGATAGGAGAGGAATGTTGAGATCCAGGAATCTTAGGTTCTGTTCCAGGCTCTAGACTGGGGTGTACTCTAGTGGGCACATAGACTTCTTCCCTTTCTCTCCAAGATTGACCCTTTCCGCCCCATCCCCTCCAGCCTATCCTTGTCCCATTCCTGCCTTTTTCCCCACTCTGTGCTCCTTGTCCAGTTCCCATTCTCTTTTTCCTGTCAAGTACCTGTCTCCTTGCTCAGCCAATCTTAGTCTTCCCCTCAAGGATCCTCATCTGAGTCTGTCTCCCCTCAGCTCCTTACCTCTAGTCTTCTCACCCAGCCAGTGCCATTTACCCCTTTGGCTTTTCATCCAATCTTTCTCCTTCCTGGACTCCATTTGTTCACCCACCGGCTCCTAATCTCAGTTCCTCTCCATGCCCTACTCCCAGTCACTTCCCACCCTGTCCACCATCCAAGTCTCCTTGCTCAGTCGATCCCAGTCTCATTTTACAGCCAGTCCCTGTTCCCCTCTCCTGGCTCCTCGTTCAGTCTCTCTCCCCCCATTCCTTGGGCTCCTTATCCAATATCTGTCTCCCAACACTCTCTCCAGCTCTCTGTCCCATGCTCCTGCATCCCTGGCTTCTTGTCCCAGTCCCTTTGCCCTCCCTGTTTCTGTTCTCCCCTGCACCCTGGCTCATTGTCAGATCTGCTCTCCTGCTTTCCCTGACCATCTTCTCTCCCCAGTGGTTCCCATTTGTAATCTACTTGCCCAGCTTCTCCAGTTCCTTAGTTATTTGCCTCCAGTTGCCTCAGTGCTTATCTTATTCCATCCCCAACTCCATCTCCCAGTTCCTAGTCTGTATCCTTGCCAGTTAGTGTCAGTGCCACCTCCCCCTCCAGCTACCAGTTCCAGTTTCTCTCTTCACCACACTAGCCACCAAGTTCCAGTCTCAAACCTTCTTCTTCCACCACCACTCTGTCCCAGTCTGCTCCTTCCTTTCCTTTTTGCTTTTGTCCCTTCTACATTTGAGACAAGCACTTTCCTATTCCATGCAGCCTCGGCAACAGAAGGGATGGGGGCACTGAGAGCACAGGAGAGGCGTCTCCTTGAATTCAGCCTCACTCAGTCTGCAGCTGCAATTGCAAGCAACGTGCTGCTGAGCCCCTGTAACCTTGGATAGGAACATGCTCAGTTGCTCTATGATGCTGGTGCAAGAGCAGTCACACACAGGAATTATGAGGGGCTAGAGCATGGTGAGTGTGATGGAGTCTTTGCTGATTAAATTTTAGCAAGTTCTAAAGCAAGTACAGTTCTAACAAGCCTCCACTAAACGTGTGCAAATTGAGATTTTTAAAAGGCATATAACTTGGCCAAATTTGGACAGACTTTCATGGGAATAGTAAAAAGCACATCCTTGCCACAAAGGCAATCCCCCTGCCAAATTTCAAGTCCCTGCTCCAAAGTGTAGGGTATTCAAGCTCCTCAATGGAACAATAGTAAGGGTTTTTTTGAATGACAAAACACCATATCTTTCCTTAAATTCCTTCTCTGAAATGACGGAACTGTTTTGACTGAAATGTTCAAAAAATTTCAGCCTAGAGCATGCACCTGGGATGGAAGATTTCAGCCAAACTGGTTAAAGTTTTGCAATGTTATAAGTAACTGAAAGCAGGATCTTATAATGTGAAATGTCAGACAACCTGACATAGGTGGTGCTGTAGTTCCACTTATACTTCTTCTTCTGGGTAACCAGTGGCTCCAGTTCCTTTCTATGTGGGGGAAATCTAGGATATATGCTCCGATTAGAGATTTCATATCTCATATACATGGGCACACGACACTTCTTGTTATATGTTTTGGTGAAGGGTGAGAGTAGGAGAAGATAAAAAGAATCTTCAGGAGCTCTGTGTATGTGTTGAGGAAAGGAGGCAATTCACACACAGTTTGTCACTGAAAGGGAAATAAATACAATTCTGTGCACAGTACTGACTTTACTATGCTATTTGTGTTTGGAATATATACCACAGTGAGGTATTTGTACCACACCCACTGTACATGAAGAGTCAAGTTTTTGAAGTCTCAGAAGCACAGAGCGGTAAGATATTATCTGACATGCACAATGCAAGCTCTACAAAAGCAGAATCAAAACCTGTAGTCTGATGTAAGAATGTAAGAAGCAGCTATGGCAGAAAGTGAGAGCAAAAATCCCAAGAAAACATGCAAGTCCTGAGAGACCAAGAAAGAGTACATGATGTAGTATCTCATGGTAATTATGAGCATGGATTAATTGGTATTTATTATTTTAGACTAGATAGCATCCACACTGTAAAAGGGCAAGTGAAGAGACAAACCCTAACCTGAAGAGTTTACAATCTAGCCCAGCACCTTGTGAGTCTGAACTCTGTTTTGGCATTCAATAGGTTCTCATTGATGCCTACAGTTAACATTAGAGATTTTAATAGTAGTATTTTAAATGCCAAAGACCACAGTAGGCTAATATTGTAGAATTATAACTGGATCTTGTTTGGAACTCTACTTTTACCCCCAAAAATCCCATTTTCAGCCTCTTTGAAAACCAAAATGGGAAAAAAGGTATGTGTGAGCTCATGCTTTTCTGGGAATTGTTGCTCTCTTTCGTGTGAGAGAGACTCCTTTTCTCGTGAAGAAATAGTTATTTTCCAGAACATATGTAGCATGTATTCAGGTCGGCCATAATAACGTTCATTAATGTAAATGAAGCATATTTACTACTAAAAGCAACAACTGCAGCCATCAGTAACTGAGAATTTTGAAAGGCAAGAGGAAAGCAAATTCTGTATACCGTAGCATACACTGGACAGATTTTGTATGGAATTGGAGACTGAATCTTGAACTCATTTTTTCTTCAGGTATGTTGTGCCTGATGTTTAGAGATGCTAAACATCCGCAATGTAATATGAAGTCGGTGAGAGCCATGGGTGCTTGGCAACTCTAAACACTAGATATGTGATGAGCTTAATAGTATTTCCCATCTTGTTCTTTGCTTCCCCTCTTTCTTTTCATTATTTAAAGAGGCTTGGTATCAATTTTAAAAAAAAAATTCTATTTAAACCTTTTCTGTCATAAATAATGCTAAAAATGTCCATTTAAAAGTTTTTTGCTTTATTATAGCTGGCAAAATGAGCAATATGTTTCTTGTTTGTTTGCTAATTCTCTTGGGGAATGGAATAAAGTCCAGTGACAAATAAATACATCCCTCTTTGAGGGATATTGCTCAGAATGGCTCTGTCTAATGACAGAGTACAGTTTCCTAAGCAAAGTTGGAGGAACAGTAACTGCAGATATCAGCATTTTGCAGGAATTTTATTAGAAATGAAGTTTTGTGTTTCCTTCAGTCTCCTATACAAATCCACAGTTGTGGACATGATAGCCAAATCCAAAATATGGATATGTACAGGTTATGCAGTTTGTAATGAATTACTTACTTTAAGCAAGTGTGAGACCTTATGTAGCCTTTAGAATTAAATAACAGTGGTGATTAGTAATCTAGTTAGGGTTATGGTTCAAATTCAAGACTAAGGAGAAATTTGGTTTCTCCCAGTAGCAAGCACTGTTTTGTTTTTTTTTTAAACTTTTTCGATGATGCTCCTCCCTGCCTCCAAATATGAACTTGTATTCTATATTTCTACAAGGAGTACTAGAAGGCAGTAGCCAAAACTTCTTTTTCTTTTATTTTTTTCAAACCTTAAGAAATACTGTTAATTGCTGTTAAGGAAGATGAAGAAAATAAGTTTGTTATTGGAAAAGCTAATTACATTGTAAAAGTTAGTCTTTAATCTTATAGTAAAGTTTTTCTTCTTTGAGTGGTTGCTCATGTCGATTCTGTTCTAGGTGTGTGCATGCCTTCGTGCATGGTTACCAGAATTTTTTTCTCTTCAGCAGTACCCGTAGGGCCAGCTCCAGTACCCCCTGGAGTCCCGCGCACATGCTGTGATGTATGAGGTACCACCAGCCCTACACTTCCTCAGTTCCTTCTTTCTGCCTGTGATGGTTGCTGGAACTGCTCTGCTTGCTTCACAAGTGCTTCTTAGCAGTTCCTTCAGTAGTTATTTAATTGTTTGGTTTTGGTTCCTGTTAGTTAAGTAGTTGTTAATAGTTGGTAGTTAGATTAGGAATAGTTCCGGCTGGAACTTTTGCCTGGGAGCAGGGCATGCCCCGGTCTCGAGGCTTCAAGCCCTCCATCTCCTGCGACAAGCCTTTAGTGACCCCCATGACAGATGTCTAAAGTGCCTGGAGAAAGCTCATAGGAAGGACACATGTAATATCTGCCATTTTTCAGCCCTTTGAAAACCAAAATGGAAAATAAAGCATTTGTGAGTGCATGCTTTTCTAGGAATTTTTGCTCTCTTTCCTGTGAGAGAGACCCCTTCCCTTTTCTCTGACAGTCTCTTTAACATGCTGGCAGTGGTGGCTCTGGCCCGGGTCGCCCTGCCTGTGCACACAGGGGTGCTTAAGGTGGTAAAACTCCTATGGCAGATGCCATCATCTGTGGCCCTGACATCAAAAAGGACAGAAAAAAAGTACTATGCTCCCCCTAAGGGATTTGAATATCTGTTTACCCAGCTTAATTCCCAAGAACAAGGACAATAAAAAACTGGACCTGTTCAGGAGAAAAATTTATTCAGCAGCAAGCCTGCAATTTCACTTTGCTAATTAGCAGGCTCTCCTGGACAGGTGCAACTGTAACCTTTGGGACTCCCTCAAGCATTTTGGGGAGGCCCTGCCCCAGGAGCAGGTGTAGGACTTTGCCTCCATCTTAGAGGAGGGTAGCCCGGTAGCTAGGGTGCCCCTGCAGGCAGGACTCAGCCAGGAGGGCCATGACCTTGGCGATCTGCATGCATTGGTGCTCATGGCTGCAGTCTTCTGGGCTGATGCAGGAGGTCCAGCAGTCCATTCAAGACATCCCTTTTGACCAGATCTGCCCTTTCTTCAGACCAGACTGATACCAAACTGCATGGTCTGAAGGATTCAAGGGCCACTTTGCATTTCTTAGGCCTTTATATGTCACGGGCCTCAAGGCGCCAATTCCGCCCTCAATAGCAGCAGCAGAGATACCAGCCTCCTTGTTTCTCCCCCTATAGATGAAGGAATAGAGATAGGGAGTCTAGGAGGCGCCAGGCAACTGCGGGGTCTGCCCAAGCCCACCAACGGGCTTGCTAGGCACTTCAATAGCCAGTGCCAATCCTTTTGAAAGTGCGCCCAAGGACGGTGTTCCAGTCTGCATGCAAGATCCTCCCTCCCATCCATTCCTCAACTGCCTAGCTCCCTTAATGTCTGAGTGGCCCACAATTACATCAGGCCATTGGGTCCTTGGCATAATCTCAGCAGAATATGCCTTACAGTTTTCTCCACTCCCTCCTCACAACCCTGCTTCCACATCCCACTTCAGGGTCCCCTCCCACAAGCAACTTCTCGTAAGAAAGGTGGAGATCCTTCTCAGTCTAGGGGCCAGAGAGGAAATTCTGCCAGACATGAGGGACAAAGGGTTTTACTCCCGGCACTTTCTCATCCCCAAGGTGAAAGGGGATCTCAGGTTCATCCTAGACCTGCATTGTCTCAACAAATATCTCAAAAGACTAAAATTCCGCATGGTCTCCCTAGCCATCATTATTCTACCCCTGGATCCAGGAGACTGGAATGCTGCCTTTGACCTAAAGGACGCATACTTCCATGTTGCAATCTTTCCTGCCCACAGGCGTTTTCTCCGCTTCAGAGTGGCTCGCTCCCACTACCAGTTTATGGTGTTACCCTTCGGCCTCTCATCTGCCCTGAGAGTGTTCACAAAATGTGTGGTGGTGGCACACCTAGGATGCCAGGGTGTGCAGATTTATCCATACCTGGGCAACTGGCTGCTCAAGGGCACGCCAGCATTGTTTCAGCATGCTGCTGGAACTGTCAGTTGCTGCATGGGATGATGCCTGCTTCAGCAGAGTGGTACTTCAAGCGGCTCATCTGTAACTCTGGGCCCATGTCCAAAGTGTTGTTTGTGAGTCACCTAGAATGGAATCGACATGAGCAAGCACTCGAAGAAGAAAAGATGGTTACTCACCTTGTATCTTGTTCTTCGAGATGTGTTGATCATGTCCATTCCATGAGCTGGCCCCTCTCCCTGCTCATGGAGTTGACGGCAAGAAGGAACTGAGGGGCGTACGGCTGGCAGTGCCTTATGTATTGTGGCATGTGTGCAGGACTACAGGGGGCATCAGAGCCAGCCTTATGGGTACTGCTAAAGGGAAAAAAATTCTGATAAGCATACATGAAGGCATGCATACACCTAAAATGGAATGGACATGAGCAACACATCTCGAAGATCAACAGTTACAAGGTGATTAACCGTCTTTTTTAATGCACTTTACTCTATCATGGATAAGTAAGCTAAGAAACAGAGCCTTTGTTATATTTTAAAAAATCACTGTTAGTCTCTCTAGATTTGAAGGGATGCTCATTTATTATTGTTAGGCGTAAGCCTTTATTCTAATTGTTTATATGACCATCAGGAAATATCTTCTGCCTGTGTACAGTTTAAAAATAAGAATAAATGGAAATAGTTTTGGCCTAGATGCTATCATAGTGCTAGAATCTTAAATAATTTCTTTGTAATAATCATACTAAAACTTATTGGAGTGCTCAATGTGTTGTGATGTTGCTATAATCAGACAATTTAAAAGTGCTAAATTATAAGAGTGCAAAAGCTGAGAATTCATCAGTTTATGTAAAATTTCAGTATCAAAGTTCAATTAAGGGACCCATTAAAAGAGACCATTAGCTGTTAGCAATATTGCCTGCAAGTGGTACCCTTGGTCACTATTGATATTAGAAACCTCTTTGTTCATGGAATGATGATGTGGCACTCAAAGTGAAATTATTTCTGAATAAAATGCATATAGTAATCCTCATTCATACTGGATTAAAGAACAATTTTAAAATAAATAAAATATAAATCGTTTTAAAGATGTGAAATGAAAATACATTACCCATTCCAGATGCTTTTATATACACCCTAAATAATGCTATACAGGGTGTTTTCATTTGTTTTCTGAACTGAATGTTTCTTGTCAGTCTGTAATATAAATATTGTTCTTTTATATATTAAAATTTATTCTGCATTGCCAATGATTTGACATTTAAACTTGATAATTTATACTGGACAGTAATTTTAATTTCTAAATTAATCTTTCTAATAGCATTGAAATAGCTCCAGATAGAAGATTGCTACATTTTTTGAGGGATTTTGAGGTCTATAGGATCTAAAATATTTTCTATGGAGCTTAATGATGATAGCTACACATTAAATTGCAATGGGTCGATAAATTAGTGCTGAGCCCTGGTGGCAGTAGGTATGAATCACAGTATTATGTTCAGTGAAGTTGCTTGATTAGTTTTGTGGCATTTAAATCTGCTTTTGCTTAAATGTGTATTGTTTGCTAAAATGATGTAAAATAAACTACAAGTTAAAGCATGTTTGACTTTACACAATAGATTATAAGCAATTTAAAGGAGATTTTATGTTTGGGGAATATTTCTTATTAAAATAATGTAAACAGGAAAATTCAGAACTAAAATTAAAACTGTGCTCTTGTTACTCAATATTTCCAGGATCTCTAAAGATGAATGATTTCATTTATTTTATGCTGCAATACTTAGTCACACCAGAGCAATTTAAGAACATTTCAGCCTTAAAGGTGCATTGCAAACCTTTAAAATTAAAAATTAAACTATAAGATTCCAAATCAATAATCAATTTTATATATGGACTCAGATGCCAATCTTGTAGGGAGCTCTGTATGGGCAATCCACTATGCCCACAAGGAAACCCATTGAAATCAATGAGCCCTGCACTGAAGTCCACCAATACTGAATCATTTGCAGGATTGTGGCCTTAAAAATTCAAATGAATTTATAATCTGTTTTCAAACAAGATATTTCAGAATCAATGTTTGCACATTCCTGTAGTCATCTGCCATTTCCTACAGAAATACTCTGCCATCCCTAAAATTCTGCCTGTTTGGCAACTATCAGATCTTTCCAGCTTCTATACTTCATTGTGCTCAGTCTGTACTTTGGAATAGAAAGTAAAATTTATTAAAAGTATTACTAAGTTTCACCTTGCATCATGCCATAGGAGAAAAAATATAACTGAGGCAACAGAGTTGAATGGGAGAAGTACAGAGATTATACACAAAAGGACTACAGTGAGCAATTCAACAGATGTAGTGTATGACTCTTCTGTAGCCTGTGTTTTTATTTATCAATTAAGAGTGAGTACAAATTGGAGTAAATAAAGGAAAAAGAAAAGTAGCAGTTTGTTTTGTTTACATACATGTTTTGTTCCTATTAATCTATTATTTTTGTAGTAGTGACAGAAGCCCAAATCTGGTCTAAGGCCTCACAGCAGAGGAGTTTATTGGGATCCCGTGATTTTTTACAGCATTTTATTCACTCCCTCTCAAACTGTTTTTGGTGATCATACTTCTTGAAGAGGTGGTCTGGACTTGGCTCTCCTCAGAGCAAGTCAGCACCCCTCTATGCATCTACCAAGGTATCATACAGGAGTGATGCACTCTTATTTTTAATGTCATCTTACTTTAATCAAACTGGGAGACCAGACTTTGATTCCATGCATGCTAGTGCATTTTGATCCTAGTAGACTTAAGAGTTTGCCCTCATATTGTAAATAAGCCCTGCCCTAGACAATTCCTAAGGAGATTTCTATACAATACAGTATACTGTGTTTTTACTTAAACACTGCTGTGATGACATTAGGCGGATGTGAAATCCTATAAATATACAGTTGCAACTCTTCTCCAATATCCTGACTCATAGTTCAGACTCTTATGTGGAGAGGTGCTCTGAGAGAAGTGTGGCTATTTTTTATTACACCTTTTTACATATTGGTCAAAGGACCTGCTGACTAAAAGCCATGTATATTTTTGTGTGTGTTTCTCACAATTTCTTATGGATCTGTAAGTATTGTTTTTGGGTTGCACTTAAAATTTTGGAGACTCTTCACTATTGGCTTATGTGGTCTCCAGAACCAAAATTCCCGTGAACACTGCACCATGTGACTGCAGCAGGTAACTGAAAACGAAGAAACGATTTTTAGATATTTTATTTTAAATTCAAAGTCACTTGAACATTTTTCAATTGAAGAAATTATTTAAGATTACAAGAATACAATATAGTAACTCTGATTCCAGGGGACAATGATTAATAACCTTTAGTAATGGCAAATTATGATGTGCACGCCTTAAAAAAATGGATGAAGAGAGGAGTTAAGTAATTTAAGGTACTCTTTACTGAGCTTCTCTCTTAACCATTTTTAAATGTATGTACTCAAAATATTTTGTGTTTAAAATGTATTATTTTTTCAATCTGCTCATACTCTATGTTCAGTTACTGGTTTCTAATATTATAAAATTTAAAATGTGACACTTTGCATTAATCTTTAAATCTGAATTTTCTTGTTTTTTGTTTGTCATAATTCTTACGTGGTTTATATCATAAAGGCAACAGATTGGGTTTAATTAATCTGAGTAGGAATACATTACAAAATATTAGTCCTTGCAACTTTTGATACAACTTGGCATATCTGAATTGTACAAGGCAATCAAATTCTGGAACAGTATATACTAACTGTGTGCATTTCAAATTAAATGATTGTTCCCTGCTAAATTGTCTACAGAAATAATCAGATACCTCTCAAATGAAAGGAAGCTAAAATTTAAGCTACATATTAAATTATAATGTGTCTAGAAATTGTCTTTATACAGGTAAATGGTTGCAGTTTTGTGACAAGAACAGTTATACCAGCAGACTTAATCAGGGTATAGTATTACAAATTAAATCGTATTACTAATATTGAGTACTAAGAACCTTAATCAATTTGTTTGGTAATATTCTGGTTGAACAAAACTACTCGGCTTACTAACAAAAATTCTGCTGCATGCTATGTTATCTAGCTTTGTTGTTTTATGACTTCTTAATATGTATAAAGTTGCCTATTTTAAACTTTACGAAAAACAAAACAAAATGTACTATTTCTAGTAAAAATCTTAGCCTTAATACAGAATTTGCAGAAGTACTGTATGTCAGTGCTCTTGAGGTGTAAATTATGCCAACAGGGCAGGTTACCATGGCAATAAGCTCCTAAATGCTGTATTCTATTTTAATGGTCTAAAATGGTATTTGATACAGAATTCAAAATTTAACTCTGTTCACCTTGAGAAAACATGTAAGTGTTGGGTTGTTAAGGAACTTGGATTGATTTAGGAAGAAGAATTTGGAGTTGGAGAGACTTACTCTGAGCATGGAATGCAGCAGTCTCAGACCCGACTGGAGATGATGGAGAATGAATTGGCTGGGAAACAACAAGAGATTGAAGAGCTAAACAGAGAGCTAGAAGAAATGAGGGCAGCATATGGTACAGAAGGATTGCAACAGGTATAATTACCTTATGTTGCTTTCTGTTTGCTACTTGGTTACACACACAAATGCAGAGTATCACCTGGAAATGTTTATGGTTACAGAGAGCCATTCAGAGAATGTGGAATACGGAATTTTTTTAGTTCCAAAGAGAATGCGGTTTCATCAGGATGTATCGTCTTTACTTGAAAGGAAGTTCTAGTGTTTCCCCTTTCTCTTTATTCTCCGGCCAACATTTTCACTCTGTGTTTAGCTGTTGCAGGGCTTCTCTTCTGTTTGGAAGAGTGGATAAATGGGCTGCCTCAAGAACAAGCCCTAATTCTTCCTCATTAATTGTCCAGTGGCAGTACACAGTTCTTTCCCCTTGCCTAAGATACCAACTATAGTATCAAGTTCCACCTACCAAAGAAGTGAGGTTCTTGATGTAGCTCCCGAACCAGGAGGTCGTTGTCTGTCAGAATTTACAGACCAGCATACAAGCCAGCTGAATGGACATATTCTGAGAAACTTTTCCCAATTTGGGGTTACATGAAGTGTTTCTTACATTAAAAACTAAGCATCTGTTTTAACAAACCCTATGATATATAATATAGGGAACATTAAATCAAATTCTGCCCTCATGTAAGCAAGTACTACTCCTCTAAAAGTAGTTAGGTTTTTATTAGCTTATATATCACACTGAATTTGTACCATTGCTGAAATTTAAGGCATAGTTGTGTTTTTCATGGTCTGTGTTTCATTTCACATTTGTTTTTTCTTTGACCTTTTGTTGTTTTGGTTACTGCTTGTGGGTTCATATGTTTTGCTTTGCTTTATAAATTTCTACTATAGGCAGAATTCTGTTGATGGATCATGGTTTACAAAACATGTTTTAAACTAAGTAATCTTAATTGTATTCATCCCTGTGGGATTTTTTGTTGATTTTTGCAAGTTTTTCTTTTATTTTAACAAACCTGTGAAAAGGGATATGAAATGTTCTGGTGAAATGTAGAGAGCCTTCTAAGTAGCATTCCTTATAAATGAAAAAGTGTTACATTATCACTATTTTGTCTTTCTGTGCTTATAAGTGATTTGAAAGACCACTTATCTCCTATGCCATAGGATAGATTTTAATTCATGCTTAGGTCCTGTGTATTGTATCTTGTACCATTTGTGCTCAATGGATTTTATAAGATTTATAATTTCTTGTTTAATTTCTGGAGCTGAGAACACTCTGCTTTTCAGTGAAAGAGAAGGTAGTGAACATATTTAATTTTAAGTTTATAAGACGGTCTTAATTTTGGTTTGTTTTTTGTTTTTGTTTTTTTGAATATCCTTTTTATGTGAAATCCTTAAAAGTTTGTAGTACAATAATGCTTATGGACTTTTTCAGACACTAAATTATATTTACAGTAGCTTTGTCATGTGTATTATAGCTTAATTGAGAAATAGTTTCAGTAGATACTTTCCTTAACTCCCCTAAGAGCCTTTTATTTTTCTAATCTTCTAAAAAAATCAGTTTGAATGTATTTGTCTGTTAATTTCAACTGTCAATCAAGGGGTTTTTTGGTATTGAAAAAACAAATTGAATAAACAAAAACAAATTTAAAAACAGATTGAATAATTAGCATGACTATCCTTAAGAATAAATTTGGTTCATTTAATTTTGCTGAACATACTATCTGGACATATGGTATACAAAGGTTTGGCATATATAACTATCTATTCTATGCCTATTTATATATAAAGATGGTGTCCAGCGACTGCACTATCCAGGAAAGTGCAAGTGTAAAAATAAACAACTTGTTTAGGACCTGACCTATACAATGGACTTTGAGGGCACTTTGCAGGATCAGGCCCTTAGTAGATTCAGCAGCTTATTTTTTTTTCAAAAGAGACAGTAGTCAAGAACGATATGAACAGAATTCCGTTCTCTGACTCCTCCTAGAGAGCAGGCCTGTGTGTTTAAAAAACAAAAACAAAAACCACACTTGT
Source organism: Mesoclemmys tuberculata (assembly GCA_007922155.1). Classification (NCBI taxonomy): domain Eukaryota; kingdom Metazoa; phylum Chordata; order Testudines; family Chelidae; genus Mesoclemmys; species Mesoclemmys tuberculata. The sequence continues at coordinate 39,989,280 of ML675603.1, forward strand.
TTGAAGTATTGAACAATATTCCTTTTAACTATGATTAAACCTCAGCTAAAACATTTGAGAACAATACAAAAGCATCACGTGGTAGCGCTAAACCTTTCCTTCAGTGCACACAAGTGAATGTTTAGCATTATAAGAAAAGCGTTCCCTGTAGACATTTCCATTGACTTTCTGATGTTCGTTTTCTAAATTCATTAAGCTAATACTTCATTTTGATTTTCTTTATAAAAATAATTTAAAAATTCAGTCAATCGGGGGAATAAAATGACTGCTGTTTCGTGCTCTGGTTTTCATATAACTGGTAGGTGCTGTGCCCAATTTACCATTGACATGAGTGGCTGCAAAGCCATTGAAGCCAGTGGACTGAACATCTGCCTGTATGAATTGCAAGGGCTTTTTATTCTTTAGAAGAGCATAGAAAATTAAATTTACAGAGTAAGATGTGAGTAGATTAATGATTTAAGGAGCATGTATATTGACTTGAGAGGCTGTAGAAAGAAGAATTCAAATAAATGAAGTAATTTTCAAGCGAACTATAAGAAATTTAATTTTTTAATTAAAATTAGTGCCAGTTAATAATACTGTACAGTTCATGGCTACCAGAATTTAATAAAATGCTGCTAAAAGGTACTTATAACACTTCTGAAGGAATTTATTTCAGCAAAAACAGTACTTTTGTCATTTTGTCCTTTTTCCTTTCTTTATTACAAATGTCCAACTAAGCTTTTCTCTGCTATATACCATATATCGCTCTTGAATGTTTAATCTGATTTCCCCATTATCTCATGAATCACAGTTTATTGCAAGTTCCATAGTGATGTCAAAGAATGGTTTAGAGAACTTCTGGTTCAATTTAGTTTCAGATTCTAACTGATAAATTTAATCAAGATGGAATATTCTGTCGCTATGAAGTCCAGATTACATTCTTCAGATAGGTATCTTTATGAAGGGTTCCAGAAATTGTCAAAATTATTTAATGAAGAAAGCAATATCCTATGTCTGACTAGTTTTAAATACTTGCAGTACAGATGTTATTGCTAAAATATTAATGCTACTCTAGGTTTTATAAGCACTTTTGAGTAGAGACATCATGCATGAAATCTACCTTTTTTTACCACCCATTTCATCAGAATTATTTATATTTTTGTAGATAGTTTTGACTTGCACTAATTGTTTAAACTTAAACTTCCATAGCTTCAGGAATTTGAGGCTGCTATCAAACAAAGAGATGACATTATCACACAGCTCACTACTAATCTACAGCAAGCACGGAAAGAAAAAGATGAAACGCTGAGGGAATTTTTAGAGCTTACTGAACAAAGCCAGAAACTGCAAATTCAATTTCAGCATGTAAGTTTTTATTGCTAACAATATTTCATCAGGTTTGATGAAAGAGGGTCAATTTGGATAATACAATCCATCAAGTATTACTTCCTTTAGAAACAGAATCAATGTTCTTTCAGGTAAACTTTTGAAGATGTGGACCAAAGGATAGGGGGATCTACAGTGGTTAAAAGTCAGTAATTGCCAACAGTTACCACAATGTAGTATCTGGCACTAGTTTCCTATAATACAATTGGAAATAAATGTCTTCACTTCTATTGTGCGATGGTAACCATTGATAAATACTGGCTTTCTAATGGCAATCACCTTAGAAAGAAAAACTTACCTGTACTAACTGTTCTCAAAAGATTAGGGGTGAAATCCTGGCACCTTGGCAAAGCTCCCATTAACTCATTTGGGTCCAGGATATCACCGTAGAGTATTATTAGAGGCTTAGTCACATGCCTGCTTTCTCCGTTAGGGTTGGTCATTGTTCCATTGTTTATTTTTTGTTACATATTTTTATATTAATTTGTTAGGAAAGGAGCTAATGGTTGAGTATACTGGTAGCCACTCAGGCATTATCGTTTTTTATTTGCGTGTCATCTCATGGTGCAGTTAAATGTTTTAGTGTTTTGAGCCGTTGAACATTTGTATCTTGTGCAAGCCTCGAAAGCATGGCATCCTGCATTGTGGATCTACAGAATTTCATATACTGATTTCCAAGCATTGACAATTACAGGTGTAAAGCATATTATCACTTCAAAGTGATTTCCTAGTGTATGGCTACCCTGTGCTAGTTGGCCACAAAACATTTTTCTAGATATGTAAGCAAATGAACAGCAGGAACATGGGATAGATTTAAGTGGCAGGCTGCAACTGTATTAATTTTACACAGAGAAGAAGCATTTTATGCCTACCCATCACTCTCCCATACCAGGTATTTGACTTGTTGGAGTGCAGAGTTACAGGACTCCCACCATATAACCAGTAGCTCTGGATAGATCTGTGTTGGCCTACCCGTAGGACTCCGTTCGCTTCTATGCCCCCACTTAGTGAAGGGTTCAAAGACTTCCAAGAAGGGATCTCAATCTGCAAACCTTTCAGGACTTTCCTTTTCCTATAGGGCCAAGGTCCACCAGCGAAATCATGGGTCTCATTTCCCTGTGGAGTCTGGCCCTTTTATTTTTATCTGCATTGGCCACGTGTTGTGAGAAGCTAAACTGTCTTTTATTTCCTAATATTAAACTTTAAAGTGTATTGCATATAACCCAATTGTGCCTCCATGATGCTGCGGGGAAAGTGAAAACGCCACCAGACATAGGCTAATCATGATGCCAAAACAGGTGATCAGTGACATGTGCAGCATCCTAAAAAAACACAGCTCTTATATTACAACTAAGGGAAGGGATGGCAAGCCAGCTAACATGAACAAGAGGCTGTTGAAAAGCCTGGGAGAGTATAAATATGGGGTGAGAGGACACACAAGAGCCAATCAGCTAGCTGTACCACCAATCCCCAGTCAATGGAAAGGCAGTGGACAGGAGCTCCCCCTCTTGCCATACAAGTGCCATCCCTTCCGGGCCTTGCATCCCTAGCAGTCATTCAAGATCTCTTGTCTGATGACTATAGAGGGAAGAAGCAGCCTTGTAATACTGAACATGAAAAATAATTTGCTAGCTATTCCAGCAAAATGAACACCATTCCATTGTTACTAAAAGAGAAGATAAACAAATTTCAGTCTTTCCTGCTTATAGAGAAACTGGAGTAAACAAGAGGATTGTTGGTCTGAAAACTCTAACCTGCCTTTTTTTTTCTGTGTGTAAGTTACAGGCAAGTGAAGCCCTAAGGAATACCAGCCATAGTAGTACAGCTGCGGATTTATTGCAAGCCAAACAACAGATCCTTACACATCAGCAACAGCTAGAAGACCAAGAATATCTACTGAAGAATTACCAAAAAAAGAATGAAGAATTAGAAACACAAATTACACTTCTGCAAGACAGAATCACGGTCTATGAAATGGTGGGTTTCATACTAGACAGATACAACATCAAGTCAATAGTAAAATGTTTCCCTAATTATAATTCCTTTGAAGTTAATTATAAATATAATACCAAATTATGTATGTGCAACTCCTTATTAGAGGTGGAAAAAATATTGGTTTCCTGTATAGATTTTATAAAGGGAACTTGTCTCTAAGACAAACACTGTATGTATATTTTATGTACATATGTATATTTTATGTATATACTAAATGTATATTTTATGCATAGTTTAGAAGTAAATATTAGCTGAATTGCCTTTATCTTAATTTTAGATTCTAGGAAAAATTTCCAAATAAACTTATAATTGCAGCAGAAATATTATAACAAATGAATGAGAAAGGTGGAGCTGGAATTAGAATGCTTATGTTAAAAGTCAATAACTTTGAAAGAAAACGCAAAAACAATTGTTTGAACAACTCTCTTGTCTTAAACAAGTAGTACTTTTATGCTTTATGGTACATCATTTGTGTTTAAGTAGTGTCCTTCATGGAAAACATCTCAAATCACTCTACAAAATTAAATGCCCTTTAAAGAAGCACCAGCTAAAACCTCCTGACATTTCTACAGGAATTTGAAATACATTAATTAAAACAGTGTATATTTCAGCCTATTGATGAATCTACCAGTATTCTGAGTCATTTTCAAATGGCAGGGTGTGTGCAGTATGAAAATTAATGGACCCTGGGTGCATATTGATACAATACCCACTGAAGTCAAAAGAAAGAGCTTCCATTCACTTCAGTGGGTGGTGAATCAGGCCCTATGGGTGGTGCTCAAGGAGTTAAACGTAACTGTCAAACCTTCCCCCCATTTTACATTTTATTCCTGTTTATTTCCCTTTATAAGTTTTAATTTCTGAGCAAAAGTAGATTGGATAGGAAACGAATTCTAGTAAGAATTGCTTTTAACAAACTAAGCCAAACATTTATGAAATGTGAGTGCAGTGCTGAAAAAACTAAAGTGATCTTGAACCATAATTTATCCCTAATGCAGGAAAAAATATTGTAATTGAGTAGCAAATGGTTTATACTTAATTTTAGAAATAGTAAGCAGTGTGTTGTGAGCAGTATTAGTGTGATGTGATGTTTTTAAGAAGAAATGTTAAGTACATTATTCAAAGTTTGAATACATTTAAATATTGAGATGCCAAAAGTTATAATGAGACATGTTTTTGCTTTTTAAAGGAGAAACACAAAAATGAAAGAGAAGATTCTAATAAAGTACAAGAAAAAGAAGCATTAATTGGAGAGCTGAAAGCAAAGATAATAGAAGAAGAAAAAAATGCACTTCGGGTGAAGGAAAAGTTAGCGGATGCCAATAAATCACTTGTGGAATTAAAGGAACAGATTGTACAAAAGAATCATGAGGCAAATAACATAAGGTTAGAACTGACTAACTGCAAACAAAAAGAAAGACAATGTTCTGATGAAATAAAACAGTTAATGGGCACTGTGGAAGAATTACAGAAGCGATGCCATAAAGACAGTCAATTTGAAACTGACATTGTACAAAGAATGGAATTAGAAACACAAAGGAGACTGGAACAACTTCAGGCAGAATTAGATGAGATGTATGGGCAGCAGATTGTACAGATGAAGCAAGAGTTAGTTAAGCAACATGCATTAGAAATTGAGGAACTTCTTGCCCAACAAAAATCAGAGCTGGAGAAAACTTTAAATCCATGTTCAAGTGATAATATTAATGAAGATAAAATACATTTAATGAATATTGCAATTAATGAATTGAATGTGAAATTGCAAGATGCAAATTATCAGAAGGAAAAAATAAAGCAAGATTTGTCACAACAACTTGAAGAAATTTCAGCAGAAAAGTCTCTTCAACAAACAAAAATTGAAGATCTTTTTCAAGAATTGAGGTTTGCAAGAGAGCAAATTCAGAGAGCCAAGCAGACCATTATGGACAAGGAATGCAGATTAAATGAAGCAGATAAATACCAAGTTATGCTTGAAGATCTGAAAGCTCAGCTTGCTTCTGCATCTGAGCTCAGGAAAGAATTAGAATTAAAACATGAGGCAGAAGTCACAAATTATAAAATAAAACTTGAAATGCTTGAAAGAGAAAAGGATGAAGTTTTGGACAGGATGGCTGAATCTCAAGAAGCGGAATTAGAGAGACTGAGGACACAGCTACTGTTTAGTCATGAAGAAGAACTGTCCAAACTTAGGGAAGATTTACAACAAGAGCACAGAATAAACACTGAAAACATTAAAGATAATCTGGCCACACACTATAAACAGCAATTAGAGGGGGTACAAAATGAAATGAGTAAAAAAATAGATGCCATGCAATTTGAAAAGGACAACTTAATAACAAAACAAAATCAACTAATTTTGGAGATTTCAAAGCTGAAAGATTTGCAGCAGTCTATTATAAATTCTAAATCAGAAGAAATGACACTTCAAATACATGAACTCCAAAAGGAGATTGAAGTTCTTAGGCAAGAAGAAAAAGAAAAGGGTACACTTGAACAAGAAGTTCAAGAATTGCAGCTTAAAACTGAATTCTTGGAGAAACAAATGAAAGAGAAGGAAGATAGCTTTCAAGAAAAATGTAGACAGCTTGAGACACAAAATAGAACTCTAGAGGAGAAGTTAAAACACATGTTGGTAAGTTCAGAAGAAAATTTGATTTTCACTGACAGCATTAGTTCTAAGTCTGAAGACCCTGATGTGCAAAGAAGAATAGAAAAGCTGATGGCTGAAAATGAGCAGCTTATAAAACAAGGCATTGAACTCAAAGCAGAAATTGAGAGGCAAAAAAATACTGTTTCATTTGCTGAGAAAAAATTTGAAGTTAGATATCAAGAGTTGCAGGAAGAATATGCTTGTCTTCTAAAGGTAAAAGCTGATTTAGAAGAGAGCAAAAACAAACAGGATGCTGAATATAAAAACAAGCTCAAGGTCCTGACTGATGAGCTTCAACATTTACAAAGCTATAAACTGGCTGTATTGAAAACTAAAAGCACAGTCTTTGAAGGCTCTAAAGAAGACAAATTATGCAGAGCAGAAGTTGGAGAAGTTATTGAGAAAGATACAACAGAACTTATGGAAAAGCTTGAGGTAGCCCAGCGTGAGAAAGTGGAATTGTCCTTGAGACTTTCAGATCTTTCTGAACAATTAAAGTTAAAACATAGTGAAAGTTGTCAATTAAGTGAGGAAGTTAAATCTTTAAAGCAAGAGAGAGAACAAATTTTAGCAAGATGTAAAGAACTAGAAGTCATAATTACCCACAGTGAGACAGAAAATATTAACATTTTTGAACATAAGAGAGAGTACTCCAAAGAAAGAGCTCAAGCAGATGCTACCCCAGGGTCTGAAACTAGAAATCTAGGATTTGATCACAGCAGTGAATTTGGTGAGGAAATAAAAGTAAGAGAAGGTAATCTAAGTTTATGTAAAGATTCAGGTCCTCGTGTAACAGACGAGGAAATTCAGGAAATGTTGAATCCAGAGCAGCAATCACTGTTGGATCATTTGCACCAGATGACTGATGGACTAGCAGGAGAAATGTCACTACTGGCTATTACACAGCATGAAAACGATCAGCTTCAGCAGCAGCTAGATACACTGAAATCTGAAAAGGTATGTTTACAGAAACATGTATACAGTAAAGGATGTTACCAGGAGTACGTCTGTGCAAAATAGTGAAAGTTAATGTTTAAATATCTTAAATATACTTTTTGCTTCTGATCTACTGGTTGTTGTGGATATGCTGATTAGTGGTTAAAGGAGATCATAGGAGTGATCTGTTTCATATCTGTATGTTTAAGAATTGTCAAGGAGTACCTGAAAAGGTTCTGTTTTAACAGATTATGAATAAATCAAAAGAAATAAAATATTAAATTAGTGAAAGCAGCAAAAATATTAAGCTAAAATTAAACTTTCAGTTCTGATAAATTCTTTATCATCAGTTAAAATATTATGAAGCAAAACCTATTTATTGCATTTAGTCTTTAATACAATTGTAACATCCTGTCTTACGCAAAACAAATACAAATTCTAATGCCTCTAGATTCCTCTGGAAGAGGGCAGGTAAGAGTTGATTATTTTTTCCAAGACATTTTTACCTTGCTTATGATTAGTTCTTCAGTTCTACAGTCTAACCACTCAAACAAAAATAGGAAGTCATGCAGACAACCCACTATACTTTCTCACTATTTATTTATGTTTGATTAAACTTGCACACACAAAAAGAAAAGTAGAACCTTTAACAACAAATGTTCTCTCAATTTAATTTTTGTGGATGAGAAGCAAAGAAATGAAATGTTGAAGAAACTGTCAGAAGATACTAAAAGTAAGATATCACAACTGGGCTTCCATTTTACCTCCATTTTTTCAGGTGCAATTATGCCTGCATGTTTGTACCCGTGCTGACTTGCAGATCCAATACAAATAGTTATTTCTCTGCTTACTTACAAACAGATAGTTAGTTAGTGAAATATCTAACATTTAAGCAGAGGGAGGCACCAAAAACCTTAAATCTACACATGATTATATAACTACTACAGAAAATAGAAAAAATTTGGTTTTCCAAGGACACCAGTACCTTAGCCTTTGTCTTCTACCAAGTCTTTTTTGGTTATCTTATGATTTCTTGAGTTTTAAAATATTATACAGTTAAGAGTTCACATGGCTATTGTTACCATAATGATTGCCATTACTATTATCATACCAATTTTTCAGTTGCTTTTCCTGAGTTGTGCTGTATGTTTCTTAGCCTTTAGCCAAAGACCTGAACCATAGAATCCAATAGTAATTTCAGTGTGCTGCATGCTAATGCAGAAAAATAAATAGAAAAGAAAAATAAAACGAGGCTTGAAATAACATGAGAAACGACCAAAATTTACAAAATATAATTTGGTATGTAAATTTTAGGTCCCTACCTAAAATCATAAACTAAATTTTTGTTAGTCCCTATCTCACTGGTTTGAGAATTGATGCTATTTCTTTGTTGCTTTTTCAGTCAAGCACACAGCTTGACATGCTATTCACTTTCTTTGTGAAGGGATAACTGTGCCTTTAAACTAAGAGCTCAGCCCTTTAATCCACTCACTGAATAAAATTGGGACTTTGTTTCTACTCCAAGTCAAGCTTCTCTCCAGACTACCTTAACTGACCTGTCATTCCCTTGAAAATTTTCTTGAAAACTATCATGCAGCCATCATGTCTCTGGCACATGCACAATGAACTTCATGTTTGTTCACTAAATAAGAGTGGCTTTCAAAGGAAAATATGATTGTAAGTATGAATTACACTAATGAATTAGTAGAGCAAGAATGTACAGATATATTTTGAATTGAGGAAATCTCTTAATTATTCTACAGACTTGGATTATGACTGTAAATAAAAACTAGATAATCATTAACAAATGTTTAAATGTTAATATTAGGTTTAGGCTTCAGGTGGACATGTTTAAAAATTATTATTGCCTGAAAATATGATGCAATGAAATACAGAGAGTTTGTTTCCTTATTTTTAACTCTTTGTAATTCATGTATTTCCATTCACAGACTGATTTACGGCTACAGATGGAGGCCCAGCGCATTTGTCTCTCTCTGGTTTATTCAGCTCATGTAGACCAGGTCCGCGAGTACTTGAAAGCTGAAAAAGAGAGCTCTCTCTGCAGCCTTAAAGAGGAGCTCATCTGCAGTCATACACAAGAGATGAGTGAGCTTAAGAAAATGCATCAACTAGAGCTCCAGACTTTGAAAAGGCAACAAGCAGGTATATTGTTGAAAATGATGGGAGAGAAGTTCTCTGTGTAAAAATATTTCTCTAAATGAGAGCTCGTGACAAGAAAAGTTGGAAGAATTTTTTTCTGAAGTTGTTTAACAAAATAGTTTCTTCTATCCAAGTTTTCCTTTTTTATATTTACATGCTTTAACTCTATTTAATTATTATGAAGTTTATAAGAAGCCCATTATGTAGTACACATGGTATATTATTATTCAACATATTTTTGAAAAATCTTATATGTTATCACTTTTGTTAAGATTATATACATTAATTGATGGTTGTATTCAAATTTATTTCTTGCTATTTGTGTTAGGGCAATAATTTTAGAGGGTTACATTAAAAAAATGTTTAGGTTTATATTCCGCATTGAAATCTTATTAGTTAAATGCAGTAACACACTACCTTCTTTGTCCACTGTCTTGATTACATCATTCCCTTCCTTAAATACCTTCAGTGGCTCCTCATCCTCTATTCAAGCTTCTTCATCACCACCTTCAAAGCTGTACTCTCTTCCTCTCCCTTCTTATCTGAGTGTGTCTCACTTCATGCTGCTGTCTTCCCCATGGCTCCTCTACTCTCCCTTGACTGCTCATTTGTCAATTACTTCTGTGCTTTCTGACATGCTTCTCCCTATCTGGCATGGGCTTCCTGAACTTATTGACATACCAAACCATATTTAAGTCCCTCCTGAGGACCCATTTTTGCCATGCTGAATGACATGTTTAGAAAAAAGTATATGTTCTTCTTTGAGTAATGTCCCTGTGAGTGTTCTTCTTCAGGTGAGCGTGTGCCCCATGCACCTTTGACTGGAGACTTTTGGTTTCAGTGCCTGTTCAGCACACATGCACCCTACCTATCCTCATGCCCCATAGCAAGGATATATAGGGCAATGTCAGATGAGCTGCCCTTGGTTCCTCCTTAACTGCCTTAGTCTGAAACAGAGCGTCTAGAGATGCTGCTTCTACCTAACTTACCATTTGGAATAGTTCGGTTTTAACATAGTATTTAGTTCTTTGAGTGCTTGCTCATATCCATTCCCAATTTAGGTGTGTGTGTACAACACATGCACTGGTGCTGGAAAAATTTTCCCTTAGTAGTACCTGTATGTTCCGGCTATAGCACCCCCTGCAGTGGCATGCACATGTGCCCACATATAGGCTCCCTCTCAGTTCCTTCTTGCCGCTAGTGACAGTGCTGGAACATCTCTTGCCTTCGCAAGTTCTTTAGCTAAACCTAGTGGTTTATTCTCTGTTCTAATGTACATAGTTTGTTTCTTGGTTCTAGTTAGTTCTGAGAGTCCCAGGATTGGGGCATGCCCCATTTCCCAGGATTTAAACCCTGCGCTTTGTGTAAAAAGCCTATGTCACAGAGCTACCTGCATCAAAGTTGTTTAAAGTGTTTGGGTGAAGTGTAAAATCTGCAAAAGTGTTCACCTACAGTCTAAGAAAGACCGAGATATTTGTCTCTGGGCTATCCTGATGGAATCAGCACTCAGATCGGTGTCAGAGCCCAGCAGATTGGACTTGGCACCGAGTACGATAGCCTTGGTGCGCAGTGTGCCTCCAGCCCCGTCTTCCTCCTGTTGGCACTGGTCCCCATCTCTGGTACTGAAAAAGAGGCTGAAGAAGACTTCTGTGGAATGCAGTTGTTCCCCCATGGAGAAGGCCAAAGGGGATCAGGTGAGACCCACATGGAGCCACCACTCCTTCCTGCCTCAGAAGGGTCCCTCCCCACTGTGAGCGTCAACCCTGGCACTGGGTCCTCCTCCAATTCCTGGTATTGGTAGAGACCTTCACTGCTTAACGATGCTGGAGAGCTTCCAGGCCATGCAGAACCCCCTGGCACTGCCCGTGCTGCCGACACAGAGAGATGGCAGGCCGTCGCATCGTGATTCGGCACTGGTGGGTAATGTGTCGAGGGACAGATCGGCTCAACAGTCTCTGTCCCCGAGACACCGTTTGCTGGTGTGTAGGTGCTCCCCAGAGTCAAGACAATGCTGTCCGGGTCAGGGTAGCGCTGGACCAGGCTCCCACCATTGGTCTCCAGAGACCCAGCATCAGGCTGAACACCGAAGGTCGTCTGGTCCACAACATGTTTCTCCAGCACTGGGGCCCTGCTCGCATAGCCCTTATAGGAAGCTGAAAGATAAGAGCCAGTCCCATCATGCCCATCATTTGGGCTCTCCGCATCTCTCAGTGGTGCTGGTGTATCAATGAGCTCCACATGGCACCATGAGATAATCAGAGTCAGCACCACCCTGGCTGATGGACAACAACTCCTATTCGGACAGTGAGGAAGGTGTTCATACCAGGCAGGCTCCAGCCGCGATGCTGGGCTTCCTGATGGTGCTGCCTATGGGAGCATGGCCACAGAGACAATGGCCTGATCTGTGGCCTTATTAGTGGGGTTTTCCTGCAGGGATGCCACAAGCCGATTCTGGGAGAGGAACATCGGTGCCGCACTCCTCTATCCCTCAGAGTTTGGCTCCACACCTGGATTCAGACTCTCTGACCAGGAAGGCTCACACGAGTTGAACCCAGGGGGAACCACCAGACCAGGGCGGAGACTCCTCCCCCAGCCCAGGTACCGGCCTCATTCTCATTATCTCCAGATGATGCGGTCGTGGGATCCTCATCTGCAGTGCCGGTAGATGACTTCAGGGTGCATCAGGACTTGTTGAAAAAGGTCGCCTCCAACCTGGGTCTCAAAATAGAGGAGCTGGATAAGCTGCTCGATGAGCTCTTTGGAATTTTGGTCTTGGCAGCCCCTAGCAGGACTGAGCACCCCTCTCAGTCCATGAGGGGGTGGTTAAACTGGCCAAGGCCCTCTGGTAAACCCCAGCCTCTCTGCCTCCCACCTCTAAGAGGACAGAGAGAAAATATTATGTACCAGCTAAAGGGTTTGAATATTTTTATACCCACACTGCACTGGGATCCCTGGTTGTCACAGTCGCCAATGAAAGGGACAGACGGGAAAGTTAGTTTGACCCCTAAACACAAAGACACCAAAAGACTAAACTTATTTGGTCAAAAAATTTATTCCATGGCCAGTCTCCAGCTATGGATAGTGAACCAGCAAGCACTGCTGGGTAGATACCATTTCAGTATATGGCAGCCACTGGACAAGTCTGCGGATGTATTGTCCCCTTCCTCTAAGTAAGTTTGAGGCCATCTTAGAAGAGTGGAGATCGGTAGCAAGGGCATCCCTGCAAGCGGCCTCCAATGCAGCAGACTCAGCAGCTATGATGATGGCCTCTGCAATGTCAATGAGATGAGCGTCCTGACTCCAGTCCTCGGGTCTTCCATTTAAGGTCCAGCAGTCCATCCAGGACCTCCCTTTCAACGGCATGGCCCTCTTCACCAAGCAAACGGACTCCAGGTTGCATGACATGAAAGTCTTGAGGGTTACCTTGAGGTCCCTTGGCCTGTCTATGCCTTCTTCCTCTAGGAGGCACTTCAGGCCCAGCAGGAGCAGCATTCTGGGGACCATCTCCCCAGTGGCTCCTATATAAAGAAAAATAAAGCCTATAAGATGCCAGGGCTGATCATCATTTGCCAGCCCTTGCCCAGGCTCTAGCCGCCATAATCGAGGCAGGAAACAGGCCTTTTGAAGATGTGCCTGAGAGCAACCTACCAGTTACACTTAACGGATCTACCCCCTCTTCTGTCATAACTTCAGACGGGATGGGGGCTCAACACGGTGACCACCAGCTACACCTCCAGTTCGCCTTATATCCACCTTCCTGCCCTCCTTAGCTGTCTTCAGGGACCCCTCTCATGAGCAACTCCTCGAGTAGGAGGTGCGAACACTTCTACAGGTGGGTGCAGTAGAAGAAGTCCCACAAGACTTACAGGGTCGAGGTTTTTACTCTCGTTTCTTCTTAATTCTGAAAGCAAAGGGAGGTCTGAGGCCTATCCTGGACTTAAGGTGCCTCAACAAATACCTCAGAAGGTTAAAGTTTCGTATGGTGTCCCTAGCCGTCGTCATGTCCTTTCTGGATCCAGGTGCCTGGTACACTGCTTTCGATTTAAAGGATGCTTATTTTTACATTGCTATCTTCCCTGGCCACAGGAGATTCCTGACATTTATGGTGGAGATCGCCATTACCAGTTTGCGGTGCTCTTCTTTGGCCTCTTGACTGCGTCAAGGGTCTTCACTGACATGCACTTGGTGGTGGCAGTGTATCTCCACAGAAAAGGAGTGCAAGTATTCCCTTACCTGGACAATTGGCTCATCAGGGGTAGGTTGAGATCTCATGTTCAGGCCAGCATCACGGCTGCCCAAAGCATTTGCCAGGCACTGGGTTCCTAATCAACAAGCAAAAATTCACATTTGTTCCTGTCTTTTATCCCAAGCCTCACACCTCCAGTGAAGAGAGGTGTTTGCATTCCCTCAAGGTGCAACGGGCCATGGCATTTTACATTGACAGCACTAAACCTTTTTGCCAGTTCATGCGGCTCTTCGTGGTGGTTGCAGACCAAATGAAGGGGTTACCAGTTTCTTCTCAGCATATCTCGAAGTGGATTATAGCTTGTATCCAGACCTGCTATGAGCAAGCTGGGGTCGCATCTCCAGTGGCACTGACAGTCCACTCAACGAGAGTTCAGGCATCATCTGTGGCCTTGAGGGCACATGTCCCTGTATTGGACATCTGCAGGGCAGCTACCTGGTCGTCAGTGCATGCCTTCACGTCCCACTATGCCTTGATGCAGCAAGCTCAGGACAACACTGGCTTCAATAGAGTGGTGCTTCAAGGGTCACATCCATGAACTCCTGCCTGCTTCCAGAGACTGCTGGTGAGTCACCTAAGTTGGGAATGGACACAAGCAAGCACTTGAAGAAAGAATGGTTACTTACCTGTAACTGTTGTTCTTCGAGATATGTTGCTCATGTCCATTCCACACCCATCCTCCTTTCCCCTCAGTCAGCGTTCCAGGAAGAAGGAACTGAGAGGGAGGGGAAACCAGTGGTGCCTATATGTGGGCACGTGTGTGCCGCTATAGGGGGTGCTAGAGCCGGCTGATACAGGTACCACTAAAGAAAAAAGTTTTCCAGCACCAGTGCACATAGCGCGCACACACATCTAGGTTGGGAATGGATGTGAGCAACGCATCTCGAAGAACAATAGTTACAGGTAAGTAACCGTTCTTTTTACGAGTTAGTGCAATCTTTTATTTTTGGGACCTTTTGCTTATCCATCTCCAAGGGTCTCTGGCAGGCTCCGAACTGCATGCATTGCAGAAATCGGCAAAGCTGCCACATGGTCTTTGGCTCTCCCTTTTTCTAAACACTATGACCTAATACATGTCTCTAGGGCAGACACTGCCTTTGGTGTTGCAGGTCTACAGACAGCCTCAGACTAGGTTCCTTAGCACCATCTCCTTTAAGGCAAATGTGTACTATGCATCTAGTGCCCGGGGCCAAACCGGCATTTGCTCCCTCCTCAGGAAGGAGGGATCCCTGGCTCCCAGCAGACCGCGCTGGCCCCAGCTGCCCCGAGAAGGGGGGATCTGTATCAGTGTATGTGTGTGTGGGGGAGACATGTTGCTTACCTTGTTACCAGATTTGCCCGTCACTTTGAGGTATGCTTATTTATTAGGGTTACCTTCCTGGAAGAGGGGTGTGTGATTCTATTAATGTGCTGCTTGTGTTACTCGTGTGTTCATATGGTTACAAGTCCTCTGTCAGTGGAGCTATCCTGCAGGACGTACGGTTTTCAGATTCAGATAAACCCCCCACAGATACACACAACCATTCCAGATTAACTGAGTGCGTCTGAGCAGACCGGGCTATCAGCACTCTCAGCTGACCCCTTATACGTCCCTGAACTCAGCAGGCTGGTGACACAGCACTGTCAGCTGTCACCCTCATGTGCCCGTTGCACTGCACCAGAATGGAGCACACTTATGAACAGGCTGGGTCCAAACAGCACTTTTCAGCTGTTCCCCTTATGTGCCCCCTGGACTCAATCAGGCTGGGTCAAACAGCGCTTTCAGTTGCCATCCTTATGTGCCCCTGGACTCCGTAAGCTAGGCAGAGCAGCACTTCTCAGCTACCCCCTTTATATGCCTCTTTGCAACACAATTGTTCTAGCAGTAACCCCCTTGATAAGCAAACCCCATAGGATTTTGGGCATTCCAGGGATCTTTGGCTTAGGTAAAAGAAGCTTTGCTGTAGAGCAAGGTAGGGAAGCCAAGAACACAAAGGAGTAAATGCATTTAGAGAGAGAAAAACTGGCAACCAGCTTGATTACAATAGTTAGTTTATTGCCAGGTGTATAAAACTTATAATACTAATAGTGATGCCATACAAGGAGAGAAAAACAATCTAACATTTACAATACAACAAATTTACAGTAGGGGTATTGGAGAAGGCTAGCCCAGGTTTGATTACAAAAGTAGAAAGTTATACCTGGATTAGAGAGAGAGAGAGAGAGAGAGAATTGGGAAAGATTGGGGGGAGGGGGCGGAATCTCACCACTCCTTGCAGCTCAGAAGTTCCCAGGAGACAGGCTGTTCAGCTTAGGATCAGGAACACTTGAGGGAGAGGCAAAACCCACATCATCATCAGTCAGGAAAGCATTTGGGTCCAGACATCAGAAAAGGAGAGCAAGAGAGAGAGATTTGAACTTGGGTAGGGGTATTTTGTAGAACCAGGTTTGTTTGTGGTAAACAAGGTCTCAATGAAGTACCCCAGGGTGGTTTTCTCTATGCTGGACAGTAGGAGCTGATCACTCCAAGCTATGGTCTGTGTTCCTTGGGGGAGGTCACAATGCAACCAGGCAGATTCAGTGTTTTGCATATCATGGTCTGATAACTGCGGAGCTGGATGGGTGTAGGTGAGAGTTCATTTACATCAAGAGCAGAGATCTCCCATAATGCAGTGTGTCCCTGCCTTGCCAGTCCCAGAGTTCAGTGCGGTACCTGCTTTGGAGCTTGGTTCTCCATTCTTCATGCTAATTCTTGTTCCATCTTCAATGTAAATGAGGCTCCAGTTCTCCATTCAATGTACTAATTGAGATGCCTCTTTTTACATCTACGTAGATGAGGCATGGGGAGTTGTCTTAATCCTATCACCCTTGTTGGGAGGGTTTTAGGTGTGTCTCCCACAGCCTTTTCATAGCTTTTGTTTCTGGTTCAAGCAGAGGCTGGGGTGGGATTCAGGTGAGCCAGAGAGAGAATAGGGGTTTTTCACCCTGGTTCCCCAAGAACAGAGCTGCAAGGTAACAACCTTCTCCCCCTCCCGCTCTGGAGACTTTCTACTGCTCCCTTCCCCCTGCATTTACCTGCCACGTGGTACCCGACTCTTGCTCCTGCCTGGTGCTGGCTCAGGAGGGGCGGCCTCACCCTCCGGGTCACCCCTCAGAGCCTCCTGTACCCACAAACCCCTGCACATCTTGAAGGGCCAATCCTGCGCACCCCTGTAGGCCAGCACATGGGGACCTGGTCACCCACGGCTCCCCTCCTCTTGGTATGCCACTGCTTTAAGGAGTACAGCTCAGGAGTCACTTGAAGTGGTGCACCCAGAGGGACATTACTTAAAGGAGAGGATACTTGTACGGTAATTAGAGTCATTCAAGATTTTTGTCCTGGGGGTGCTAAGCTACCTGCCCCCCTTCCCCTCTTTTTCAGAGTCTTGTTTCCATTAGAAATAGATAATAGTAATAGTCCATTTGTAATAGAGAAGAAACTGAGGGCAGGCCATCTAACACTGCCTTCAGTAAGGGACACTAGGAAAACTAGGGCACAAACAGGAACCGCTCCCAAAAGTTTCCCATCCAGGGCTGATGAGGCACATGCACACCTGAAGTGGACCACCATAGGGACAAACATCTAGTTTACTATACAAGATAAGTAACATCTCCTTTCCCATTCCCTGAACTTCTGTTTGTTAGTCTGTCCATCTGACTTAAGATTGTGAACTCATTAGGGCTGTGCCGCCTTGTCTGTTTAAAAGTGTGTGACATCTAGTGCATGCTACAATAAAGAAATTAATAGTAATAACTAATATTAATAATCTATTAATAGATGATGAAGGCAAATCTACACTGATGCTCATAGAGAAGCTAAGCAAGGCAGTGTCTGAGGAATGCTTTAGGCTCACGCAGGTAAGACTTTGCCAAAGAAACACAGTTACGTGGGACTTCTGAAAATCAGGAACTGTTTATATATTGATACCTTTATTTCCTCTTAGTTGTTCTCACAGCTCTTAACAAACTTTCATCAGAGCTTTTTCCTCTCCCAATAATCCTTTGGTTTGAGACTGAGAAACCAGAACATTTTTCCATCCTTCCTTGTATTTCCTCAGCTCCTGTATTTTTTCCCCCCAGTGTTCTGTATCTAGTGCTCCTATAGTCTTGCTTCCTTTCTGTAAACTGCTGTAAATGCCCAAAATTAATAGATTAATAGATTTTAATGCCAGAAGGGACCATTATGATTTACTAGCCTTGCTTCCTGCAAAACACAGGCCAAAGTTCTTTACACAATAGTTTCTGAATCGAGCCCACAACTTTTGTTTGTGTTATAGCATAACTTTTAGTCTTGATTTAAAGACTTCAAGTGATGGAGCATCCACCTGTTTCCTTGGTAAATTGTTCTAATTGTTAACTGTTTTGCCTTTTTCTACTAGATTAAGTAGAATTTCTATGATCAGAAATCTGTTCTCTGTCTGTATAGCTGCTAAGTCCCCTCTTAACATTCTATTGGATAACCTAAATAAATGGAGATTCTTTAGTCTCTCACTATAAAACATATTTTACATAATTCAGATCATTCTTGTAGCTCTTTTCTGAAATTTTTCCAATTTTTCAACATCCTTTTTTAAATGTGGACTCTAGAATCGGATACACTATTCTAGTACTGGTCTCACTAATGCTGTATGCAGAGGTAATACCACCTTCCTTCTCCTTCTTGATACATTGTTTATATAAGGTATAAACTGTTTATACATCGAAGGACTGTAGGCCTGGTAGCTAAAGCATTGCACTGGGACCATCTGTTCAGAAGATTATCAACCATGACCCCTATCTCTTTTACATAGTCACTGTTTTCCAGGATATAGTCCCCCATCAAGTATGACCTTTGTTCCTAAACGTATGACTTGCTTTTGGCTACGTTAAAGCACGTCATTCAAATGAGCCAAGCTTGCAGGTTAACCTCTGTGGTTGACCTGTTCCCAGCATTATTTACCATTCCACCAGTTTTTATGATGTCTGCAAATTTTATCAGGAATGATGTGTATTTTCTTTCAAATCATATCTAAAGATGTTGAATAGCATTGGGCTGAGAACAGATCTCTGCAAGACCCCACTAGACCCAAGACCATGATTTCCCCATTTATAGTTGCTTTTCTGTGATTTCTCAGTTAAGCAGTTTTTAATCTATTTAATATAGGCTGAATCAGTTTTATCACTGCTAATTTTTGTATCAGAATGTCATGCAGACTAACTCAAATGCCTTTCAGAAGTCTACTATGTCAACACTGTTATCTTTATCACCAAATTCGTGATATTAAAAAAAATTCAAAGATGTACATACATTTATCTTCTGCCATCCAAAACTGGCCAATTTACATGAAACTGGTCAAGCTAGATATTTACTTGGAATATAAGAAAAAATTCAAAGCACTACCTTCTTTACTTCACAAGGCCATATGCTAGTTCTAGCTGAGTAATAACATAATTGTATTGATATTTCCCTTGTATTCCCCCTCTCCTGACATCTGTCTTGTGACCCTCTCTTTACATAATATCTAATTTAGTTTACTTCCTCTGGACAGAGATCATGTCTTCTTTCTCTTTTGGGAGTATCTACCAAAATTGGTACATTTTAAATAATGTACAGGACATTCAAGTGATTTATGGTCAAAATAAGAGATAACGACACTTCTAGTACAAAGAACTCCCTGTATATAGTTAGAGTTACTTCCCTGACAAAACACGTTTTTATTGAATTGTATTCATGTTACATTAGTCCTAGAGAAAAAATATATGGAGAGATTGAACTGGATTCCATTATGGCTTACACACACCATTAAGGGAACTGTAGTATTAGTGGTGTCAAAGTAAAAAAGAACACAGATCACTTTGTTTCCAAGTTGAGTTTGTATGGCCAGCAGTTAGAGAAGCTATCCTTCTATTTGTAAATTGAGCATATTTATTTTAGAAATCATTGAGTCAATAACCAAGGAACCCTGTAATGCTATTTATGTAGTCACTATTTTCAGAATGTAATTACACTTTCAGATGCTATATGCCTAAATCTTCTTTCCTTCAGCCATCTCATTGTTAAAATGCCGTACAACCTGGATAATCTAGCACCAATAAACTTGAGGCATTCTTTTTATTTGTGTTCACATGCGTTTCATGCCATCCCCTTTGTTTGTGTCTGTCTGATGTATTCTTGAGACTAGATTGGATAATGACCTCTTCAGAAATCTTAGAAACACTTTTGTGGGATTCTTGCTGATTTTTATAATACAAGATACATCTTACCAGCAAAGGAATGGTGCAATATGCAATGACTTGTGATCCACAGCAGAGGTCTAATTCTACAAGAGCTAAGAGATTTGACAGTGTTATTTTCGATGCTAAGGCAGTATTTTTTTCTGAACCACCCCACCCCCACTTCCCACTTTTTTTTTAAATGCAAAATTGTAAGAGTTATTTATCTTCTGAAAACTTTGCAAACAGAGATATACAACTATTTCCACAGAAGTTACTACCCCAAAGATAGTGCTTGATTGATGCTATTTTTGCATTGTTTCCTCTGCCTGTTGTCTTTGATATAGTCATAAATAATAAGTTGTAGTCTGAACCATCTTTGTTTCTTTTTGATATATTTTTTGTTTGTCATATAGCTTTTCTGCAGTATTCAGAGCGAACAACACTCAACTTCTAACAAAGTTAGTGCTGGAGAACAAGACATTTTCCGTGTTCCTACCGTTGAGAGAAAGGAACCTAACATAGAATTACCAGCGCACAGAATTCAAGCTCAAGGTAACGCATTTAGTAACTTTTAGATATTGATTACAACACTTCATTAATATACTGGTATTTATCATTAATAATCTAAACTTATTATTATGTCAGCTCAACAATTTTTATAGATGCTTTTTATTTCCGCATATGATTGTTACTTATTTACATTACCAATTAATCAGCATTCAAGATGCTCAATACTGTATTCTGAACCACTCCTATTCTGTGAGTGCTATCCTGTGCAGTGCTTATTTTAGTGAAAGTTTTGAATAGATTGGAGAGGAAGTTGATTTTCCTCAACAGGAGAAGCTAAGCAATTCTACCATAAACCAACAAACAAACACACACACATGTATACTAAGTGCATAAAAACTCATTCAGCCCCTTTCCCACTTAAAATAATGAATTAGTATAATGTTTAGGGTAATAATCCTCTTCAATTAAGAACCTGTGAGTAATTTGATCAATTAAAAATAGACTGTTTAACGGTGCAGTAATTGTGAATTTGATGAAAATGTAACCAGCTTTCTTTGTAATTTAGCCTTGCAAGAAAATATGCAAACTCTTCTGAGCAAGATAATGGAAGAACACAACAGGCTGATGGCATTTCATGCACAGTTTATGAGCGACAGTAAAAAGGTAGGCTATTTACAATTCCATATAACCAGATGCTGGATGTGGATTTCATTTATTCCTTGTTCATTAAGTCTCAATCCTGCAAAAATGCCCATATTTAAATTTGTGCATGTAAACTTCACTTCCCCCGCATGCGCAAGTTTTTGCAGAATTGAGGTCTATTTAATGACTGTGTAATACACCTGGGCCTAAGACATACCTGGGCCTGTGACTGGGTCTTTCCACAGGAGGTAGGAGGCTCCCCAAGTGCCAGGCCAGGACACAACCTGGGGGTTGAAGGCTTTATAGCCTTCAAGTCACCAGCAGGCCCACTCCCTGCTGTTGCCCTGTCTGCAGCCTTCCTTCAGGCCTGGGCTCTACATGTCCCATTGCTTCTGTCCCTGGCTGCGGTGCCACAAACCAGCCTGTGGCCAAAGCTTTCCACAAAAAAGTTGTCAATAGCTGGCATACCTCCCAATGTCCAGGCCAATTAACATATTAATAAATTGTATGGTATTGGTTCTGTGTTTCCATGAACAGAAACTTTTTATTAACAGGGTTGCTATTAAGCAGAATCTATTGTACTTTGAAGATTATCATGTTTTCAGAGGGTTGCTGTTTGGTTTTTACAATTTTGATCATAGGCATAGGTAGTCATAGATAAAGTTGAACAATTACATAATGTAAAACTACATGGATAATCTTATTTAAAGAATGACTCCTCTAATATCCTGTTTTTTCTTTCTTCTTTATGCAACTTAGACTTCAGTGGATATATATGCATATTCATCTAAAATAGGGAAGCACCCAAAGCTTGAATACAGCATGTTGGCTATACATTGGGCTGATCTATTTAGGACACAGGTTGGAAAATGTATTATGAAATAAGATCAACCAGCTAAATCTAAAAAGAAAAGAAAACTAAATGTTTTGAAAATAAATTTCCTACATTGTTGCCTATGAACAAATTCAGTAGCCATAAATAAATATTTTTAAATTCTATGAGAGAAAAATTTGAAATTATCTCAAAAAGAAATCTGTAAAAAGAATAGCCTGTGGATAATCTGACCAGTAGTAAAGTTTTTCTTCTTCCAAGCTAACTTGAATTCTGCACCATAAATGCTAATATTTTATTGGTAAGCAGAGCATGAGCTTTCAGTAGGAAGTATAAGTTCTCATTCTGGGCTTATTTTAAGTTTTTTTTGCATGTGCTACTTAGCTTTTATTGTAAAGCAGGAGGGAGAGACTTGCAACATTTATAAAAGTCTAGAAATCCAAAGTTATGAATTCCAATTGATGTTTCTGTTAACAAGATGGGTAACGTAGAAATGTAACCAGCAGTGCTCCATCCATTACCATGAGACTAAATGGATCATCTTTGCAATGTGCCTGCCTTCCATATCTTGATATTGTAGAACTTAAGACAGTCTTTTATGAGCAAATAGCACAGTATTCTATCATACAAATATAATGTGGGGAAATGATCGTTTTTCTTATTGATATATCTGTCAATAGAAAATTTGATACTAGTGCAGTATATCCTGCATTGCTACATATTAAAAGGTTAAATGTGGTATATTCAGTGGCTACATTTAGAAAAAGGCTGCAAAATATGTGTGTGTATTGGGTGCAAGTAAAGTATTAGCATCTGTGTTATGCTTTCAGGACAGTTACACTTTATATTCTTGATTTAAATATTATTTAAATTATTGTCAGTTTTTTTTACCTTACTTTTCCTAGGTTGAAGAGCAACAGGCATCATATGCTGAACTGGAGCATAGAAAAGAAGAGGAAATAAGATGTCTGCAAATGAAAATAGAAGGCCTACAGACCTCTTCACAGGACCTTACTGGTAAAGAGATGCATTTACAGTTATTTTTAATGTCATCCATAAATATGAACAAAGTGCTTTAAATCTAAATTGGTTTCTAGTGGATAAGGCAAGGTTAAACACCATGAGTAATGAGGATGCTGTCATCTGATTTATGTGATTTTTTTGCTCTTGTAAATCTCTGGAATGTTGTTTAGAAAGTCAGCTGATCTGCTCTAGAGCTGGGTTTGGTAATATTTTTTGGTTTTCAGCAAGTAAAAATTGTTAATATTACCTCTAATAACGAGAGAGAGTTCTTGTGATGTTTTGCAAGAGGGAGTAGCAAGTATTATTCATAGAAAATAGGATTGCTCTGTCACAATAAAAATAATTAACTTCATTAACATTTTATGAGTTCTTTGATCTTATTGCTAGTTACTGTTTTACTATTTCAGATAGATTTTCTATGTGTATTCACATAATTAACTGATTTTTCCCCTCTCAAACTACCCATTTGTAGAGCTTATGGTTAGAACATCTCATTGGGAAGAGATGGAGACCCTTAAAACACAACTTGAAGGACAACATGCTCAAGAAATAGAGCACCTCCGGTCCTATTTCCAGCAGCAGTTGAAAGAAACTGAAGAGAGATACACTGCAGAGATTGTTCATTTACAGAACAGACTTCAGGATATCAGTGATTCCTCTGAACATTTCAGGTATCTCATGATCTTTGTCCTCCTTTTCTACAGTGTTTACCATTTTGTACTGAGCACCATATACAAACATGTTTTTAAGAAGCTAATGCTTGCAAAGCTTTACATTTTAGTAGCAACATCAGAATATGAAAAATTCAGATGATAGGAACATATTTTTAACTCAGTTTTTAAGAAAATCAAATATTTTACAAAGAAATGGTATAACCAGTATAAACTAAGTGAGGGAGCAATGTCTGGTAATTCAGAAATTATTGAAACCGAATCCGGTATTTTACAATTTTTCTTTAAATATCATTGCAAATTGTTGTATGATATACCTTTGCGATATATTTGATAGCTACCTTTGAAAATGTGCACATTTTACTCATTACTTCATGTTTCTCAATGTATAAATTATTAAATATGTGGGGTATTCAGTACAGTATTTGTTACCCAGTAGCAGAAGGAAGATGTGGGAAGTGAAAAGGCACAGCCACTCCCTTTCCACACTGCCCTTCAGAATTTTTACCAACTGCCAATCTGAATAAAACCATTCCCCGTCTCAGTCAGGGACCATTCAAACTAGACATATCTGCTTTGGCAAAGAGAAGAGAGCATATTTTTTCTTTTCCTTATACTATTCTAGTTTTTATGTGTCTTTCCTTCTCTTTCTGAAAATACGTTTCTAACCTAAAAAATGACTATGTAAAAATAGCATCTGCTTACCCTGTTGATCTGCCCCTTGTGGGTACTCAGTCATATATGCTCACTTTATTGGAAACACTAGACCCTGACCATACATGGATTTACATACAGGCTTACTATTTGGAGGATCAGTACCTTAGTTTTTTACAGCTGCCTGTTACTGTCTGCTTTGTAGAATAAACACAGTGCCTTCTGAATACTCATACAGCTAGGCATGAACTCCTAGTGAGCATCTGAAACTTAGTAAAGCTCCTAGTCTGATCAATTTTCAGCACTCTAAAAATGGTAAATATGAAGCATTTTCAATGTGGATTTTATGAAAATCTATAGACTGCAATATCTGTACTGGCCAGGACAAGTTATAAGCCTTTATTTTTGTTTTCCTGGTGCTTTTTAGTTTGTGTCACTACTTGATCCTTTTTTAGACTTCTTTTCGTGTACATGCTAGTCTTCTGGTTTCATTCAAGTTAACTCCTTGTGCAATTAAAATATTCAGCAAATATGCCATCTTTTAAAATAAACATTTCAAATTCACAGCCATGGAAAAAGCCTCATGGACTGTGAAATCTGATCTCCCTGGTGAAATCTAACTATTGTAAGGGAGGTACAGGGCTCGGGGCACCCTAGCTGGAGACTCCTACTGTGGGTCAGGCTCCAGCTGTTAGTCCCAGCCCGGGCTGCAGAGGGATGGGACTTCCTCTTCTCCTGCAGGGGTCATTCCCAGAGCCAGTTCAGATCCACCTGTAGGAATTTCCCCCAACTGCAGGAAGCTTCGTGGCTGCTAGCTGGGACATCCCCCAAACTGGGCCGGAGGCTGGAGCTCCAGCTGTCATGCATCTCTCCTCTTTCTCCTTCCCTCTGCCCCCACCATCCTCCCTCACCACATGGAGAGGCTGTGGCTAGAGCTGTCACCCCCCTGTGCAGAGAGACTATAGCTTGAGCTGTCACTTCTTTCCCATGTGGAGAGACTGTGGTCTCAGCTGTCAGCCCCTAACTGGGGCAGGAGGCTGTGGCTCCAGCTGTCAGCCCTGAGCTGAGCAGGAGCTGCCAGGAAAACTCAGACATATGTTACCCACCCTCCTATACCCTGCGATCCTCACTTCTGCACTGCTGCTGTCGATGATGCTGGCTTTAAAGCTTGGTGCCTGGCCAGCAGCCACTGCTTTCCGGCTGCCCAACTCTGAAGACAGTGCCCATACCAGGAGCAGTGCAGAAGAAATGGTGGCAATCCCACAACCTCTCTACAGTAGCCTTGCAGCGCCCTCATCCCTTCACAATTCCCTTTTGGGCCAAGGTCCTCATGTTACAACACTGAAATTTCAGATGTAAACATCTGAAACTATGAAATTGACTATTTTAAAAATCCAATGGCCATGAAATTGAGCAAAATGGACCATGAATTTGGTAGGGATCTGGGTATATCTTAGTCTTCTGGGAATCAAGTGTTGAGTTCTACCTCCTTATAGGTCTCACCTATGATTACCAGGTAGCTACTTTTATTTTTTTCTGGGGTGTCTTCTGTCCCCTTTCTTACTTTGTTACTCCACTTGTAATCTGTGTAAGAGCTAAGCAGAGAATTAATTCCTTCCTTGCTGGGAGCCAGGAAGGATCGTTCCACTAGGTTACATATCCTGTCACAGCTTGGTAAATAATTAATGGAACAAGCTATGTAATGATATTTAAAAAAATTAGAGTAATTTCTTTAATATTTATTTATTGATAAACTCAGTGAATTCTAAGATTGAGGAACACCATACATTATAGTATAGGATCTGTTATATTACCTGACTTCTTCATAAAGAAATGAGAATAAAATTTTGGTTGAGTCCTAGAAATAACCAGTAACTTTTTGTAGATAAAATAATAAATTGTTGCTACTTTTAGAAAGTTATCAGGCATTTTGGATTCTTTGCTGTTTCAAAATTATCTTACTGAAGACTTGGTTTTACATAGAATATGCTGTTTAGGGAAAGTGAGCTTGAAAATTTGTATAAATCTTAAATGTGACAAAAGGTTGTAAGCCTAGCAGTAAAGCAGCTTAATATCTTATTTCATTCACTCTGCACATTGAAGTCTTCTCTAGCAAGGCACTCCTTTGTCTCATGATTGGAGAACGTGAATATTAGAGGAAGGATGAAAATAGTTTACTACTGTGAAAGCCACAAATCTTAATATTTTTATAGCCTTTTTCCATCTTGGGCCTTTTGTGACAGTTTCCTTGTATCAACTTGCTGCCAACAACAGGAGATTTAACATAATACTGTTAGAATATATAGAGCTATTTAAGGTACCTAGCATTGTGATATATAAGTATAGAAAGAAATATAAGAGATTTATTACCTGCTTTACTCATTCAGATGCTTGACTTGTCTGTTACCAAACCACTCATATACAAGTAGGCCTTGCATCTGACTAGGGTGTAATAGTTAAAGGGGTAACAAAATAATTGTCACCAGTTTTCCAGATGTTGTGTGACACCATCTGGTTTTTCTTGCATCTCAGCACCTCCTCTTCTTTAGCTTGCACCCTTCTAGTCAAACCATGACCATTAGCTATCCCTTAATTGTATATTGTTTGTGAGCAAACAGTAACAGCAACAGGAACTTGGCAAAGGCTGCTACTTTCAATGGGACTTTAAAAGGCAACCTGCCTGTGAGGGTGGGGAGTCTGTATAACTGAAGCAAGGGAGTGTGAATGTTGAGAGAAAGGACATACAGCTGTGAAATGGAAGAATATTCCGTGGAGTGAGTGGGAGTGGGCAGCAGATGATATGGGGTAGGATGATGAACAGTGAATGAGGCAGGGCGACTACACACTGAACAGAGTAGAAAAAAAATTATTAAATAGCTGCTACATTCATTGTACTCTATCCAACCTGTTCCCTGAATTATTAAGAGGTTCCATGGAAAAAATTGTATGTGATCATGTAATTAAAGACTGTATCATAATCAAATGTGTGGGAGAGCTACAGTAGACTTTTTTCATTCTTTATTTTGAAACTTTAGCATTTTCTTGTTAATGGAGGGAATATTTTATTCTTTTGAATATATACTCAGTGGTCACACTTTAAAAAGTGTCTTCTGTTTTGAAAGATTCTATTAGTTTGTGAAAACTTCCTTATCCTTGCAATAGCGAATGCTGGTAGAACTGATAATATCTCTCAAACCCGTATGTATATGGTAAAATTTTATGACTTATTTTCCCTGGCCACTGAGTAGGGATAGGCAGAAAACACAGGATGGAGGTGGAAATGACATATTTAGGCTTGCCTAGAGTAGCAAAATGTTTAGAGATGCATCTAGGCCTATTTCACCAAACTTTGTTACTGATTTTGAGTAGAATTTTTTTAAAATGCCTACATGGCTTAAGAGCATAGGTACCACTGAGATCAGTACGACTTGTGCTCTGAAGTCACTCAGGCTCTTTTGAAAATTCCAATCTCTATGTTTAAGTTTATATTGTCAAATTGTGCAGTAACTAACATACATAACTACGAGTTTTTATTTTCATTACCTTTATCCCTCGTCTTCCCTTTGTTTTTCTTATTTGTTATATTCTCTTATTTATAGTTTCAAATTAGACTGTAAACTCTTTGGGCAGAAGTTATATTTAGCTTTGTGTTTACACAGCATTTTTCTCAATCAAGCTGACGCTGACTGGAGCATTTGGGCATTACTGCAATACAAATAATGCATCATTTTGCAATTTCTTATTAAAGAGTATTATAGATTTTGTGTTTTGTAAAACAAGTGTCCTCTGTCACTAGTTTAATTTTTTCTTTTATGATTAGCTAGAGGGATAGGGTAACTGAAACGAATATCTTTTAATATTAATCTTTTTCCCATCTTTTTTTTTACATTTTAGTTTATCTGCAGAGTCACAGAGAAACACTGAAGAGATCATGCAGAAAATGAAACAAACTGAAAGTCTTTATCAACAAAGTACTGATAGGGCAATAGAGGTACTGTATAATTCAGTTTGCCTATGAACAATATGTGATTTCAGCATAATTTAAGTACCTTGGGATATAAATATGTACATTTCAACAAGACATTATTGAAATATGGGAATGTTGGTTTGGAGTAATAAACAAATGATGATGATCTCAATAGTTAAATCATATGCTTGTAAGTGAAACGTGAGCGAGTTCAGTTCATGCTCGAGAAACAAAAGAAAATCTGATTTAAAGTTTTACAAAACATATCAAAGCAATCGTATGTATCAGAAAAATTAGAATGAGCAATAATCTTAACTTCCATTTAAAAAAAATGTTTCTAGCCCACCTGGTAGCAGAAGTGTTTTGTAAATGTAATTCTTAAAGACTCAAAAACCAGAAGGCAAAACTTTTAAGTCACTCTTAATATTTGTTGAGACCAGACTCATGATTTTTGAACTTTTGGGATAGACTCTGTGACATAGTCATGTTCCTTCTGGCCTTATTCTGGCTAGTGCACTGACCCACCACTTCATTTATTGCAATCTTAGCTTTCGTATCTGATTTTGGAGCTGCAGTGAGGGAAAATTGCCTTTCCCAACTCTTTTTCTTCATGGACCAAGATTACTTAAACTTAATTTACAGGTATTCTTAAAAAAAAAAAAAAGAAGATGGTTTAGAAAATTCAGTATCCTGGCTGAAACTTGTAGAATTGAGAAAGTAAAAGCAAAAAAGCATGAATTAATATTTCACGCTTGTTTTCTTACAGTTTCATAGTGAAATAGAATCAAAAGGTGATATGGACATTATTCAGCAGTTGGAAAAACAGTACCAAGAAAGATTAGAAGAAGAAATAGCTAAGGTATAATTTTACAGTAACAACTTTTTAAACATGCATAATGTGGTTTTATTTATGGTTTGTTACTGTTCAGAAAATTATGGAACAAATATACTGTTATAGTTATATTTACATGGGAGAAACTATTTTTTTCTGATTCTGAACATGGAAGAACCTTTCAGAGCTTCTAGAGAATGCTGTGCTTTTGATACAAGCTTTATGTGATAAGTAGACCCGTACTAATCCGGCTTTATTTTTCTTTTCTCACTCATTCCTTTAGCATACACTAGTTAATCCTTCTATTATCTTAACCAATACCCATCTTTCAAGGGGTCTTTCCCCTAAAATCTTCTGTATAAACCTCTCAAAATCTTCTCTGTCAAGGAAAAGAACAATTTAGTTTAATCCAATTTTTTTAAACAAGATATCTGATTACAGTTGACTGGAGACTTGGGCTGCTTGCCTGATTTGTTCCATTTTTATTATTTTTTATTTTTATAAAAGGAGAAGAGAACTGATTCGCTTTTCTTTATATCTGTACGAAGTAAATACATTTTCTTTTTGTGAACCAATTGACTGTATTGTCATTAAAGAGAGAAGATGGGTGAGGTAATATCTTTTATTGGACCAACTTCTGTTTGCAAGAGACACAAGCTTTCGAGCCACATAGAGCTCTTCTTCAGATCTTGGAGAAGGACTTCAAGCATCACAGCTAAATGCAAGGTGAACCAGATGGTTTAGCATAAGTAGTTAGCACATATGGTAAGTCTAAGGGACCATTCAAGGTGCAGTGGCCCATTAACACCTCTGCAGTTTTTGGACAAAAAGAGGGTGTTAGTGGGTTTCAGATTGTTGTAATAAATATAAATCCAGTGTCTCTGTTCAGATCCTGATTTTTTTTATGTGTAGCAGAGTTATGAATTTAAGCTCCTAAGCTCATCTTTTCAAAGCATTGTGCAAGTTTCCTTTGAGGATGAGGACTGTAGTGGAGATTGTATAAAGAATGTAAATGGGACATTTGATAGAAAGCTACTTTACCCAGTTGATGTCTAGGAAAATATATGGAACTATAACAAAAGGTTTTGAAGAAAGGAGCAAGATCCTCATCCTCAAAAGGAAATCTGCACAACACTTTCAAAAGATGATCTTGGGAGCTTAAATTAAAATCATAACTCCGTTAGACACAAAAAATCATGGACTGAACAAAGACACTGGATTTATGGCTTATTACAACAATCTGTAACCCACTAACCCCCTCTTTGTCCTATGATTGCAGAGGTGTTAATGGGCTACTCTGCCTTGAACGGTCTATTAGAATATATGCTAACTACTTATGATAAACAATCTGGCCTACCTTGCATTTACCTATGATGCTCTGAGTATCTTTTCCAGACCTGAAGAAGAGCTCTGTTTGGCTCAAAAGCTTGTCTCTCTCACCAACAGAAGTTGGTCCAATAAAATATATTACTTCACCCACCTTGTCTTGCTAATATCCTGGGACCAATACAGCTACAACTACACTGTATTGTCATTGAATGATATCCTTTAAGTGTCTGGATGTTCATTCAGTCAAACTGTTTTATCCTCACCTTCATATCCATCAGAAATAATTAGAAATTATTTATGAAAATAAGGAAGAGGGAGTTTGAATATTTTGCTACTTTATTCAAAACCTTTTATTATAGTTGCAGATATTTTCCTAGACATCAACTGGGTAAAGTAGCTTTCTGTAAAATGTCCCATTTAAGTTCTTTATACAATCTAGATCAGCTTTGGCGTACTTATCTCATTAAAAGAAATATCTCTTATTGCTGTGGAATTTATTTTTCCATTCTTGTACTCTTTTTCTCTCTTTAATGTTTTTTCATATAAAAGTGATTTATTAATTTATTCATATTATTGATGAATAGTAACTAGCTTTCATTATCAGTGACAGATGCTGCTCTGAACTTGTAATGCTTTTTTTATTTTTTCAGGTTATTGTGTCAATGAGTGTAGCATTTGCCCAACAGACTGAACTGGCAAGAATGGCTAGACAAAAGGAAGAATCAGCACTATTGGGAGCACAAACACAAATTGTCCATCAACAGGAAAAATGTTTTGAAAGTAGGAAGAAGTGCCGTGAAGATGGTTTAGACAACCATCTTATTCAGGAGAAGAAAGCAGACATTAAACATGACGAAGAATTGAAACCACTTAACGAGGAGCTTAGTGAAGAATCCAGTGAGATTTCTGCTCTTGAAGAACAACTTGATTCAAGTGTTAGGCCTCCTTATATATTGGAACTGAGCAAGCACGAAATGAGGTTTCCAGGAGAACCTTTCTCCTGGGACAAAGAGCTTACAGTGAAGGAAATATCAGTAAGTATATAGATATCCATCTGAGAAAATCTTTTGCTTTTTTTCCTAGTACTACTAGATAATTTAGGCCTAAACCGATGGGGTTTTAAAATTTTTTAACTGGAAAAGAGCTAATTTTAATGGAAATGGTATGATTTATTTTAATTCTGTGAAAATTCCTGTCTTATTTAGTAACTTGTGTGCTATGTTTTTACCCAAATATTGTAACATTACACTAATACATGAGAACTGGAACGTAAAACGGAATATACTGAAAATGCCTAATCCATTTTCATGGTCAAAGGTTTGTGAAATTCAAAAAAGAAAGAATGGCATAATAGTGAAAATAAGCTTGATTTTTTAAAAAAAATTATTTTAATACTAATAAATTCATTTTATTAGTGACACGTAACCTCTGCAAAGGGGATAAAATGGTTTAAATGTATTATTTTAACGCAGCCATGTCCCTCTTGATATTTGGGGGGCATAATCTGAAATGATAAAAGTGATAGTTAAAATATATTATTTTTAATAATTTCTGGGGGGAGAGGTATGTCTAAAGCCCACCATTCAGCTCTAGTAGCCAGGCATTTGGCAATGTATAAAGTGAGATAAGGACATTTAAACCTGTTATATCTACAGATATACTGCAGCTCAGTGACAAAAATAGTTTACTCAACCCATTCTCTTCTTCAAGAGAGGTAAAATGGTAAGGTCTGCAAAGCTGGCCCATGTCAGAGCCACTCCTTGTGTGATTCCGTATATGGATCCTCTGCAGTGTGGTGCTACACACAGTGTAGTCAGGTGCATCTCTTTTACAGCCTCTCAGATTGTGTCCCTAAGAGCAAAACCACCCTGGTCTACTTCTTTTTGGTATCATGGAGACAGAGGCACTATGTGTCTAGAAGCAAACTGAAATTAAAAATGTGGAAAAACTGATACCTGAAAAATGTTCATAGCAAAAGATTGTTTGTAACAGAAATTTCAGCCAACCTCCCTGCATGTCCACGTTTTAAATAAATAACTAAACAGTTTAAATAATGTTGGGAGCTCATTAGGTTCAGTTTTAGGGGACGTTCAGCACCACTGATTAGTGAGAAAGCTTGACAATTAGGAGTTGGCTGGAGTTACTTCCATCTCTTTTTTACAAGGATTATAATGTCATGATACTGAGTCATATGGTATTCAGAGATCAGGGAATAAGAGACAGGGAAAAATGAATGTATCTGACAACAATTCTGTAGTTGCAAAGCATTATATAGGTGGAGTTTTAATTAATATAAATTTTGCATTTCAAATAAGCAACCCTTACATCTGTCCTCCTTCAGAAAGGAACCATTGAAACTTGCCTAGCCTTTATTAAAATCTCCAGAGCACTATATATATATTTTGAGAGGCAGGAGTCTCATATGCTCATCCATAACTGGATTTGGAACTAAAAGTTTTCTATAGAGCAGTGAGTTTATTCTTTGGAAGCTATGTTTTGAGACTATTTGAAATCCTAGTGTCTGTATACGTCTTAAAGTTTGAAAATAAATGTATATTATATTTATATTACAGATTCTATTTGTAAAAATATGTATTTGCAGAAAATAACTTCTAAAATTCATACTTTTACAAAGATTGTGTCCTAAAGAGAATAAAATTGGAATTGTAAAATGCACTGTTCCATTTATAATTTTAAAAAAAAATGAAATGTGTGTGATCAATTTGTTATGAGTACACAGTGCAAGCATTATCTATATTCTGATGTCTGTTGTTGTCACTTGAACATGTAATGTGCATTTCCAAAAACTAATTTATCATTATAAACAACACTGTACAATAGGAAAACTCGACCGAACAAATACTTTGTACCCTTTCCTGAACAGTTAAAAGTTAGAGCTGTACGAATAACTGATGTTTTGGTTTACTGGCAGTTCAAACAATTTGGGGAAAAAAATTGCTTCAGATCAACCTAAAACCTAAATTATTAGCATTTTCAATGAATGGAAAAATAAGAGAATTATTTTTGGGTCAAACAATATTTTGTTCAATACAAAGGATTTGGTTTTAATATATCTGGCATCATTAACTGTGTTTTTTAATAAAAGCTAGAAAATGATGTGCTATATTCACGAGGGGACTTAAGCACCACTCATGAAATAGAGGAGGAGGCACTGGGCCTGGTTCAAATCACTACTGTGGGAGCAGGGACTTCAACTCCAGGTTTCCCTTATTCCTGGTGAGTGTGTTACCCACCAGGCTATAAACTATTTTTTTAATGGGTCTTTCTATCTCTTCTGTTGAAGCTGTTACAATTTGTGTAAAATACTTTACCATTCTTTGGTCCAATTAATGTTTCTGACTCCATAGCCTCATGGTTAGGTCACTCTCCTGGGAGTGGGGATGCCTGAGTTCAGTCCTTGCTCCAGTGAAATAATTTATTTATACGAAGTGGAACAGCTTCAACAGGAGATACTGAGAGAGACCCACCTCAGAATAGCCAATACCATTGCAGCTAAGGTAGATATGTGAGATCTGCGTTTAAGTCCCAACTTCAAGACTCTAATCATGGGGCTCTTAGATATAAGGAGGGAGGGCACCTCATCTTCCTTTTTTTTTTTTTTTTTTTTTTACTGATGCAGTTAATTGAATTGGACATGAATTAACTTTTACTAAATGTTTCAGTTGAACCAGAAAAGCATTTTTTGTTGGAAAAAAATTTGTCAACAAATTTCACCCATCTATATTAAAGATGTACGAGCACAGGCAGTTTTGTTGCTTGCCAAAACAGGAGGCTACAATATAAAGACAGAGGGCTGGGTAGTTGTGATGGGCATGTTTCAGATATAAACAACAATTGTAACAAGAGTGCCTTAAGCAAGAAGTAGGCCATATGGATATTTTTGAAGGTCGAATCTGAGGAGGCTTTTGAGAATAAGAATTGGAGTCTATTCCAGGTATGGAGATGTGTGTGAGAAAGCACTCCACCAGAAGATAGTCACTCACACAGAGGGAACAGCTAGGAACGATGCTTTTGGAGAACAAAAGGAGCAATAATGGTTATGAGAGGAAAAGAGGAGAGATATAGGCAAGAGCAGAGTTGTGAAGTGCTTTGAAACTGAAGAGGAGAAATATTAATTTTATGCAGAAGAAAAAGGAAAGAGAAGAGGAGAAATAGAGAAGAGTTTATGAGATACCAAGGAAGCTATGGTTCAGTGGTAGCATTTTCGATAGATTTAAGAAGGGGAAGATAAAAGTGCAGAGCCAGAGAACAGGAGGTTGTGATGGGTAAGGTTGGAGAAAGGGCATGGATGATATTAGTATTACTTGGATAGAACTTCATATATGAAGTCCTTGCACACTCTAATCAACCCAAAAATATTAAATAAAGCTTAATATTTTTTTCTTTGTTTTGGAACATTACATCATTACATATAGTATGTTTACTGTCTCTTTGTTTAGGAGTTTGTGATTCTTTAACATTTGTCCTTCCAAGAAGAAGGCAACAAGTTGATTTCTTGGATGATGGATGTTTTGATCTGTTTAAATCTTTTTGAAAATTGTCTAACCATTTCATACACTGACCTGCATGTAAAATGCTAAAAACAATTCAAATATTACAGGCCTGTCATGAGATGGCAACATCCAGCACAGAAACCTCAGCTCAGCTGTTGCTATATGAAGAGCGTTTGGAAGACATGCGACAGGAACTTGTACGACAATATCAGGAACATCAACAGGCAACAGAAATATTGAGACGGGGCCATATGCAGCAAATGGAACAGCAAAAAGAAAATCAAGAACAACTCCTAACAGAGCTTGATATGCTTAAAGTACAATTAGCCGAGGTAATGTGGGGTTGGGGCAACAGCAGGGGCAGAAGAGTGGATTGACAATTGATGTTGACTTTATTATTATTATTATTATTAAGAGTTGTCACCACAATCAGCCTTAAACTGTCATGGACCAATCTGAGTTGAAGCCTTCAGTAGTTCACATTTAGCAGCTTGATCTCCTGCCACTGACTGTACAGTGAAACCTGGCATTGCCAAGTCAAGGCATGAGGGTTCTAGGATCAGCTTCCATTAACCAGTTTCTCTCAGTATCAGTTTGGTCCCTGAGAGTTAT
The DNA here is from genome assembly GCA_007922155.1 of Mesoclemmys tuberculata. Lineage (NCBI taxonomy): Eukaryota > Metazoa > Chordata > Testudines > Chelidae > Mesoclemmys > Mesoclemmys tuberculata. The sequence continues at coordinate 40,024,434 of ML675603.1, forward strand.
CATTTATTGACCCACCCAGTGAGATCCATTGCATCTTTGGTGCCTTGCCTTCACTACTGTCATGGGCACAATGGTCCCAGGAACGGCTCTTTACAGTCCAGTCTCGAATCATCTGTGGAGCAGGGCATTCCAGGAGTAGCCTGCAGTGGTCCAACTCCTAGTTAGTGTCTGTAATGTCATATTCATTTCCCTCATGCTTACTTTTTCCCCCAAGCCCTTCTCTTCACTCCCTCTTCTGTCTCCTTACATTCACATCTATACACTAAACTAGTTAGGTTGTTTGCCCTGTTATTCCTATGGCAGGTTGCTCCACAGCCTCGTTCCCTTGATGATTAGAAATCTAATTTCCAGCCTAAATTTAATCATGGCCAGTTTATATCTATTTGTTCATGTGCCAATATTGTCGTTTAGCTTAAATAGTTCTTCTCCTTCGCTGTTTTACCCTCAGCTGCAATTAGTTTGTAATACTATATTCTTTCATCTTTGTGAAAATCTTTTATAAAAAGGGCACAGTATCCATGTAATCTATTCGTCATCCTAAATATTATAACACATATACTATAGTAGGAAGTTAAACTTGTAACTTCCAGTGTAGTGCTTTAAAAGAAGTACTTACAGATTTGTATGAAAATCCTAGAATATACTTAAGATACCAAAAACACCAATCAGCTCTCCTCAGTTTAGGAAGTTTTTTGTTTGCTTTTAACCACTGAACAAAATGACCTGCATTTTCCTGGTGCAAAATATGTTGAGTACTGAAAATACCAGGAACCACTAATATCAGAAGATTAAAACTGCCTAATTGTAATGCTTTACTTCTACTATTCATACTATGCCCTTATGACATTTCATTTTTAGAGTGTCTCAGTAGAGAATGACAACTTGGTTACAGAGAGAGAGAGAATGCTTTTAGAGGAACTAGAATTGTTAAAGCAACATTCTGTACCCGGAAGAGAGAAGCTCTATTGTGAGCTATGCAACAACAGTACGCAAACACAGGTAAATATGGACTTTGGATACCATAGGACCATGGTATGTAAAGCCAGTACAATTTCTTTTGTCTGCTGTCTATTGGGTTGGTTAAATAATGAGGAGGTGGAGTTTAGCTGCCTATCTTTTTATGTTAAGTAAACTCAAATTTTAATGTTGCTATGGCAACAACCAACAAAGAACCCAGGAACTATTTATTTAGCATAACAAACTTCATTTTAGCAGGCTCTGGCTTGGCTCTGTCATGTGTTTTCCATCTACGCATTAAGGGGTTTTATGTTTATCATCTTTCCTTGATACTAGTAATCTCATGGAAAAGAATACTTGTTTTATTTCAAACAATATGTAATTTTTGCATAAAAGTTCTAATTTAATAATGTAACCATGTATCAGAATACGATGTTGATTCCAACATGACAGGATTTTTGTCCTTTTTGTCCTCTTTGCCTTTGCAAATACTTACTCAGAGTGAAAAGGAAAGCCAAACTGAATCAAAAGAGTACACCTTTGAGGATGAAGATGGGGGAGGAAAGCCTGAAGAAATATCTTTAGATATTCTTTCGAAAGAAAGGTATTCAGAGTTTATACTTCTTAAATCCAGACTTTCTTTAATTCAAAGTTTCTGTATTTGTACTGTAAGTGCAATAAAAAAAACTACATTTAGTGTTGTAAATCATAATTATCTGATGTATCAGCTATACACAATGAAAGTTTTTAATAGGCCAAGCCTTGACTCTGTTTGAGTGAAGCTAAATAATTTATTCCTTTTTTACTGTTTTACTTTGAATGGCTATATTATAAAATTGTATTTTTTTTAAAAATGGTCTTGAAAATGATGTGCTGAGGTTATTTACTCCAAGTAGTCTGATCAAGTGTTTTAAAGTCGTATTCCAGTCATTTGAATTTAGGAGACCATTTCTTGGCTTATGCTACATATTCCTTACATACTGCTAATGTTGCGTACTCTGCCTGAATCTCAGGCTTTTCTGTTTAGCTATATAATGACAAAATAAGGATGTTTTTGATGTTTGCAAATTTTCCTACTTATTTCATACGATATATAGGACAATATATACTTTTACATTTATTTAGTCAAAGTGCCCTGGTGTACCTTTCAGTATGCCTTAGCTTGAAATTTTTATATAAACTTTTACAATAGATAAATATAAAGGTGTTCACCAGAAACACAATGGTCTGTTTTTCAAAGTTATTATATAATTTTAAATATTGGTTATACTATGTGGTATAACTTAGGGATTTAAAAAATATCTGTTTATTTAAATACTTTGGTTATGTGCCCAATTGTTCCTGTTCATTTTATATCAAGATACCGATATATTATTACAAAATGTCCACAAATTATATTTATTGCTACATAGTCAGAGCTTGCATTTTAAACATATATTCATCTTGAGTTACGTCATTTTCCCCATCTCTAATTTCTGTGACTTCCAACCTTGCCACATTCTCTGTCTCCTTCCTCAGCTAGCATATGGAATCTTGGCCATTCAGGTGTTGGCTCCCCATCATTATGAAGCATAGTAATCCTTTGAAAAGATGAAGTGTATGAAATAGAGTTATTTGGAATACTATACTGATATACATAAACTGTTTATTTTCTAATTATGTAGCCATCATATACAAATGAACAGACATATGTGGTCTATGTTTAAAAGTACTTGTTTCCAGTGCAAAATAAAATATTTATGCTTCTTTATTATCATATATTATCATAACTGGACAATAATATTGATTGTCATTTTGTCCAAATTCTGGAGCTAGCCATTTTTTTTTTCTTTCTCATATGAAGAACCTCTAAGACAGTAGTTTTCATCCTGTGGTCCACGGACTCCTGTAGATTTGCAGACCATGTCTGAAGGGTTCACAAAAGGTTGTCATTACCATAGAACAGTGGTTTTCAACCCTTGGTGGTCTGCAGACTATGTCTAAGATTTCCAAAGGGGTCTGCACCTCCATTTGAAATTTTTCAGGGGTCCATAAATGAAAAAAGGTTGAAAAGCCAACACACACAGATGAGTTCAAAGGGAAAGAACCCAGCTTGACTGGTTTTTGAAGGGATGGTAGGAAAAAAAGTATTTTTACTTGTTAACTAAGAAATTTGGTAAGGCAACCCATGGTTCTTGAAACACATGGTGTCCCAAAATGTCACTTTTACAGTCATTTTTCAGAGCAGGACTATACTTCAAAGAAATCCCTTTTTAGTTGACTTTGTACTGATTGAACTGCACAGTTCTTAAAACGTTGCTGTTGTATCCTTTACTTTTCATCCAAAAGGGCTGCAATCTTCTTGTGTCCCGGTGGGTAGTGGATTTGCAAAGTAGCTTCCATTAATCCTTACTTCATTCTCAATGAACCATTTTGTGACTGTGGTATATCAGCCTTCTGGCATACAAGTCCACATGGAATAAGGTTTTTTTTTAAATTTTGTTTGAATGTGGCCCTTCAAGGCAGTTTAGGAGAAAACAAACTTTGCTTTTTTAACTGATAAAAAATATTTTTTGTGAAGAGACTGAAGTTTAGTGATTTTTACAGAACTGGTGTAAGGTTACATTTCACTCTGTTTTATGGACATTGTGAAGAACTTGGCTGAGAACTAATACTAAATCTACTTAATATTACTCTGCTTTGCAGAGGACAAAATCCACGACTTATCTTTTTTGATAATATTAGCCTAAAGTACTTTAAAGCCTGAATGTCACATCTTTGTTGAGCCAGTGTGATATATTTAAGCTAGTAAGATGCAGTAGTTTCAGACGCTAGAAGCATCCTAAAAGGTCCATGTATTTAGACACAATATTCAAACTGGAGAATTCTGCATAGTTTTCAGTAGGCACACTATCCATCTAGTCTTTGCTTGTATCTATAGAGCAATAGTACATCACTGGCCAATACATGTCAAACCTGATAAGGAGGAAGAGCTTATAAGGAAAATGCTGACAAACATGGCACTGCTACCTGTATTTAAAAAGAGAAATATTAGGAATTTTTTCTTCAAAATTGTAGATTTCTGTAGTTATAGATATAACCATATGTAATATATATTTTTAATTGTTTGACTATTGACTAATATAGATGTGCTAATGTCGCATTTATGTGAATTATGTACTTTGCTATCTTAAAATCAAATCCTAGTACCACTGAATCAATAGCAAAATTTCATTGTCTACAGTGGGACCAGGATGGAGACCCCTGAAACACAAAAATAGTGTGAGAGGGAGAAAAAATGTTTTGATTAGTTTCTATTCCATCTATATGTACAGGCATGCTCTGCAGAAGGCTAATAACAGACTCCTGAAGATTTTGTTAGAGGTTGTGAAGACAACTGTAGCCGTAGAAGAAACAATTGGTCATCATGTTCTTGGATTACTGGATAGATCTGGGAAAGGCCCTCCTTCTTCTAAAACTGTTCTGTGGGAGGTGGAGGCAGAGCAGTCAGTAAAACCATGTGTCCGTGTGGGATTTGAAAAAGGTACTGGTTGCAGTTACTTATTATTTCATATCATGTAGAATGTGTGTAATGTGCCAAGACTTTATACTTGAAAAGTCAGATTTTTTTAACTCATGGTAATTTAAAGGGCAGGTATATTTAAAAAAGAAAAAGTGTGAATACATATGACATCTCCATTTAATATTCATCATTCACAACCAGCACCTGATTAACTGGTTTTCAGATATCTGTTACACATTCCTAGGCACCTGCTGAGGGGTAAATTGTACCTTTGCTACAAGCTCTGTGTATGTGACAGCGTATAGCTGCTCTGCCCCAGGAGCAGACCAGGAAACAGATATAAAAAGACAGAATTAGAATGAGCGACAGGGACATAATCTGCCTCTTTTTTTATCCCCATTCCAAGATTAATATCTCTTGTGCCAGCCCTGGGTCTGTTGCTGTGGACGTCTGCTGGCACATTGATGTGGGAGCGAGAGCTGGAGCCAAAGCTCAGCCCACTTCCCACTTACCTGTACAAAAGGGAGAGCAATGGCTCTGCAGAGGCTTCTTTCCCCCAAGCTGCTGTCCAGGATGCAAATAGCCAGTGCAGGAGAGGAAAGGAGTGTCCTGTATCGGCAAAAAGGATAGGTGACAATCTAGCCAGAAAATAACATTTTATTATATGTGCCTACACTTAACTGGAGTCTTAATTTCTTCAATGGATGTCACCTGAAAAAAATAGTGACCATTAAAAATTACTAAATGGTTACTCAAATGGTAAATAAATATGTATTCTATTTACTTTTTTGATTCAGCGTTTATACTTTTTAATAGTTTCTATTCTCTGCTCCATCCCCTCATCCCCCATAACCTTAAGTATATGTCAAGTTACATCTTGGAACAATTGATAAAGAAGTGTATAAAGTCTGAGATAATTTGAGATGGCAACTTCTCACAAGTGAAACACAATTAAATCTTTCTTAACCGACCATTCAAAGTGTTGCCTAAGAGAAGTGGTCTAATACAGGTGAGGAAGAATTGTACTGGTACACAGTATCTTTGGGGATTCTTTGAGATGAACTCTTAAGACATGAGTATAAATATTCTAACTTGTTCCAAATAATACCCTAATAAGGGCAGTCTATTTTACAGGTTTCATTCTGTGTATCCTTAGGGGAATAGACTGTGTTTTGGGGATTTGACTCTTTTCCAGAATATCAGAATGGATGATTAATCTTCCATCTTTCATGTGGTGCCTGTTCAGGAGTCCCTAATGACTGAGATTGACTTGTACTTGGATGCATTTTCCCCTGTGGATAGGATAGCCATACTCTTACGCCTTATTCTGAATGGGTTGGCGAAGGAGATATAGTGTTGCTTTTCCATCCTGTCTGTTGTCAAGGTGGTTGAGAATAAGTATATTTTGTGAATACTGCCAGCAGTAGTTCTTCTGCCTTCCTTATGAGTGTGGTGGTAAGGTCAGCAATGGCCAAGGCTGAGACTGGCCAGACTGGTTGTATGCCACTTCTGACAGTGTTCTGAGTACTACAGTGTATATGGAAAAGGATTTATAAGTGTACAATGATAACAGCTCCTGGTGAAAACTATGGTTTGTGATGTTTTTCCTGTTAAGTGTACAGTTTGAGCTGTGGAAAAGGGATTGCACCCTCATAAATTCTCTCTCCCAAAGAAAGGTGAAGAATTAAATCATATTCTCTGGAATAGAACTAGGCATAGTTACTTGTGTCATCCTCTACCAGCCATATTCACAGACCATCTACTAATGCTTGCTGCCTTCCTCCCAACACCTAGTCCGCACATTGTTCCTCCATCTACTTCCATCATACATACATGCTTGTTGCCCTCCCCCAGACCAATGTGCATACATGTTTGCAACTTTTAATCTCTCATATACACACACTGCATATATATACTTTCTGCCTTCCCCTGCACGCACACAACACACACATTCTTGCTGTTCACTTCCCTAATTGCAGTCATTAACCATTCACTCCTGTTTTTATATACATTACAAGAATTATATAAGAGGTGATTTGTATTATATGTGCTGTAAATATCCTGAAAAACACAATATAAAAAAGTTGGCTGCATGCATTTGCAACATGGATGGATGCAATACAAATTCATGTCTGGTTTCTATACTACCATAGTGTGTGCAAGGCTGCAGAAGGCCCCATAATTAGAGTCTACTGTGTACCTGCTCAAAGGCCTGAAGTGCAGGAAAGTTCCCTTAAATAAAACAAGCCTTGATTCTGATACAATAGGATCGCAGAAACTTGGTATAATGCAGATAATCAATGGGACACAATAATACCAGGGTACAAAATGTATCACAAGGACAGAATAGGATGCACTTGTGGGGGAGCGGCACTATATGTGAAAGAAAGCATAGAGTCAAATGAAATAAAAATCTTAAATGAACCAAACTGTGCCATTGAATCTCTATGGATAGTAATTCCATGCTTGAATAAGAAGGCTATCTCAGTAGGGATATACTGCCGATCACTTGACTGGGATGGTGATAGTGACTGTGAAACGCTCAGGAAGATTAGAGAGGCTATAAAAATAAAAAAAACTCAATAATGGGGATTTCAATTATCCCTGTATTGACTGGGTACATGTTACCTCAGGATGGGATGCAGAGATAAAGTTTCTTGATACCTTAAATGACTGCTTCTTGGAGCAGCTAGTCTTGGGACCCACAAAAGGAGAGGCAATTCTTGATTAGTCCTAAATGGAGCACAAGATCTGGTCCAAGAGGTGAATATAGCTGAACCACTTGGTAATAGTGACTATAACAAAAAATTTTAACATCTGGGGGGAGACGTCAAAGCAGCCAACCATGGTAGCGTTTAATTTTAGAAAGCGGAACTACAGAAAAATGAGGAAGTTAGTTAAACAGAAATTAAAAGATATGGTGCCAAAAGTGAAATCCCTGCAAGCTGCATGGAAACTTTTTAAAGACATCACAATAGAGGCTTAATTTAAACGTATAACCCAAATTTAAAAGCTTAGTAAGAGGACCAAAAAAGTGCCACCGTGGCTAAACAACAAAGTCAAAGAAGCAGCTAGAGGCAAAAGCTATCTTTTAAAAAGTGGAAGTTAAATCCTTTTGAGGAAAATAGAAAGGAGCATAAACTCTGGTAAATGAAGTGTAAAAATATAATTAGGAAGGCCAAAAAAGAATTTAAAGAACAGCTAGCCAAGGACTCAAAAAGTAACCACAAAATTTTTTTATGTACATCAGAAGCAGGAAGCCTGCTAAACAACCAGTGGAGCCACTGGACACTTGAGATGCTAAGGGAGCACTCAAGGAAGCAGTTATTGAGGAAAAAGTAAATGAATTATTTGCATTAGTCTTCATGGCTGAGGATGAGAGGGAGATTACCAAACCTGAGCCATTCTTTTTAGGTGACAAATCGGAGGAATTGTCTCAAATTGAGGTGTCATTAGAGGAGGTTATAGAACAAACTGATAAATTAAACTGTAATAAATCACCAGGACCAGCGGGTATCTGCCCAAGAGTTCTGAAGGAACTCAAATGTGAAATAGCAGAACTACTAACTGTGGTATCAGTTTAACTAGCATCTGTACCAGATGATTAGAGGATAGCTAACGTGACCAATTTTTTAAAAAGTCTCTAGAGGCGATCCCAACAATTACAGGCCGGTAAGCCTAACTTCAGTACCAAGCAAATTGGTTCAAACTATAGTAAAGAACAGAACTGTCAGACACATAGATGAGTACGATATGTTGGGGAAGAGTCAGAATGATTTTTGTAAAGGGAAATCATGCCTCACCAATCTACTAGAATTCTTTGAGGGAGTCAACAAGCATGTGGACAAGAGTGATACAGAGGAGATAGTGTAGTTAGATTAATAAAGTAAGCGGTTATGGGATAAGAGGGAAAGTCCTCTCCTGGATCAGTAATTGGTTAAGAAATATGAAACAAAGAGTTGGAAAAAATGGTCACACCAAAGAGAGCAAAGAGATGATACGTTGTGCTGACTAAAGGGGCCAATTTTTTATTTACACTCCCAACTCCCTGGTCATTCAGGTGGCAGCTGGACATGTTTGGCAGCCACTGCAAAAGTCCACTCCGTCCAAGAAGGCCTCCAAGAGGATCTTCTGGGCAGGAAGGTCTTTCCTTCAGCAGGACTACATATTGCAAACTATCAGGCTTTGCTAGGCAAGTACAATTTTAACCCCTATGATGGGCTAGTAGAGTTCAAGTACAAACTCCCAATAGAACACCAGGCACATCTTAAGATCCTTGTGGATGAAGGACAGTTGGTAGCCCAAGTGGCCCTCCAGGTCACAGTGGACATGGCTGATAGTGCTTCCCATTCGATAGCCACCAGCCTCATGATGCATAGAGACTCATGGCTGCAATCCTCTGGCTACTCCAGGGAGGTCCAAAATACTATCAAGGACATCACTTTCAACAAGGCCAACCATTTCACTGAGAAAATGGATGAGTCCCTTTACTCCCTAAGATTTGAGGTTCACGCTATGATTCCTGGAACTGGTGCATCAGGAATCAGGTGACAATACAGGCCATGTACTTGCCAGGAACCCAGAATTCTCTAGCTGATACACTTAGCAGAACTCTATACCTAGACCATAAATTGGAACTGCATGATGCAGTCCTCAATGACCTCTTCACCCAGTGTGGTGCCCCTCATTAAGGCCTCTACCTCTCAAGCAAATAGAAAACGCCACCTCTCTTGCTCCAAAGGGACTCAAGGCAGGGGCTCTTGACGTGACGCTCTCCTCTTCTCCTAGATGGGTGACGTCTGCTATGCCTTTCCCCCCATTCTCCTGCTGCCACAGGTTCTTCACACAAGATTTGCTGGAAAAGGACCGACGTCATCCTCATGGCACCCTACTGGCCCTGGCAATTCTGGTTCACTGATTTCCTGAAACTCTTCACCTGACCACCAATCAAGCTCCAGACATTCCTGGATCTCCTTATGCAAGATTGGGGCAGAGTCTGGCATCCAACCCAGATCCAACCCAAGATCCCAGAGTCTGGCTTCAAATCCAACTCTTTTCACTTCTCAATCTGGTATTTGGATGGGCATCAAGTATAGACTGTGCATGCTCCATTCCCATGCAATAAATTATCACCCAAAGCAGGAAAGAGTCCACCAGAACTCACTATTGCACAAAATGGTGATGCTTCCTGGAGTGGGCCCGCTGCCACCACCATGTTGGCAGACCCTCTCTGCATGGTGTTTCACAAGGACAAGGTCTCATTAAGGCTATACCCCAAAATTCTTCCCAGTCTGGTGTCCAAATTCCATCTCAATCAGTCCATCCACTTGCCTGTGTTCCATCCGAAGCCACGTACCTCTCCCACTGACAGCTCTGCACTATCTTGACTTTCAACATGCCCTGGCATTCTACTTGCGTAGGCTAGACCCTTTTGGAAGTCGCTGAGTTTCTTTGTTGCCATTGCAGAGAGATCAGTTGGACAAGCCATATCTTCCCAAAGAATCTCTAAATGGATCTCAGTGTGCATACTGGAATGATATAAATGCTTCAACCTACCCCTTCCTGGGGGTATAACTGCACATTCTACACAAACCCAAGTTGCCTCCTCTGACTCGCTAGCTGATGTGCCATGACAAGGCTGCAATATGATGCTCTCTCCACATGTTTACAGCACACTATGGGCCACACTTTATTCTAAACAGCTATGCCATTAGAATCCTTACACCCACCTCTGCACTGATTACTGCTCGTAAGTCACCCAAGTGTGAAATACACATAGGGACCATCACTCGAAGAAGAAGAGGAAGTTACCTATAAGTGGAGGTTCTTTGAGAGGTGTGGTTCCTATCTGTATTCCACTACCTGCCCTCCTTCCCCTCTGCTTCGGACTCTGTTACACAATGGTAAGAGGGAAAACTGGAGTGATGTTGACCCGCACCGCTCTTTATACTCTTGGGTGGGAATATGAGGGGACACACTATGTATGTGAGGATCAATGGACACTGCTTGGAAATACTTCTGGACTCAGGCATATGGCGCATATGCTTACCCGTGTGTGGAATATAGATAGGGACCATGAATCTTGAAAAACCTACTGTTATGGGGAGTTACTTCCTTTTACGTACTTATGACCTACCCTCTTATCCCATGACTGCTTACCTTGCTTAAGAGCCTTTGGTGAGGGACCTTGTCAAAGGCTTTCTGAAAGTCCAAGTATGCTACATCCACTGGATCACCCTTGTCCACATTTGTTTATTGCCCTCAAAGAATTCTATTGGGTTGGTGAGACATGATTTCTCTCTACAGAAGACATGTTGACTCTGCCCCAACATATCGTGTTCATCTATGTTTCTGATAATTTTGTTCTTTACTATAGTTTCAGCCAATTTGTCTGTTACTGAACTTAGGCTCAGTGGCCTGTAATTGCTGGATTGCCTCTGGAGCCTTTTTAAAAAATTGGTGCTACATTAGCTGTTCTTCAGTCATTTGGTACAGATGCTGATTTAAGTGTTAGGTCACTGTAACAGAGCAGAAGATGGTAAACCTCTCACCTGCCTCTGTTGGCCAGGGTGTAAGGGGCTCTGGTAGAGCACGTAACAGCTGCGACCTTGATTAAGCTAATAAGGGCCTAATAAGGGAAAAGTGAACAGCTGGTGACCAGGCCCAGGAAGATAAATAGGCTGATGTCAGAAGCCAGGGGGAAGAGTGGCCAAACAGGGCAGGGGAAGCCTGCCTGCCTGCGTGCTGGCCAGCAGGGAAGCAGAACCCTGAGCCTCTAGGGTGACTGGTGTAGAAAGTGGGACTAAATTGTATGCACTGTAAATAAAGGAGCACAGGTGATTTGCAACCAAAGGAGGCTTGGTGGTCCTTTGGAGCCAGGGAGAGTGGACGCTGTGGAGGAAAAGAGAGGACCTGGCTACCTGGTCTGCTACAGTTACATATCATGGTTAGTAGTTCTGCAGTTTCATATCTGAGTTCCTTCAGAACTCTTGGTTGAGTACCATCTGGTCCTGGTGACTTGTTATTATTTAATTTATCAATTTGTTCTACAGCCTCCTCTATTGATCCCTCAATCTGGGACAGTTCTTCAGATTTGTCACCTAAAAAGAATGGGTCAGGTGTGGGAATGCTCGGTTATTTTTAGGAGAATAAATTTGGAGACTTAGATTTTCTAGGCAAATAGTGATTTTAAAGTGCATTTCAAGTCTGAAAAGTGATTTTGTAAAAATGCCATCAATGGTTTCTATATTTACCATCCCACAATAGCTTCCATGTTCCATTTGCTCACTCTGCAAACTTAATCAAAGCTCTGAGAGAGTCAAGTTGCATTTTTTCTCTTCAAATATCCTTACTGTTTATAAAGTTTCTGCAGGCCAGATGGTGGCTGGCACCTAGATAATTGCACTGCATCACTGGGGCTTTGCACAATTGTAATGAATTGGAATTTACTAAATTATTCTGTTGGTGATGCATTAGGAGGAATAGAATCCAGCTCACATGCCCTTAGATATGTTGGCTCTGCATGGCTAACAAAAATAAAAAACAGTAAAACTTTATTTTTAGACCTCAATCTTGTCCATGCAGAGCTACTGCAGGATAGAAACCTTAATCACTAAAGTAAACAAATGTCACTCTGAATAAACACAAGAAACAGATCTGTTAAATATAAATGTCATTTTTATATCGTTGTGTTTCAAAATAACACTTTACATTCATTACCACTGCTGAACTCGAGATGGGGGGTAGTGCTATCCTTCAACTTAACTATGCCTCAGAACTGTTCTTTTCTTTATAAAATGCTCTATTACATTTGTTATATGTATAGTGAAAGATAAATTGCAAAACAGTAGCTATAGAATTGGGGGGGAGGGGACACTAATGTAGCCATGCTATAATTTTAAAATCTGAAGTCTGAAATCTTTGTCTTTACCTCTTGAATTTCACACCCTAACCTTTTGGTCATTGGCATGGATAAAGGAATACTTACTTAATACCAATAGCACCAGTAAAGAGAGAGAATATGTTACTATGAGCATCAGCTGCTGAAATAATGGCACTGTGTCAGTACCGATTACGAGCAGGCTTTGAGGTTTGAAGTTTTTCCATTCATATTTCTTATAAGACAAAAGTTGCAGAAGCCTGCCACGTATTTATGTAGTTGCTTTGCAAAAAAAACACTTCGTGTTCTAAAGTAACTCACGATGGCCCAATGCAACAGTACATCTCAGGGAAATCTTCTATTAAGATTCAGGGATTACAGGCTATGACAGTGCTTAATTTGTAATCAGAGGTGCCAGGACTCAGGCAATTCTTTTACGTTCGTAACTGATGCAGCAAGCCCAGAAGTGCTGGGGCTATGAACGGCTAATCCTAGGGATGACAGGGCAGAGATTAAGGTTTGGCATTGGGCTGCACTGCAATTATATAATTTGTTTCCAATTTCCTGAACATTAACAAAACTTTAATAAATGTCTTTCAAACCAGAATTTGAAAAAGTATGAAAAAGTAGTTGTATTATATTAAAATTAGTAGGATGTTTTTATTTTACTTTGAGAAAACTGAAAAGCAAAATGGGAAAAATACTTATGTAGCCAAATCTGAATGCTTGTAGACATAGATTAGGATAAAACGTAACTAATATTTCATTGTATCTAATTGTTTTGTCTGTAGCTCTGCTGCTGTACTTTGGGCATTTATTTTGTCAGATCTCAGAAGCTAAGCAGGGTCTTACCTGGTCAGCACTTAAGATCCGTTACCTGCAAAGAGCATCAGGTGCTGCAGGAAGTGGTGTTGGTGGATAAACAGGGTTTATGTTTCCCTCAACTAAGGCTTTAGCCAGTGCCTTGGTACAGCATTAGGAAACACTGTGCTGCTGGATGTCCATCTTAGATAAAGGTCCTTTCTACTCTGAGGATATTAAAGCTCCTGTGACACTATTGATATTTTCAGAGGTCTTTAGGCTTGGGTTCTGAGAAATCCAATTATTATTATTATTATCCAATACAATTATTATTGTAAAAGTACAGAACTGTTAATTCTACTGCAGGTCTCATATTACAAGGGTTTGGAATATTAAAGTGCTGAGAAAAATCTTTATTTCCCCAAACCTACCATAAATGTTGTATAGAGAAAGCGCTGGCAGAAAATGGCTACAAGCCACTCTTAAGGTGACTGCACTTTAGTGGTTGTGAACAGAGTCCTAATGTGCAGTGTCTATAAAGTGCTTTGAAATCCTGTGTAGATGAAAAGTGCCATATGAATGTAAATTCCATTCATCCAGTTATTCTTTTCATTCATATTTAAAATGGTGCTTCCTTCTTTCTGTTCTTTTCTCTCATGCAGTGCTAAGAGATTTTGTAACATCACATTATACCTCTAAACTAAATGAAACAGTACTGATATAATGTCAAGGAAAAAAAAGCTTCAGTACACCTGAATGTTATAAATATTAACAAATTTAATATAAAATTCAACCAATCAAAACCAAAACCTGTTTTAAAATTTGATGTAGAAATAGTTTGTTGTATGCGGGTAACAAGCTTGATTATGGTGAATGAAATGAAATAAGTGTGATTATTTTCCTGAACTGTATAGTTTAACACTTTTAGGCATAAAAATGATAATACATCAACTACATTGTTAAAGATGTTGCAACTCATTTAAAAAAAAATTAAAACTAGAATCTTGCACTTCTTGTTGTATTCCCATCAAAACAGTTGTTGTAGGAGTTGGTTTTTCAAAGGAACCAACCATTCTTATGGCAGTTTGAAGGAGGGAGAGCAATAAAAAGAGGGAAGAATAAGTACAAAGAGATTTGATCAAATCAATGTATTAAATACAATTTTTAAAAAAAAGCAAATTCTGATTAAGCTGCTGTAGTTCCATTGTGAAGTTCTGTTGACTACAGAAACTGTTCCAGCTTTGCTGTCATGATTCATGGCATCATAGTACCTTCAAATGGAATAATAATTCAGTACTGTAATTACAGATCTGTATCACTTGTTTCATGTTTAATTGCTGAACAAGCATTGATTGATTGAGACCATTACTTGCCCTCTCTCCCCCAAAAGCTTTTTCTGTCTTTCTCTTACACAATTTCATAAGTGAAAATTATGACTTTCTGTCACTAACAAGCAGGAATGACATTTGGTGTGTCAAGCATAGAATTATCAATTTCTAATGCCATGCCGTGTATTGGATAACTATTGAGTGTCAGATATTGCGAACAGGTGAACAAACCTGTTCAATGTATGACATTTAAGCATTGAATAAAAAATTTGTCCATTGTTTGAAAAAATTGCAGAAAGCTATTTAAAAGATATTATTTATTTTAATAAAACAAACTTTTCCTTAATAAGCAAACATTTTTGCCAATTCAAATCTAACATATCTGATAACTACATAGCGTTTTTCATTTTCAAAATGCTGTGGTAACATCAATGAAATTATCTGCATTCCCCTGTAATGTGGAAAACTTCACCTGTTGCCTAAAAGGTTTGAAAACACAAATGTGCACATTGTGGCAGTTTCTTGCTTTACTGAATCTCTGCATTCTAAATATTCAAATCTAGAGCTTTCTGATGGTGGTTGTATCAGGCTAAAGCCTTAGGCAGAACTGTCTGCTGCTGCGTTTCAGAAAGAAAGGATACTGCATATGAAACTGAAATTAGACATCAGGAATATTAAGGACTAGAAAAAGGCCATATTTGTCCATCAGTACAGACATCTACAATATTTGCCATCAGCTCATATATCCTTTGAAACCAATTTACAGTTTATTAATAATAATTCTGACGATCAGTGTGTTCAGTAGTCCGGTCACCTTCATGCCAAGAAATTCTATGTGAATTGATTGTTGTTCTGCTCAACTAACTTAAGTCATTATATTTTAATTAATAACTTTCTTGAACAGTTGGATTAATTCACA
This sequence comes from Mesoclemmys tuberculata, assembly GCA_007922155.1. Lineage (NCBI taxonomy): Eukaryota > Metazoa > Chordata > Testudines > Chelidae > Mesoclemmys > Mesoclemmys tuberculata. The sequence goes on from ML675603.1 coordinate 40,039,820, forward strand.
GTGCCACATTCATGTGGCACACTGATGACAGAGTGATTGATACACCTAGTTCTCCATATTCAGGGCCAATCCTGCAAATCATTATTCTGGTCTACTCACAGTAATAATTATCGTCAGTGATAAGGGTTTGCAGCATCAGGCTCGTAGAGCCCAAAGCAGCACTACCAGGCTGTTCAGAATATTATTCTCCGTGCATATCTCCTTTTCTCCATCCCATCTGCATTTTCCGTAATCAACTTGTACTGTGCCTTGTTGGTGTATTTTTAGTGTACATTTTCTCTGTATATCTTTGATATACAAGTATAAATATTGTATAATTATTTTTATGACCTGTCTCTGTAATCATAATTCATACGTATATTTTTTATTTTAAATCTGAGTCTACATATAAAGATTATTTTTGTTATTGCAGAAGAGCCCTCTTCTTTATGTCATGGTACTGATCTTGGAGGTGATGATACTAGCAGGTGGTCAGGAGTAACGGATGAAGGACTTCAGTTGACTCAGCATCTCACAGAGAGTGAGTTTGCTGGAGTAGAGATAGACCCTGACAATGAAGAACTAGTTCTAAATAATATTAGTTCTCGGCTGCAGGCAGCTGTTGAAAAACTTCTGGAAGCCATCAATGAAACCAGCAATCAGGTAGGATTACCTCATTGTAATCTGCTTTGAGTTTGCAATGGTAGGCCATTTTTTTGTTAGTTTTTCATGAACGTGTTGTTTGTTTCTATGCAGACTTTATATTCATAAGGAAAAGGGGAATATTTCTATATTTTTCTTTTGCATTATGTTTTTCTGGAAGGGCTCCAGGCATCCAAAGCTTTCCTTTTGCATAGCTTTTAAGTTTACACTAGCGGACACTTTGGCGCAAAGTCTTTAAAAGTGATGTGTTTCAGTGAGCGCCCAGAGTAAACAAGAGATTTACAATACTCAGTGATTGGGGATGGAGACTTTTTTGCTCTGTATGTTATCTGTGTATACATACCTTTGTAATCCAATAGGAAAACTAGGTAAATGGAATTTTTAAAATATGCTCGGCTGTGTGAAATATCTAATTTAATGAATTATTTACCTCCATGTATAGAAATGCATTATGTTAATCCAGGTACATTAGAATGCGGGGGGTAGGGGAGGAGTAGAGGAGGTTGTAATGTTTTTTTTCATTTGCCAGAGGGCTAGGCCACAAAAAACCTTACCTGAGATACAGTTAGTCCATTCTGGCATGACAAATGCTTTTGTGCATCATATTAGTTTCAGCAGACATTTTAGTTGTTATAAACTGGGCTTGGTAGGCACACAGGACCGTTGTGCTAAGGCAGTGGACCACAATGGCTGCGAAGGAGCTGGCTATGCACTCTGTATGGTCAATCCATCCAGTAGGAAGGATTTGAGTGATAGGTTAATGACTTTGAAAAAGATTTGTCAATGCGTTTGGCTAAAAATTCATCTTTTAAAAGAGGTCAAATATTGATTGACACAATAAGTTTATAGTCATTGTAATTAAACAAGTAAACGGTATTTTTCCATATTAATATACATATCTGAATACATAAATGTGTACTTACCTTAGAGACTAGAGCAATTCTTATTTCTTACCTTAGATAAATATGCATTCATAATCTTTTAAAGGCTTTTCTTCCTTGAAAAAGATATAAAAATAATAAATTTAAACTATGTTAAAGTTCAGATGCAGGATAAGGACACAGGATAAGGACACACAGAAATTCTAAAATCAGCAAAAGTTGAAGTTAAGCTTGCTTGTCTGCCTTCATCTCATCATGTTGTGCATTTTTTTCGCCCTTCATTAAGGCAGTCATTCAGAACCTTGGATTTTCTAGGTCAGTGGTTCTCAACCTTTCCAGACTACTGTACCCCTTTCAAGAGTCTGATTTGTCTTGCGTACCCCAAGTGTTACTTCACTTAAAAACTACTTACTTAAAAAAATGAGGCAAAAAAGTATTACAGCAGACTATTATTGAAAATTTGCTTACAGTCTCATTTTTACCATATAATTATAAAATACATTGATTGGAACATAAATATGATACTTACATTTCACTGTGATACTTGAACCTGTTTTTCACTTGAGTCTCGTCTGAAGTCCGAGGCTCAGGCGGCAGGCCGGAAGCATGTAACTTAGCTTCATGGAATTCCAGGCAACCCCAGGCAATTGCCATGCTTGCCACCCCTGCACTTATGATCCTTCCCCACCCCACCCCCCCAGTCTGTCCCGTGACCCCCTCCCCCCAGGACTGAAACCCCAGGCTGAGAAACTCTGATCAAATAAGTTGAGTACCCCCTGGAAGAGAGCACGTGTTCTCACATGTGCTGGGGGGTTTTTTTTGTTTGTTTTTTGGGTTTTTTTGTCCGAATGTATTTATTTGAACTTTGTTACTTTATAATAGATAGATTTGGATAGATTACACTACGTAACGGTTTGTGAATCTGATGTTCCACATGCATGAGGAATAAGTGATTTCCCCATCTGGAGGGCGAAGCAGGGAAAATAAAAAGTGAAAGCAAATGCTGAGCTGTTATGTGCTATAAACTCTGCCACAAAGAGGTTTACAATAGATGCTATCAGTTCACTTTCCAGCATAAAGAAAGCATCAAAGGGTGCAGCATGGATATTTGTATTTTGTGGTCATTTTATAAAACCAGTCAGAAGGTACATTTTTTTCCCACCCTTCTCTTTATGGTAATATAACGTTTATGTTCTGACATATTATACAGGTGCCCAACAGCCCTGGCAGATGTGACAATTCGTCATTATTTTCATTATAAATGTACTTCTTTTGCCTTTATTGCACATTTGCTATAACTAATTTGTATAACTTTTTATTTTTGTTACGTTTAGTGTTTCAGAGCTATAATGCATGTTGTTCTCACACAAAATATGAAATATAGCAGGTAATACTAAAATGTAAACATTTCTCTTAGAGTATTAAATTATTGTAATTGTTTATTATTTGTATTGTCCTCAGGGACCAGGATTCTATTGTGGTAGAAACTATACAAACACAGAACAAAAATACCTCACCACAATTTATCATTTAGAATAGTAAAAATGGTTCAGCTTTTTGGCATCCTGTCAATACTTGGACATTTACAAATGTTTACTTTGTAGTGTCAAAAATGTACATAATTTTGGTTCAGTTCCTGGCCTCTATTCAGCTCCCTTATACCATTGATGCAGGGCAAACGAGCTGGAAAACTGGCATAAACAGAATCCCTAGGTGGCATAGAGCTGATGCAGGTGCCTCTATACCATTTCCTTCCAATCCTCCTACTGGCAATAAGGGGTATGCTAATACTAGGTCAGAGGGAGGGTTGTGGACAGAGTATCTACTGTATTTTGTTCTCCAGTAATCTTCAGCTGTATAATAGCAGCTAGAAGACTATTACCAGCTATTGCAAATTAACACAACTACTACTACTACTACTACTATGCCGAGAGAAGAGCTTCTCCCATTGGCATAGTTAAACCACATCTGCAAGAGATGGTAGCTGTATCAACGGGAGAAGCCCTCCTGTAAACACAGCACTATCTACACCAGGGATTAGCTTGGTATAACTGTGTCACTGAGATGTGTGGATTTTTCACGCTCCATAGTAACCTAATTATACCGATATAAGTTTATAGTGTAGACCTGGCTAAAGTATATCCTGTCAGTACTTAGTATTTTTATATTGGTATATGATCCATTCCATATGCTAGAGTTTTTTGCCTTTTAATATGGTATATTTACAAGCCCAACAAAATCATGTCGTGGATGACAAGGCTAGATCAATCTGTTGGATTGAGTTCTCCAGGAGAAAGATTGAGAACAATCTTTGAGACCCCACTCTTTAAACTGACTGGGATCAGAAGTATTCCAGAGGCACAGTTTGCCATAAGCTACAGCCCCCTCAAGTGGGTGATCTACCAATGACATTAGACTCTAAAACTGTCTGCCTTTCTAATCTTTGGATAAAATGCATAGATCAATGCTGATAGAAATGGAAGGAGTTTGGGGATTACATAGAATAGCAACAGATCAAAGTTGAACAAATGGAATGAAAATTCAGCTACCTTGCACTTCCTGATATCCTAGAGGAAACCATTTTGTATTTTTATTTAAAGGGTGGAACTCATATCAGAAGCATTATATATCCAACAAAATGACAGATTAGGGGTACAGCATATTACAAAATGTATGGCTCCTGGAGCAGCATTTATCAGAGAGAAAATTATAAATAAAAACACATACTGTAGCTGTCTAATCACTAATTTTTCTTTAAATATAAGTAGTAGTGTTCATAGCATGTTATTTTCTTACATAAGCATTTAAGAGTAGGTTATAGATATACAAGATAAAGGAATACAGCAGTCAAATGTTACAGCAATAATTAATGGAATACATACCACTACTGTAAAAGTTATATTTATTTTTATTCAGTTTCATCCTGCTTGGAGCATCTTCCCTCCAAATAGCTCATCTGAACATAAGCATAATTTTTTTGGGCCCACTACAAACTTGTAACACGGGACCCCACCTACACACATACACAATCCCTCATCACATACATACAATCTCATGAGCCATGAACATTTTTTTTCTCATGGTAATTGGGGTTGCAGCCTGGGACGGGTCCCTCTGGTAAAGTGTACCCTTTCTCCCCTTCTGCCTCCCCCCATGTGAGGGCCCTTGTAATTTGTGTATTAATCTTAATTCATCAAACATGTTTCTCTTTTTGTTACCATAGGGATGAACTAATATCTAAAGAACGTAGTAATGAGTAGTCTAAAACAGGTGTATATTTTCGTTTAAGATCAATAAATTAGGATAGTTTCCCTAACACTTTCATAATAGTAATGTATGAATTATATTTTTGAAAATAAAATAACTTTTGCAACAGTATTCTAAAATCCAAACAAAAGTTGTTCAATTTGGTTGATTTCAAGTCTCAGATGATCAAGCATATCATTCTCTGTGCGATGGCATTCCTGTCATCATTTGACTGTGAATGTTAAATCTATTTGGCTTTCTAAAATTGGGATGTGAAAATTTTTGCACCAGAATTTCCCATGAGGGGGAATTTATACTGTTAAGAGTGGTTGGTATCATATCTTCCCAATTCTATGAAAAAATGTCATGGTCCATATCATTTCCCCAAGCTGCTATTGTATTGTCTATATTGACAAGTTCTGTGCCACAAAAGGGGTTAGTATATTGAGAATAATATATATGATTAAATGAAATGAAAATCTCACATAGTTTCAAAAAATATATAAATTGACAAAACAGGATTAATGTATATATTTATAGTTAGCATATTAATTTCAAAATCCTAAAAATATGAAATAGTATAAAATAGGTATATTCCTGATAATGAGACCTCTGATAAAAATAAACAACAGATGCATTGGTTACACATTTTTATGCAGTATCTAATTTAAATTATGACCCCATTTCCCAATTATTCACCAGAGAAATGTTCCACTGTTCCCTCTACTTTGGAATAACAAGCATATGAGGTGATGTGGCCGTTGATGACTGCTGATTTAGTTACACATAATTGCTAACAGAAACAGAGGAATTGTAGGGAGTTTCTTAATGTTTCAAGAAGTTTCTTAATAATTTATTAAATATTTTGTGTATGAAGATTCTGCGTATGAACATTAAAAAAGTGAATGCAGCAGTTTTACCTTTAATGGCAGCTCAGAAGAAAAGAGTCTGAGAAGATCAATAATAGAAATATTGTGGCATGTTTGACAGAGCAACATGAGAAAATAACATCTAAATAAAATAATTACAAGCAAAGCAGATAGTTAAGTCATTTTCCTTAATTAATTGTACTATACATACAAATTGGCATACTTTTTAAAAAATGAACTTTTTTTAAAGGAGTGGCAGAAACCTGGCATGATCTTTGAAGTTTGTTTTAGGCTTGTTTGAACACTCTTTTAGAGCTCTCATGTGGAATTTGAATCCTGTCTGACAAGCTTCATAAATGGGCGTTTTAATTCAAATTCCACCTGCCAGTGTACCTAAATAAGCCACTCCTTCTGTCCTCAACTACTTATCAGGGAAGATGTTGACAGGAAACCTTTACTCGGTGAGACGGAGCATTATTTGATTAGCTGAGTTCAGAACACCTCTTTCTGTTCAATTAACTCAGGGAACGAGAATATAAGGCAAATAACTTCATATGTGAATTTCTTCCTGATGCTCCAGTGGAGATTATAAATGTAGACAGTTGCTGCCAGGTTCTGCCCTGATTGCTTGCTTGCCACAGCGTACGTGCTCTGATACCAAAAGTATACTTTCTTGCCTGGATAATTACCTCCCTCCTGTTATCATTTTTCTGTTTCTGAAGGATCCAGATTGCACTTTAGTGTGAAATGTATAATAGAGAAGGCTTTTTTTAATGGTATTGGAAAAATGGCAAGCTCTGTTATCCAGTTGGTTTCTGCAGTTGTTGATTCTTTTTATAGCTTAATGTTTACCTGGGACCTTCCTGCACTTTTTGATTACTCATGTGAATGTGAAATGATTGTTCCCTGACTGTCGATAGCACTGCTGTGCCATTTCCTCAGAATGTCAAAAATATAAGATGTTTTATTACAAATTTCTATAACTAAGATAGCCAGTGCAAAATAGCTACGTGACGAAGGAGAAAAGAGCAACATCAGCGTCTTTTGGAATGGATTCTTACCGCACGTATTGGGCATCTAACTTATTTAGTGGCTTGTGGTCAGAAGGCCAGGAAGAAGATATATTTGAGGTTGAATCTCGTGTGCCTTTACCAAATCCTTTTCCTTTCACTGAACACTTGGATGAAAATAACTCTGTAGTTGTAAATACTTCAATTTTTCACTACAGCCACACAAAAAATGGGCATATATTAAAAGTTGTCTCTAAAATCTCATTGCCTACACCTCCATATTCAGTAAGTATGATATCATTTAAGGAAGTTGAACTTTTTAACATTTAGAACTGAAAGAAAGTGGGGTTGGAAATAAATTAAACATACATCTCTTGAACATAAAACTCATTGTTTTTAATTATTTATTACTGTCCATTTTGTAATTTAATGATCTTACAGGCAACAAGTATTAATTATAAAATTATTAGAACTACAAAGTCTAACTGTATTTGGTGTTAAGTTTCTTTAAGAAAAAGATACAAAGGTAGAGTATTTCATATGCTCTTATGCATGTATTTTAATAATGCTTATTACTTAGACCACTAACAGAGATTTACTGTGGGTTTTGTTCTTTTGTGTGTGTGTATGATGTGTAAATGTAATGTAATAAAACCACTCCCGTAGTTTTCATCTACTGAGCTGTAATATACATGGCTCAAGTTTGATAGCACTTGTAGTTTTTAAAATGGCTTAATTCTAGTAGTTTCATGAAAAGTATATTGTCAGCTTAAAAAACACATTCCTGTCTGATTTTTTTTCCCTATGCTTATTACCAGTGACACCTAACATATTTATAATTGAAAGAGGTTAGAGGGGAAAACATTTTTATTTTTCAGTTTTAATGTGTACATTTGATAGCACTGTGTTTAAGGGCTTGTTTACATAAGAAAAAATTATCCCAATTAACTAACAGTGTGAATTATAAATTGATTGGTTAAACTGCATTAAATCCCTGTTTAGACACATTTATTCAGAATTAAAGTGGCCTTATTTCAGTTTAGTTTAATTCACTTTGCAAATTAATAAATTCAGATCTTTTGAGTATCTCCTTTAGATCAATCCTCAGTCAATTTCACCGTTTATTTGGTATAGTAAGTTTGTTATCGTTTCCCCTTTCATTTCCATGGATCTTTCATACAACAACATAGAACATAAAAACTTAAAATAGTATAATATGCTTGTAAAACCACAAAAATTAGTAGGGAGACTCGTGGGCACCTGTAGTACCTGTCCCTTCTTTTAATTCAAAATTTGGTTTCAAGTAGATGACCCTTTAAAAGTCAAGACAATCTATAGAAGCGATGCACTCTTTTAAAGCCTTGCACTTCTTTCAAAGGATAGTTTAAATTCATTAATGTTAGAAGAAGAAATATTAATGATTAGATGTTTTCTAGTGAGAAGTTTAATTCTGTACAGCCATTTTGATTGATAAGTAGATAATTTAGTATGAAATTGTTATAAAATTTTCCCAGACCATTTTTCAAAGATTGTAAAACCTTCAGTTTGAATTTAGTAAGGCAAATTAGTTTGAGCAATTCCGTTTCCTTAATTATACTAATAAGCCTAGATGGAGTTAGTGAAAAATAAACAGCTTTTATCTTTGAAGGATTTGTGAAGTAGCTGCATTTCACAGAACACTTGCAAAACACAGAAGTGACCATATTTATAGAAATCTATCAAGACTTAAAATATAAAACAAGGGTGTGAGTTCTTTACTTTTCTGAAGTTAAGCAAACATTTGTTGTCATTCTGTAATTTGAAGACGATGAAACGACATAAGTTAAAAAGCCTTTACAGAGTTAATAAGGAACTGTTGAAACAAACATTGCTTTATTGTCTCATTAATTAGAAAATTTAACATGCTCAAAGTTCACATTTTCCTAGTGTCTACTTACACATATGTATGGAAGAAGAAAGAAATGCTGCTTATGTAAGTTTGTTTAAAAAATCCTATAGATTTTGCATGGTGCTTCTTAAGCATAATAAGGATGTGGTTAGTGATAGTACACTCCTACACATTTAATTGCAAAACCCATTTTGTTTCAGTAAAGGTAAGTCTGGTATAAACTGACATAAACCCGGAAGTTTCAAGTTATGATACATAGATATGGATTCAGTCGTGTGACTCATACTATACAGTGTATTGAACATAGGTCTGTATTTGCTTTGCTTAGATCTTTTTACAGGGTGGGACTTCATATTGCAGTATGTCAGTGCATTTGCATTGAACATCTGATCCAATATCCATTGAAGTTAATGTGCATCTGTATATCAGGGCCCAAAACAGCTAACAATTTTACATGCAAGACAGAGGGTATGTCTATAAAGCAAAGAAAAACCCACGGCTGGCTTTGCCAGCTGACTTGCATTCCATGGGGCTTGAGCTGTGGAACTGTTTCATTGCTGGAGCCCAAGCTCTGGGAACCTCCCACCTTGCTGTGTCCTAGAGCCTAGGCTGAGCCCAGAAGTCTACTTAGCAATGAAACAACTCTGCAGTCTGAGCTATGCAAGCCCGAGTTGGCTGGCACAGGCCAGCGGTGGAGTTTTCTGTGTTGTGTAGACATATCTTTGGAGAAGGTGTTCTTATTTAAAATTCCTATGAATGTCTAATATTTGTAACTTTCTCCTGCTGTAGCTGGAACATGCTAAAGTTACACAGACAGAACTCCTGCGAGAATCCTTCAAAAAGCAACAGGAGGCCACTGAATTTTTCAAATGCCAGAACGAATTGCAAGAGCGACTCAATGAAGAGGTCAAAGCCAGAGAGCAGCTGGCACTGGAGCTTGGCAAAGTGGAGGGTGAGCATTTCCCATTGATATGTTCCTGAATTTGAAAAGTAGACACACATGTTCACTTCGTATAGTGGATGGCCAAATTTTGAAGCTACAGTAATTTTAATTCTTTTCTATTTAGAAATGTACTTGTATAAAATACCCAAACAAATTGTAAATTAGATCAACTTGCATGATGTTGAAAATTTTAGATTATCATCAAATTCTGGATAGTTATGGTTGAATTATCTTTTTTTTCCAACAGTTGAGATAAGAGGTACAACTAAAGAGAAAAGGAAAACAGTGGAAAGTAAGAAGTTTGGAAATCAAATGAAATAGACACAGCTGTAGTGTGATACGTAAGGAGAAACATATAAGTAAAGGAAGAAAAGGCATATAAAGAAACTTCATGCATTGTCAAGAAGCTTAAGGAGACAATACTAACATTTCAATTTGGAGGGATCTTCCTAGTTCACTCCTCCCCAATTTCTCTTCTATCCTTCCCCAACACATGCTTTTTCCTTGCCAAGGCTGAGTACCCTGTCTTCTTGGTGCTCCTAACCCATATTGATCTGAGAAACCAAAGAACTGAGTATTTGAACTCTGATTCCAACATGTGGCCATGCAATTAGTCTTCCAGGCCAGCCGAGTTTTAATTTTACATCAATGTAACCTAGGCTAGATGTACATGATAGTCCCCTTTCTCCTTAAAATCTATTAATCTAAAAGTGAAACCAGAAAATTGAGTCATACGTACAAATATGTAATGAATGCTTTTCACTAATTAGACATTGATTCCAAAAAATTATTTGTTCATGAAGTTTGATGACTTGTTTTAGGTATGTGGCAGGTATTACATTTTACAAAAAAGCAGATTAAAATGCGGTGCCTGGGTTGTGGGGGAAGCATCTTACCTGATCCCCTTTAAACCAGTTTCATGCAACTACAAAGGTTTGCATTGTCTGTGATGTCTGGAATGATGCATTCTGGAACATTGACATTGAACTGAGAACTGACTAACAGAGTTCACAGGTCCTGTAAAAGATTTTTTTAAATTTAAATTCGGCAAATTCGCCGCCGTCAGTTCGATGTCTGTGTAGACCCACTCAGTCAATTCAGCAGTCAGCATAGGAAAACCACCATGGTAAGTGGCGCGGCGCAGTGTGGCTGGCGCGCGGAGCAGACGCAGCAAAGTCAATGGGAGATATGCAAGTGATTTATGTCACTTGCGTATCTCCCGTCGACTGCCGCCAAATCCGGAAGGTAAGTGTAGACTGGGCCTGAGGCTGCTTCAGAGACTAAACATTGTATGAAAACACAGCCTCATTCCACTGATAGAAATTCTAGAAGAAGGAATAAGTCACCTCTTAGAGTTGACTTCTGGTCATATCCCATAATGAGTACTGCCGAGGCTCCAGCAGGTCCTGACACGGAGTGTCAGTACTGCCTCAAAAGATGTTCCATCCCAGTAAGTCTGCCAGCAACCAGCACCAAAAGACACCATTCTGAATATTGTCCACAGGAACCCCCAGGCATCAAGACTTGTCTAAAATGAAAGACTTGAAAAAAAGCCTAAAGCACCAGTACTGACATTCTCTCAGAGCCATTCAGAGTTCTTTCACCAAACCTCTGCTTCTCGAGATACATGCTCATTGGGTTGCATAAGTTCTCAAGCAGCACTGAGAGAAGCTCCCCTCCAGTACCACTGTGTCCACTGGTCACTGACTCCTTACACCTGACAGCAGGACCCAAGCTTCTAGTCCTGACCCATCCTCCAAATCTTCCGGTACCTTCTCCACTTCTGGTACGAGTTCTGGCATCGATACCCAGAGGCACCCCCCTTGTCCTCATCCTCAGGGGAGGACACATCTTCGGACTCTGAGATTTCAGTGCAAGGCTCTACCTCCCTATTTTACCATCTTACATCCTTGAAGATGTACACTGAGGAGGACATAACAGAGACGGAAGATACCCCAACGTGTCCAAACATTAATACCCTTGGGTGCCCATTTCTTACCCACAACCACAATGGGCCTATTGGAACCCCTGAAACTCTTATGGGGACCAATTCTATAGGGTACCCATCCAAAGAGGCCACATTTGGAATACCCACTGGTGCCACAACAACCAGTGGCACCTCGAGAACAGCTGCTGGTACTGCATATCTCCCCAGCATGGCAAGAGGTTCAAGGAGAGCAACAGCTACCAGTGGAGGAGACACATCTATCAATCAAGTTCCCCTCTCCTCCGACAAGTTGGTGATGCCACCACTACTCTCCTATGCAGATGATTTTAGGATCTTTCAGGACCCAATGAAATGAATCCATCCAGATCTCTACAGAGGAGGTAGAAGAGTCTCAGCACTTCCTAATGGACATCTGACGTACCACGTTGCAGGGTAAAATAGCCCTACCCATTTCTCCAGCCTGTAACCTATGGCAGACCCCTGCCACTATCACATCTATAAACAGGCAGACAAAAAAATACATTGCAAGCCAAAGAACAGGCTTTCTGTTTTCTCTGAGTAGAAATTTCCCTCAGGACCACAAGTAGGAGCTCAAAAACTTGACTTTTCACGACATCTGACTAGCATGGAGGCCTTCCCATAGTGAATCTCTTTGCAACTCTGACAAATGCAAAATGCTAGACCTTCTGCTCATAGGAGGAATGTAGTCCAAGTTCTTTAGGAGATGCCTTCCTAGGTCCATAGCCCCATTTTCTTCTCTATGCCTACTGTTCAACACCACTAATCCTCAAATCTTCAGTTATATTGGGGCAGGAGCAGGTGATGGGCATCTTAATAGCACCTTTCTGGCTGACACAAGTATGGTATTTGGATCGGCTTCATCTATCTGTGGCAATGCCTCAAAGCTTTCCTTTCAAATCTGATCTTCTGTCAGAACTCAGGCATCATGAGCAACCCCAACTCATATCTCTGAGCCAGAAGGCCTGGCTTCTCAATGGTTCTTGAATGTAAAGTTGCGCAGTTCAACAGAAGACCCATAAGTACTACTACTTAGTAGGAAGCCCTCCACACATAAAACTTACCTGCAGAAATGGAGCTGCTTCTGTATCTGATGCTCTCTCAATTCTATATCTGCTTCTAAAGCTTCTCTCTTGAAGATCCTCAGTTACCTGCTAGAATTAAAACAGGGACTATCAATGAGCTCCGTTAAGGTACACATTTGTCTATCAAGGGCCTTTCAGTCTTTTCCCACCCTATCATAACCAGATTCTTTAAGGGCTTATCTAATTTATTTCCTAATGTCCAAAACCATACAATGTCATGAGACCTCAGTCTGATCCTGAATGTTTTAAGTAACCCCTTGTTTGAGCCCAGAGGTACCCATTCTTTCCTTCATCTCTCCCTTAAGACTTCATTCCTGGTAGCTATCACCATGACCAGGAGGATGGTTGACCTACTTATACTATGTTCTACAGTGACAAGATCACACTGCACTCCACATCTTCAATTTCTGCCAAAAGTCTCATCAGATTTTAATACTAATCAAGATATCTGTCTACTGGTATTTTATCCTAAGCCCCACGCCTCAAGAGAATTGCCTAGCCTCCATATCATAGGTGTTGGAAAGGCACTTGCATTTTATCTGGATAGGAAAAGAACCTGTAGGGCTTCCCCCAGGTTGTTTGTATCCTTTGCTGGAAGAATGAAGGGACAGTCAATTTCCATGTAGAGACTATCAAAGTAGGTTTCAGCCTGTTATGAAGTTGATGTGCATCCACCACCTAAAGTGTCACCCACTGCACCAGGCCTCACTCCTCTTCTTTTTAAGGATGTTCCTATAGTAGAAATTAGCAGGGCCACAACTTTGTCTTCTATTTACATGAGCTCCAAACATTACACTACCCTGCCTGCATCCAAAACAAACATGACCTTTGATGCTGTTCTCCAAACCATCTTGTATCTGCCCCTTCAGCACCCACATCTATGTTGAGTTGCTGCTTGGGAGTCTCTTCTGGTGGAGCACCTATAGGACATACATTCAAAGAAGGAGAGGTTACTTATCTATACAGTAACTTGAGTTCTTTGAGATGTTTTGTTCCTACGTGTGTTCCACCTGCTGCCTTCCTTCCTCTCTGCTGAGGAGACGTCTAGGTTCTGTAGTTCAGAAGGAACTGGAACAGTGGAACGCTCCTACCTCTATCTTCGCTCTGCTACAAAATAGCTCAAAGAACTCAAGTTACTATCCACATCAGTAATCTTTCCTTATAGGGGGAGTGGTAGTGTTCCCTATAATAAAATTGCCTAACTCCTTTATAAAGGAGTTTTGGAGCAGAAACTTGTGACTTGACAGAGGGAAGGATGATCCTAGGGACAGAGAAGTGTCTTTTCTGGCCTCAGGAAAATCCATTCAGATTTGTTCAAGTTATAATCGGTTGAAAATCTTCATTTTTCATGCTCAGTAAAGCTTGTTTAGAAGCTTGCTGTTAAAATTGAGGAACCTTCCATCTCCACTGAGCATGTCTCCTAGTGTCCCGTGGTGTCATTCTGAAGCAGCCACCCTGACTGAACTGCCAGAAAGGACACAGAAAAATTGGATTCCACCCTCTGCAGTAGCCAGCACAAAGATACACTTGCAGCATGTCCTGAAGGTCAGCAGCTCTGGTCTGTTTCAGAATGGGAGCCAGAAGTTTGTTCCAGAGATGAGAATCTCTCACAGGCTATGTCTGCACTTATGGCAGCATGTAGTGTACATACACTGGATGGTCAGATAATGGGTATAAATAGCAGTGTAGGTTGTGAGGCACTCCTTAGGTGAATGAAGACACTCCAGAAGCTTAGGATATGTACCCTACACGGATCTCTACACTCCCAAGCAATATCTCCATGTCTACATTGCTATTTTTAGCAGTGTCTCACTGCCTGAGCCGGTCCCTGCCACAGGGAAAGACTCTGGCAGCAGGGGAAGGCTCTAGCAGGGAGAGGTAGCATGGAAATGCTCCAGCAGCTCCTTGCAGCCAGTCTGAGTAATTGCATTGATCACAACTGTGACAGGATGGCATGAAGAGAGATGCAGCCTCTTATGGAGGAAGGTACCCAAGCATTTATGGCTATAAAGGTCAAAACTAGTACATTAAATTAAATCTGAAAAATGATAGGCAGTCTATGCAGATCATGGCACACTGGTATAATGCAGCCACTGGTAATCACCACTTAATAGGCAAGCCACCGCATTCTGTGCCAGCTTGCTTTAGGGTTAATTTAAAGCAATGAAAATAAAACTCAAGCCAAAGCACAGAAAATCAAAGAATTTCTATTTCAGAATGTGAAAAGTTACCCAGCTCTTTAATGTTGACTGATTTCAGAAAGCAGTTCACTTCTATGGCATCTGTTTACCTTGAAAGATACCGTTTAAACATGTTAATTTATTTTCAGAAAGCTTGAATAATACATTAAAATAGGGAGAAGATGTTTCATACGTTATAATAATGGAGAGAAAGCAGTGGTTAAGTTTTAGTCAGAGGGACTGAAATCTGTCATAACATGCCTGAACTGACTTCATAGGTCATATTCTGTGACAACTAGTTCCTTGGTGACCGTCCTTTTACTTGTAAGACTCCCCACTGTTTGCCTTTTGCTATGTTGACACACACACAGAATTCTAGTAGATTGAAGTAACAGTTTTCTTCTAGAGAAGCTATGCTGGTTGTGCCTCTGTACATCTAGGTATTTTATAACTCTCATTAATTAATCAAGCCTGTTTAAATTTTCTTCCTTTGATGTGAAACTCTAGAATTAGCAAATTTCCAAATTATACACACTTTTTTGCTTATTTTAAAACAATACACAAAAATGCAGCAAGAATTTGATGTAAAATCTACCTTTCATTGGACTGAGTGATGTAAAGCTCTCTGATAAGCTAAAGTGTATGTATATATATATGTTATCTGACTGTGATTTCTTGGGTAGGTCTAGAAGAGTGACATCACTGCTCATTACAGAACTAATAGGTATTCAATTTTTTCTGAGATGAAAGAGGTTTGTCAATACTAGTTGTAGAGAGAACTTTCTTCTTATTTTAGACAGTATCCAATTCTGTAGCTAAAGAGAGTTTGAAAGTAGAAAAGAAATGCTAGATATCAAAACTAAAATAATAAAGCATAATTAAATCTCATGCAAAAAATTAAATTAAAAGAACAAATCTGTTTTTTCAGCTATGTATATTTTGGCCCGGATCCAATAATGACTTTGCTAAATTGGTATCTGATTTACTAGTAGTATAGAGGAAAGGTGGCTGAGGTAATATCTTTTATTGGACTGCTTCTGTTGGTGAGAGAGACAAGCTTTTGATCTTATACAGAGCTCTTGACTAGTAGGTCAATTGACTAGTAGGTCAATGGTTAGGTACAAAGGACTATCATAAATCTATACAAGGCCCCCAGCTTGCATTAAGAGGTAGTAACTTGTATATGTGCATCCTAGTCTAATTTTGTGGTTCCTGTATCAATTCACAGACTAAGAGTTAATTGTGAGATTAATTTAAAAAAATATTAGTGGAACATTCTAATTTAAAAACTGGCAATAACAGGCTGGTAAGCCTAACTTCAGTACCAGGCAAATTGATTGAAACATAGTAAAGAAATATCAGACACCTAGATGAACATGATATGCTGGAGAAGAGTCAACATAGCTTTTTGTAAAGGGAAGGCATACCTCACTAATCTATTAGAATTCTTTGTGGGTGGCAAAAACCACGTGGACAAGGGTTGTCAAATGGGTATAGTGTACTTGGAGTTTCAGAAAGTCTTTGGTAAGGCCCCTCACTAAAATCTTAAGCAAAGTAAGCTCTTATGGGACAAGAGGGAAGGTCCTCTCATGGATCAGTAACTGGTTAAGAGATAAGAAACAAATGGTAGGAATAAATGGTCACTTTTCACAGTGGAGAGAGGTAAAATAGCAGATTCCCCCACAGCTCTGTACTGGGACCAGTAGTTGGGGATCTGGACTCACCAATTTTGTGTTTCTGTTGCATTATTAGTATGGCTGATGCTTTACAGGCAAAAAAAAAAAAAAGGCAAGGTAATTGTCCTGAGGTATTGATATCGCAGTCAGACCAAGACAATGAAAATGACACTAGGCTATTGGTAAGAAGTAGAGAGCGAGAAAGACAATAAACAATGGAAAGGTAATACTTCTCTTGGGACATCGTTTCATTGTTTTTTGGTTTTTTTTCTTCTGCAACAAATAGATTATATTATTATTTTTATTACCATAGCATCTAGGTGACGTACTCGTAGCCCAGGACCCCATTGTACTAGATGCTGTAGAGACAGAAAAAAATAATCCTTCCTGTCCCCAACAACTTGTTTTGCATATCCTATATACCCTTAAATACCTAATTTGTCAAGTATTCTTATTCAGAACAGCCTAAAGGAGTGGTTATGTTTAAATTTATTATCTGTAATTATGTTATAGTACATAAATGTCTATATATGAAGTGGACTTATTGAAGCATATATAGTAATTTGTTGTATAGGTGCATCATTCTCTTGGAATTCATAAATCAATCATTTGTATATATGGAACAATTTTCAATGATAAAAATCAGAACCAGTGTGCTCCGTGGGAGCTATTCTTGAAACTGGGAATTAATCATGAAAAATGAATAATCTTTTGGCTAACTTAATCAATTATTAATAAACCATGCATCTAAATATAATGAAAAAATGTGTGTAAAAGCATTTGTTATTGACAGATAAGAACATTTCTATAATATCTACTTTAAAAAGGTAACTAAACTCTGCTTAATGCACATTAAAAACTTAACTCTTCAGGACAGGAACTATGTGTATATATGTGGTGCCCTGGTCCTGATTGGTTCAGAATGCAGTAGTGCTCAGTTCTGTTCTGTAGAGCCGAATCCACCAGTGTATAGGATGAAAATATTAGACATCCAAACATTTTAGATGCCTCATGGAAAGTGAATTTAGGAAAGGAAGTGATTCATCCAGGTGATCTTATTAGCAAAGAGGTCTACTGAATGAGCCAGTGTAAGAGGCTACTGTTTCAGACATTTAAAAAAAAGTATACATGATTTTGTCAGAGGCCTCAAGATTAATTTCCATTGAACTCTGAGCCCAGAACTAACTATGGTGAATCAGCAAGAAATGATTCATCTCAACATCTGCTGCCACTATGAGACATATGCAAACCTTTGGTGTTTTAGAGGCCTGTGGTTTTTATGCCTTATATAAAAAATGTGATGGAAGGATTAAATAATTTTTCATTGAACTCTCACTGCTTTCCTTAAATCACATAAACAACAAGCGGCAGGGACTCTTCTCATGAGAATACAAAAATCATTGGTACTTATCTATCCGTCCGTCCTTAGCTTTCTATTCCACCCGCCCTTGTCTCTTTCCTCTCTCATCCTTCTATCTTTTTCTGTGCTGTTCCTATTCTCTGGGAGTGCCCTCCCAACCACTTGTGTGACAAGCATCCACTCTGTCTTCTCCCAAATCCTTCCTCAGTATGAATTTCTTAGATTACTCTCATGAATAGGGTTTTGAAAGATCAGGTCAAAAGAAGACAAATTACAGATAACAAATCAGATGAATAGTGTATGTACCTAGTGGTATTCTTCCAGCAGTAAGATTCCTTATTCAGCAATGCCACCACACATGCATTTATAAGAACATTGCTTCAAAAGGTGGTTTAGGACTGATAGGCAGCACAAAAATGTGGTGATGAGGAATTTGAAACAGGAGCAGGTGAATGCCTCCCAGAGCAAGACAAATGTACTCCAGTCAGACTCACTTCACTGGGAGCCTCTTCTGAGTGTGAATTTACTCACATGAACAAGGCTTTTCAGGATTAGGTTTTTGGATTGTAAACCTAGTTGGGGGAACTTGTCTACACAGTGTTCCATAGAGCATGGAACACACTGCCAATACCCAATGATTGTCACAGTAACATTGTAGTAATGCTAATCTGATCATTAGGTGTCTAGAATTTGTTACCTCAAATTCTAGAAATTCTGCCATAGTGCTGAAATTGCAGTTTGAAAATTGCCATATTAAATCAACCTTATATTTCTGTCCAACAGGCCTCATTGATGGTTATGCAGATGAAAAAGCATTTTTGGAAAAACAAATCCAGGAAAAAATAGATGTAATAGACCATCTTGGGCGAGAGCTACTGTGTACAGGTAACAAATTGCAGGAACTAGAGGCTGAACGACAGCAGATCCAGGAAGAAAAGGAGTTACTCTTCAGACAGAAGGATGCCATGAAAGCAGATGCAGGACCAGTAGAGCAGCGTATGTATTCACAATCTTTCTATGAGGTTCTCTCCTATTTTCATAGTCCATCTCCAGTAAATTTGTTGAAGCCTTGACTAACTTCTTTTTTTTTTGTTAGTATCATTCATAGAATAATGCAATGAGGCCAACATTTTCATATGTGGGTGCCTAATTTGAGCACCAAAATTCATATTTAGGCAACTAAACAAAAAGTGACATGATTTTCAGAAATTTTGAGCAACACAGCTGCTAGTAAAATCTATGAAAGCTCAGCACCTCTGAAAATTAGGTCAATTTTATTTAGGTGACCAAATTTGGATTTACCTGCTGACTTTAGACACCCAGTGCTGATCTAAATGTGTTCCTGCCTAGTACAGTTAGAGAGATCTGTTCCTACAAGAAACTCTACTTAAGCACACATGATTGAAGTACTCATAAAGTTCCCACATGATTAGAAACTGAGGAAGTTGTGTCTTCCATGACCAAACTCCTCTTTCAGGGACTCGCTGTTAGGAAAGAATGTGGCAAAGATGGTGTCACAGATCCAGTTGAGCTCCCTCTGCAGGGCGGTGTACCAGACTTCTGTTGAGGGGAAATCCAACACGTAGATCTGTGGGTATTTTAAGCCTGTGGAGACTTAACAGAGCCCAGGCACTGTCCCAATCTGTGGATCCCTAGGTACACTCTTGAAATGCAGACCCTTGTCTAACACTTCCTTCACAGCTACAATCTAGCTGCCTAGCTCCTGGAACCACTACTGACTCTTCTGACTTCCTCCTTAAACACATCCTTGCCAAAATCCCAGCAAAGGTGTGAACCTTCTGGGTTACAGTTCGATTCCCTCGGGGACAAGTGGTAGTTGTAACATGTAACACACGCACAAGCTCTGCACAAATTCTAACACATTATTGTTCTGGACTTAATCACACAAGAGATACACAGATCCATACAAAAATAAGAAACTTGACATGTGTTTCCCCTCACTTTTGCTCACCTTTCCTATGAGGGTCCTTTGGGAGACCATCTGAGCTGGAATAGACAAGGTCACTCCTCCCTTTGTTGCCTCATCTTCCTCTTGCAGCTGCTCCCTTTACCTTAAGCTGGTGAAAATGGCAAAGAGGCACACAGAGCAACTCCTGACCTTTATAAACTTTCAGTCTTCTATCATGTGACTGCCTGGTCAGCCTCAACAGGTGACCACAGAGTCCTACCAAGTGATTTCATTGCTAAACAGTTCTCCCCCACTAAACAGTTCTTCTGGGTAGGAGCTATCTGTTTGTCTGGGGCGTTTACATTTGAATAGAGGACCATACAAATTTAATTACTCTCTATTGTCAGCCTCTATCACTACATCTTGGAATGTCAGTCCAATATAGAGGTAACAAGACAATAGAAAAGGTAAAGAAATCCATATCTAAAATGGAATCGGTATTCTGACACACATACATTTAAAGAGCCCCTACTATCAAATAGAATTCACAAACTGTACAAACACATTCCCAAATTGTCATGTATGGCATGGCAAGATAAAGCCATTATCTTCATGTAACCAGCATCACCCATTCAGTTCTCTAAAAGAAAAAGAAGTACTCTGGAAAAAAAATATTTTATGGCTTTTGATAATGAAGGGACTCTTCTGCTAAATAGCACAGACAAAGAAATCTCATAGTTAGTTTAATTTAGTTAACTGTTTACTCAACAAATGTTTAACTTCATAAAGTAAATGCCTTTTTTAATCCATCCTTCAACAAGGAACTAAATGTCTGTGAATTAATGTTTGTTGAGGAAAAACAGTTAGCACTGTTTAAATATCATTGTCCTATCTTGATCATTCCTGTGCTGTAAATAGCATGTGACACATTAGCATTTTATTTAATGTCTGAGAGGTTTGATGATTGGAACAGTAAATTATCTTCAAGATTTTCTTGCATGTTTATTCAAAACATTGTTCAAGCTTTATTATTAAATTATAGATTATAATCTCATTGTATATTTGCAATCTCAAGTATCCACCTTTACGTAATGAACAATTTTTTAATAGTAATCTGTTCATTCTTGTGCTACAGTAGCTGAATTCTTGTGTATAATTTTGATTCTTTTTGTGTACATTACAAAATCACTTGGAAAATATGTCTTTTCATTAAATGTAGGATGAGGTAAAAATACATATGTCATATTTCCTAGAGTAACCAGACACATTCCTTAAATTATCATAACTTTGTCTTCAACTCAGCATTCTATCTTCAGCTTCATTTTCTCTTACATTATTGAATCATGAGAACTATAGCTGGCATGTGAATTACTTTGCTTCTTGTTTTTTGTTGTTTTTTTCTGTTCTCCTAGGCATAGTAGATGCTGCAGTCGATGCAGCTTCCCAAGCAGGTGTGTTTGTATATTGCATGACTGATCTTTAATTGGGTGGCAGTTTTACACTTACTGACATTTATTAATCAAGAACTTTCAGCTTACTGACATTATTCTAACTTACTGGCCTTCAGCTTTGATGTTATATTTCACACTCAGTTTTTCTTTTTAATAACAAAATTTTTTATACTTTCTAAGCACAATGTATTAGTACAGATTTAATAAGCAGATTCATTAATAACCATCATCTTATTCACCTATGAATAGTTTCATGCAACATTGGAAGGGGGTTTTTAATAGCCTTTTGTTTGTTACTATAACTTGTAAATATAATTAACATAATGATTATGCTGAATATTGTTTTATATTGACATGAAATGTTTACCTAACAAAACCAGAATTGGTTAAAAAATATGTAAGATGATGGTATCCAAAGGATCTCTGTTGTGTAGTAAAAGAAAATTGTATTTATCTGGTGGGTGGTTTTCTTTTCTTATACCTAAGTATCAATCATGTTTGTGAAGATTCTCCAAAGACAATTACACTTTATAGATCCCTAGTCTAGGGTCTTACCTCAAGGGATGGATAAGGCTAGGTGATATGACCCCTTGAAGTACATGCCTCTAATGTCTCCTTAAAGGGCTTCTAAATTTTATCATATGTGCTTCCCAGTCCTCTCATGAGGACACAAAACCAAAAACTGGGGATCTATAGAGGCCACTGCTTTCTGAAAACTCCAATTACAAGTAAGTAATTTCCCTCTCCATCTGTCTTGTAACTCACCAGGTCAAGTTCTGCACTATTTCCCTTCACATGTACATGCCTCATGTGGAAAAAAAATTGGGAATGGATTAATTTTATTGCTACAGGGGATGAGAAGATGGTTGGGTTTTCCATACTTTGTTATAAAGCCTTGCACCTTCATCAGTTGTAAACAACTGATGCATTTCCTGTATTATACCATTTGTACAAACATCTTTAGATTAATACGAAAATTGAACAATAAAATAACACGATAAAGCTGTGCTAGTAATAATCTTGTAAAGAAGATAATATTTTAGCCATTTTCTCTAGGATTTTTTATGGGGTTTTGTGGTATTGTGATAATTTTTTAATAGAAAAACAACATTTTTTAAAAAATTAGTGAAACCCAAACCTGTTCACATCCTTTATTTGGGTATAGTGTGGATATGCAATCTTGGAGAGTGGTTTTGCAATGATAATATAATTAACTATGCATATCTAAAACAATATGGTTCCTTTATTTCAAAACAGAATTGCTGAAGGAGACAGAAAAGCTAATGAAGGAAAAAATAGAAGTACAGCGACAGGCTGAAAAAGAGTATGATGAGCTCCAGAAGCAAGTGAAGACTCTTGAAATAGATGTGGAGGAGCAGGTCAACCGATTTATAGAGTTAGAACAAGAAAAAAATGCAGAACTAATGGATCTAAGACAGCAAAACCAGGCTTTGGAAAAGCAACTTGAGAAAACAAGAAAATTTCTAGATGTAAGTATTGAGAAAGAAAAAGAAAGAAAATGTTCTCCTTCGAGTGGTTGCTCAGATGCATTCCACTTAGGTGTGTGCGCGCCCTCGTGCACAGCCCTCCGGAGAACTTTTCCTAGCAGCCCCTGCAGGGGCCGGTCTCAGCGCCCCCTGGAGTCCCGCCCTTATGTGGCGGTACATATAGCGGGACCGGCCCCTCCCCTCCTCAGTTCCTTCTTTCCGCCCGTGACGGCCAGTTGAGAACTACCCCTGCTCTTCAACAGTTTGTGTTTCTCCTTTAAAAGTGAGTAGTTAGTTTATCAGTTCACCCTGAACTAAGTTAGTTTTTAGTTAGTGAGGGTTTTTAGTTAGTTAGGGAGCCTTCGGGCTCAAGGCGTCCCGGCTATGCCGGGTTCGCCGGGCTTTAAGCCATGTGCTAGCTGCGGCAAGGCCTTCCCAGCTAGCGACCCCCATGACCGTTGTTTGCGGTGTTTGGGGGAACTGCACCGGAGAGACCGGTGCAGTATCTGTAAGTCCTTTAAGCCTCGGACTCAGAGGGAGCGTGAAGTGAGGCTTAGGGCTTTTCTGATGGAGTCCGCGTTAAGTCCGGCGTCCGAGCCATCGCGGACTACTCCGGCACCGAGTGTGTCTTCGGTGCGGAGTGCGCCTCCGGCACCGGGGGTCTCGGTGCCGAAGAGGAAGAAGCGCCATCCACGCTTGCAGCGCTCCCCCGCACCGCAGGAGCGGCCGGGGTCGAGTTCGGAGGTGCTCCTCCTCATGGACGTGCCGCCGGCATCTGCTCCGGCACCGGCCCCTGCTCCGGCACCGGCCCCGGCACCGACACTTACTAGGGAGGCTCCCCCGACTCCTGGAAGTGGGGGACCCCCTATACGGGACCCTTCGACGCCGGAGGCTATCGAGGCGGCTCAGGCTTTGTTGGAGCTGCCTACGCCTCCGGCACTCTCTCACCGGAGAGAGCCAGGGCCCGTTTCCCGGGGCAAACCCGCGATGGGGGGCCCCGAAGGGTGGGCGGCCCCGGCACCGGTGGACAGGCCGCCCACCACCCGACGCAGGAGAGTCGAGCTCGGAAGCTCCTCTCCATCTTCGTCCTCGGACGACGCGTCGCGGCACCGTTCCCGGCACCGCTCCAGGTCCCGGCACCGCTCCCGGCACCGTTCCAGGTCCCGGCACCGCTCCGGACATCGCTCTTCGTCGCGGCACCTCTCCTCGTCGTCGAGTTCTGACTCGGCACCGAGACGGCGTTCTCGGCACCGCTCCCCAGCATCAAAGCGGCGAAAGACTTCCCGGTACCGGTCGCCTTCTTCTTCGGCGTCGCCTCGTCGGCACCGAAGTCAGAGTCGCTCCTCGAGGTCGTCGCGTGGCGGATCTCGGAGCGCTCCTTCCCGGCGTCATCACCGCCTGCGTTCTCCTGACTCGGGGTCCCGGACTCGACGTCAGGAACGTGTATGGTCGTCGGCACCGCAGCCGGCACCGCAACCGGCACCGCAACCGGCACCGCAGCCGGCACCGCAGCCGGCACCGCAGCCGGCACCGGACCCATTACTGCTACCGGCACCGGCACCGACTGTTGCGGCACCGGCTTTGCCCTCGGCACCGGTGCCGCCTTTGAGCTGGCCACAGGGACCCTGGCAGTGGCCGTTATGGGCCCAGTGGGCGGCCCAGATGGGGCAGGGAACTATGTCGGCCCCTGCCTCTGTCACCCAAACTCAGCAAGCACCTTCGGTGCAGGAGGGTGACCGCTCCTCTGGGGAAGAGGAGGTGGAGGAGGACCCTGGGGAGGGACCCTCCACTGGGCCCCGCCGCCCTTCTTACTCCTCATCGCCTGATGAGGCGGCGGTAAGAGACCAAGGAGCCCCGCTCATTGATTTTAAAGCCCACCAAGAGCTTCTAAAGCGGGTGGCTTTGAACCTTGGCCTTGAGGTCAAGGTCTTAGAGGAAGAGGTGGACCCCCTCTTCGGCCGTGTGGGGGCCCAGGGACCAACGAGGGTGGCCCTTCCCGTACATGAGAGGGTCCTGCGCCTGGCTAAGTCAGTCTGGCAGACCCCTGCCTCGGTTGCCCCGACCTCTAAGGGCGCCGAGAAGAAGTACTACGTGCCAGCCGAGGGGCACGAGTACTTGTATGCGCACCCTGCCGCGGGTACTTTGGTGGTGGATGCCGCCAACCAAAAAGACAGGCAGGGTGCTCAGACTGCCTCCCCTAAAAATAAGGAAGGCAGGAGGCTGGACCTTTACGGTAGGAAGGTCTATTCTACTGGGGCGCTTCAGCTGAGGGTGGCCAATCATCAGGCCCTCCTCGGCAGGTACAATTTGAACCTATGGGACTCCTTAAGGAGGTTTTCGGAGTCTCTCCCTCCAGACCAGGCAGTGGACTTTGGTTTGGTGCTGGAGGAAGGGTTGTCTGTGGCAAGTGCGGCCCTGCAGTCTGCATCGGACGCCGCAGACACAGCCAGCAGGGCTATGGCCTCCGCCGTTGCAATGAGGCGGGCAGCGTGGCTGCAGTCCACAGACTTGTCGTTGGAGGTGCAGCAGTCCATCCAGGACCTACCCTTCGATGGAGCCGCCCTCTTTTCGGAGAGGACGGACGAGAAGCTGCACGCTCTCAAGGACTCGAGGGCAACGTTGCGCTCCTTGGGCCTGTACACGCCCCAGGCGGCTAGACTGCAGAGTCGCCAGCAGCCGCAGCAACCGCCGCAACGTCAGCGGCAGCAGTCTAGGCCGCAGCCTAGGCCCTTCCCCACCGCAAGGGGCAGGGATAGGACCAAGGGCTCTGGACGGCGCGATCGCCCGCCGCCGTCCTCCTCTTCCTTTAAAGGACCCTCTCAGGGCCCTAAGGGGAAGAGACAATTTTGACGGTGTCTCCGAGGGTGGCACCGTCTCATGTTCCCTGGGTTCCCCGCCTTTCCTGGACAGGCTCAAGCCGTATCTCGGCCTGTGGCGGGAGGTAACATCGGACCAGTGGGTCCTCGATATCGTGCGCTGGGGATATGCCCTTCAGCTCCTGGCCTCCCCTCCCCACTCCCCAACCCCCCCGGACCGCGTCAGGGACCCACCTCACGAGCAATTACTCCTTCAGGAGGTTCAATCCCTCCTAGTCAAAGGAGCCATAGAAGTGGTTCCACCACTCGAGGTGGGGAGGGGATTCTATTCGAGGTACTTCCTCGTTCCCAAGGCCAACGGAGGCCTCAGGCCTATATTGGACCTGCGCAGGCTCAACAGGTTCATAAGAAAGCTGAAGTTCCGCATGGTATCCCTAGCGTCCATCATTCCCGTTCTAAACCCAGGGGACTGGTTTGCCGCCCTCGACCTGAAGGATGCGTACTTTCACGTCTCCATCCTTCCCGCCCACAGGCGGTACCTAAGGTTTGTGGTAGCTGGTGGCCACTACCAGTTTACGGCCTTGCCCTTTGGCCTGTCTTCCTCCCCCAGAGTGTTCACCAAGTGTATGGCGGTGGTGGCGGCCTTCCTGCGGCGCAGGGGGGTCCAGATATTCCCCTACCTGGACGACTGGTTAATCAGGGGCAAGACCAAGTCGCAAGTGTGCGAGGCGGTCTCTCTCGTCCAGTCCACCTGCCATGCCCTGGGGCTGCTCATAAACGAGCAGAAGTCGACGCTGCGTCCGGTGCAACGCATAGACTTCATAGGGGCCCACCTGGACTCGGTGCAGGCAAAAGCCTCCCTCCCACGTTCGAGGTTCGAAGCCATGACAGCGATAATATCGCAGCTTCAGAGGTGCCCCACGACTACAGCCAGGCACTGCCTGCAGTTGTTAGGCCACATGGCCTCGTGCACCTATGTGGTGAGGTTGGCCCGCCTCAGGCTCAGGCCCCTCCAAGGTTGGCTGTCCAGGGTTTACATGCCCAGCAGGCATGCTTTGAGCAAGGTGGTAACGGTGCCCCCTTGGGTGTTGGGGTCACTGACTTGGTGGCTGGACCCCAGGACTGTGTTGGAAGGGATTCCCTTCAGGGCCTCCACCCCCTCGGTCACCCTGATCACGGACGCATCGGACCGGGGGTGGGGAGCCCATATCACCGGTGGTCTGACCACGCAGGGTCGCTGGTCCCGGGGGGAATTGGCCCTCCATATCAATGTGAAAGAATTGAGGGCGGTCAGACTGGCATGCGAGGTGTTTCGCCACTCTTTATTGGGGAGAATGGTGCAGGTGTTAACAGACAATACCACTGCAATGTATTACATCAACAAGCAAGGGGGGGCGCGCTCCTCGGTGTTGTGTCAGGAGGCGCTCCGACTCTGGGACTTGGCGGTGAGATGCAATTTCTGTTTAACCGCCTCTCACCTGCCTGGGGTCAGGAACGACGAGGCGGACCGCCTCAGCAGGTCATTCCTACCTCAATACGAATGGTCTCTCCACCCAGAGGTGGTGGACAGGATTTTCCGCGTGTGGGGTGTTCCCCATCTGGACCTCTTTGCGTCAGCGCAGAACGCGAAGTGCCCGAGGTTCTGCTCGCTCAGGGGTCGCGAGCCGGGCTCTCTTTCGGACGCATTCCTCCTCGAATGGACGGGGGTCCTCCTGTATGCGTTTCCCCCCTTCCCGCTCTTGCCCAGGGTCCTCTTGAAAATCAAGAGGGACAGAGCGGATGTGATTCTGATCGCCCCGGCGTGGCCGAGGCAGTACTGGTTTTGCCTGCTCCTGGACCTGTCTGTCGCTCCCCCGATCGAGCTCCCGAGGAGACCGGACCTGCTCTCCCAGGACCACGGCCGGCTACTGCATCCCAACCTGGACTCCCTGCACCTGATGGCCTGGAGGCTCTCTGGCTGACGGAGGAGGAGAGAACCTGCTCGGAGCAGGTCCAACGCGTGCTGTTGGGAAGCAGGAGGCCCTCCACGCAGCTCGCCTACAGGGCCAAGTGGAGGAGGTTCACCTGCTGGTCGGAGTCGCGGGGCGAAAACCCCGGTACGTCCCCCGTGCAGGCGGTCCTGGACTACCTGCTGCAGCTCAAGCTACAGGGGTTAGCGTTGGCCTCCCTCAGGGTACACCTGGCGGCCATATCGGCGTTCCACCAGCCGGTGGGGGGACGTTCCCTGTTCTCCCACCCCATGTCGGTGAGGTTCCTCAGGGGTGTAGAGAGGCTTTACCCGCAGGTCCGTGACCCGGTGCCTCCCTGGGATTTGAACCTGGTCTTAGATAGGCTAACGGGTCCCCCCTTTGAGCCCTTAGCCACCTGTCCAATGATGATCCTTTCCTGGAAGGTGGCTTTTCTCGTGGCCATTACCTCGGCCAGGAGGGTCTCTGAGCTAAGGGCCTTAACCTCGGAGCCCCCCTATACCGTGTTCTATAAGGACAAGGTTCAGCTTAGGCCTCACCCGGCGTTCCTGCCTAAGGTAGTCTCCCGGTTCCATTGTAACCAAGATATTTTCCTCCCCGTGTTTTTTCCTAAACCGCACGGGTCCGAGGACGAGAGGAGACTGCACACCCTCGATGTGAGGAGGGCGCTGGCGTTCTACCTGGACAGGACGAGGCCGCTCCGAAAGACCACGCAGCTCTTCGTCGCGGTGGCAGAGAGGATGAGAGGCTCCCCGGTCACCTCCCAGTGCATCGCCAGGTGGATCACCGCCTGCATCCGGCTCTGCTACGAGCGTGCAGGCGTCCAGCTCCCAGGAGTGGTGACGGCCCACTCGACGAGGGCCCAGGCCGCGTCGGCGGCCTTCCTGGAAAGGGTCCCCCTGGATGACATCTGCAGGGCTGCCACCTGGTCTTCGGTGCACACCTTTGCTGCGCACTACGCTGTCGTCCAGCAGTCAAGGGACGACGCGCGAGTCGGCAGGGCCGTGCTGAGGGCAGCTCGCCGCTGACTCCTACCCACCTCCAAGGTATGGCTCGGGAATCACCTAAGTGGAATGCATCTGAGCAACCACTCGAAGGAGAAAACGTAGTTACTTACCAGTAACTGTTGTTCTTCGAGATGTGTTGCTCAGATCCATTCCACACCCACCCTCCATCCCCGCTGTCGGAGTCGGCAGAAAGAAGGGACTGAGGAGGGGAGGGGCCGGTCCCGCTATATGTACCGCCACATAAGGGCGGGACTCCAGGGGGCGCTGAGACCGGCCCCTGCAGGGGCTGCTAGGAAAAGTTCTCCGGAGGGCTGTGCACGAGGGCGCGCACACACCTAAGTGGAATGGATCTGAGCAACACATCTCGAAGAACAACAGTTACTGGTAAGTAACTACGTTTTTTATGCTGTCAGGTGGGCCCTACAGGTGCAGAGATTTCTCTTAATTGCAAGAAACACTGCTTGACCTAAAATGAAAAAAGATATGATTGCAGTTGCAGCATGGTGTCAAGTCTAAGGAATCCCATTAACATTGTGCTTTAAAAGTAAAGTATAAAATTGAGATCTGTACATTTAGAATAATTCCAATGTATTTTGAAGTATAATTCAGTTGGAAAGCTTAATTTTTTTAAATGTTTTTGTTTTTAATATTTTCTAAACTTACAAATCTTAAAATCTCTAAAATGAATAAGGAAAAATGAACATTTAGAATGAGCGTTGTGTATGGCAAGGTACACTGCGTTTCCCAGTTTGGAAATCCCAGATGGGATTTTCAAAGGAGCCTAAGGGAGTTAAATACCCCCATTGAACTTCTGTGCAACCTGTAAGCTTTCTTAGGCTTCTTTGAAAACCCATCCATTTAATGGTTTGGAGTACACATAAGTTTCCCTGTTAGCCTCCTCCCAACTGAATTCCCATTGCATCTGCCTCATTTCCTTGTGGCAGTTGCAGCTGAACCCTTTCCGTTGATCAAGAGGCTGAGTCTCCTGCACAACCACGCAGTACACACTATCTGATTTTCCCCTGTTTGCAGCTGCAACTGTCCTTCATTCCACTCACCATGCCTGACCTGCCCTGCTACCAGGCTGCCACTGGAGTGCCCCCTTCAGTGTTCAAACTCCACTCCAGCTTGTATTAAATCTGCTGCATCTGCTGTATCTTTCTGCAATAACTCATGCAGGTTTTGCGTCAGCAGAGTAGGTGTGGCAGCAGTCTGCAGATTTTGACTTGGCAGGGAGTCTTCTGCAAAGGATCATGCATCAAAAACTACTTTAAAAGTGAAGTATAAGATTATGCCATTGATAATGTTGGGGGACTGACGATCATTCAGACTTGATGAAACTCACGGGGATGCAGTGGATGAGCACAGTGCTTTCCAGATCACTTCATTTCTTCTTTGAGCGCTCACTAATGTCCATTTCAAGGCAGGTGTGTGCTCACCCCAAAAACTGCCAACAGAAAGCTTTTCCCTAAGTGATATCCATCAGGTTGGCTCTGGTGCCCCTTAGAATCGTGCTCTCATAGCACTGGGGTAAAGAGCCCTGCCAACCCACTGCCCCCTCAGTCCTTCTTACCGCCCGCAACAGTTGGTGTAACTTCAGTTCGTCCTTGCATTTCCCACAAGTACCTCTCTCAGTGGACTCTGTTCTAGTCTGGTACGTCGTTATTTGTCATGGTTAGGTTTCCGTTGTTTAGTTAGTAAGTTAGCAGATTGGACTCTGCTTAGTTGAGTTAACCCTTCCCCGACTCCGGGGCATGCCTCGGTCCCCGGGTTTAAGCTGTGTTTGTCATGCCATAAGCCAATGCCTGTTAGTGGCTCCCATTCCAGTTGCCTCAAGTGGCTGGGGGAGTCTCACGTGCAGGAGTGTTGCAGGATTTGCAGGGGGTTCAGGCCCCATACGAAGAAGGATGGGGATACCAGACTAAAGCTCCTCCTCATGGAGGCATCACTTCATCTCCTCTCAGAGATGAGCCATGCCGACTTGGCACCGAGTACTTCAGCTTCAATAAGAAGCACCCCAGTGCCTCTAAAGAGAGATGCAGTGTTGTTCTGTTTCTTTGGATTCCCGGCACCAACAGTCATCCTGGTACTGATGACCACTTATCCCCAGGGCTCTTGGCACTGCTGTCCATAGTTGGTTCTGAGAAAGAAACAGAAGAAAAATGACCGCAGGCAATCCCCAACCCCAAGGTCTATCAGACACAGACACACTAACAAAGTGCGAGCTGTGCCAGGCCACCCAGAGAAACCAGCTGTGTGCACAGGACCATTGATTCCAGCCCTGGAAAGGGCACTGTTGAGTCTGGCACTTTTGAACTCTTCACCAAGAGAGCCATCAGAGTGCAACTACCTTGGCATTACCATCCATGCCAGAGGCGTTTGAGGCAGTGAGGGAATTGTCACTCATGGTACCACTATCACTTGCTATCCGGGAGCTGTCAGCAGCGGCACCAGAGACAAGAGCCACCGCATCACCAAGACTGCAAGTGCTATCAAAAGGGAAACCTTCTATGATTATGACAGCCCCAGTCTCCCCCCTCCCGGCACTGTTCACCAACACTGGTCAGCACCGCTCCAACTTGGTCACCAAGAAGCGACTCCTCTGAGTTGGACTCAGGTGGAGTTGTATGCCTCCCTCAGGAACAGGCACTGCTCTGATCAACACTACCCAATGGCCACATAAGCCAGGGCATCCCACTGGTGGCCTGGCCACCAGTGCGTTGACCATTTTGGAACCCCTGGTTTTTCTACCTGTCCAGGAGTCAAAGTTTAGGAAGTCCTGCTCTATTGTATTGGAGTCTAGACCTAGAGCTCCTCCACCACCAGGTCCCAGTACCAAGCCTGGTACTGAATTTCAAGACCCAGCACCACGAGATCCATCTGGTGCAGAGGGCAATGAACAATGCCCTTTGCCTATACCAGCCTCCTCCTCTTCTGACAAGGTGATGGCAGAAACAAGTATAGCACCTTTCCAGGAGATTAGAGGGTGCAGCAGGAGCACCTCAAGAGAGTAGCTGACAACCTGAGGACGCCAGTGGAGGAGATCACAGAATCTCCCATGCCCGGATAGACACTATAGCAGCATCAGGCCCATCACAACTTGCTTTGTCCTTGAATGAGGTCATTTTGGACCCCATCAAAGCTTTTTGGCAGATCCCTGCAACGAACAGCAGAGGATGGAGAAAAAGTACTTTGTTCAACTCAAGAGATTAATTCTTTTATGCCCATCCTCCACCAGGTTCACTGGTGCTTTCAGTGGCCAATGAGCAGGAGCAGCAAGGTCAGCAAGGGCCAACTCCCAAGGCCAAAGATGCAAAAACAACCAACAACAAAAACCCTGGATCTTTTCGGCAGGAGTGTCTACTTAACTGGTGGGTTTCAGCTCAGGATAGTGAACCAGCAAGTGCTCCTGAGCCATTATGATTTTTATTCCTGGAACTCAGTGGCAAAATTTAAGGAACTATTGCCTCACGAGTTCAGGGGTGAATTCCCAGCCCTAGTTGAGGAGGGAAAATTGGTGGCAAGAGCATCCCTTCAGGTAGACTTGGACATGGCAGATTCTGCAGCCTGATCCATGGCTTTGGCTGAGGTCATGAGGAGAAACCCATGGCTTCAGACCTCAGGGTAACCCTATGAGGTGCAGCAGACTTTAAAGGACCTTTCCTTTGAAAGCACGTCACTCTACTCAGAGCAAACAGATGCCAAACGGAGTAGCCTGAAGGACTCGAGTCATCCTGATATTCCTAGGGCTACATACACTGGCTCCTTCTAGAAAGCATTGTAAGTCCCGACCAGTGGCTCGTTTTTACCTGCCACAGCAAAGACATGACTATAGTAAAAGAAGGAGTTGAAGCTGTAAGAGGAGATCTCCACCCCGGTCTTCATCTGCCTCCTTGCCTGCCCACTATAGATACTCAGCAGGTCTAAGCAGACCTTTTGATGGGATGCTCAGGGATCCAACTTCCCCTATTTTTGTGGACCTGCTATCCCACTTCTATTGGGCATGGTCCTGCATAACCTCAGATGACTAGGTGCTACATATGATGGCACTGGGATACATCCTTCAATGCAGTTGTTACCCTCCCACCCAAACTCCCTCCCTGTCCCTCTTCAGGGACCCGTCTCGTGAGCAAGGTGCAGTCGCTTCTAAGCGTGGGAGCAGTGGAGGAGGTTCCACTGGAGTTAAGTTTCCAAGGTTCTACTCCCAGGATTTCCTAATCCTGAAAGCCAGTGGCAGTCTTAAACCAATCCTGGACCTGTGAAACCCCAACGGATTAATGAAGAAGCTGAAGTTCTGCATGGTCTTCTTGGCCTCCATTATCCTGTCTCTGGATCAAGGGAACTGGCACCCTGCCCTTGATTTGAAGAATATTTATTTGCACATTTCAATCTTCTGGGGTCACAGAAGGTTCCTCCGATTTGTCAGAAACACGTGCACTACCAATTTACTGTGCTCCCATTAGCAGCCCTTTAGGTGTTCTCAAAGTGCATGGCAGTCACAGCCTTCCTGAGGAGGCAGGGGGTTCAGATTTACCCCCCCTCAATGACTGGCTGATCAGAGGTCAGACAAAGGTCAGGTGCAGGCAAATTTAAAGTTCATAGAGTCAACTTTCCAGGATCTGGTACTGTTGATAAACATGCAGACGTCGACACTCTCTCCCCAGTTCAAAGGATAGAATTCATTGGGCTGATCCTTGACTTGGTCCAGGCCAGAGCCTTCCTCCGAGAAACCCGGTTTTGAGCTCTAAGTGTGCTCATAGAGAGCCTCAAAAATCACTTCATTACCACATCAAAAAACTGCCTAAAGCTCCTGAGGCTTATGGCATCATTCACCTACATGGTGCAGCATGCCAAACCTCTTCAGGCTTGGCTGGTGTGCCAGTCCTACTCCACTTGGACATGGTTGTCACACTTACCCCTCCTGTAATCACCATCTTCTTTTGGTAGTAGGAACTGTGGGCAGTATGTGCCGGAGTCCCATTCTAGGGACCTCAACCATCAATGTCTCTCATTACAGATGTATCGAGAATGGGATGCGGAGCTCAGTTGGAGGCCCTCAGAACTCAAGCCTTGTGGTCTCCAGAAGAGCTCTCACTACACATCAATGTGAGGGAACTCAGAGCAGTGTGCCTAGTATGCCAAGCATTCTAACTCCACTTGGAGGACAAGTGCATGTCGGTTCTGAGAGAGAATACAACAGGAATGTTTTATATAAACAGGCAGGGTGGAGCATGTTCCTCTCACCTCTGTACCAGGAAGCTCTTTGCCCGTGGGAATTCAGCATAGCCCACTCAATACACCTTGAAGCTTCCTATCTCCTGGGTTTGCAAAACCCACTAACAGACTATCTCTGCAGATCCTTCTCCAACCACCATGAGTGATCCATCCGTCCAGATGTCGTGAAATGCATTTTCCAGAACTGGGGAACTCCCCAGATAGATCTGTTTGCAATGAAACACAACAGGAAGTGTCTTCAGTTCTGCTTGTTCCTGGGTCACAGCCCAGGCTCGCTTGTGGACACTATTTTCCTTCCTTGGATGGACCAACTCTTCTGTGCATTCCCTCCCATCCCTCTCATACACAAGGTTCTGCTGAAGCTCAGAACGGACAGAACACAGCTTATCCTGTTAGCCCTGGCCTGGCCACATCAGCACTGGTTCATCATCCTACTACAGTTCTCAGTGGAAACGCTAATCTGCATGCCTCCATTTTCAGATCTGGTCTCCCAGAATCATGGCCATCTCCATCATCCAAATCTTAAGTCCCTTCATTTCATGGCCTCAAAGCTCCACAGCTGAATCCCACAGACCTAGCATGCTCAGGGCTGGTTCACGAGATACTTTTAGGGAGCAGAAAACCATCCACTAGAGCCACTTACCTGGCAAAGTGGAAAAGATTCTCAATCTAGTCCATGCAGAAAGGAGTTTCACAATCATCACTACCTTTCATTCTAGACTGCTTGCTCCACTTGAAACAGTAAGGCCTAACAATATCATTTATTGAGGTCTATCTAGCCCCAATCTTGGCATTTCATCCATGAGTGAATATCTGCTCTGTTTTCTCAAGCTCTTTCTGTAGTCGTTTCCTCAAGGGCCTGGAAAGGTTATATTGCCAGATAGAGCAGCCACTCTCTCCCTGAGACCTCAACTTGGTGTTGGCAAGGCT
This sequence comes from Mesoclemmys tuberculata, assembly GCA_007922155.1. Taxonomy (NCBI): domain Eukaryota; kingdom Metazoa; phylum Chordata; order Testudines; family Chelidae; genus Mesoclemmys; species Mesoclemmys tuberculata. The sequence goes on from ML675603.1 coordinate 40,074,368, forward strand.
AACAGGATTTGAACCACTTGCAACATGTTCTTTGCTCTGCCTATCCTTGAAGATCACCTTCCTGGTTGCTGTTACCTCTGCCAGAAGGTTCTCACAGATCCAAGCCCTTATGTCGGAACCACCTTATATGGTCTTTTTCAAAGACAAGGTTCAGTTGCGACCACATCCAGCCTTCCTTCCAAAGGCAATCTCACAATTCCATAGTAACCAGAATATCTTCCTACTGGCCTTCTGTCTGAAGCTGTATGCCAACAGGAATGAACAGAGACTCCATTTGCTGGATATTAGATGAGTGCTAGCTTTTTACATAGAAAGCACTAGATCTTTTCAAAAAATCTACTTCAGCATCCTCTAGCCATTGCAGACAGATTGAAAGGCCTTCTAGTTGCAGCCCAGAGAATTTCGTTGTGGATCACATCCTGTATATGCACATGCTACGACCTGGCAAAGATCCTTGCTCCTTCTGCCGTGAGGGCTTGTTCTACAAGGGCTCAAGCACCTTCAGCTGCATTCGTAGCACATGTTCCTATCCAGAACATCTGTAGAGCGTCAGTGTGATTGTCAGTTCATACTTGCACATCCCACTACTATGCCATCACCCAGCAGGCAAGAGAAGATGCAGATTTCAGTCAAGCGGTATTACAATCAACATGCCAATAAGCTCCAAATCCTCCTACCTGTGCAACTGCTTGGGAGTCACTTACATTAGAATGGACATGAGCAAGCACTCAAAGAAGAAAAATGGTTACTAACCTTCTGTAACTTGTTCTTTGAGGTGTGTTGCTCATGTCCATTCCAAGCACCCCGCCAACCCGCCTGGCCCTCTGTCGGAGTTAGCTGGCAAGAAGGAGCTGAGGTGGTGGCAGGTCGGCAGGGCCTTTTATACTGGCGCTATGAGAGCACAACTCCAGGGGCACTAGAGCTGACCTGGCGGTTACCACTGAGGGAAAAACTTTGCAGCAGTGGTGCTTGGGACAAGCACACAGCTGCACTGGAATGGACATGAGCAACACATCTCAAAGAACTGTTACAGAAGGTTTAGTTACTATTTTTTCTGTGGTAAAGCTGTGCCAGGAGGTCTACATGCCTATGGATCCAATATCAAAATCAGTGCACAGGAGACACAAAGTTGCAATGGCTGCCATTCTAGCTGATGGACTGGAAAAGCAGCCTGGAGGAACTGCACTGAAGTCCTACATCCTGCTTGTGGGTTGGAGGTGATTAATTCCATCCCCTTACAATTAGTTCTGTGCACAAGCCCAATTACTCCAGTTATGTGTAGGGAGGGATGAATTTCATTTGTAATTCATATAACAGCTTGGGGGTATTTCATGATGCCACCTCTGCATTATTTACTGTTAAGCAGTGTGAACTGGCAGACCTGTTAGAAATATTTTATCACTTAAATGAATTTGCATTATTTCGTTTTGTGCAGTTCTGATATTGTTGTCCTAATTAAAATTAATGTTTTCTCCATAGCTAGGTTCAAAATAAACATGTGACACATCCATCTCTATAAATTTAACACAGTTTACATTAATCAACAACGTGAGTTTAAGAGCAACATAACACTTACCTAGAATGCAAATAAACTCTTTATAAATGCATTAGAATTCTGGTCTTTCTCCTGCTGTAGAATAGAACTAGGTTCATTAAATCAGGAACTCATGGAGGTTAATGGTACATCTTATTATATTTGACTTTTGTGAAAATTAAAGACATTATTCTTTGCTGCAGTGCCTTAGTTGATTGATTATTTTCATTTAGCAGACAAACTTACTCCTATTTTTACAAACTGACAGTTGGGGAGGTGATACATTCCCTATTACAAATGGTGGCACATTTTATATATGAATATTTAGAAATTATTTCACAAATGTCACAAAATGTATCACAGATACTTTGAATTAATCAAAATAAAATTGGTATGCAAAATTCAAATAATTTATTAATTCTTTGAATCTGGTTTTTGGAGTTGGTGCCAAACTAATATATTAGTATGAGACTTGAATTTACATTTGTATTAAATATATTAAAGAAAAAGGAAAGTTAAAAACATAGGCTTCTAGCTGGCTGTTGCAGAAGAACTATCACACTCTGATGCAGTACTACAAACTAGTATTGGATCAATAGGGAAATACAATATCTATGTTTATTGACTGATCAGACAGAAAAATATGAAGTGCAGTGGCCCTCCAATAAGTGGAGGGGTTTAATCAAATAAAAAGGACTCAGGCTACTGGACAAAAACTGGTATATTTAAAATAAAATTACAGTTTGCAAAGAATAATACATGCATAATTTGAATTTGGGTCTTTCTAATGTTTTTCCTAATAATATCATAATTAAATTTCAGGAGCAGGCAATTGATAGAGAACATGAAAGAGATGTGTTCCAGCAAGAGATACAGAAACTAGAGCAACAGCTTAAGACTCCACAAAGATTTCAACCTATCAATGAACACCAAACTAGAGAGGTAACACTTTGAAGTATTATCAGCTTTTTTTGGTGAATGTATGTGACAAAAGCAAATGCTGGGGACACTGTAAAAATATTTTTTAAAATTATTTTATAATGTACATAATCTGCATCTTTTGCAAAGCAAGAAAATAAATCACTGTGGATGAAGAGTGAAAATTATTTGAAACCGTAAAATAATAGTTTAGCTATCTTCGCAACAGACACATTTGGAATAATGAATGAAGATAGATAAAACTTCTTAAAAACTCATGGAAATGTTCTATTTGTTTGCCAATTTATCCAGGTTCTTATACTGGAACATAGTACTGTAATATCTGAGTAGGAGATGCTTATCCAAACCTTTATTTGGTCTAGAAATTGGAAATCTGGAAATATTGCAAGAACACAATTACTTGGTGAGATTTCTGGTGCTTCCTGACTATGGAAGGGACCAAAATACTCCATTGAGATCAGTGACAAAATTCCCATTGACTTCAGGAAGGCCAGTATTTCATTCTGTATGAACTGGTTTTCTTATGGCAGCTGACCTTAAAGATAAGCCAAGCACGTGGCTGCTGCTTGGTGCCCATATCCTATGAAATCTTTGCATTTTATGGTCTTGACTTGGTGACCTTTAACAAATGTTTCACTGTATTTATTTCTGTTTTCTTTTGTCATCTTTTCTTCTGAGCTTAGTAAATGTTGTTTGGACTAATTATTTTTCCTAACTTAATATAACTGTTTCTGTTTTGAGTTGCATGAAAACTATTACATTCTGTTTCTTGCTAAAATAATCCAAGATATTTTTCTTTAATATTAGCAAAATTGCATACATTTTAGTAATCATATACAAAATGGAGTGATTTGGTTGTGGGGAAGAAATTGCTTTATATAGAGAGATAACTTTTCCAGATATTTGTTTGCAAAGTTCTTCCCAATCCTTTGGGATGAATATTTTATTCATGTAAGATATTCTTATTATTAGAGGACATGCTAATTCTGCATGTTCTTGGTGTTCTGTATATATTTGGTAGCATACTCGTTTGAGAAGATTTTTTATTTTTCCATTTGTCAGTTTTTTTGATAGTATTAACATGCATTTTAACTTCATGGTGGAATACTCAGATACAAATTACATACAGCAGTGTTGCTTTGTAGTTTTTGAAACTTTGCTTAGAGCCACAAATTTCATGGCAATATTTTTGCTAAACTCTTTTGTTTTGAACAAGTGACTTAATTTTACCAACCTACTTAGGGATTATGATCCTTTAACTAAAGAAACCAGATTTTCTTCTACAATCAACTCCAACTGCCAAGAATTCTTTAAGATCTTCATTTTGTATTTTGTAATAATTTGTTACAATATTCTACAAAGAGCTACTGCAATTAATTTCTTATGGGATTGCCTTCTTGTTGAAGAACAAGCATAAGCTTCTGTTTGGTCTATGTGATTTATACATGTGTCTAATGTGAGACATTGCAACCTTTCCATTGGAACTAAGAATGCTGACTAAATTCTAAAAAGATATCAACAAAAGTAGATAGAAGAAATAAGACTTCTGTGCTACAGAGGAAATAATCAAGCTTTTGGGTTCACTGGTAAAGACTGGAAATATGGACAGTTATTGGGGACCTTGCAAGCAGACCATTGAACGTTCCAGGAATTTGTGCAGCTGAAAATTCCAATAGATAAGTGGCATTGCATCTTACAGATGGAGAAAGAGGGTCACAAGCAACTGGTGTTTTGCATTTAAGCATAAGAAGAAGCAAAACCAGATAACAAAAGGGTGATTTTGCAAAAAAGTGATACATACATCTCACCAAAATGGGATGAAACATTTGAGAGTCATGCCTTTTTCCACAGAACACCAAGAATTTTTTTTCAAGTTTTTAAACTTTTATAACAAATCTGTAAGTGCATGTACATTCATACAGAAGACAGTCACTAACAGCTAACATCTGAGTGGGACCCCAGACGTAGAGATTAATAGAGCAGTCATTATTTTTCAGTTAGATACACATGGAAAAGCAAATAGCCTTCCATAGTATTGTCTAAAAATGTCATGATATGTAAAAGCCTGGTTTTAGGTGAAAAATCCTATTATTGAATTTGATACCCTCATTTTTATCTTAGTCTATTACTACATAAAAATGTAAATAAATTATTAGACTTGCTTTTTAATTGCATGGAGGGATATTTAATAATGTTAGTGAGCTTTCAAATACACTGCATATAGATAATGAAGAGAAATGCCTCTGTTAAATGATCTTCCTGTTCACTAAAGTTTAAACAGTCTTTTTCTGTTTCTTGCTATAGCTGACATGTCTTGTATTCCTTACCTAGTCCAGTTTAGTGAAACATTGTTCTATTCTACATAAGTGCCTTGAACAAGAAGTACTATTCTTCTCTTTGCTTGCATTTTATATTGCCAACTGCTCTTTCTGATGTTTTATGTTGTCAGTTCTTCCACAGAGAAGTATCTTTAGACTTGGTCTCAGACCCACTTTTCTTTTCCATTTATCTTCTCCCCCTCGGATATCTAACTGGTTGCTTCAAATTTGGATAACACTTTTAAGTGGATGGCATCCTTCTTACCTGGTCTTTCTATCTTCCATCTGTCAAAGTGCCTTGATTCTGTTAGCTTCGGACTAAATCATAACTTCTAGTTCTAACTACTTCTGGTACTAAAATCCACAGCTTGAGCAAAAAGCTCTGTTTTTCCCATGTTTTTCTATCACTCAGTTTAATTTGGACTTTATCTTTGTGCTTCAGAACAGATGTTTTGAATTTGTTACTCACACTTCTTCCTTATCTGTAATTCTGTGCACAACACATCTAGAACAGTGCCCCAATTGTGTTTACTTTAGGCTGAAATCTTCGCCTGTGTCTTAATTACTTCCCATCTTAACTACAAGTACTCACTTAATATGGTGCTCCTCAGCCTCAAATGTCTCAACTTTAGGAGATTCAGAATGCTTTATCTAGATTGTTTTTTACTCTAGGAAGTGGGACCATATAATCTACATCCTCTGTTACCTTTGCTGACTATCTAGCAAAATGCCTTTTAAAATCCTAGGCAGAAAACAAAGTTTCTTGTTGATCTAAAGTTAGAGTTGCACTGTATTAATTGACTTGAATGTTAAAGATCTAGACAAAATTAGAGTAGTTATGAAAAAAACACTCAAAAGCTAAAATGTTTTCAAGTATGGAAATGTGTAATTAAGGTTACCCAGACAACTTTAGCTCTGCCCCCCATAGCAACATGAGCATTTTATCATTCCTTCTTTGACAAACTATTTTTGGTTCAAGGACTTTTGCTACAAATATTTTTATAGGACTTGAGGAATACCAGAGTTGCCAACATTGAACTTGTTCTCCAAGGTCAATACACTTCTTCCTTGGATGTTTCAGGGATCCCCCGCCCACTGATGGGCAGCCCAAGGAAACCATGGTATATGTTTTAGCAACCTAGGAAAGCTTAAGACCTCCAGAAGGACAAAATAAGTTGTAGGGGATGCCATCACACAAAACATTAAACTAACCAGAGGTATAATTTTGTATTTATTAGATCTGGATCTAAAAGACTCCAATTTTGCATTGTTTTCTGGCAAGGAGGTAGGAGATTCACTAACAGAGGAGTTTTTTCTCCCCAAAAATCAGTGTTATAGTAATGCTACAACAATATGCTACAGAGTATTCACCATGCTTACCATGTTGTCACCAGGTTGAACAGTTAACAAACCATCTAAAAGAAAAAACAGACAAATGCAGTGAGCTTTTGCTCTCTAAAGAGCAACTTCAAAGAGATATACAAGAACGGAATGAAGAAATTGAAAAACTAGAGTGCAGAATAAGAGAACTGGAACAAGCCTTAATGATCAGTGCAGACAATTTGCAAAAGGTATTGTTGTATATAAAAGTCCCATGTATTTCCTATTATTCTTCATTTACCTACGAACAAGGAAACGTTTACTCAGTAATAAATAAATGAAAGAAAAAGTAGCTAACATTATAATACTTCTTTAAAGGTGGAGGAAAGAAAGCAGTTTGGTGCTTCTGCCGTAAAGGGAGAATTGCCCCTTGAAGTACAATTGCAGGCTGAACAAGAAGCTGTAGACAGACAGGAAAAAGAGGTAGCGTATCTCTAAAATGTTCAGGTTTGCTTTTAATATGAATTATTTATTGGAGATTTTTCCTTTACACCTAACTCAACACAGTGATCTCTATTTCACTGTGTATACACTCTGCAGCAGTACCATATTGGATAGTGATCTCAAGAGCTCCCACAAGCTGAGCAGGCTTAAGCCTGGTCACTGTTGGAATAGCTGCTCCCAAGGACCTCCTAAAATGCTGTAGGAAGTGGTGGTGTTTATTCAGTAGGTGGCCCTTTTAAATTGAATTGTTTTCCTATCTAAGTTCTAGTGAAGCTATTGTGTACACTTTTGGAGTAAATCTTGTTAGGAATATAATTTTGTTAGCTGACTGACAATGTTGCAAACTATCAGATTTCTATGATGGGAGACCAGGGATGCAGTGGTCGTTTAGATTCCCATTGCTTTTTCCTTGCAGTGGGGAAAAATGTGACATGCTTAACCTTTACGGGGTGTTAGGGATAGTAAGGTGTCCCACCACCAGCCCTAATGTGCACACATTAAAGGTGTTTTTGGAAAAGACCTAGGCTTGGTCTACACTTACCTGGAAATTCTGTGGCCGTCGATGGGAGTTATGCAAACTACGCAGAGTAGCTTGCGTAACTTCCGTCAACTGCTGAACTTCCATTCTGCGCGGTGTCTTCACTGCACTGTGCCACTTGAGGAGATGGTTTTAGTACGTTTGCTTCCTGATCGATTGAGCAGGTCTACACTGACTGCTCAGTTGATCCAGATAAGTTGATCTAATGGCAGCGACTTTGCTGCTGTCAGTGTAGACATACCCCTACATTATACCTTCCCAGCCAAAAAGTAAGTTTCCTGATGATAAACAGAGTGGAGTTAAGGAAACCTTAAAATGAAGGAGTGAACATCATCCACAGTCTGATGCCTGAAATCCTCTTTTGTAAAAATAAGAATCTGTACAAATATAGTTCAATTGTGATTACAGAAGTATTTATCCTGAGAGGAGGGGATAATGGGCCAAATTCTGATAACACTGATACTGAGTTAGTGGAGATTCTCTAGATTCGTATGCTGTAAATGAGGTCCAGATAGGTCCCGTTTAGTTTAAATAAAGAAATAAAAGGACCCAGTCACTTGAGCTAACGGTAGGAATAATGGATGAGATTTTCAAAGGAGCCTGAGGGTGGTAGGTACCCAGATCTTATTGAAATTCACTGGAATTTGGGCACCTAATTTTGTTAGGCTCCCTTGAAAAGACCAGCCAATATCCTAATATTATTTTAAACATAATGAACCAAACTCTTCTTTCAATTACCTTATTGAAAATCTGGACTCTATTGATTTCAATGGAATTATTCCAGATTTACACCGGAATAACTGAAAGTGGAATTCAGATCACTTTTAAAATATATATATATTATTTTGAAAAGGCTGTTGAAGGCAGCAGTGAAAGAAGCTCATGTAAATAGTTTTTAAAATGTCAGTTAAGTGTTTTGAGAATCTAAAGCCATTGTGAGGTAGAAATGGTCAAGTAAAGTGAGCCCAGTCCTGCAATCTCTCCCTAGCTGGAACTGTCATAGTGATTTCAGCTGACATCACTGGGAGTTTTGCACACAAAGTGCTTGCAGGCCTTCAGAGGATATGAATGATCTGGTTTACTTCCAGATCTGTTTCCAAATCCATTCAGTCTTAAGACTCAGATTCATCTTTACAATCAACATGGCTAGAATATTGGTGAACACAAATCTTATCTGAGTAAAATTCTGTTATTTTTATTAACAAAACTGATCCCAAAACTGTGCTGTGTGTATGTTAACCCCTTTGATCCACATTTTGGATATGCAGATCACAAACCTTGAAGAACAGCTGGAGCAGTTTCGAGAGGAATTAGAAAACAAAAATGAAGAAGTTCAACAATTGCATATGCAGTTAGAAATTCAGAGAAAGGAATCCACTACACGTCTTCAAGAACTTGAACAAGAGAATAAATTATTTAAGGTAATTATCAGACAGACAAGACTGTGGCTTAATTCCTGAATAAATTCATTCTGGAGTTAAACCAAGATCTTTAATTCCATTTGATGTCTCAAATGTTGTACCGTTCAATTTAGAAAATATTAAAGATTTCATATAGCCATTCTTCATTACATGTAATCTGCTATCATTTAAACAACCTATTAATTGAAGAATATTCAGAACAAGATACATGTAATTATATCACGCTATGGGTTTCTTTTGGTAGGATGAAATGGAAAGATTGGGACTAACGATCCAGAAAACTGAAGATGCATCCATAAAGGATCATTGTCTAGTATCTGGGAAACTTGCTCAGATTATGCAGGAAAAGGAGCAGGAAATAGATCATCTTAATGAACAAATTACAAAACTGCAACAGCAACTTGAAATCACAACAGACAACAAAGTACATTCTTTTGAAATCTTTTGCAGCATCCTAGTTTATATTTGTAGATTTTAAAGAACAATTTTATTTAGGCATTAATAGAATACAGTGCTTCAAAACTAATTACTATTTCTCAGTTCTTTTGTGGATCCCACATTCTGTTAAGAAAACATTTAGAATTATTTTGGCTTGCATTTGCTTATCTAATAATGCATACTTTGCTGTCTTTAAATACTTCTTTTCTTCTTGCACCCTCTCAGGATGCAGACATCTGAGTTGCATCTCAGAATGCTTACTGAATTCATTGTACTATCGCGCGAGTGTGTGTGTGTGTGTGTGTGTGTGTGTGTGTGTGTGTGTGTGTGTG
>ML675603.1:40083721-40180771 GCA_007922155.1 Mesoclemmys tuberculata
TGTGTGTGTGTGTGTGTGTGTGTGTGTGTGTGTGTGTGTGTGTGTGTATATATATAGAGTAGTCTGTATTTTGGTACTATCTGCTGGATAATGCTTCATTTCTGAAGTTTAGTTTTTTCAAACTAATGAAGCTGAGAGTTCAATGAGAGTATGTACACACTGATGGCAGCAAATTCGCCACCGTCAGATCAATCTGTCCAGGTCAATTGAATGGCTGTGGAGGCCCGCTCAATTGATCCAGAAGTTGATTCAATTAAACCACCTCCTCAAAAGGTGTAGAGCTGCGTTGACGGGAATGCATTTCCTGTTGGCGCAGCACATGGAAACGGTGTGCTAAAGGGAAGTTAGGAAGTTGACAGGAGTTATGCAAGCTACTGTGCACAGCTTGCGTAACTCCCGTTGACTGCTGCCAAATTTCCGGTAAGTGTGTACTAAGCCTGAGTTATGTGTAAATGCAACCTTTCTGATCACACCATGAGCCATAACCCTTTTCTAATACAATGCAGTGCTTGCGGGATCTGCAAGTATTTTAGGCAAGTGATTTGCAGCACTATATCGATAAGACATGGTGGAGTAAGAACCAATATATTTTTCATATTTGAACAGTTCTAGCTTTAAGCTGCTTTCTGAACTAATATCGACACTTTGTCTTCTCCTGAAATAGATGATGAATCTGATTCTCCACTGACTTGCATCCATTGTACATTAGTGTAATTCAGGGCTTGTCTGCTGTGAACTCTGTTGACGTGCATTAACAGTTTGTTAATGTGCGTTAGTAAGGTGCACAGGGACAGTTAGAGCACAGCGGGATAGTGCAGGGTAGATTCACCATTCCAGCTTGCCATGACCTAAATGTTCTTGTATACAAGCCCTCAGTTTACTTCAGCAGAAGCACTTCTGATTTAAACTAGGGTAAACAAGAGGAGAAACTGGCCTAATGTTTTGTATCTCATGTAGAAAGCAAATTGGGTAATTTAATGTAGTGAGATTTTATCTTTTATTTTAACAGTCATATAGCCCTTTGGTAAATCATAAAGAACAGCTGTGTGTATACTTAGGAGCTGGCTAAGCATTTTGGATTTCATTGCACAAGGTGATAATGGAATGTGCCTACATGGAATTCTGATGAATTGGATAGTTATAATACATTGTAGTGTGCTAATTCTACCAGTAGTGAACCTGAACTTAAAATGATAGAATCATAGAAATTAGAGAGAAGAATATCTCTTAAGAGTGCGGATTGTTCCCATACTCCGTCCAGTGTAGTTTTAAATGTCCCAAGCAATAAGGCTTTCAGCACTTTCTCTGTAAAACTATCCCAGAATCTTATATAATTTACTGTCAGGAAGCTTTCCTCCTGTTTAGAGCTTCTGATTTTTTTTTATTTTAACCAATAAATACCAATAAAATACCCCTAACTGGAAAAAAAAAAATTGAATCGCTGTTTCTTCTTCAAGTGTTTGCTCATGTCCAATCTAAATTAGATGTATGTGAACCACATGCATCGGTGCTGGAAATTTTTCCCCTAGTGGTATTCGTAGGGTCAGCTGTAGTGTCCTCTGCAGTGGTGCGCGTACACACTCATATATAAAGTACTGCCAGCCCCCCTCCCTTCCAGTTCCTTCTTACCACCTGTGACAGTGCTGGAATGCTCTCTTGCTCCTACAAGTATTCATAGTCCTAGTGGTTTGTTCGTTCGTTCATCTAGTGTACGCAGTTGTTCTCTTATTAGTTTAATAGCTAGTTTAGTGGTTTAGTTTAGTTTATCCCAGGCTCGAGGCACACCCTGATTCCCTGTGGTTTAAACCCTGCGCTTCTTGAAAGGGGCCGATGCCTCTCAACAACCAGCACCAAAGTTGTTTGAAGTATTTAGGAGACGCACACATGCTGGAAAAGGGCAAAATTTGCAAAAGTTTTGTCCTCAAATAAGAAAAGACAGACACATTAGACTCAGGGCCATTCTGATGGAATCGGCACTTAGACTAGCATCAGAACCACAGTCAGACTCGGTGCCAAGCACTACAGCGTCAACAACAAGCACACCCCTGGAACTGGTGGCCACTTAGCACCGATTGATGTCTCTGGTGCTGAAGAAACATTCAAAAGAAGGACTATGCCGAGAGGGGAAGCTCACCAGTACCAAAACTGGTTAAGAGAACAGGGACGTCAGTGAGACCCATGTCGGGCCCCATCTTGTCCCCAACTCTGACTATATGGGCATTGAACCTGGCACTTGTACCACCATCGACCTTGGGAAGTGGCAGAGGGCCCCGTGACCTGGTGGTTCCCACCATGCCTGAAGCATTCCAGGCAATGAAGGACCTCCTAGCAGCTCTGGTGCTGCCTACATCTGAAGAAGGGAGGCCTGCGCACTATGAGCTGACTACCCCTTCAGGGAATTCGTTGAAGGGAAAGCTAGCACTGGAACTTCAGTGGCTTTTCTGGCTCATCTGCCTATTGAGGATATTTGCATAGCTGCTACGTGGTCTTCAGTCCATACATTCGCGTCTCATTATGCCATCACACAGCAAGCTCAGGATGATGTGGGGTTTGGAAGAGTGATGTTGCATTTGTCATGGTCATGAACTCCTACTCGCCTCCAAAGATACTGCTGGTAAGTCACCTAATTCATAATGGACATGAGCAAGCACTTGAAGAAGAAAGAACGGTTACTTTCCTCTTAACTATTGTTCTTTGAGATGTGTTGCTCATGTCCATTCTACAACCTACCCTACTTCGCCTCTGTCAAAGTTCTGGCAAGAAGGAACTGGAAGGGAGGGTGGCCGGCAGCACCCTATATACAAGAACGTACTTGCACCATGGCAGAGGGCGCTCGAGCTGGGCCTACAGATACCACTAGGGGAAGAATTTCCGGCACCAGTGCATGTGGCACGCACACACCTAATTCAGAAAGGACATGAGCAACGCAACTTGAAAAACAACAGTTACGAGGTAAATAACTGTTCTTTCTTCTTCAAGTTGTTGTCCCTCTTGGTGCTCTGCTTCAAGTATACGCACATCTGTGTGCTTTCAATCAGAAATTTTTGTCAGCAATGTCCTCAGGTGCATGCCTGCGCCTTACACGTTCTTGTGCTCTGGTCCAAAGACATTTAGGGAGGAGCAGACCTGCCACTGCTGCAGTTCCTTCTCAACTCCATGCTGCTAGAGACAAAATGTTTGTGTTGATAAAAAGGTTGCTTATCTATTATAACTTGCTTGGGTTCTTTTTTCTTTTTTATGAATAGTATTCTTTTATTTTAGTTTGTTTTTATTTTCCCCCCTGCACTGGCTTGCATGCCCTCCACCCCTTTCTTTCACAGTCAAGGCCTCTGCCGCCCTTGACCCCTGTTTTTTGCAGCCTTCTCTCCTTAGGTTATGCCCAAAAGCCCAGGCTTCAAACCCTGCGAGAGGTCCTTTCTCCTCAGTGATGGGCATTCTAGCTGCCTCCATTGCTTTAGAGAGTCTCACATGCCATCAAAGTACAAAGTCTGCTGCATTTTCAAGAGCATATCCATGAAGGATATCCATTCCATTCGAGGAATGGAAAATCTGCCTTATGAAAGGAGACTCAAAGAACTTGGCTTGTTTAGCCTGGCCAAAAGAAGGCTCCGGGGGGATATGCTTGCTCTATATAAATATATCAGGGGGATTAACGTTAGGGAGGGAGAGGAATTGTTTAAGTTTAGTACTAATATAGGTACGAGGACGAATGGGTACAAATTGGATATTAGGAAATTTAGACTTGAAATTAGACGAAGGTTTCTAACCATTAGGGGAGTGAAGTTCTGGAACAGCCTTCCGAGGGAAGTAGTGGGGGCAAATGACTTATCTGGCTTTAAGACTAAGCTTGATAAGTATATGGAGGGGATGTTATGATGGGATAGTTTATTTTGAGCAATTGATTTTGGATTATCGGCAGATAAGTCTGCTCAATGGTCTGTGGGAATGTTGATGGGATGGGAACTGAGTTACTGCAGGGAATTCCTTTTTGGGTGTTGGCTGGTGAGTCTTGCCCGCATGCTCAGGGTTTAGCTGATCGCCATATTTGGGGTCGGGAAGGAATTTTCCTCCGGGGCGGATTGGCAGAGGCCCCAGAGGTTTTTCGCCTTCCTCCGCAGCGTGGGGCATGGGTCGCTTGCTGATGGATTCCCTGCAGTTTGAGGTCTTCAAATCTCACTTTTGAGGATTTCAATAACTCAGTCATGGGTTCGGGGTTGTTATAAATGTGTATGGGTAGGGTTTTGTGGCCTGCCTTGTGCAGGAGGTCAGACTAGATGATCATATTGGTCCCTTCTGACCTATGAGTCTATGAGTCTAAGCTGAGGGAGAACAGATTGAAGTAGTCCCTTATGAAGTATTCTTTGAGCCCTTCCACCACTTTACGTGTGAATTGCCCTATTCTTCCCGTACATCAGCTTCAGCCTTTTAGCACTTAAGTAACCTCTCTGGCTCCAGTAAGCAGAGACCATGCGGCAGACTCAGAGACTTCAAAGCTTTTCAAGAAGAAAAGACCCTGATTGGGAGCCTAAAAAAAATAAGTAGCCCCAAAGGTCAGAGACTAAGGAGACCTTGTGTCCCACTATGAGTACTGCTGAGGCTATTACCTTCTTGGGCATCAGGATGCGTAGACTGCCAAAAAGGACTTCCAACATGCTGCCTATTGAGAAACCTCTCAGCAAAGAACCTCATGTGACACCATTGTAACGGAATCCTTCAAGCACAGGGATTTCTCAGAGAAACTGTCCTCAAACACAGCAATCTTCTTCTTCAGGCCACAGATATAAGTGAACTGACCATTCATCTGTAATGTCTCCACCGTTCAGTACATTTCAGTCTGAGGAACAGTGCCCAGGATTGCTGTTACCGACCAGATTCTACTCTCAAGAAGACCTTTGAGTGTCGGAAGAGCCCAAATACCATCTGCTGAAAGGTGCCAAAAGAAATTTCCTGCCAATGTCAACATATCTTCTGGTGTTACCACCTGTGACACAAGAACTTGGCCCCTAGTACCAATGCAGCTATGGATACTAGTTTGATCACCAGTACACGGCCCTTGGTATCAACACCTCTGGCTCCTCTGCTGGGTGCTTCCTTGAACTTGGACGTTCCCATCCAGGTATCACTACTTTTCCATTCCAGGCTCCCTCTTCTGTAGTATATCCAGAGAATGAGACTTCAGGAATCAGTTCTTTTGGCCTTGTTAAGAATACCCTTGGGGTCCCTCTCCTTTAACTTATGCCCTGCTACATTGGGCTTTCTGGAACCTTTGGGCCCTTTACTGGGATCAGCTCTATAGAGTGCCTTCATGCAAGAGGACCTGCCAAGAACAGCATCTACCAATACCCTGGGACACTCTTCGCACAAAAACCCTCCAAAAAACAAGAGATAAGGGCAGAGGAGAAGCCATTGCCATCTAATAAATCCTCTTCCTCACTAAATGAGGGAGTTATGCATCCTCCACCATCCTATGCGGATGACTGCAATATTTTCCAAGAACCAGTGAAGAGAATAGCTGAGGCTTTACAGATCCTCTTGGAGAAAGTAGAAGAACTATGACACTCACTGGTGGACATTTTGTATACTTCTCCTCAAGGCAAGATAGCCTTATCTATTAATGATGCCATGTTGTCACCAGCCTTTACAATATGGCAAACACCTGCTACCATTCCAGCTACATGTAAGAGGACTGTATTGTACTGTGCATCAGCCAAGGGTGGGAAGTATCTTTTCTCCTATTTGAGCCCCAAATCTCTGGTAGTTAAAGCCATTAATGAGAGAGAAGACCGCATCAAACCAGATCAAACCCTTACAACAAAGAATTTAAATGTCTGGATCTTCTCAGCCACAAAAGCTACTCTTTGGCTGCTGCAGGGTGAGTGAGGGGTGGGCTCAACCTCCAAACCCTCACTTGTCCCCTGGGGGCCTCCTCTTCTCACCAAGGCAACTATCATGTCTTGATGACAAAGGATGAATATATGAATCATAGCAACTCTCCCGCTTTATTTTCTTCAAGACCAGAAGGACCGGTTTCAAGCCCTCATCGCAGAAGACTGTATGATTGCCAGAACATTTGTGATCTTAGAATCATAGAATATTAGAGTTGGAAGGGACCTCAGGAAGTAATCTAGTCCAACCCTCTACTCAAAGCAGGACTAACCTCAGCTAAATCATCCCAGCAAGGATTTTGTCAAGCCTTAGCTTAGAAACCTCTAAAGGTAGAGATTCTACCACCTCCCTAGGTAACCCATTCCAGTGCTTCACCACCTTCCTAGTGAAAACTTTTTCCTAATGTCCAACCTAGACCTCCCCCACTGCAACTTGAGACCATTGCTCCTTGTTGTGCCATTTACTACCATTGAGAACAGCCTTGTTCCATCCTCCCTGGAACCCCCTTTCAGGTAGTTAAAGGCTGCTATCAAATCCCCCCTCATTCTTCTCTTCTGTAGACTAAACAAGCCTAGTTCCCTCTGCCTCTCTTCATAAGTCTTGTGCTCCAGCCCCCTAATCATTTTTGTTGTCTTCTGCTGCACTCTCTCCAACTTGTCCACGCCTTTTTTGTAGTGGGGGGCCCAAAACTGGACACAGTACTGCAAATGCAGCCTCACCAATGCCGAATAGAGGGGAATAATCACTTCCTGCGATCTGCTGCACTGCTCCTATTAATGCAGCCCAATATGCTATTAGCCCTCTTGGCAACCAGGGCACACTACTGACTCATATCCAGCTGCTTATCCACTGTAACCCCAGGTCCTTTTCTGCAGAACTGCTGCCTAGCCCATCAGTCCCCAGTCTGTAGCTGTGCATGGGATTCTTCTGTCCTAAGTGCAGGACTCTGCACGCGACCTTGTTTAACCTCATCAGATTTCTTTTGGCCCAAATCCTCCAATTTGTTACGGTCCTTCTATATCCTATCCCTCCCTTCCAGGGTATCTACCACTTCCCTTAGCTTAGTGTCATCTGCAAACTTGCTGAGGGTGCAATCTACCCCATCCTCCAGATCATTAATGAAGATGTTGAACAAAACCGGCCCCAGGACCGACCCCTGGGGCACTCCGCTTGTGACCGGCTGCCAGCTAGACATGGAGCCATTGATCACTACCCATTGAACCTAGGCATGGCCCAATATCTAAATAAGTACTTTGCCTCGGTCTTTAATAAGACTAGTGAGGAATTTAGGGATGATGGAGGGATGACGAACGGGAATCTGGATGTGGTGGTGGATATTACCGTATCTGAGGTAGAGGCCAAACTTGAACAGCTTGATGGGACAAAATCGGAGGGACCGGACAATCTCCACCCGAGGATATTAAAGGAGCTGGCGCGTGAAATTGTTAGCCCGTTAGCGAGAATTTTTAAGCAATCGGTAAACTCGGGGGTTGTGCCGTACGGCTGGAGAATTGCTAACGTAGTTCCTATTTTTAAGAAAGGGAATAAAAGTGATCCGGGTAATTATAGGCCTGTTAGCTTGACGTCTGTCGTGTGTAAGGTCTTGGAAAAAATTTTAAGGGAGAAAGTAGTTAAGGACATGGAGGTCAATGGTAATTGGGACAAATTGCAACATGGATTTACTAAAGGTAGATCGTGCCAAACCAACCTGATCTTCTTTGAGAAGGTGACGGATTACTTAGACAAAGGCAATGCGATAGATCTAATTTACCTCGACTTCAGTAAGGCGTTTGACACGGTTCCGCATGGGGAACTGTTAGTTAAATTGGAAAAGATGGGGATGAATGTGAAAGTTGTAAGGTGGATAAGGAACTGGTTAAAGGGGAGACTACAGCGGGTCGTGCTGAAGGGTGAACTGTCAGGCTGGAAGGAGGTTACTAGCGGAGTCCCTCAAGGATCGGTTCTTGGACCGACCTTATTTAACCTTTTTATAACTGATCTTGGCACAAAGAGCGAGAATGTGTTAATAAAATTTGCGGATGACACGAAGCTGGGGGGTATTGCTAACACGGAGAAGGACCGGGATGCTATTCAGGAAGATCTGGACCACCTTGTACACTGGAGCAATAGTAATCGGATGAAATATAATAGTGAAAAGTGCAAGGTCATGCACTTAGGGATTAATAATAAGAATTTTACATATACGTTGGGGATGCATCAGTTGGAAACGACGGAGGAGGAGAAGGACCTTGGGGTATTGGTTGATAGCAGGATGACTATGAGCTGCCAATGTGATATGGCTGTTAAAAAAGCAAATGCGGTTTTAGGATGCATCAGGCGAGGTATTTCCAGCAAGGAGAAGGAGGTGTTAGTGCCGTTATATACGGCGCTGGTGAGACCCCACCTGGAATATTGTGTGCAGTTCTGGTGTCCCATGTTTAAGAAGGATGAATTCAAACTGGAACAGGTTCAGAGACGGGCTACTAGGATGATCCGAGGAATGGAAAATCTGCCTTATGAAAGGAGACTCAAAGAGCTTGGCTTGTTTAGCCTGGCCAAAAGAAGGCTCCGGGGGGATATGCTTGCTCTATATAAATATATCAGGGGGATTAACGTTAGGGAAGGAGAGGAATTGTTTAAGTTTAGTACTAATATAGGCACGAGGACGAATGGGTACAAATTGGATATTAGGAAATTTAAACTAGAAATTAGACGAAGGTTTCTAACCATTAGGGGAGTGAAGTTCTGGAATAGCCTTCCGAGGGAAGTAGTGGGGGCAAATGACTTATCTGGCTTTAAGACTAAGCTTGATAAGTATATGGAGGGGATGTTATGATGGGATAGTTTAATTTGAGCAATTGATTTTGGATTATCGGCAGATAAGTCTGCTCAATGGTCTGTGGGAATGCTGGATGAGATGGGAACTGAGTTACTGCAGAGAAATCTTTTTTGGGTGCTGGCTGGTGAGTCTTGCCCACATGCTCAGGGTTTAGCTGATCGCCCTATTTGGGGTCGGGAAGGAATTTTCCTCCGGGGCGGATTGGCAGGGGCCACGGAGGTTTTTCGCCTTCCTCTGCAGCATGGGGCATGGGTCGCTTGCTGGTGGATTCCCTGCAGCTTGAGGTCTTCAAATCTCACTTTTGAGGATTTCAATAACTCAGTCATGGGTTCGGGGTTGTTATAAATGTGTATGGGTAGGGTTTTGTGGCCTGCCTTGTGCGGGAGGTCAGACTAGATGATCATATTGGTCCCTTCTGACCTATGAGTCTATGAGTCCTATGATCTAGTCAGTTCTCTGTCCATTTTATAGTCCATTCATCCAACCCATATTTCTTTAACTTGCTGATAAGAATATTGTGGGAGACTGTATCAAAAGCTTTGCTAAAGTCGTGGTATATCACGTCCACTGCTTTCCCCACATCCACAGAGCCAGTCACCTTTTCATAGAAAGCAATGAGGTTGGTCAGGCATGATTTGCCATTGGTGAATCCATTTTGACTGCTCCTGATCACCTTCCTCTCTTCTAAGTGCTTTAAAATGGATTCCTTGAGGACCTGTTCCATGATTTTTCCAGGGACTGAAGTGAGGCTGTCCGGTCTGTAGTTCCCTGCATCCTCTTTCTTCCCTTTCTTGAAGATGGGCACTATATTTGCCTTTTTCCAATCATCAGGGACCTCTCCCAATTGCTACGAGCTTTCAAAGATAATAGCCAATGGTTCTGAAATCACATCAGCTAATTCCCTCAGCACCATCGGATGCATTGCATCTGGCCCCATGGACTTGTGTATGTCCAATATTTCTAAATAGTCCTGAACCTGTTCCTTCAGCACTGAGGGATGTTCACCTCCTCCCCATTCTGTGCTGCCTAGTGCAGGAGGCTGGGAGCTGACATTGTCTGTGAAGACAGAGGCAAAAAAGGCATTGAGTACCTCAGCTTTCTCCACATCTGTCACTAGGTTGCTTCCCCCATTCTATAAGGAGCCCACACTTTCCCTAATCTTCCTCTTGTTAGTAACATACCTGTAGAAATCCTTCTTGTTTCCCTTCATGTCCCTTGCTAGCTGCATCTCCAATTGTGCTTTGGCCTTCCTGATTTCATTCCTGCATGTTCGAGCAATATTTTTATTATGCTCCCTAGTCATCTGACCAAACTTCCACTTCTTCTTGTAAGCTTCTTTTTTGTGTTTAAGTTCACCAAAGACTTCTTTGTTAAGCCAAGCTGGGCGCCTACCATATTTGCTATTCTTTCTGCACATCGGGATGATTTGTTCCTTTGCCCTCAATAAGGTTTCTTTAAAATACAGCCATCTTCTCTTGATGGAGCTGACACAGCCTCTTGTTCTGTCTGCCACCACAGTCATACATCAAGCTTTGTGGTTGCAATCCTTCAGACTCCCCAGGAAGGTACAAAATACAGTGGAGGCTCTTCTTTTAGAAGATGCCAAGCTCTTCAGTGATGCTAGAGATGGATCCCTTCATTCTCTCAACAACCCTGTATCGCTGTGTCAAAGATAAAATATAGCAAGTCTCAGATACTCCAGTGGTCTCACCCAGTTCAGTATCAAACCTCCCAAAAACCGGCAGAGCCACCTAAGAAGAGTTCCAGATTCCACAAAAAGGGCCCATCATCTGCCATTACTTCCTAGTCAGTGACTTCTTCCAAGTAACCGTTTTGACTTTTTACTTAGGGTCATGAATCACCACACTGTATGGATCTACACTGCATCATCCTACCCTCCACCCACCCTATGGGGATTGTCTCTGCTATTTCATACCTTCTTGGGAGCATATAATGTCAGAGAGATGAATACTAGATGTAGTTTTGTCTGGTTACACCATCCAATTCAACTCCCTCCAACTCCCAGCTCCCCATCCATTTTCAGGGACCCTTCTCACAAGGGTCTCCTAATCTCTTCTGTCTGTGGGGATGATCAAATCTGTTCCTTCCAACTTGATCAGAAGGGTTCTACTTGTACTTAAGAAAAAAAGGGATGGAGTCTGATCCTGGGCTTCAGGACTCTGAATACTTTAATCTAGACACAGCAATTCAGGATGCTAATGTTAGCAGTGATAGACACACATCGTTAGACACAGAGTACTGGTTTGAGGCCCTCAACCTCCAGAATGCATATTTCCATATAGTTATGCATCCAACTCACAGACCTTCTTATTATTCGTCACTGGTAATGACTGCTACCAGTACCAAGTTCTTCCCTTCAGTCTTTTGACCGCACTGAGAGTCTTCACAAAATACCATAGCAGATACCCTGATCAGGCACTTCTGCCAGGACCATGAATGGGAGCTGAGCAATCCGATCTTTGAGGAAATTTGTCTCACCTGAGGCTTCCCAGAGATAGACCTCTTCACAATGTTGTCTAATTTGAAATGCTGGCACTTTTGCTCAACTACCACATCAACCAGGACATTCAGTTAAGTTTTTTTACCCCAAACCTCATACGTCAAGAGAAGAAGCCTGTCTTCATACTCTGAATGTGAAAACAGCCCTCGCTTTCTAGCGTGATAGAACTAAGCCATTCAGAGCTTCTCATAGACTCCACCCAAGACTTCATAGAGAGAACGAAGGGATGACCAATTTCCAACCAAAAGTTACTGAAATGGGTCTCAAGATACATTTTAGCATGTTACAAAGCTTCTGGAGTGCATCCCCCACCTACGGTGACTGCCCATTCCAACAGAGCACAGTCTGCCTCTATAGCCCTGGTTAAGAACACACCCCTCACAGACATTTGCAAAGCTGCCACATGGTCATCTGTGCACACATTTTCCCAGCACTATGCTTCCAGGGCAGATGCAGCTTTTGGCGAGGCTCTGGCCTGAATCCATCGCCTCAGTATCCCCCATAGTTGGGGTGCTGCTCATGAGTCACCTGAAGTGGAACACCCATACAGTCAACATCTTGAAGAAGGGGAGGTTACTTACTTGTACAGTAATTGAAGTTCTTCACGATGCTTTGTCCCTATGGCCTCTCCACTGCTTGCCTTCCTTCCCCTCTGCTTTGGAGTCCTTTCCTGTGGAAATTGTGTTTGAAAAGGAACTGAAGCAGCAGGGGCAGGTCCTCCTTTCCCTATGTGCCCTTGACTCCAGAGCATAAGGATATGTATGGTGTAGACACTGCTGATAAAAATCTGATTGGACGTGTGAAGGTGTGCACACACTTGAAGTGGATCACTCATAGGTAGAAAACATCTTAAGGAATTCCAGGTACTGTACAGGTGATCTCTTTATCAAATAAACACCAGAAATTCCCCAGAAATGGTTACTTATTCCTAGGGGCTTATCTTTCTGGAGCAGTCATGTGGACTACGGTGCTGTAATTTCTAAAGCACATGAATGTATGTTGTGTTAATTGATCCATATAGAACCTACTGAGTTCCCTAGTGTGCTTTAACTAATGCTGTTAGAAAGAATATTATATTAAAGCACTCTAGGAAACATTACAAAGGGATTAGTCATCATAGTATATGAGTAATGAGTATGGTATACATTACTCATTACAGTTATATATAAAGAAAAAGCCCGGAAAAACACTAATTTATGATCTATATAAAATTCAAAAATTGCTCAAACAAACCCCCCAAAAAGGAAGTTGTTAAATCTTAAAAAACAGAAGCCCTACTCAGATTCAACCCATATTATTCCTTTCTTAATTTCATTCTGTCAGTCTTAGTTATAGTCTCTAGCATAATTCCTTTCTCTCCTTGATGCAAGATGTAGATATAAAATAAAATGAGATCTTAGATCAGTATTTCCCAAACAATGGACTGTGGCCTGAGAGGGGTCACAGAAAGGTTCTAGGGTTGGAGCCCAATGCAGAGAAGAGTCCCCGCACTTACTCTGCAGTGGTGGCTCCTGTCTCGTAGTGTGGCTGGGTCAAACCTGAGCAGCACTGCAACCCCCTGCACCAGGTTGCAATGCCACCCACTTAAATTTGGTCCAGCCGCCCCTCTGTCATGATGGAAGGGTGGCTGAGCCAAACCTGAGTGGCACTGCAATCCTTTGCATGAAGTCACAACGCCCAGAGCAGGAAGCCAGGCCCTAGCCTGCGAGACAGGAGTCGCTGCTGCAAGGTGAGTGTGAGGCAGGCTCACCTTCCAAACCCCTACTTCCCCCCGGGGGCCTCCTCACCTCACCGAGCCAATATTAGAGTTGTGGCGCCAGGGCGGAGAGTGCTGCTGCAGGTGACCAGTGCCCTCTCAGTGGGCCAAGGAGGAGGAGATGGCAGAGAAGAACAACACCAACCTATTATTTTGTATGCCTCGCCCCTTCCAAAGTTGGACCCAGTGTTGGTCACAAAATCAGACAAAATGCAGTTGTTGTATCACCTTACTAAAAAATTTGGGAACCAATACTTTAGGTCAGTGCCTTCGGTACTGTTCTAGATATCTTCCTTCCTCTCAGTGTTTTGTTTTTAAAATCACTTTCTTTGTGGTCTTTCACCATCTTTCAGTCTATTTGACTGAATAATATTGCATGTTATACTCATGCCTAATTGAATTAATTTTGTGTGCAAGATTTTGTGATGCTGTTTGAATGCTTTACTAAAATCCAAATGTAATTCTGTGGTAAACAGATCACATTTCTCTAGCGTGCTCTCTTCTGTTTGTTACTCATGGTAACTGCTTGTTACTCATGGTTGCATTATCCACTAAAAGATAAATGATTTATTTTCTTCAGTAGTTTACTAGGGTCAGGAATGATATGTACTAGATAGAAATTGCCAGGATCATGCCTCTTTCCTTTTTTGAAAACCAGTACCTCACTTGCTTTTCTTCAGACTTCTGGATTTCTGCAGTTCTCTGTGACTTTCCAAAAATATGTTCATTGGATAACGTATTTAACATGTTAGTTAGGATGCAAAGTGCCATATATGTTCACATTTATACATGTTCACATTTTCCAAGTATTTTTGCTTTTTGAGATTTTATAAGATTATTTTACCACAATTTTATTACTTCCTAATTGTCTAAATTTATTGAAGGATAGAGAGGAAAGGAAAATTCAGCCGTTTAACCATTTTGTAGTAATTAATTTTATCTCCAACTTTCTTTATTAGCTGACCAATTTTCTCGTTAGTGGGCTTTTTGCTCTGGATATACTTCTAAGAGCCCTTTTTACTGTATTACTTTGGTTATCATTAACTTATTATGTTTGTTGCTAATACTCATCTTTTCTATAAGAGTGTTGACTGACTGAATATTCTTGTTTGATTGCTTTTTCATTTCCAGTACAGATTTTTTTAACCTAAGAGATTTGAGCAGTTCCTTATGAAGCCAACTTAGCCACTTCTTGTTTCTCTCACCCTTATTCTTCTTACTCTGGTGTACCTCAGTTAGGTTTTTTAAGGGTCTTCTGGCATTCTTCTCTACTTGTGGAATGAGATGTTTCTCCCACTGTACATTGCATATTATATTCTTAATTCTCCAAAGATTATTTTCTTGAAATTTAATACTTTTATTACTGCTGCTGTTGGTGAACTCTTTCCTTATTCTGTCAAATTTTTATGTTTGCTGACCCCAAATTTTCTTTTTTTTCTCTTATTCAAGTTCAGAAAGAAGTCAGTCTCTTTTTTGGTCAGATTCTCTGTTTTCTGCATCATAAAGTCATTCTCTACATAACTTAGGAACCTAAGTGAGAACATGTATTGGGCTGTTTCTGTTACTCAACTAATTTCTGGGTACTTAAAGTCCCATATGAATCTGGTAACTTCAAATATCATGAGCTGGTCCAGAATGTATTTTTTTACTCTCTTCGTGTCATCAATCTTTGTTGCTGAATTGTTTTGACAGCATTATAGATTCTTTTGAGAAATAGTGCCACATCTCCATCTCCCTTCTTTCAGTGAAGTTATTGTACAGAATAAATTATTTTACTACAGGTGTGTTGCACTGAAAAAAAAAAATATATATACACACACACACACACACATATATTAAAAAAAATTAAAAGAAAATTCGTATTATATTAATGTTTAACAACATTGATATAGTTAAGGGCCTAGCTGCATTTCCATTATAAATCCATTATATTTACATTCCATATAAAAATACAATATATATTTAACTGGTACAGCCACTATAGCTTTATATGAATGTATATTTGGAAAGGGAAAAGAAATATAGTTGAATATAGTATCTAACTTGTGCATGCTTGAATCCTCAATAGTTTTGAAACTATTGTCTTCAAGACTGCAGATTTTTAGAGAGGGAAATTATTTATGTAATATACTGCAAGATGATTTCTCTGATGGTAATATGATTCAAAGAACCTTAGTTTCTTGGGTGCTGGGAGTCAGACTATGGTAAGGTCCTGATTCTGCAAAGAGATCTGCTGGCATGGACCTTACTACAGCTGGTAGTCCCTTTGACCTCATTGATAATTTGCACAAGGGATGGATGTTGTCAAGCTTTAAACAAGAAATCTGGAAAAATACTATGAAAGTTTTAGCTTTCACATATAGCATTGTAGAAAGCAGATAGTTCAATAAGTTCAGACCTCTTTTCCAAGTCCCACATGCAAGTACTTCGTTTCATGTAAAGATCGATGAGAGAGAATCATCAAGGCAGTTTCAGTTATTGCTACTATACTTCTTTTACAAGATAATGGGATGAATGATTAAACGAACTGCTGCCAAAAAGTTCAAGAGAAAGCATAACCTTGTAGTTTAATAATTACATACTATATATTTCTTTCATTGATTTTGTAGGTTATTGAAGAAAAAAATGAGCATATAAGAGAACTCGAAGCCCAGATAGAATGCCTAAAAGGTGATCAAGAGCGTGTGAAGAAAAATAGTGAAGAGGAACTAGAACAGCTGAATGAAGTGATTGAAAAACTTCAGCAGGAGTTGGCAAATATTGAACAAAAAGTACCTGTAGTTGTTGCTTCCACTCAGGAGGATGCTGAGAGTCTGAAACATCAGCTTGATACAGTGTTGGCAGAAAAAGAAGCTTTGGAAAAGCAAGTGGAAGATAATAATGTAGAGGCATCCCTGACAAAGGGTGAGCTTGAGGAAACTAAATTAAAAATGAACCATTTAAAGAAAGAACTAGATATCTTAAAGAGGGAACATGAGAGAATGACAGAGAAATATAAGCATTTAATGATGAAAAGTGACAAGGCAGAAGTAGAGGACAAGAGCAAAGACAGAAGTGGAAAACTGAAAGAAGACCTGAGTGAGAAGACACCAGAGCTGCTAGAAAATAAAATCCAGCTGAAGTCTGTGGAAGAAAATACAAAGGTCACCATCAGCAACATGGAGTTAAAGCTGCAGCAACTTCAGGCAGCTATTAAAGAGAGAGATTCAGAGTTGTGCCAGTGTTACAGCCAAATAAAGGACTTAAAAGAGCAAGCCAAGGCTGAAACAGAAGTACTTAAAAAGAAAATACTGGAACTTGAAGAAGTACTCGAGGAAAAGGTTGCTGCTGCCCTTGTGAGCCAAGTTCAGTTGAATGCAGTTCAGGAGCAAAATAAACTCAGACACAGCATGCAGGCATTTTCAAAAGACACTGAAGAAACAAACAAACATACACAAACAGAGAATGTAAATCACATAGCTAAAGAAGAGAGAGAATTATCAGTATTAACAGAGAAACTTTTAGAGATGGAGATCCAGCTGGCAAAGATGTACAATAACCTGGAGCTAGAAAAAGAAAACGTAAAAATTGCACAGAATGAGGCTATAGTAAAAGAAAAGAGACTGTTAGAACTTCAGCAGTTACTAGAAGACATTCAGGAAAAGCACAAAGAGGAGATTAAAAAGACTCCTAAACAGGAAGAGGTGCAACCATCTGAGGTAAAAATTTGTATGCCGTGTGATCTTTTGCTCACTTTGCCGAAATATCAATTATTTTTATGAGAACTGTGGTGGCTGCACATATTTTTAATAATATTAAAGACATTAATGTTCTCTTACTTCATGAACAGATTCAGTAAGAGCTGTGTTAGATATTTGTACTCCTTTGAGTTACAAATAGAACAAAAATTGCACTTTTGGTGAATTCCACTGGAGATTTGGGTAAAACATATCCAACCTTTTCATGGGCATCAGGCATTTTAAAAACTAAACACATTTTCTCAATTTTTGTGGATATATTCTGAAGATAATAAGATGGATGATGTGCTTGCCATGAATCTGCAGATTGATTTTTGAGGCATTGGAAGTTTTAAAAAACATATTTTTATTAAAGGTTTAATTTGGGTCATGCGTATTGATTTTGGCCTGGAACCACAAAGGCCCTTAGGTGGTGTGACACTCACCATTTCAGTGCCTATCTTTCAGGCACCTAAAAGATCACTGAGCTTGAGTTAGCTATTAGGCTCCTATACAATGAATGGGGAAGAGATAGGTGCCTGAGAAAGGGATCCACAAAAGCTGGCATGCTGGACGGAGCAGCCTAAGCTAGTCAAAAGGAGATGCTAATTGGAGGTATGTGCCCTGCCTTTCTCAGGGAGTTAGGCACGTGCGTCTACCTTCAGGGAAGTGCCTATCTCCACTTGGGATCCATAGCATGGAACCTTCTCCTGGAAGGGAAATGCTTTTGGTGCCTGAACCATTTCTTGCAAGAACAGCAGTGGTGTATGCCTAACCCCATCCAAAATGGCTGGAGGAGGTGGATGTAGTTCCTTCCTTATAACTTTAGCCCAGTGGCTAGCATATTCACCCAGGATGTGGGAAACACAGGTTCAATTCCCTATGCTGCCTGACAGGGAGAAAGGGCTTGAACAGGGATCTTCCTCCTCTCAGGAGAATGTCATAACCATCACTAAATTGGCCCTGTCAGCAAGATAGATGTTCCCTTGCCCGTCTTTACCTGGTTTGAGGATCATGCTGCGATTTAGGCATGAGACAGGCAGCAGTGCACATGCCTAGAGGCAGAAATGTAAGTGCCTAGGGGACTTTTATAGTGAAAAATTAGGTGCTGAGTGAGGTTAGATGCCTGCAAAATTAGCAGCAGATGAAGAAAAGTTGTGTGGGATTTAAATCTGGGATTTAGGCACCTAAATCCCTTTATGGTTCTGGGCCCTAGTTATTTATATATATTGCAGTGAAAACTTACAAACAGGTATAATTCACTCAAATGGATTCTTGTAACAGAGTTCTCTGTCCATGTATAAGAAAGGCCACACCATCATCTAACCTATCTATCTATTTATTGTGCTTATACAATCCCCATTATCAGAGCACCTCACAGTCATTAATGTATTTAGCTTCACAATGCCCCTGTGAGGGCAGGAAGTACTATTACCCCATTATACAGATGGGGCAGAAAGGCTAAATTCCTGTGTGATCTTGGGCAAATCAGTCTGTGACAGAACAGGGTACCGACCTGGATCTCCCCAGGTCACAGGATATCACCTAACCACTATGCAGACCATTTCTCCTTTCTTCAAGAGGAGCCTTCCTCCTATTTCCTCTTTAGTCAGTTCAAAAAGCTAGTCTTTCTACCCAAATCACATTCCAACTCCTGTTTACAAAATTACTTCTTACAATTATTAAAACAGCATGAATTCAACAATTACATATTTGTAATATTGCAACAGTTCAATGCTTTTCCCTTTTAGGAACCAGTTTTCTATTTGAATATTAAATTAGCAGTGTTACTCCATGTGTATTTGGAATGAACGGCCTTGAAAACACTTGTAGCTGAACTAAGCTGACTTCACAAAAGTATAAAGTAAATTCCAATTTAGGATGTTCTTATAATGTAAATAACAATGGCACTATAGCTAGGTCCTGCTTTGCATGATTTAGTTTCCTTGCTTCTGTCTAACGCCAGGAAAGTGTCTTCATTGCACAGATTCCTGTTTTCCAGCCAGTGACCTGTTAACCATGGTCAATTTTAGCTTTACTGCCACTGCCATTTATTAAAATTGTGGAAGCCAAAGTTCAAAGAAACTTAGTGTTTTATCCTTGTCGCCTCATCTAATAATAGTGAGCTTGTGACAGATTCTGTGATTTTCCACATTCTTGGCCCACTCTCTGTCTGAAATTTCTCACTCCGTGGCTCAGATTTAGAGGTGAAATATGTGGGTTTGTCGCATCTCCTTTTGGGGGCAGGGTGAGGGCAGCTATTGGCCCACAGCTGAGTCAGCTTGGATGCCCTTAGTCCCCAGGTAGTGTTGACCAATGGATAGAGTCAGTAAAGTGGCCTCAGGCCTGTAGGTCAGACACAGCCACCAACAGCCCAGGGGCTCAGGTCGTCAGCAGAGCTGAGCTACCTGCAGTTAAGAGGCTCAGGCCCTTGGGCAGGGCTGAGCAGCAAACAGTCTCTGACCTCAGGCCCATGTGCAGGGCAGAGCTGCAAGCGGTCTGAGGCACAGGCCCTCACACAGGCCAGAGCTGCAAGCACAGACTGTCCGGCCTAAGGAGGGAAGGTTGTCATCCGGATCCCAGCCCAGGGCCCTAACAGTGGCAGAAGATTCTTCCACTGCGGTCAGCGAGGATCCCACCACACACCCTGACAGTGCCTGGCCAATGAATCATCTCTCTGGCCCACTCCTACCCATCCCCTTGGGCAGCATTCACAGCATCTCTGGCGTCACATCTGAGTCTCCAGGCTTGAGCAGTTCCTGGTGGCTCTGATACCTCTTGGGTATCTCCTGTCATCCTGGCATGTACCTTGGTCTTGGCATGACTGGCTTCCATGGTCTGGGTATCCGGCAGCTCCCAAGATGGATCTAGCAATCTGTGGCCTTCTTCCACAGTCAGCCCCAACTGAGCTGAGTAGTTCCATTTTATACCTGAGTTCTAGCCGAAGCATGCCCAACAGGGCTGAGGGAGCGTGGCTGCCTCAGCCCACAAGATACTTAAACCCTTCTGGGCCAGTGTGGGGCCAGTGCACTCCGTCACAGGGTTAAATTACACATCTACGTAATTTACATGCCTAGTAGGCAGAACAGTCGTAGTAACAAACATAGCCAACAAGAGGTTTCAGAAGGGGTTAAAAAAGTAAATGTGCTTTGAAAGAAATTCCTTTTTCTCTTACACCTTTTTACACCCTCCTTTGGTTGCTTTCCTGCAATGATCCTGACCTTATTCCTCTTTAACGTTTAACTTTGCCAATTTATGTTCATGCTGCCTTCCGATGACCACAAGTTGTCACCTCTGAATTTGATCCCAGGAGTCAAAGTTGAGTTTAGTGTTGTTTTCCATTATCCCAGGCAGAGACTATGTTCTGTAACTATTAATTTAATTAAAACCTCAGCTTGGCTGCCGAGATTCTGTGGCTCACAGATATCATGGAATGCAGGCCCAGGACCAGAGATGCTAAAACCTTTTGTACAAATGCTATTGAATTAAAGTCAGAAGCTTCTCTTTAAAAGATTTTGGTGTTTAGCAGACTTCATTTTCCAGAGGCTTACTGTTTGTTCACATTCCTGCTGCTGCCTTTTGGTATATTAGTGTTCCCTTTTTCCCCCAGCCCTTTTCCTTCAGTTTGGGGATCCCAATTAATCTAGAAAAGTGGCCTTTTGAAACTTAAGTCTGGGAGGTTAGGTTAGTCAGAACGCGACCTATTCAAGGTACCTGAAGTTTGTTCACTTGGCTTGACTCATCTCTAGCTTTCGTGGATGGCATACGGAGGTCAGCATCATTAGTAGCTCGATGCCATTGTTACAGATGCTTTATCTACCATTGCTTATATTTTGTACTGACATGTAGGTCGTCACAGAACTAACTTGCAATCAAGAAGGAAGTGTGCTCATTGCTGAACCTGAACTGGAGAAAATCAAAGCTGAATCAGCTGCTGCCAAGGAAGAGCTGAGTAGTTACAGAGAAAAGTCAGAAAAACTTCAAGAGGAATTAATGGTAAGAATTGGATTGTTCTATAATTGTTTTATCTCTTCCACTGAGAGAGAAAATTCAAAAAAAGATTGTACAGTACACACTGCTCATACATTTATGAAACTTACTTAATCTGGTCCGCAGCATCTTCAGTTCGTGCAAACGGGGGTAATTCCAGTGACTTCAAGGGAGTTACACCAATTTAAAGGAATCTAGTCTGTTTCATGAGATAAGTTTGTGTTATCGTCTAACTCGGAGGTTCTCAAACGGGGGTCTGTGCTCCCCTGAGCTGGTTTCAGGGAGGCTGCAAGGCCCTGTGCCCTGCAGAACAAAAGTCCTGAGCCCATGTGTGGAGTTGGGAGGACACCAGGGTGTGTTGCCTCTCCCAACTGCAGTGCCTTAACCAGAGCAGGGCAGTCCCAGGGGCATCTCCATACAGCCCTACCTTCTCTTTTCCCCACCCTCTCCTATGTCCCCACACTTGGCCAGGTCGGAGGCAGGAAGCCAGAGCCTGGCAGTGCCAGGCAGCTGTTGCTGTAGCTGGTGCCATGGAGCAGGTCGCCGCGGTACTCCCCTGCCACCTCCTGCTGTTGTTGCCTGGAGCTCTGGCTGCTCCTCAGCTCCCAGCCCCCTTTGACTGCTCACACAGCCAGTAAGAGCTGCCCGGGCTGGGGGACCCAGCTCCAGGGCCAGTAGAGCCCTTGGAGAGCAGCAACCACAGGGGGAGGGGTGGGGCTCAAAGCTCACAGCCCCTAGCTACCCCCCATCTCTGCACCCTGAGAATTACACCCCTCCCTGCACACAACCCCTAGCTTACCCCTCACTGCAGCGTGAGCAGTTTTCAATGTTTTTGCACTGAGTCCCCCCTTTTGAATTATAATTTTTGGTTGCCTGCACCAATCCAGTTAGGCTGGATGGTCTGCTGAGGTGAGGCACGGGGTGGAGATGGAGGTTGCGCTCCCTCCCCAGGCCCCACTGTTCAGAGCTGGCTGGAGCCTCACCAAGTCCTGGCCCCCAAAAGAGAAATCAAACTACGTCTGTGCCCAAGGGCACCCTCCCCACCTGGAAGCTGGAGCCTGGTGCCCCATGGGGCAAGAATCCCCAACCCCCTCTCCCCTCCCGGCAGTTGTAGCCCTGAGTCCACACCCTCTGCTGGGCCCTGGAGTTTTTATAGCATGTTGGGGGGTCCTCAGGAAAACAAAGTTGAGAACCCTTGGTCTAACAATCATAATCCGTCTAAACAAGATTAATCTAAAAAGAATAAAAGTGACTCATTGTACAATGAGCTCTTTACAAGAGCATTTAAAAATACTAAACTTGGTTCTTTAAAAGTATTTAGATAGCTGCAATTCAAGTGTGTTACATTTATAGGTGAGAGAAACAAGTATGATATGTCTTCAAGAAGAGCTACACCGAATCAAGGACAACCTAGTTGAAACAGAAAAAAAGCTTGCAGATTATATGAGAAAGGAAAAGGAAATAGCGGAACTTGAAAGCAGAAAGGATGTTGATAAACCAGATAGTGTTTCCACCAAAGAAGACTCTACTCCTACCAGAAGAAGCTCATCATCTCAGACTGACAAGACTACGCAAATCAGTATTTCCAACCAAACTTTACAGGTCCTTGTTGAAAATGCAGAAATCCAAGCTGATTTGCAAAATGAATGTTCATCAGAGGAGGTTGCAGAGGTCATAAGAGAGTTCACTGAGAAAATTGACCAAATGCAAGTACTCCATGCTGCAGAAATCATGGACATGGAAACAAGGCATATTTCTGAAGCTGAAGCATTGAAGAGAGAGCAGTTTGTTGCAGTCCAGGTATTAACAGAAGAATGTAATGCTTTGAAGGAAGTCATCGAAACTTTGAGCGCTAAAGAGGTATATATTGTGTTTTTTATGTATTCTGTCATTCTGCATTAGAAAGAATTTTTTGGTTCATGCTGCTGCTAAGTTGGTCCCTATTTTGAGTCCTCTTGGGCACAAAAGGAAGACTATGCTCCTAAGGCACTAGACTGTGTTTGGAATTGTGTAGAGTTGCTCCACCCCAGAGAGAGTTCCTGGATCCCTCCCCAGCTCTGCCATCCCTTAGGCTAGAGCAAACTGCTGTCTCCTGGTGCCCAGCCAGCTCTGTAGACCTATGAAGCAGAAGTTTCCTCTCATGAACCTTCCCATTTCTGTCCCCTTTGGTGATGATCT
This sequence comes from Mesoclemmys tuberculata, assembly GCA_007922155.1. NCBI lineage: Eukaryota > Metazoa > Chordata > Testudines > Chelidae > Mesoclemmys > Mesoclemmys tuberculata. Next base: position 40,106,608 of record ML675603.1, read on the forward strand.
GTGCTGCTGGAGGACTAAGAGAAAATAACCCGTGTGGTTCTCTGATCAGCTCCTCTATTCTGATGAATCTGGGCCCTTATTTTGTCAGGTTGCATTTTTTTTTAACGTTTTAAATGTTTTCTTTTCCAAATATAGACAGTCCCAATGGCTGGGTTACCACACTCTGTATCTTACCAGGCCAGAGATGGATGTTCTAGCGGTAAGAGACAATTGTTTTATAGCCTTTATATTTCCTAAAATAGTATTATAAATTAGATTTGTTTTTTACATAGACCTTACATTTATTCAGTTTGTTTGTATGATAAAAACAGATAGCTGTGCATTACTTTAATCCTAGCACAATGGCAAGTGCAGTCACCTGGCAAGATAAAATATCAATCTTGCAAGCATTCCTTATTAATTATGACTTTCCTACGGTGACCTCGAACCAAAGTCAGGATTTTATTAGAGACAACATGTACGTACTTGATGCTTTTCTTCTCTACTTTCAACACACAGCAGCACAACAAAAAGTTTAAAGGTCAGAAAAAACACAGCAGAAGAAACACACAATGCCATCTGCAAGTGTCCCTTCCCTAAATTCCACCCTCCTATAAAGGCGGAATCTTCCCCGTACTCTTCTTTGCCCATGATCTTCCCATAGGAACGTCAAGTGTCTGTAATGAAAAGTTGATCCAATTCAAATCCAACTTGTAAGTAGTACCTTGATCTTCATCCCCTGCTTGCCTGATAGGCTTCCATGTTAAAGACACTTCTTGCATTGAGACCTGTAGCCCAAGAAGCAAAACAAGAAACAATCTGCAATAACAAAAGGAATTACAACAGGAACAGCAGTGAAAATCAAAACAAAATCTCATGATAGCCAGACACTGTCACATCTGGGAAAGGCAAAGAGCATTACATCTCTATATGAAGCTTAATTACTCTAGGACAGAAATGTGTGACAGAGACACTGTGGAACTGGTTTGAGGATGGAAATTGGAATCGGTTGCTTCTTTTTGGCAGAGTCCCTCCATCCTTTCTTCATACTGATTTCAGTGTCTCTCCAAGGCAACCTCCTTAGCCCTGGATGGAATTCAAAGCTGTGATCCCCTGGCAAAATCTCTAAGTGAATGGGTAGAGTACTACTGTCTCCTCCTATGTGATACTTTCCCACATGCACCTCTTTCCATGACTGCAGACCGGTGTGATCTGAATGTGTGCACCACAGGAGGGAGTCAGGATTGTCAAATTTTTACCACAAAAATTAAAACACTCTGACCTACAGTAGCAAATAGGAAGTAAATTCAACTTTTACAGAAGGAGGCTGAGACTATAGATACTGAAAAGGGACAGTTGGCAAAAGGATTATGTAATGTTCAGATAAATTGTTTCATTTAGATTGATTCTGTCTTCCTGAATTTTAAATGATTTTCTTTGCTGCTGTATTTGAAAGCAAAGAAGAGAAGCCTAGGGCTTGCAAGACAAAACAAAAAAAAAAGTGTTTATGCAACCACTTGTCCTACCAACCAAGAAATAGAAGGCATTTTTGTTATCTGTTATTTAAAGCTTTCATAGTAATTCAATGTCAGTATTTTTTTCCCTTTTATTTAGATTCTAGTTCAGACTGGAGTCAAGGAATTTATCTCACCCAGAGCCAGGGATCTGACACAGTATCAGAAGGCCTAGGAGAAGAAGATGAAACTCCAACAGATCTACTTCCAAAGAAAATAAAGGTAAATCACAACTGATGTAATTTTTTTTTCAAAACAAGATCATTTTAAAACTTCTTAATATTGTCTGACACTTAGATCTGCAGCCTTCTCTTTTTGGGCAAGCAGAAGAGTCCTGTAAATAGTAGATATTTTTAAAATTATTTAATTGAATTTTTAAATATCACCACTATCAGCTACCAGCAAAGGCCAGAACTATAAATATTTTTAACAAATAAGAATGTTATTGTCATGTCTAACAATTATAAAGAAGAATGTGTCTCCTACCACCAATCCCATGTGCTAGCCCTACCCCAAATGTACATTTCAAAAGCATAATACAAAATTTGAAAGGAAACTTATCAGGACTTAACTTTTAAAATATAAGGTTCTGTGGAGAACTCAGTTTAAATTTTTAGTGTTGATGTAAAAGATTTTTTTGTAAAGAACTTCAGGGGCTACAGCAATATTTGTTTCTGGGGGAACTATATATATTTCTTAAACCTTATTAAAGAATCAGGCACTTTTTCTGTATTTCTAGTCTCAACATTAATCATAATCACCAAGCTACTTGTAAGTAGACAGTGCTTTCCTTTGCATAATCAGCCTCCTTTTTCTGATTCCTTCAGATGCTAAATTCTAGTGTGGTGAGCCAAGCTCACTATTATGACTGTCAGTACTTAAAATTTTTTCTTATATTATTGTTACAGGGTTTGCTGAGAGCAGTGCATCATGAAGGTATACAGGTGCTGTCTCTGACTGAATTTTCTGACAGTGAAAGGGATATAATATCTCTTAAACAAGGACCAGAATCTTGGCTTGAGGAAAGGAAAACTTTTCTGACCACTGTTTCATCTCTGAAGGATTTAATTACCCAAATGCAACTGCACAGGGATGCTGAGGTACAAACTATCTTAAAGCTTTACATAGATCAAAGTAATTTATACAGCAGCCTTTGAAGCTAGAGGTGGGTGAATAACTGATTTTTTGGTTCACTGGCAGTCCCAAAAAATAGGGACCCATATTTGGAAGTTTGGCCTTTAAGGGGAAGGGTATAAACCTTTAAAAAAAATATCTTGGTACCTTTCTCCATCTGTTCCCCTTGGTGATGCTGGTCTCTGATGCATCAGATCTGGGGTGGGGAACCCACCTCAGTAACATCAGCACACGGGCTGTGGTCGCAGGAAGATTGCTCCATCCACGTAAATGTCAGGAAGCTCAAGTCGATATGCATGGCTCGTCAGGTGTTCCTACTTTGCCAGCCAGGTGGAGAAGGAACCCCTGACAAGCCAGGCATATTGACTTGACATGCTGGTTATTGTCCATCAGGGACGTTTTACATCAACAAGCAAGGTGGTGCTTGGTCGTTACCCCTGTGCCAAGCGGCTTGCAGCTTATGGTACTTCTGCGTGCAGAACAACATTCATATTGTAGCTTCATCTCCCAAGCACCAGGAATGCACTAGCAAACCTCCTCAGCAAGTCCTTTTTGTCTCAGCACAAGTGGTCACTCCACCCAGAGATGGTCAGCATGATTTTCCAAAGCTGGGGGACTCCCTGAGTGGCCCAGTTCATGTCCAGACAGAACAGGGAGTGCCACCAGTTCTGCTCTATTCACAGACCCGCCAGAGGCTCTCTGTCCAATGCCTTTCTGCTCTCCTGGGCAGGGACATCGCTGCACTCCTTCCCACTGGTGCCACTGGTCCACAGGGTCCTGTTGAAGATCAAGCAGGACAGGACAAACAGGATACTGATAGCCCCGGTGTGGCTGTGACAGCACTGGTTTGGCATCCTGTTGGCGCTCTCAACAGCTACCCCATTGGAGCAACCACTCTGGCCAGGACCGTGGCTGTTCGTTGCACCCAGATCTAGCATCCTTGCACCTGGTGGCGTGGCTGCTGCATGGCTAATGCAGAGAAGCAGGCTTGCTCAGCACAGGTTCAACAGGTTCTGAAGGGCAGCAGAAAACCTTCCACCAGAGTAAATTTGGTTTTCCTGTTGGACCTCGGGCCAGAACCTTTCTCCTCACGAAACCTCAGTACAGTCCATATTGATTTCCTGTTATATCTCAAGTATCAGGGCCTAGCTTTCTTGTTGCTTAAAGTTCACCTGGTGGCTGTTTTGGCCTTCCACCCCACACTGCAGATCAGTTTTTTCCCATGACATGACAATCAGATTCTTGAAAGGCCTCAAGAGACTTTATCTGCATATCGGGGATCCTGTCCCCATTTGGGACCTGAACCTGGTACTGTCCAGGCTCATGGGGGTCCCCCTTCAAACCATTAGCTTCCTGTCCCCTGCTGCTCTTTTCCTGGAAGGTCGCCTTTCTGGTGCCAATTACCTTGGCACGAAGGGTCTCCAAGATCAGAGCGCTCACCTCAAAACTGCCCTACACAGTATTCTATAAGGACAAGGTCCAACTGAGACCCCACCCAGCCTTCTTACCAAAGATGGTGTCGCAGTTCCACAATAACCAGGACACATTCCTACCAGTGTTCTTCCTGAAACTGCCCAGTTCCAATGAGGAATGTAAGCTGCACACCTTGGATGTTAGACGAGCCTTAGCCTTCTACTACAAAAGGACTGTCTTTCCATAAATTGATGCAGTTCTTTATCCCAGTAGCAGATAGGATGAAAGGCCTGCCAGTCTCCTCCCAGTGGATCTCCTCGTGGATAACTTCTTGCATCATATTCTGTTATGAACAAGCAAAGGTGCCCCCAACAGTGGTTATAACAGCCCACTCTACCAGAGTTCAAGCCTCGTCAGCAGCCTTCCTGACACAGGTGCTGACCCAAGACATCTGCAGAACCGCTACCTGCTCTTCTATCTATACCTTTGCTACTCATTCTGCCATTACCCAGCAGGCACAGGACAATACCAACTTTGGGAGAGTGCTGCAAGCAGAACATCCATGAATTCTAAGCCCACCTCTAGAGATACTTCTTGTGAGTCACCTAGCATGCAGTCAACATAAGCAAGCACTCGAAGAAAAAATAGTAACTAACATTTTGTAACTGCTCTTCTTTGAGATGAGTTGCTCATGTCCATTCCATGACCCACCCTCCGTCCCCACCATCAGAGTTGATGGCAAGAAGGAACTGAGGAGGCGCAGGGCCGACGGCACCTCCTATACCACCAAATGAATGCCAGTCCAGAGGGCACCAGAGCTGAACATACAGGTACCATTAAGGCAAAGAATCTCCAGCAGCTGTGCATGAGGGAACGCCCACACGTAGCATGGAATGGACATGAGCAACACATCTTGAAGAACAACAATTACAAAAGGTTAGTAACCAGTTTTTGTGGTGTTTATCAGAGTCTACATGTACATCATTCCTTCTATACTGCAAAATGAAAAAAAATAGTCCTATGAGATTTTTTTTTTAAAAAAGTCATTAGTGAAATTCACCTTTTAACAATACAAAATACCTGGGAGGAAAAACTCAGGTACAGAATATTAAGCCTAGCTTTACTAACATTTGTCAAAGTTAGACTTTTATGTGAGACAGATCATTGAGTCCTATTTGTACATATCCTCAGAGCAATGGATGGATGTGTTTTTATAAACAGAAATCAAATAAAAAGTACATGAATTCTGCCTCCCTTATTTACCATGAACAGTATCTTGCTCAGTGATTTCAATGGGACTAGACATGAAGTGAGATACTACCAATGTGAATAAGGGTGGCAGAATCACAGACTAGTCTATCTGCTGCAGCCGAGTATCTGCAGTTACAATTCCTTCTTTCTCTGATCTTCTCCACCCCAAGTTTCAGAGATTTGCAAAAAATTGTCTACCAGCTGTGGGGCTAGCTGGAATGCATCCCCAACACATCTTCTGTACTAAAGGCTGCAGGGAACTGGCTAAGGGGCCAGGTACACTAGCTCTGTACCCTCTGAGGACCCCTGCACAAAGTGAATTCCCTGCTTCAGAAACATGGGCAGTTTCCTTTTCTGTTTGCACTGCCAGTAGGGCACAAAGGGAAAGGAACAAGTCAAACAATCTAGCACTGTATACTACAAAATGTAACCAATATTAACTCTGTTCCATAAAAACCATTAGTACAGTATACAGTACACACTCAGTGGTGTGGTACAATATAGTAATAATCAGAGAATAGAGTTCCAAATTAAACGCTATAAAACTAAAAGGAGAATCTGATACAATTATGAAGCAGAATTTTGCTACATGGGGCCAAATTTTCTAATATAGGAATCTAAATTACCCCTGTGAAAAACAGTTGGCGTGCAGAAAATAGCATTTATGCATACAGAGAGAATAATTGCATATATACAGTAAGAACATATATACACACAAATCTCTATGTGCACAGACACAAATTATATCTGTATATCTTTTGAATAAAGAAAACAAGTGTACCACTCCACTGACTGTCCACATAAAAATTATAATTTAGCATAATCAATATACTTGCAATTCTGTTAAATATTTAGTCACTTTTATCCCACTGTAGATTTTTGTGAACTGTGAATTTCCTGAAAGTGTTCCAGATTGGCGAGGTGAACTTCTGCATGCTGTTCAGCAAGTCTTTCTGAGAGAACAGGATGTTCTTCAAGCAGCATTCCAAACAGAACTTGCAGAACTAGGTACCAAGGATGCAATGGTATTGATGAACCAATTACAGCACAGACTGCAAGAACAGGTGATGCAAGATACTCCTTCTGTTCAAAGCACGTTTATGGATATGTTAAATTTTAATCTCCAATGTACAAGTGCAGTGGGAAAGCATTACAATGCAACTGTTTCCTTTATTAATAATAAATACCGCTTATTTGAAAAATACTTTAACTATATAAGCACTGTGAATGTTCAAGACAATATATAAGTAAGAATATTATCTATTTCTATAGATCTTTTAATAAGTTTGTTGTGTTGATATAACTTTCTGGAGTTTTACTTTTAAATCTGTAACACTAACAGGTTATTAACCAGAGAGCGGCAATGGACTTCATTCAGAATGCAGATCGAAGAAGTTTGCTAATGGAAATTGAAGTGCTGCACGCTCAGATGAACAATAGAAAAATGAATCCAAAGAGAGAACAAGAGATTGATCCAAAAAGCCAAGGTGCTTTATGTGGTAATAGTACATGTTTGTGTATCTGTGCATATGCTTACAAATAGAGAATATAGGTATATATTCTCAGATATCCTCCTATAGATCCTTCATTCTGTGTCTGTCATTTCGATTATTCCAAACTTTCAATCTTATCTTATTTTGAAAATTGAAATGTCTCTGCTTACAAACTCTTACCACTGATACCTAATTTAAAGAGATGCTGAGTGATTTTGAAAGTGAACCCATATTGAAGTTCAAATCGTCAGAATTTTTTCCGAGCATGTACTTCAGTTTTTAGGTCTTATAACAGCTTTGAGAGTGTCTCTTTAAAATAGGTAGTCATTGATAATGATTGTCATGTATAGACTTTACAGAGAAAAATGTTTGAAGACTAGATATGCTCACTATAACCTTTCTCTCCTGTGTGGCAAATATGTTTTCTACATCTGAGTATATTTTGCAATATCAAAATATATGGTTTCTGTAGTTGTTATCAATAATATTCTTTTATATTTCCAAATCTATAGTATATGTATACTTTTGTCTAACCATAATTCTTAAAATGTTAATGGACTACAGTCATTTTAGCAAGCTCCTTTCCAGAGACAGTATCTGGACACTGCTCAGATCTTGCAAGCCTAGAAGTACGTGGGACCCAAAGGTTGCGTGCAGGAAATGGAAATAATTGTTCATTCAGTCCAGCTAAACAAATATTTATGTTTTTAACTAAATCCTCACAGTGGGTAAAATTCACTCCTGTACACAGGGCTGGCACAAGCCCTAGGGACCATTTTGAAAGCTTATGTAGAGGAAGAGTAATTGTGATGGTCCTATTCACAGGGTAAATTTCACCCCAAATGAATAGCATTGTTTGTAGAATGTTACTTGGGTAAATTCCGTATTAATTATGTTATCTCTAGAAATGCTGGAGTACAACATGCAGCAGAAGCAGTCTCAGATACTAGAGATGCAAGTGGAGCTCCATAGTGTGAAGGACAGGGCAACTGAACTTCAAGAACAGCTGAATTCTGAGAGAATGATGGTTTCAGAACTGAAGAATGAACTTGCTCAAGCTAAACTAGAACTTGAAACAACCCTCAAAGCCCAGCACAAGCACTTCAGAGACTTAGAAACCATCAGGTGTGGCTTTCAGTGGCTAATTTCCTGCGTAGGCATTTTAGATGTTCTTTCTTATATTGTCATTTATTACCATATTAATTTTATTAGGAACATTGTTAGCATATGAGTTTGATTCCTATAAAACACTGCTGAGGAAAAGTAGCTAATTATCCCAGTTGAAATGTAATCCTATGGAAACAAGGAAAGCTTTGTTTTTCTTAGTTTTGTTTGTCACTTACTCTGAAATACTTTCACAACCCAAGAACAGATATTTTGAGAGATTTCTGTACTCACTTTAGACTATTATGTACAAATTTATAAATATTTTTGTTAACTTTATTAACACAGTAGCAAGAAAAAATCAATTTATGCTTAGACTGACATGGTGTAAGAAAGTTACAAGTAGTTTATTTAAGTTTTATGTGTAGGTTCATGTATCTTGTGTGAATTAATTACTCTTGATTTGGGCTCAACAGGAGAAGGACTACGATAGGGAAGTAGAAATCATGCTCAGGAAATAATTTTCATAGATACTCTTCGTTGACTTGGCAAATATGCCTCCTATACATTGATTTAAAAGGCAGTGCTGTGTGTCTCAATGTGGTTTGTGACTTTTTGACAAAATCAATAATCCTAAAGGTAGCCTTTGTATCTTTGTTAGGACTGAGGTTAAAGAAAAAGCTGCTGAACTAGATATGTTAAAGGATACAATGGCAAATGAACAGAAAAAATCAAGAGAGCTTCAGTGGGCTTTGGAAAAGGAAAAAGCTAAAATGGAACGCAGTGAAGAAAGAGGAAGAGAAGAGCTTGAGGTATCCTATCTTTGCTCTCAAATTATCCTCCATGTTAAAAAATATACAAATACTTTCAGATTTTCTCTAATATTTCATCCCATCTTACCTTTTTTATATTTAATGTACTGTGCGATCTATGGTTTAGATTCTTCTCCTCTCCCCCCCCCCAGCTGCTGCTGTACATTCACTGGAGTTGGAAGAGGGCATTCAAAATCTCTCCCATGCAAGCAGTAGAGCAAAAAGGGCCTGATCCAAACCCCGTTGAAATCAGTGGGAGTTTTGTATGGATGCCAGCTGGCTTTGTGTCACTCCCATGGTGTTTAAGATATTAGTAAGAAAGGAGCCAGCCTGCATATACCACATCTTCAAAGAGATGTGTTTGCTAACAAGGCAGCAGACAGAGCCCCCACATCTGGCTAGAGTGCACTGCACACAGCACTATATAGGGATGCACATTGTTGGTCCTGTTTTAAGCATTGGCAAACCCACCCACTGTATGAAATCATAGCTGGGCTGGCAGGACTCCTGCGGCAGAGGATGCATTTCCCAGCTTCTTTGCTACTTCTCAAGGCACTGGGTATGACAGAATTTGGTCCTCTGTAGTATTTAATATTTCTTTTTTAATCAAATTATCAGGACAAAACAAGACTCACATTAATGTTTACAAAACCAGTAGAAAAGACTTAGAGATATGGCATTAAAATACTGTAAATCTTAAAGAAATAAGTAAAATGTATTAATTATCCTTATGTCCCTCACCCAGCTGTAACAAATAGACAGTTGTGCATACCTGACTTTGAAAATCTGCCTTACCGTTTAGGAAGTAAAAACAACTAGTTGTATATAGCCGTGGCTTTCACATTGAAGGTTAGGGTAATCTTACAAAAGCTATAGTGTATTGTAGGTATTGTTATTCTTAAATTGTTTAAAAAATTATAGTTCATTATATACACACATTTAAAAACAAAATCTGATTCATGGTGTTAAAGCAAATTGTTTAGATTTAACATACTTAACATTTTCAGCAAAAGGACATTTTAAATGAATATAACCAGTCACTTTCTTTTATTTTCTTATGGAAGGATTTGAAATTTTCTCTTGAGGATCAAAAACAAAAGAATTTACAATTAAATAAACTTTTGGAACAAGAGAAACAACTGTCCAATGAACGACAACAGAAAATTGCATCCCAGGAAGTTCTGAATGCAGCCCAGCTGTCACGTGAGCGAGGCCGTAATTCGGAGCTTCTGGTGCTCCTTGAATCAGAGAAAGTCCGAGTTCTCGAAATGAGCAGTGCCCTGGAAAGGGAGAAAGAATTGTGTGCTCAGCTGCAGAGTGTTGAAGATAAGGATCAGGATGGGACACCCAAACCAACTGAAGAGATACTTAAAGACTTACAGAAACAAATGGATGAAAAACATGACCGTGTAGTGGAGTTAGTCAGTGAGATGGAGAGATATAAACTTGAATCTCTGCAAATGAGGCAACAGATGGAAAACGAGAGGCAGATTCAGAGAAAGACACTGCAAACAGAACAGGATGTTAACATATTAGCACAGAAGAAAGTAGATGAACTGGAGTCCAAAGTGGAAGATCTTCACTCGCAGCTTGGAGAGAAGAGACAACAGGTTCATAAACTGCAGCATGAGGTGAAGAAGTTGCAGGAAATAATACAGGAGCAACAGAAAAAAGAACAGGAGAGGGAGGAAAAAAAGGAAGCTGAAAGAGCAATGTGCCAGAATCTCAATGAGGTACAATAGAGCCTAGATGAATGTGTAACACAGCTGAATTCTAGAGGTGCCCCTGTGCTCCTATCTCTCTAGTTTGATTAGATGGGCAGTAAAATTGAGGAGCAGTTTCATCAGATTCACTTTCCACTCTTTTAACTCAGTATTTAAGATATTCTCCTTGCTTAAATCCTGGCTGGTAACCCATAGCATGGGTGCCAAAATCATGGGCAGGAGCAGTTATGTCTACTCCAAAAAGATCTAGCAAAACCACTCCACATCATCTGCAATTGAAATCACAGAGGGGAATAACTGAGAGTGGCAAGAGGAGAAGTAAGCAAAGCTTGATTTTATGTCCACATACATAGGTGTATTGCCAAGCAGACCAAACTGTAGTCCCAGAACCCAGCCCCTTGAGCAAATTATTCTTACTCAGGAGTGCATAGGGTTGGTCTCAGGCACAATATAGCACCCAGTAATACCATTTTTTCAGCACTCATTTGGAAGGGGTGGATAACCCCACAGAAACAAAAATGTGGCCCTGTGTTTAGGCGTGTGTGTTGGAAATACCACACCTTTGCTAGAAGTGAGGAATAATGGACAAAATTCTGTGCTGACTCAGACCCTACACAACTTCTTTGAATAAATGGGGTTACACTGGATATAATGCAGCACAGAATTTGACCCAGTGTGCATCTTACCGTCTCCCATTTGACCTGTTTACAATTTATGCAGTTAGTGTTTTTCAATTGAAATAAATGTACCATTTGCATTTGTATATATTCATACACAGACTACGTGGGATACATCCAATGAGAGAACAAGAAATTGGGTTCTACAGCAGAAAATGGAAGGAATTGAATCAAATGAATCAACCTACCCCACGCTGACTGAAATGAAAGGAGAAGGTGATCTAGGTGAAGGAAATAAAGTTGTGGAGAACATCAGACAAAAGCTACAAAATGTATCTTCAAACCTGAAGCAATTGGCACACAAAGCTGCCAACAGGTTAGATGGATCTTCAGCTACATATTTTTGCTAATAACAGCCAACAAACTATAACATTGTGTCATTTGAATCAGAATTTCCATTCCTCTGTTATTCTAGTTTTAGGTGGTGTAACTTTAGTCAAGTCACACCAGCATAAAACTGGATCATGGAGTAGTGAATCCAGCCCTAAATAGTAATGCTTCATGTAAACCTTTATCACTTGAGGAAAAAAAAAAGTTGGCTTCTTGTGCAAAGGAGGGAGTTACTTGAGCTTGATGTAGATGGAAAACCCTTCAAAAGAATTTATTAACTATTTTACTCAATAGTGCTTTGAATGTTCATATAGTGAAAAAAAGGACTAAGTAAATTGTAAAGTTTATTTGTAAAATACTCATTCAGATTGACATTCTTGAACTTTCTTTTCCTGGCTACCACCTTCCTCAGAGAACTTCACTTGTGACCCCAGAAGCGTGGAAGCCCGGGGTGAATCAGTTTTTGATTCTGCTATTACACAGATTTAATATCAGAAAAAAAAACTTAATTTGAAGTGCAGTGCTTTGAACATAACCTGCACTTCTGAAAATGTCCCCAATAAAATTGGTCACAATGGTTTAAGAATTCAGGGGAGATGTGGGGTTTAAACGTCCAATGGTTCTCAGCACTGAACAGCACCCCTTCCGAACAACAGTTGCTGCTTAGTGCTGAGTGCTGCTTAAACTCTGACCAGCTTAATTTAGGTGCCTAAATGGGACCTGAGCACTTTGGAAGATCTGGCCATTTCTCAGATAAAGACACTCACCAAAAGGGTTTAATAACATTCCAAAGTGTGTATATTTATGAAAAGGGTCAGCAGAAAAATGAAAATGGCGCTTGCTAAAGAAAAAAAATTCAATAACCAGAAAAGTAGAGTTCTATTTTGTGAAAATTGGAAACTTTTTGTGTCCTTTTGAAATTTCAATCACTTTCCCTATGCCTACCTTAAGAAATACAGAAATCTAGTGCTTTATAGAACTGTACACTTACACTTTATTACACTACATACACTATAAATATTTGTTATTTTCATTCCAGGTTACAGTTTGAAACAGCAGATGATGACAACTTTATTGGGGCACAAAATAATATTGAAAATGTTCTTTTACTGTTGCAAATATTACCTGGATTGCCCCAACTAGAGCAGGTGAGAACATAATTATTTTTGGTAAATTTATACAGTGAAAAGTCAACTATAGTCTGTACTCATTTAACATTGGCAAAGAGAGCTGTAAATCCTTTCCTTTTTTACCTCTCAACTTTGACAAGGATTCACAAATTGACATACACTTCACATTTCCTAGCATTTTCTTTAGGAAAAGTATTAAAAGTAACTTGAATAGCTGCAACCTACTGTTTGAAAAGCTTTACTCAGTATTTCTGGATATGAAAAATCAGTGTTAATGATGACTATATCAGGTGGTTACAGCACACTTGCTTAAAGTATGCTGTATTTACTAAGAGAGATGCAGCAGGAAAACCTGCATGCCATTATGAATGTACAGAACATTAAATGAAGCAATCTGGCTCTGTAGGGGTGCATGGCAGTCCCTCCTTCTCAGTCTGTGAGGGAGGCCACACTCCCTCACCATCACACCTGTGTAGGCAGACTCAAAGCAGGGAATTAGCTATCTCTAGTGCCCAGGCCCTCAGGCAGGGCAGGGTAACTAAACAGTCTATAGCCCCAGGCCCTCAGGTGAGGCAGGGCAACTAAGCAGTCATAGGGGCTCACAAACAGAGGTAAGTACCAAACAGTCTTCAGAGCTCACAGGCAGGGGGTGAGCACCATCAGGCCTCCTAACCTATGATGACACAGCTGCCACCCCAAGCAGGGGAGGGAGTAGGGGGACCTGGCCCCAGCATACTCCACTGGGTCCCTGGGTCAGCGGGACTCCAGCCAAAATGCACCAACATGGTATCAGGCCACTACACAACTAGACTATTGCCTGGTTCCCCTGGGCTACTTCCTACTTCCCCTCCCTGGAGTGCCTGAGCCTCAGGACCATTGCCCCTCTCCCTGGGTAAACAACGAGTCCATCAGCTCCTCATACCCTCGGCAGCCCCAGTGGTTTCAACAGGTCACAGGCAGCACTAGTAGCTCTTCTGGGTCCTTACCAGTGCAGCATCAGGCTTGGTCAGCAATGGTGAGGGATAGACATCCTTCTCCGGTATCTCGTCCCCTTCCTCCCTCCCCCAGTTGAGCTGTACTTTATACTTCCTGTCCTGCCCTTCTGTGTCCAGTGTGTTGGACAGGGCCTTCGCAGCACTACCCACCGGGGTGGATGGCAGTCCCTCCTTGTCAATCTCAAAAGGAGGCCTCACCCCCTCACTAAGGGCACAAAGAAGAACAGTTGGGCAATGTTTGGTTCTTGACTGAGTTCAATCTCGAAGCCAACATTGGTGTAAAGCATCTGTTTTAAAAGTAGCTCAGAATTAATTTTCCTTGTTTCGTTCTAAGATAGCACTAACTTGAAAACTGCTCTTTGAGTTTTTAGAAACAAATATGAACATAATAAAAATAAATATTGCACATTGTTATTATAATACAGTAGGTTAGTGTATGTTGAAATGTTCTCTTACAACATGAAGCATAGTATACCATAAGAAGTCATTGCAAATGTGTATTAACTCACCTATTATTTAGATTAACATTACACTTTTCAGATTTCTCAGATAAAGTAACAAAGCACTGTTATCCACTGAAATTGTCATTTACGGCAGGGTAGGAGTCGTATCAATTTGTTCTCATGCAAGTTTTTTCCTTTCTAGCTGAAGTTAGCATTGCCACCTGGGGCCGCCTCTAGCTCACTAACTGAAAGGCTGCTGAGACACAATGCAGAGCTGGCAGGGTTTGTCAGCAGACTTAGTGAGGAAAAAAACAATTTGAGGAATGTTGTCATGAAACTGGAAGAGGAACTCAGACGATACCGACAGAGAGGACCCTGTGGAGACTATGTATGTATCTTCTCAATGCATTGCCTTAAACAAATCTGTATAAACTAAAAAGCACCACCCTAAAATATAGCTTGACAAATCCTGTTCAGAACTCAGTGGGCTGGCAGTCTGAGAGGAAGGGAGGGGGTGATTAACTTTCCTACCTTTCTTCCCCTCTTTCCTGCACACACCCCCAGCCCAGCAAGCAGATGTGAGTTGTTCCTTGTCCTGCCCTCTAACTGTCTGTAATCAGGGAGCCTTGGCAAGCTCTCTTTTTCCCATGGACAAGCACTTTGTATTTTTGTCCAGCTTCCCATAGTTGGCTGCCGTTTTCTCTGTAACCTCCTCAGGTGAGTTACATCCCACCACCCACCTTAGGAGCTAACAGACTCAAGGTCTTTAAAACTATAAAGCTGCTATAAATCAGCTGTTAGTGTGCGTTCTTGGGACATATGCAATGAGTATACTTTTCCAGGGAAGTTAATAGCATCACTTCATAATGCTCCCAACCCATTAGCCTGAAGTGTGAAGGCACAAGGTTTACCTCAAACCTGGGTTTCCCCCTCAATAATGTGACGAGCACACTACTGAATCAAAAAATAAATGACATAAGAAGATGTGTTCTTAAAAATAAGGCTTGGTCTTTCTCCAGTCTTCTAGACATTCACTGGAGAATGGAGTTAATATCGATACCCTCATTGCCTCTGAGAGAGAGATTTGGGACAGAGAAAAGTTGTTGCTACAGAAATCCTTGAAACAAGCTGATGCAGAGCTGTCCAAACTGAGAGCAGAACTAAGGAATGAAGCTTTCCTGAGAGAATTGGGATCCAGTTCTGAAAACTCTATTTTAAAGGTAGGAAACTTGTCACTGATTGCATTCTCTCAACGCAGTGTGTTGTCTCTGTTTAGAATTGGGCTAATTTTCCATTGCATTCACCACCATTTGCCTCACTTAGCTTAACTAGGGAAATCAGTATGATTCAGTTTTCAGAGACTTGGTTTTAGAGAAATGGAACTTCATTATAACTTTCCCTGGGGAAAGACTCAAAAACACATATGCCCCTCTTCTGTAAATTACATATTTTTTGCAGCTCAAAACATCCCTACATTATGGAACTGGTATTAAAAATGTTAGCATTAGTGCAGTCTCCTCCATGGCAGCAGGAAGTGACTAATCACAGATGAACTTCAACAATAATGATATCAAAATTAATGGAATCAACAATCCACTGAATGCTTTACTTACAGTGCTTTCTTTGTTTCTTGTCATCTAGATAATTTATGGAAAATACCTGAGAGCGGAGAGGTTTCGGAAAGCTCTCATATATCAAAAAAAATATTTGCTGTTGTTAGTGGGTGGATTCCAGGAGTGTGAAGAAGCCACCGTGGCCCTCATTGCAAGAATGGGTGGGCAGCCTTCATACACTGACCTAGAAGTTATTACACATCGTTCAAAGAGTTTTACCAGGTTTCGCTCTGTGGTCAGAGTGTCCATTGCAATTTCAAGGTAAAACACAGGAAGTTACAGATTAACCAAATGTGAACATGCAATTTAATATATACGGTATCAAATTAAGTGTCTAGTGTAATCTAGCATTTAGAGTAAATTAGCATTTACTCTAATTTGTCAATCTCGGTAGCCATGAAAATAGTGTATCTTAAACAGAGTGCACAGTTATACAGCGCACTATAATGTAGATGACCAGAGAAAGCTGTTTAAGATGTTCTGCAGCCCAACTGCAAATCAAAGCAGCCTGGCTCTGTATTGTAATCCAATCAGGTCAGAATTTATGGGCTATGATAACAATCTTTAAAAAATGATTAATGAATCACTGATGATTTCTCCAGAGTACCTGTGTTTTTATAAATGTTTCTTTATTTCTTTTCTGTAACATAGTTTCCTTTAAAAGTAAAAATAATCCCTTAAAACACAGCTATTTGTAATCCATAAAATGGAATTGCGTCTAAGAAATCAAGTTGCTATTATTCAGTTTGTGGAAAGGCTGGAGACAGGATGTTGTAAATACTGTGGCTGTAGTTGGCTTTTAAATTCCTCTGTGAGGCCTCAATCCTGAAAATACATATACACATTAAACACATGAATAGTCCCCTGAATTTAGATTACTCACATGCCTCAAATTAAGTATGTGTGAAAATGTTTGCAAAATGGGGGAACCTAGTGATTGAGGGTTTTACTTTAGAATATACTACTGTTGTCTTTTTTTCTGCATCGGGGCTGACATTTTTTGCAGTTATTTCTTGTGATTTATACTTTAAGGTATTATTGCTAAGTAATGTAGATCTCTAGGACAAATGCTTTCCCTAGTCACACCTATGCAACACCACTGACATCATTAGAGTTGTATAGGTATGACTTACGGTACAATATGGCCCATATCTTATTCTTAGATAAAATCTATTTCTACTTAATCCAGGTTCTATAGGTTTTTAAAGTCTATCTCCACAGTCAGTTTGCTGCTGTGTGAATTATGATGACCATTGGAACATTGTAAGATTGTTATTTACATAAGGAAATATTTGGTGTACTCTGAAGTATCTTTTTATTTTAAATGCAGAATGAAGTTCCTGGTTCGTCGGTGGCACCGAGTGACGGGTTCTAATGTAATAAGTATCAGCCGCGAGGGCTTTAGCCAGAACGCAGGTAAATCATGAACTGACAACATCTGAAAAAGCATCATCCATAAATTACACTAGTGTTGAATGAATGATTTAGGTTGAGCCCCCCTGGTCTGGAACTAATAGATTGCTCCTTTCCCTTATTTCATTTCAGTAGTCGGACCAATCTGTTTCTCACATTTTTGGCAGGCCCTTCAGGAGTCCATTCCACTCCACTCAGCACAGACCCGTATCTGATCTCTCTTGTACCTTGCTTCTTATCAGATGCTGTAACCTAGCAGGAGTTTTTTAAAATGTGGCAGCTTCCTCTTAGGCAAAGGGCAGCATATGAATTGAGAATTTTCTGTGTCTGCTGCAGTGTTCTATACCAGAGCTCTAAGAAAGGTGGCTCACTGAGTAGATCCCTTCTAAGGCATGTACAGGCAGGAACCTTGAGTACAACAGGGCACACCACACAGGGTGAGGCAAGGGCAGCTGAGGCAACACTGCTAACCATTGTATTGAGCAATACTTCCCCCCTTTTTGCCTTAACCCCGACCCAGACAAAAAAGGTCCAGCAGCTGTCACAGGCAGTAGGAAAGAGTTCAGGAGTGGAGGGTCACCAGAGCCATATGTAGGACGCCATGGAGGCATGACTCTAGAGGGCTTCGCAGCCGACCCTACAGGTATCTCTAAGGGAAAACTTTCCAGCAGGCTACACACGCCATGTGCACCTACTTGGAATGGACATGAGCAACCACTCGAAGAAGAACTGTGAATATTTGGTGGGGCTTCGCAACCAGGACTTAGAGCTGTTTGCAGAAAACCCAGTTTGCAGATAGAAAAGTTAGAGTTCCTTTTCTACTCCACAGGCTGGAGCTACTGGATTCTACCTAGCAGTAACCTAACTGCTATAAGGCTGGCACTGCACTGAGTTACACTGGTTAATTTTGAACTATAATTCCGATGCAGCACTTCAAGAGAGGCATTTATATTAACACAATAATACTTAGTGCACGAGCTGTGCTCCCTGTCATTTCCTAGCAGACTTCCATTGCAAAAGCACGCTCACATTCAGCCCATGAGGCTTTCTTGAACCCCAACAAATAGAGAAACTTCTTCACTCTTAAGATTTCTTGGTAGGAAACCATTGGTGAAATCCTGGCGCACTGTAGCAATGGCAAAACTTCCATTGACAGAGTTTTCACCCCACATTTACATAGCCAGGAGTGAGTAAAAGGCTTTTTGACCCTCCTCAGGCTCCTGCAAATGGAATCAGATTTCCTGGATTTTAGGTACTTCCAGGGCAGTGGGGGATGGGAGGGAGCTCCAAAAATATTCCTGTTTAGGGCTACCAATGGACTAGCACTGCCTTTGATCCAGATCAGCTTTGAACCAGAACAACTCGTTTCTCTTGCTTTGCGATTCCCCCTTGATTGTTTTGTTGAGTACCTGTAAATAGTTAGAGTAGTTAACAATTAGTTGTAGTTAATGTAGAGTAAGATAGTATACTCCCGATTAGTGGGTGGTTCCTGTTTTCCCTTCCCTGACCCATTGGGGCATGTCTGGCTTCACGCCACTGTTCCTGCAAGAAACCTGTGCTCAGAGATGACCCGCACTCCTCCTGCATAAGAGCCTAGGAGAGTCACACCAGCAGGATTATTGTAAAATTTGTAGGAGCTTCTGTCCAAGGACCCAGAAGGAGAGGAGCCAAAGACTGAAATTCTTGATGATGGAAGCAGCTCTATGGCCTATGGAAGCTCTGGCAGATCAAGGTCCCAGCACCTCTGCCTTGGCGCAGAGTGCTCTGGCGTCGGTGGGAGAGGTGACACATAAAAAGGACTCTGCCAAGGAGCCATGGCACTGCCACTGCTCCCTGGCACCAAAGGGCCCAGCCCATGGGGGACAGCGGCACCTGTCCCATTCCCTGGTGCTGCACAAGAAGAGATCGGATAGGGGGCACTCACAAACAGCAAGATCTTCCACAAAGGATGTAAGCAAAGTGCAACTTGGGCCAGACTACTTAAGCCCTAATCCAGAAGGCTGGCACTGTTGACTTTGGCCCCGGGAAGGGGTTCATCGAGTCTGGCGCCTGTGACATCTCCACAGAGGAGATGCGGGAGGATGATCTGCAACTCCCTTCCACTCCTGAGACTTTCCAGGTGGCAAGAGAACTGATAGAAGAAACGGCCCCACCGTCCCCCCTTCAGTGAGAGCAGATGCAAGCCCCGGTGCCAAAGAAGACCAGGGCAAACCGGTGCTGATGGCCAGGTCCCATTCCCCTCAGCGCTGCTCGCCAGTACCATCCAGCACCGTGTCGCTGTGGTCCCTGTGTAGTGAGAGGCTCTCCATGGACTCTGAGGGCAGAGTCCATTTACATCCAGGAGTCAGTACCAAAGCAGGTATCAGAGGGTGGAGATGCCTCCCCACCTTGACGCAGTAGCCACCCCAATAGCAGATGCCCCCACAGTGGCCATTCTGGACCCCACGTGCATACCACCAGGCCCAAGGGCCCCAGTCGGGCAGAACATATCCCTTTGCATCGGAATCCACAGCCTGACCTTCCCACTCGGCAGGCGCCCCACCACACACCAGAGATGTTTTAGACCCCAGCACCAAGCTGGACAAACCCTGGAAACCTGGCGCCATGGGAACTGATGTGGCACCGTGCAACACGGAGGGCGCCATGGGGCAAGAATCTACAGCACCCCTTAGAGTGTCGTCTTCCTTGTCCCCTGATGAGGCAGTAGCAGGAGCTACTCCGGCTTCCATACCAGATGACAGCAGGGCACATCAGGAGCTACTGCACAGAGTAGCTCAGAATATGTGCCTCCATGCTGAAGAGGTGGTGGAGGGGGCCAATCCTATGGTGGACATACTGGCGCTGGAGGACCCTTCCACGGTTGGACTCCCACTAATAAAAACTATTTGAGAGACCACAAGAACCTTGTGGCAGATCACTGCCTCTCTACCCCCTTCCACAAAGAAAGTAGAGAGGAAATACTGTATGCCATCTAGGGAGCATGAGCATTTTTATACCCATCCCCCACCAGGGTCATTGGTGGTGGCTGCCACAAATGAGAGAGGGAGGCAAGGACAACGGGCCCACACCCGACGCTAAAAAGTTGCAGCTCTTCGGATGGAAGGTGTACTCCACCGGAGGGCTTCAACTTTGGATCACGAATCAACAGGCAATCCTAAGTAGATATGCTTTCAACACCTGGTTGTCAATGGGGAAGTTTTAAAAACTTGGTACAATTGGACTTTAAGTCCAAGTTCATGGCTGTGGTCAAGGAAGGAAATTGGTCTCAAAGACGCTGCTCCAGTCAGCTTTGGACATAGCGGATGTGGTGGTGCACACTATGTTGTCCGGGGTGGCCAGGAGAAGCTCCTGGCTACAGGTCTCCCACAGGAAGTCCAAATGACTATACAGGACCTTCCGTTTGAGGGACCGGACCAGACAGATGCAAAGATACAGAGCCTAAAGGACACAAGAGCCATTTTAAAATCCTTGGGATTTCATACACCAGCAATTCGAAGGAAGCCATTTAAGTTGCAGCCCATGCCCCATTTCTACCAGCCGAGACAGGACTATAGCTGTATATGGTATAGAAACAACAGGAGTAGTACCCATCATTCCCCCAGCCAGAATCAGGGCCAAACGCAGCAGTCCTCAGGACCAAAGAAAAACTTTTGAGGGTATGTCTGAGAATGGACAGTTCCAATCTCCCCTTTGTTTCTGAACCATTTATCCCATTTTTACTATGCATGGTCCCGGATCACATTGGATCAGGGGTCTTGCACATGGTAAAATTGGGATACTTGCTCCAGGTTTCTTCCTCACCACCTTCCCACCCTCCCTCCCACCCCTGTTCCTCTTCAGGGACCCCTCTCATGAGCGCTCATCTACTTTTTCAAGAGGTGCAGTCATTTCTAAGGATGGGGCAGTGGAAAAGGTCCCTCATGATCTGAAGAGGAAAGGGTTTTATTCCCGTTACTTTCTAATCCTGGAGGCCAAGGGAGGACTTTGTCCTATTCTTGACCTGCAAAAATCTCAACAGATTCATGAAGCAAGTGAGGTTTCGCATGGTCTTCCTGGCCTCCATCATTCCCTGGCTGGATCCAGGCGACTGGTATGCCACCCTTGACTTGAAAGATGCATACTTTTATGTAGCCATTGTGCCAAGACACAGGAGGTTTTTCTGTTTTTTAGTCAATCAGATGCATCTGCAGTTCAGGAACCTGTCCTTTGGTCTATCAGCAGCACCCCAGGTGTTCACCAAATGTCTCGGTGGTCATGGCCTTCTTGAGGAGACAGGATTCAGGTGTTTCACTGCCTCAACAACTGGCTGGTCAAAGGACACACCAAGATTCAAGTAGAGGCACACGTTATGGTGACTAGGGCCACCTTCAACAGGTCGGGTCTTATGATCCCCGAGCAAAAGTCGAGGCTTGTCCTCAAACAGAGGCTAGAGTTCATTGGAGCAGTACTGGACTCGGGGCAGGCCAGAGCGTCCCTTCCCGAAGCTCAGTTCCTGACTCTGTGAGGCATGACACTGGACTAAACAGTACCCTCACACCACAGCTCGGAACTGCTTAAAGCTGCTGGGTCATATGGCAGTGTGCATATACGTAGTCCAGCACGCAAGGCTATACTTGAGACTGCTGCAGGCCTGGTTAGCCACCGTGTATCACCTAGCCCATGACAATATAAATAAGGTAGTCTCTCCACCCCTCTCTGTCTTAGTATCTCTGGATTGGTGGTGCAATCCTCAATAGGTGTACGCTGGGCTTCCCTTCCTGTCGCCCCAGCCTTCCTTATGCCTTTTGATGGACGTATCAGACATGGGCTGGGGGGCCCATCTAGGGGATCTCAAGATGTAGGACCTTGGAACCCAGACAGAACTGTTGCTCCATATTAGCGTGAGAGCGCTAAGGGCTGTACATCTGGCATGCCAAGCCTTTCAGGGCCAAGTAAGGGATAAGGTGGTATCAGTCCTAGTAGACAATGCAACAGTGATGTTTTATATAAACAGACAGGGTGGAGCTCGTTCCTCTCCCCTGTGCCAGGAAGCTCTGTCTGTGGGAATTCTGCATTTGTTCATTCAATTCACCTGGTAGCATCATACCTACCCAGGTGCCAGAATACATTGGCAGACAACCTCAGCAAGTCCTTCCTTACTCATGAGTGGTTGATTCGACCAGACATGTTAAGCAGTATGTTCCATCAGTGGGGTGTTCCCTGGGTGGACGTGTTCATCACAGGGCTTAACAGGAAATGCAGGAAGTTTGCTCCTACCAGAATCACAGCCCAGGGGCCATCACAGATGCCTTCCTCATTCTGTGGATGGGTAAGCTGTTCTATGCCTTCCCTCTGACCCCTCTCATACACAAGGGTCCTGGTGAAGATTCGGCAGTAGAAGACCACAGTAATTCTAATAGTCCTGGCTTGGCCCCATCAAGACTAGTTCACTGCACTGCTCGATCTCTCAGTGGAAACACCAATCACCCTGCTTCTTCTTCTGGATCTAATCACCCAGGATCCCGGCACCCTGCATCATCTCAGCCTCAAGTCGCTACATCTCATGGCAGGGAAGATCTGTGGTTGAACTCCATGGAACTAGCATGTTTGGAGCAGGCCAGGGAGATCCTCCTCAATAGTAGGAAACCTTCCACTAGGGCTACTTATCTAGCAAAGTGGAAACCGTTTTCTATTTGGGCATCAGGAAAGGGTATCCTACCTATGCAGACATCAGTTCCATCAATCTTGGACTATTTGCTTCACCTAAAGCAACAAGGCTTATCAGGAACATCAGTTAACGTTCATTTGGCAGCCATTTTGGCGTTCCATCCTGGGGAGTCTGGGTGCTTGGTCTTTGCTAACCCCTGGTTCCTGAAAGGGTTGGACAGGCTGTACCCACCAACATGCTCACCAGTGGCCCACTGGGACCTCAACCTTGTCCTTTCAAGACTAACAGGTCCTCCATTTGAGCCCCTTGCATCCTGCTCACTTCTCTACTTGTCCTGGAAGATGGCTTTTCTTGTAGCCATAACATCGGCCAGAAGGGTATCTGAGCTCAGAGCGCTTGCTTCGGAGCCTCCCTATATGGTTTTCTTCAAGGAAAAGTTCCAGCTTCACTATCATCCAGCTTTTTTACCAAAGGTGGTCTTTCATTTTCATGTGAATCAGTGTATTTTCCTGCCGGTTTTCTTCATGAAACCACATGCTAATAGTAAGGAACATAGGCTGTACTCACTAGATGTCAGAAGGGCCTTAGCCTTCTCCACTGAAAGTACCAAACCATTCAGGAAAATGACACACGTTTGTAGTGGTAGCTGACAAGTTGAAAGGACTGCCAGTTTTGTCTTGGATCACTTCCTGTATCAGGGAGTGTTATGACCTGGCAAAAGTGCCCAGATCAACAACAGCCTATTCCACGAGAGCTCAAGCATCTTCCGCAGGATTCTTGGCATGATTCAGGACATTTGTAGGGCAGCAACATGGTCCTCGATTCACACCTTCACAACACACTATGCTATTACTCAGCAGGCCAGAAATGATACTGCTTTCGGCAGAGCAGTTCTGCCGTCTGCGGGCGTTTGAGTTCTGACCCCTTCTCCTGTGGTATGGCTTGGGAGTGACCTACTTGGAATCAACATGAGCAAGTACTTGAAAAAGAAAGTTACTAACCTTCCGTAACCGTTGTTCTTCAAGATGTTGCTCATGTCCATTCAAAGATCCACCCACCTACCCCGCTGTTGGAATTGGCCAGCAAAGAAGGAACTGATGGAGAGTCAGCAGAGCCCTATATCAGGTGCCATGGAGGCGCGACTCCAGGGGGCTCCATAGCCAACCCTACAGGTAGCGCTGGGGGGAAAAGCTTTCTGGCAGACTGTGCACCCGGCACACGCACACCTACTTGGAATCAACATGAGCAACACATTCCATAATATAATAGTTACGGAAGATTAGTAACTGTTTTTTTCTTTGTACAGTTAAAGCAGCTATTTTTGAGAGTACCCCCAAAGAAGTTTTGACTGAATCGTGGTAGCAGGAAGTACCAAGATTCTGAGAAGTGAATAGTTGCAGCTATAGTTCCTGAGTGAGAGGAGAGGAAGCAACCCATAGTTTATACTGGGAAAGCTCTTAGTAGAACAAAATTTCCATTTTACAAAAATTACTCATGTACTAAATAGAAGAGCTGTTACAGCTGTTTGAGACTCCCTTTGTCTTATTATTTTGAGACAGGTAGTTTGTGGGCATACATGAATTTATTTCTTAACTATTCTATGGCCATCATAATTTCAGATTAGGTGTCAAAACAGAGGATCAAAACAGTGGCAATTTTTTATTATTAATTATCTCTTTTGCTGTAGTAGCTAAGATCCCCAGTCATGGACAAAGTCCCCACTGTGCTAAGTGCTGTACAAACATAGAATAAAAAGATGGTTCCTGCCCCCAAAGAACTTAAAATCTAAATGTAACACAGAAGATAACAGATGGATCTGGACAGAGGAAGGATCACAACAGTGAGACAATAGTGGTCAGCATGGTAGGCAGTGATAGTTGCACTTTTTTTAACTAGCTGTAGTTTTTAATTCACACTTTACCACATATAAAACAGAGTGCTCCTGTGATATCTGTCCATGTGCAAAATGTCTGATATTTTTACAAGTTGATATTTTTTGTAGAGATAATACTTGCTTTTTGTTTTAGGTAACGAAGTAAGGCCTGATTCATTAGCTGGTGGTCTGGAGCTCTCTGGAGAACACAGATATTGTTCTGATAGATCCAGATCCAACCTAGAGTCTTTTAGATCTCCTGTAAATTCTCAGCACAGGTAAGTTTGTTAAATAATTATTATTTGTCTGAAAAGTTCATTTCTGCAAGGAACACTAATGCATTTATTTTAGGACTCTGTGGGAATTTCACATTTTGGTATGTAATATTCTATATATTTTCCCCATCAGACCCTTAAGTTTCTCCATTTTTTTACTCAGGTACCTGTTCAAGGCCTAACCTTGCAGTCTCCAGCCTTCTGATGAACGTAACGTTCTTCAGAAACCGTCAACAGGGTTCACAAATCAGCAAATGGGGTTGCTTCAAAATGATGTAAATGCTTCTAGCTCCTCATGCAAGCTCTCATCTGTGGCCATTTAGGGCATTACTACTAGGACACCACAGTGAAATCCTAGACCTGTTGAAGTCATTGGAGCCAGATTTCACCCCAGAGGCAAGATTTTTAGAGTACCTGCAGCCTTTCTTGACTTCAAATAAGTTTGTGGGTCCTCAGCACTTCTGAAAATCAGGCTCCAGCAGGTCTTAGGCTGGGGGGATATATTGTCACATAGTGCCATGGATACTTCCCTTCCCACTACTGCACAAATTGTCTCCCCTCTCATATGCAATCTCAATCTATGGCAACTATAGCAGTTGATTACACAGAAAAGTATTTAATCTAGTTGTAACTGTCTTTAATGTGATTAGGCAGCTGGAAACTATGGAAGAGAACTAGAACCATATAGAGTTGATTCAGACATGCTGCTTTTTCATAAAAGAAATTTTTTAATACAAATGTACTTGAGAAACTATTGCTACTTCTGCATGTTTTATGCAATCTCAATAGGAATCTGACTTGTGTCTTTTGCCTCAGAGGAATGCAACAGAAACCTTTGGAGTAGCAGGGAAGTTAGGCAGCTGAGGGCACATCTCTGCTGGGGGAAAGAAAAAAAAACCCACTCACAGCAGCACATCTCAGAGCCAATTTCTACATACTCTGACTCGTGGAGCTTGCGCTGTGGCACTAAAAATAGCAGTGTAGACATTCCCACTCAGCCTCTGAAACCAACCCACCCTTCCCAGGTTTCAGAGCCCAACTCAGATCATCGCCACTGCTATTCTTAGCACCAGACCGTGAGCCTGTGGACCAAGCCTCTGCGACTTGCTGCAGTGGGTCTCTTTTGCAGTGTAGATGTACGTTAAGGGAGGTAGTCAGACTGGATGCTGCTTGCAGGAGGTAGTGAGAGGGTTAGGCAGGTGGGAAGGATGGAGTATGTCCAAAAAGTTGGGAAGCCAAGATGGGGGCCAGTTAACAAATACCCTCCGTAGATCAGTGTGATTTTTCTAAAAGTCAGTTCATCTGTATACTTACATTCATAACATTGCTGCTACATTTTCCTTTGGAAACAGGTTTCCAGTATCATAACTTCAGTTTTGTAAACCTACATCTCATTGTTTTTCTTCCGCTAGGTACCAAGGCATCCATGCTGATTTAAGCCCAGTTTCCAATACATGTTCTCAACTGCAGAATTATGATCCTGACAGAGCTTTAACAGATTACATCAATAGGCTGGAGGCACTACAGAGGCGACTTGGAAACATACAGTCAGGTAATACTCAAACTATCCTCTTCCTTATCACGCACCAACACAAACACACACAATACCTGGTCTAAGTTAGAAAATATATGCTAGTCTCTCACGTTCAGTCTTCAACAAAAGGGAACACTCACAGCTGAACTCAAAGAACAAAATGCTCACTACAAATGAGTGGTCAGAAACTATATCGAGATGAAATTGTATGCCGTTGTGTACTGCATTAAATATGTGATGTAATTTTTGTTGGGGCTGTCTGGTAAGTAGGCAACAAAGTTTTAATCAACATCTTACCCAAGAATCTTTAAAAAAGACGGGGAAGTGTCTTTGTAAACTCATTTTTATCAGGCGTCCTCCTGTTTAATCAGCCTTTTTGCTATTTGGCTCAGTTGCCCTATTCCCATGTTGACAATTGCTGGACAACACACTATAGCATTTTTATCACATTTTCTGAAAAGGATCTTCCATTTAGAAATACTTCAGTTAACTTACCTGCTACCAGGATCCAAAACTTCTAGCATAACTGTTCAGAGTGGCCTAAATCTAGTTTGATAAGGAGTCAAATCACTTTACAAAACAGAGCTTAGAAACAAGTATTTTCGTTCTTGAAGTATCTCTCTTCCTTTGTAGTGCAGTTTGCACAGGTCAGCTGAAGTGTTCTGCAGAAATGTCTGATAACTAATGCTAACTACAAGTCAACATCCACTTTCTTCAAGCACTTTTAGAATTTTTTTTAAATCTTACAGGTTCTACTTCCTACACTCAGTTGCACTCTGGTGTGAGAAGATAATATCCTTTCAACATCTCCCATCACTGGTAATGATGATGAATGAACTGCCTTTTTGTAAATCTGTGCTCCTTCTGTGCTTTTGTATAATGTGTACATTGTGGGACCAACATGAACACAGCTGTACGATTGTACACCGTTCCCTTGCTGGCACATTCACGCAGAGTGGAATTTATGTATATAGGCACTTTGTGTTCATTCAAAAATCATTAAATTACATGTATATTTGTGGAATGCTAATTTAAATGATTAAGTTATAAAAAAGTGTGTATCATATGGGGTGCAAGGAGATGAAATTTGTGTATTTGATTGCTGAATATGTAGCTCAAAGTGCACTGCACTTTTACTGACAAGGCTACTGAAGTTACCGAACTCTGTCCTAATATATTTGCTACTGGCAGTGCAGACAGAAAATATCACTTGTAGAGACCTATTTTTGTAATGGTAGAAGTTTTGAATTTTATGGGTATTTTGTCAAAGTACTGAAATAAAGATTTCATCCTTCTAATTTTTTAAGGTTATTTTAAATACAGGAGCATTTTTGTGTACACTGTTAAAGGGTTGACCACACCCCTGCCTCTTGCAAAAAAAGTACTCACCACTTTTCTTTTATATTAATGTTTACAGCTTCCTTTTTGTTGAACATAAACTTACTGTTAAAGGAATGGATAAATGTGAACTTAAAAGCAGCAAGCCTGATCTGAACAGTTCCATTAGTAACAAAAGTTGAAAATCTCATTAACTATCACATCCCCATTTTTAAACCAGTAAGTTTTTTTTAAAAAATCTATATTCTGTATTTTTCTGAAATATGGAGAGTGTTCTGAGCACAGGAAACTATTTCACAAAGAGTTTATAAATTTTAATGAAAAATGTCTGCAAGTCACAAGGGCTACTTCCCATCTACCACCGCACAAGTACAACATTTAACAGTCCTGAAATAAGTTACCGATTCCCATGTGAGTAGAGCTTTGACAGGTGCTGCCTCAGCATGGAATTACGGGAGAAGAACTTTACTAATTCACTGTGCCTCTTTGTCCACATTGCCAAGATTTAATAGTAAAGGGCAGTAGAAGGCTTAATTTTGATAAGATTTTTTTCTGTCTCTTAAAGAGCCTCTAAAAAAGTTATATATTACTGCTACATAGCATCCATACTTCTCTACTTAATTCCAAATACTGGAAATACAATTAGTCAATACAGTAGTACATACTAGTTATTTCATTCACTTTGTGTGGAATACAATTAACACAGTGAAAGATAAATTACACTTCTCATATATAAGATACAACTGCCTTGCTCTGCTCACTCTTAACTATTAATTAAAATATTTGTCAGGTTCTGTGGCTAATCTTTGCAGACTTGCAGATGTGACTAATTATTTTAGGTGCCTCATTTTAATTGAAAATGAAACTAATTTTCTGAGGGCAGATGGCTCAGCACTTTCTGAAAATCCAGACCATTTAAAAAATGTTAAGATTTTCTAAATTAAAACCCATGTCAATTTTTTGGTCATTCATAAAAATGCTGAGTAGTTCATTTTGCAAGCATAGACAGGATTGCAAATCTGCAAAGAACACGTTCCCACTTGTTCACGTTAAAATACACACCAGCATCGGAGAATGGATTCTGTTCCCAGTGATGTCCACAAGAGCAGTCTTGCCCCTTCTAGTAGCTGGAACAAGGAAAGTAGGTTTTTAAAAGCACTAATTAAGGCTTGTAAAAAAGATTAGATGCTCATCTAATCATTAGATGCTTCACCTGTCCCACTATACAGCATCTACCTTAAAATTGTTACACAAGTAGAAAAGACATTTTTACAATAAGATATTTGGTTAATGTAGAATGCACACAACTGTGTAATGTACAGCAATTTCACATTTTATGGTTAGATTAACCTCACTTTCTTAACTACACATCCAATAGAAAAGCTGGTCCATTTAATTTTGTCATATCATTCAAAACCAGTAGTTTTTCACACTTTAAATACAGAAATAGTTTTGTCTCAAACTTAGCGTGACCGCTTCTTGTATCTGATAACTGGGTTATCAGGTGTATGAATCATGGTTGTATAGTTTACAGTAGGAAAATATCCATCGATGAGATCAAATTCATATAAACGAAGCAGAGTGGACCAAATAGTCTTAACCTGAACATAAGCAAAGTTTTCTCCAATGCAACGATGACGGCCTAGAGGAAATCCATAGAGAAGAATAGTTACAGCACTTAATGCATCTTAAGCTAAAGAATTTGCTTTAAAACACATTGGAAGAAACAGTAGCTTACTTTTAAAAAACTATTATGGCCCCAATTCACCGAAGCACTTAAGCAAATGCTTAAGACTGAGTAACATCAGTATGATTTAGCATGTACTTATGTACTGAACTGCCATAGCACTGCTTGATAATACAAATTTAGTATACTGTTTTGATATCGAACTTCAAATCCAACCCAGCCTTCACAGCAGCAAACCTCATACTATCTCCAGAAAAGAATCTGCTCTATTTTCTTGGCAAAAACTTCATTAATTCAGCATTAAGGGAGATCAGACAAAACATTCAAGAGTCGTTCCCAAATCAGCCATAAACCTTTCCTCTTTGCATATTTATTTATATATATAGGTTTTTTTATATTTCTGAATGTTATGTACAATGTTGCAGAGGAACATAGGAATTAAATTCTACACTGAAAATTCTTCCCTCAACATTAATGTATTTTTTTCTCTCTACAATAAGGATTACAAACTTGAAAGTCTCACACATCTAAAGATTTCTTGCCTATTATTCCAAGCAACAACAAGTAAAATTACATTAACTGAAATAGAAGAAAAATAACTGACTTCATGCATTAAACAGTGCTGTTACAGTCAGTTTCACTTTTTTCCCCCCTTGTCCAACCAATCTCCCATTTGAGAGCATGTTTCAAAAAGCAATGGAAGAGAGAAACTTTCGACAGTGTGGTTTTAAAACCACACAAAGTGGCAAGGACTCAAGTATTGTACCAGAAAGTATTTAATTTTTTAAGTAGACTAGTCAATTAAACCTACATGCCTTTAGTTTAAAAGTAAAGGTGGCATTTGGTAACATATTTGAATTACTAACATGCTGCTATTTTATCAGTGACCTAATGCAATTTCTTATTACTTTACTTACCAGCACCAAATGGCACATATGCAAACTTCTCTCTAGCTGCAGGATTATCTTGGAGGTAACGGTCAGGTTTGAATTCTAAATGGTCTGTCCAAGAATCCTTAAGTCTGTGATTAATAGTGGGAGATACACAAACCTGATGGCCAGGAGGAACAGTATAGCCAGCAACAGTCTACAAGAAAAAGAGTTGTTACAAGAAACAATTCTTCCTTTTCCCCTTCTACAAAGTTCTCCAAAGCATCTTCCTCAATGGGGCTTAAAGAGGTTTTTTGGCTAAACAATTAAAGTAGTCTTGCTGGTAAAATCTCATCTGGAATACTCTACCAATCGAGTTACCCATGGTCAAGAATGATGAATTCAGTCAAAACAGGTGCAGAGAAGAGCTATTAAGATGATATAGGGAATGGAAAGCTTTTATGAGAGGAAACTAAAAGAGCGTGGTTTGTTTACCTTTGCAAAATATAGGCTGAGACGAGATAGTTTTAAATAGCTCTTCTCCCTCTCTGGGGTTTACCCTTTATGCGTTCATAAAGGACAATGCTGGCAAAAGAACAAATGGGTATAACCTGGCCTTGAATGAATTTAGTCTGGAAGTTAGAAAGTTTCTAACAGAGGAATGTAGTTCTGTAACAGCCTTCCAACAGGAGTAAGAGAAGCAAACAACTTAAGTAGTTTTCAAGGTGCAGCTTGATAAATTCATGAACAGGAGTATATAGTGGGCGTTTCTGCGATAGCAGGGGACTGGGCTTAATGACCAAAGACATCCTATGTTCCTAACTATGCAAGGTACTGTATTCAGATAATTGTAATATGTAACTCGTGAGCACATGGGTCCTGCCTAAAAATTTTTTTAAAAAATATAAAAATAAAAAGGGTGGTGTAGGCTACACAATAACTTTTCATTTTTGGTGAATGTTTTATATTAATCACTATGCCACAGTTAATATACTTTCCTTCCAAACTGTCATCTTATTGTACAGTAAGTTTATTTATGAATGACATAGTACATCAGTGTAGATGTTAAGTAAATATAACAGCAAAACATGTATTGCCAGCATAATGTAGTAAAACAGACTTTAGAGCAGAACACAAAGTATGTGATCAATTGGTTGTAATATGCTAAGAACCATCCAACGAAGACTGCATGCTAGGAAATGGGGCCAACTTTACACAGGGAGACTGATCAAGACTGACACAGAAGTCAAAAAGATTAAAAAGAAACTAAGTACGAAAGGAAAGTAACACTACCCTCCTTTTTCTTTTAAATGTTGCACACCATTTTGTAAATCTTAAAAGACCTTCTGGTAATTCTGTCCCAGGCTCCTTTTTTTTTATTCCAGTTTACACATTAATCTTTCGATCCTGTTTCACCCAGCCCTCGCTAACTGAAGACAGAATCTGGAAGGGTGTATGTTAGGGTAAAAATTGCTGACATTACTACTTTGCTGGCTCCCTTCTGCCGATGAGACTGTCCCCCTAGTCATGACCACACATGTTGAGTGACCAAATGTTGATCTTATGTTCACACACAAAAGGTGAGCAGAAAAACTCCTACTAAAGGGGTCTCTTACTACAGCACATCTTTAGGTTTGTTTGTTTTAAAGAAAATTTGAATAAGGAAAGAGAAGATTAAGAACATTTGTCAGTTGCATTAGAAGCAATGTTGGTCACCCAATCATGGGCAGTAGCCTGAACCTTGAGAAATATCTGTAGCTGACCATCAAGAGAAAAATTTGAAGACAAAAAGGTGTGTGGAGACAAAGTGTTCTGGTTTCTGGTGCATGCATACAAAAAGAAATGGAACAGTGTGTTACACAAGAGAAATAGCTTCTTTTCCTTGCAGTATGAGTTAAACAAGATATTTTCAGAGTAAAGCAACCTGTGTTACAGCTGCATCTAATGCTGAACTAAACTGAGATGAAAATAGTAAGAGGCAGTAAGGAAAGTATCACCTCCACCTTTTGTTTTCCTTAAAATATTATACATAGTGATGTATCTATTCCCAGCAGCTCGACTTGTTCATCCCTCAAACAGAGCATCCAACAGAACTAGACTTAACACCCACATGCGCGCATGCACACAAAAAACTTAGCTGCAATGCCAATAAGGTCATTCAAGTGAGCATCAAAACACCACAAGCAGTAAAAAGGTTTAAAAATCCCAAATTAAGTATACTATCATCCACATCATACAACAAAAGTCATGTAAGACTATATATTAAGCAAAACCCAAACAGCACTCCACTCCAACATCAATCTCTCTCTTTTTCTCTCTCTCTCTCTCTTACACACACACACACACACACACACACACACACACAAAAATACCTGTAGAAATCTTTTTGTTAATGTTGTTTGTGCCCTAGGGGACATACAGACAGAGGTAATCCAACTACTTCGTAGCTGGGACATATAAGGCCTCTTTTTCAGATATCCTAAGAACTGACTTCAGCTGATGCGCATTGCAGGAGCATATATGTATTATATCAGGCAAGGAAAGTACTAACAGGGTAAAAAGAAACTGCAAATCAAACTAAGACAAAGAGGTGAGAAATGAAAGTTCATATCAGATATTAAATAGCAATATGTTTTTCAAAGTACAAAGGAAGAAGTGTCAATGAAAGAGACAGGAGGCCCTTCAGGAAAAAACAAGATTAATTTACTGACAGATACTGCAGTACAAAAAAATAAAGTTAAATATACTAATTCCGTGTTCGAGTACCAAAAGTAGACAAGTTCCAAGGTGGGGAAAATCCTGATCTTTGTCCTTCAAAGAAAAGTGTGTAACAGACCCAGAGCAAGAGCGATTTAGCAAGGTACAAAATTCCCACAAGAAGTTCTCTGATAAACAGATGAAGGGGTGTTTGGGAGCCAGGGGCAATCATTTTCCTTGGTCTGACAGGAATAGGCTAAACCATCACATTCCAGTCGTCCTACTCCCCTGTCAATTAATATTCTGCACACCGTGTAGCTCATTGAAATGGCAGCACGTTTACTAAGTTAAAAACCTATTTTGGACTTGCATCCTTTCTGACTGTCATTCCCTATCTACTACAGTTTTACACTTAATTTACATTATAGCCACAGCACTGAGCTGGACAGAGTCAACAAAACACTAACCTGGGGAGTTCGGGCCATTCTCATCATGGTCATTATAGGAGGTCTAAGCCTTAAAGTTTCTTTTAGGCAATGGTCCAGCATGTTCAGATCCTTCAACTGCAAATACAGTAAACTTTATCAGTTGCCTTATGATTTAAGAATATTTAATATTCATAAAAGTATTATTCCATTTGAAAAACCATAGAAGTTCATCATATTTTCAATACATAATTCAATATATATACTTCACTAGCTACTCTGTTTGGTTCTGCTTCTTCATTTGATTGAATTTAGAAAAAGATTCCATTATCTAGAAAGTGATATTAGAATACAAGTTACCCACAAAACCTGCTTTCATTCACCAAGTTCAGAGATATGAGCATCTAGCATGCTTATGGCATGGATGCTATAACTGTAAGAGTATTTGATTAAGAGTTTAAACAATTTTATAAATTTTCAAAAATTTAAAGACCCTAAAAAAGTTATAAAACAAACAAACCTGGTCGTAATTTAGTGGCAGTAAGTCGTCTCCACTAACCGCTTTCTGTTCTGCATAGCATTGTTCCTGTATCAATTTGTCTCTAGCTAAAAAGAAGCCAAGCCAAGCACTGGTGGTCGAAGATGTATGCTGGCCTGCTAATAACAATCCAATAAGCATTCCAGCAATCTCATCGTCTGTCAGCGAATGGCCATCTCTACAGTAAGGGAATAAATATATTCTTGCTTTAGTTGATTAGGTTTACAGATATAGTGTCATACACTATGTTGAATGTTTGATCGTAGTTACTTTTGTCTTACATTTTTCCTCCCCGCCCCAGTTGGGGGAACTGCAGATTCATGGGAAAGACGACAGATTGCAAGGCAAAAAGCTAGAGAGACTGTCATTTTACAGGGTTGCCATGAGGGAGAAAAGCAACAGAAAATATCACAGCTGCTGAGAAGGCTCAAAGATTTGGCTAAGCATCTATAACAAATGACCTCCAAGCCTTTGATCTCCACTTAAACACAACTAGTAATGAACCTGTCAAGAGCACACCTGAAGTCTGCCATTTGTGCATGGAATTTTATTGAATCACCAGTGTGCACACACATTCTCTCTCTTTATACCGAGAACTGAGTTGTGAGGGAGGGTCTGCAGTCTGTTAATATATATTTCATGGTAAGAAAAATTGCTGAAAGATTTCAAAAGAGGCTCTGAGGACAACAGAGAAACTGCAGACATCTAGCAGGGGTACAGTCAAGAAACTAGAGACCTCCAGCAGGGGTACAGTGTAACTCCTCCAATACATAATGGCAATGCAAATAAAAAACCTTGATTAGTCTACAGAAATTCAGCTCAGGAGGGCTTTTGAAGTATGGTACTTGAAGATAAGAAGGCTGGGAGCTTCCAGAGATGATTAGAAGACAACTATACTGGTTTGGGGGACACCACCTGTGGCACATCCTCTGGAGGAGACTCCTGATAAAATCCGCATTATGGAAACATTGAGGTGACTTCATCTGATGGGGTTAGAAGTGTTTCTTACCCTAAGGATTGATAAGTAAATTGGGTAAGTGAGATGGAAAATGAGGCTGTTAGGCTGACTAAGGAGGAGAAAAAGGGTTTTGCTTCCTAGCCATGTAACATCTTCCTTCTCAAGACAAGGAAGCCAAACTCCTGGGCGGTGACAGTATTCAGATGAGCATGTTATGCAAACCATTTTTTATTTTAGTCATTTTTTTTTCCATTTCTAAATCAATCTTGTTTTTAAGAAATCTACTGTTTGGGTGCTTCATACAGTCTGCACCTAAACAAAGTGAAATCCTTCTGCCTCTAGAGGGAGGTGACAAAGGCAAAAAGGTCTAAATTCCACTCACTATCCTGGTCAAAGATAGGTGTTTTTTCCAAGAGCCTACAAACAAGGGGAAAAAGCCAAAGGAAGAGATGTGAGGAGGGTGAAATGGATAAAAAATCATGCAGTAACAACTTGGAAAATTTTGGTAAATGAAGCCTCCCTTGTTAAAATACTAAGCACTTCCCCCTTACGCTTCTAAGTGACAAGTCTTCAACACTTTCACTTACTTATAGGTAACATCCAGCAATGTTTGGAGCATGTCGTCCTCCCTTTCCCCAGATTGCCGGCGTTTCTGGATTACTTTATAGAAAGTTTTCTTTATTTCTCTGTGTGCTCTGTCCCTACGTCTGTAATTCAAAGCATTTTTAATAGCATCTATGTTTATTTTAAACACACAATACTGTAAATACTTATCAAATGTGTAGAAACTTGCAAATCAGTAAAAATCCAAAAGATTGTTTAGATAAGATGCACTACATACTTTATTCAAAGTTTTCACTGGTCTTT
Organism: Mesoclemmys tuberculata; assembly: GCA_007922155.1. Taxonomy (NCBI): domain Eukaryota; kingdom Metazoa; phylum Chordata; order Testudines; family Chelidae; genus Mesoclemmys; species Mesoclemmys tuberculata. Next base: position 40,142,341 of record ML675603.1, read on the forward strand.
AAAAGGAATATTTCAGTGACATATTCATCATTTACTACCTGACTATTATTAGGTGGGTCATAATTTCAGATATCATTGTGAGGAGCAGAACAGGCACAGAACAGATTACGTATGTTATCTGATAGGTGTAACGGCATCAAGGAGTTCTGGGAATATGGAGTGGATAATGTGCATCACATTACTATGCACACGCCAGAAACACAATGAAATAAGATAAGCGTGAACAGCAGATATCTAGAAGAAAAGGCGCTTGCCCTATAAAAGTAAGGGGGTATCCAACCCAAAGGACGAATCATTGAAGCTGAGCAACACTGCCCTGACCCACTCTGTCAAGACAGGCACCTTTTTGGCTATTGCAGCTGCACTCACTGGTAACACCAGCTAGGTTTCTGAGTGCGCCAGGGCAGTGTTGCTACAGTGGACACCGGGCAGACCAAGTTGAAAATGTTGCCCATAGGCAGAAAGATGGCCAGTACCTGAATGAGTCTCCTATCCAGTTCCATAGTTGCCAATGCTCTCTCTGGTTGTCTCACTATGATGTAGGCTACTATAACTACAGAGATCCCTGTCCAGCTGTCTGATGACTCTGACTTTGCGTGGCTGGTACCGGCTCCAGTACTCAGGACTTCTGTCTCAGTTTTGAGACACCCTTAAGGTCCAACAGCCTAGAAGTCTCATGTGGCCTGAAGATCAGATCAGCAGAAAGGGATTTACACCTTTTTTCTTTCTTCTGGTCAGAGGTCAAGTTATCTGTTTCCCAGAAGAGGAAGGCACTGATCTGAGGGCCCCTCAGCTGGTTTGGAAGTTGAGAGCAGAGCAGATTTCAGTGGCCTCTGATCGTCTGAGGGTCTAGTGTCCTGAAGCCCAGGATTTGACATCAGACCCATGGCCTGTTCTGTAAGGAATGCCCTCAGACATGCTGTGACCTGTCCATGCCTAGGGAAGCAAGAAAATTCCAAGGTAAAGGCAGGCTGCAAAAGGAGAAGAGATTCTCCCATAACTGGTGGGTAACACTGAAGTTAGATTCTTTGGCCAGTCACAGTGTTCCTGATTTCCCACACTGTTTATCAAGAAGCTACAACTAGAAGTACTCAGCCTCTTTTACTGCATTTCAGTCTCTGGATCCCAATCAGCAACAAGGTCCAATAAAGAAATAAGTTATTTAAAACTCTATTCCCTTTACCAAAAGGTCCTCCTGATGCCCAAAAGGTCAGCCTCATTACCAGATCAACATAAATTTGGATTTGGGCTCATTGTATAGGTGATAACACTCGATGAGTCATCAGTGCTGACACTAATCTGCCTGGGGGTGTAACCCAGTAGCACAGCACAAGTTTTTGGATACAGATACATTACACATATCCATAACTCACAGTACAAAGATTATACATAAACAATATTATCATACTTAGCAAATTATAACCTTTCCAATGGTATCTGACAAGGCACCTCTTGTAAGAATCATTGAAATTTTGTCATATTGGTATTAAATAGATAAAAACATTATAAAGGGTCACTCCTAATACAGATAGCATCACACATGCCTCAAGTGTTGAGTCCATTTGTAAAGGGACTTGCAAACATCAGTGGTCCAGGACATAAAAACCTCACCAAGGCAGAACAGCCACCTTGTGTGTCCATTGTTAACAGGCACGGCTGCCTCACAGGATGAGCAGTTCTAAAAGCCTGGGGACTTGCTGTGTTTGGCTGTGGTGACCCATACTACCAGTGATCACTGAGGGAAAAACGAGTCGTTCTTTGCAGAGGAAGACTAAAGACTAACTAGGCTACTGTCCAACTGCTTGCAGGAATAATAAAGAGAGTAGCTCCAAATGTGTATCATGGCAGTAAAGAAGGACCTGTGTGTGGCAGGACAGCTCAACCCTTTAAACCCCCACAAAATTCGCAAGGAGGGGAGGGGTGCATGTGTCCCTCCAGTGGGTACTGCTACGAGAAAATTCTCTAACACATGCATATTGGCCTATATTCACCTAATATGGAATATGTGTTCATACTATCACTTGAAGAACTATTAATTTGCTTAAAGTTAACCATGAACTTAAGTGCTTCATTGAATAATGGCCTATACAATTATACTATGCAAAAAGCAAAATATCATGTTCATTATTTGTGGTAGCCATTTTAATTCTAAAGTTTTAATACAGAAGAATTTAAAACAAGATGCAAACAAACCCATATGCTCATGCAGAACTTGAAGGATCAGACCCAATATAATATGTCTTACCTAAAAAGTTATTTGCTTTGCAGAAAATGAACAAAGCTTCAAAAAGTGCTTTGAACTAGATCGGTATATACGTATTTGCATACGCTGAATTTAGGCAGCTCAAATTATACGGAATTAACATGTCTAGAAACTCCCAGACCCACACTCAATGCATGGACTCCAATTTAGGCACTCAGTAGTTGTGGGGATAACATTTAATTATCCTGTAATTGTTATGCTTATAGGCATGCCATAGTTCTTATGCTTTTAGATGTCAGTTAAAAGCAACTGCCCTCCTCATTTCTAGTTGAGGTTACAACATGAAAATGGCAATTTTATAAACTCCCTTATGGGAAATATCCTTGCATTCCATTTTTATTTAAAATTCATATTTACTTAAGACATACTCCAAGAAAAAGCTGAAACACGCTTACTAGTTTTTTAAATACATGCTGTTTAATATGTTATCTTTGTTACCTGAAGCTAGGCAAAGGTAGCCAACCAGGCAGAAGCCAAGCTGCATGAGTAAATCCCCCATCCAGATCAGCATAGAGTTGCGCGACCTTCTCATTGAGTAGGCTTCTGATCTCCTTCCCATGTAAACAATGACTTGCTGTCAAAATAATGAGCTCTGACAGAGCTTCAAACAAATCTGAGTAAAGGGATGAAAAGGAAAGTCAGTCACCACACATTTCATGGGAGATGGTGTCAAATTTTACAGTCCACTACTTTTTCTTCTGCCAAAAAAAAAGGTATTAACTGAATACACACATAATTTTAAATAATTTTTTCAATGTGTTTCTAAAAGTGTTCTTCCGAAGATGGATCCCTGTTCTGAGACAGTGGGGAGGGGATATTTCCAGAAGGGATTACTTGGAAACGCTGGTGGGGAAAGAAGATGAAAAGCAGAGTTTCAATCAGAGAACTAAAGGAGATTCACTTGCTGAGGCAGCTGTAAGCTCCATCTGTGCAAATGAGATGTGCCCAAACTGGCACTTGATCGTTATTTGCCCCCTACAAAAACCAGAAGTAATTGCCATGATGGTTGAACATGTATCCCATCACCACACAGTACAGATGTGAATCACTTTTGTGGGGATATAAGGTGCATTTCAACCAACTGAGGGAAAATATTTTTAAATATTTCCAAGATAATTTTTTTCAGTGAAGATGAGGGTTATATTGTGCTAGATCAGAGGGTTATATTGTGCTACATCAGAGCTCTGAAAGAAGGGTTCATCAGTTGTAAAAGACTGATGAGGTCTGGTTTCAGAGAGAAGACAACACCAACAAGTTAATCCTGGAACAATAATCCTCATACCTGAAGAGTGGACTCTGCACTGTGCCCTATCAATAGTGGACAGGAAGGAGTAAGCTACGTGAGGATGTCCAAGCTGCTCTGTTATTAGAGGAGGAGAAGGTAATGTATGGCTGTCATGTTATGTGACAAAGCATGCTGGAAAAAGGGAGGAGTCTGGGGTCTTTAAAATACAGACTCCACACTAGTAAACTGTAGGGAAGACAGCAATGAGGAAGGGAATGGTAGCTGGTTCACTGAGAGATACCAAGAGACTGATTTAAGGGGAGTTCAGGTTAAGGAGTTACAGAGGCTCCCTTTATTATTACTTTGCATACTGGGGGACTGGTCTGTATGTTAGTCATCATTGTGTCTTATGACCAGCTTGATTAAACACCTCTTTATCTGTTGTCATTTAATCCACCACTTTTGTGGTAGATTGGACCATACTGACAGTCCACTGTGGTCTGTAGTATAAAGGAAAACAGACTTCCTGCTGTTTTAGATTACCATAATAAATTCCACAAAGGATGCAAAAGCAAGGCATTGTTAACTTGATCTGTGAGATGAGTGTTTTTGCTACTCCAATATACAAACAAGAAAAGGTAGAGAAGCTTGGCTATGTTTGAGGAAAGCTGTTTTATTTTAAAAGAATGCAAAAAGTGCCAATAAAAGTTATTGGGAAAAGAAGTTGCTTCTGTACAATCCTCCATCTTCAACTGACAATCTTAGGGCCCATGCAAACAGACATTCCTTCAAATGAATAATGTCACATTTAGACGGCTCAACAGAGACTGCCCATGTTGTCAGAAGAAAGGTGAGTGCCAATAAATCTGTTATCTGTTGATAAATTTGACGTAGCTTTACGAACTTCTAAAAACACAAGTAATTGTCATAACCTATCTTCTACTCTGTGTGCCCAACTGTGCTATTCTTATTCATGCACATGCTCATGATGGAGTAGCCCTATTCACGTCAGTTGAATTTGGGAATAGGTGCTCACCAATGTTACGGATAGGTAATTTTTTTCTTATTAGTTTTTCATCTAATTTGGATTAAATCAGAATGTCCTAGTTAAGGAAGTACAAATGGCCTGTTTCTATAAAGAGGATGTTAATTATTGACCTTGATTCTGGAGCAGGGTAATAATTTCATTTAGAGATGTTGAGTTGCTGGTTTAACAGTGAAGATATTAGACAAGAGCAGCCTAACCCCTGCAAAACTATTCTAATATTGCCCAAACAGCTATGCTGGGTACAAACAGGCAGAAACGATGAGTAAATTAGCCCTTTACACCTACTACTAAGTTTGTGAGCTTTCCAATGGCTCCCACGAGCTTTAAGGGTTTCTTTAATGGATTCTCCCATGAGCTTTAAGTTTAAGTAGGCAAAGAACATGTTTTGTACCTCGCTCTTTCGAGCATGGAATGTCTGATACAGTTTGGCCCATCTTTTCTTTCCATTAAAAATGTTCAAGTAACTCATGTACCAAAATACTGTTATATTAAGCTAGTTTTGGCTACTTCACTTGCCAATCCCTTCAGTGAAACATCAAATCTTGCTTACTTCTTTCCCCGCTTTCTCCCCAGGATTTGAAGTACTCCTTTGTTTCTTTTTCAATTAGTGGTATGTGTTGTTTAAACTGGGCTACATTCAGCCCACTTTTTAGCATTTTCTTTTGTTCCAAAAACACCTGCAAGAGTTAAGATTGAGGTACATCATTAAAGTCTAGTCATTAACAGCTTATTGCAAGTGGTACTAAAACAGAAAAGACAGAAAAATAGAGAAACCACAGTGGACAGGGAGAACCTTCTAGAAACTGAAGTAAAAAGAAATCAATATTAGGACTCAAATCTACTACACACTTTTAAAAAGTTCAAAGAATTTTTTAAAATAAAACCTAAGCTATAAGCCTGAAATTCCATTTGAGTTTAGCTGCTTTGTTTTTCAAGCAAGAATGCTTGTTTAATGGCATCCAAACCATAACAACACTGCGATGGAGTTGGAAATCACAATGTCAAAGCAGACCTCATTTACTGTATGCTGTATTACAGTTTAGCACTATGTTTGTCTAACAATTTCAGGGTTAAATGCAGTCCCTAACTTCAGTTATTCAGGTGACTAAATAGTACCTGCATTTCCTATTGACTTCAGTGGGAGATGCAGATGCTTGGCACCTTTTGAACATTAGGCCACTTACTCAGGTGCCTAACTTTAGAACCCCACATCTGAAAATAATAGTTAAGTATACACTTTATGTACTCAATTATAGTTGAAATAACTACCATTTTTGTAGCATCATGTAGTTTTTAAAGCAAAATATAGTTACCTGTAATGGACTGGGGTTGGCCTGGGTGTTGGCCTCGGAAGGAGGCCCCACCGCTTCGTTATGGGTAGGCAAAGAGTCTGTAGCCCTGGCCCTTGCTCAGGGAGGAACAGGCAAAATAGAGAGTCTACAGCCCAGGCCTTCGGTCAAGGTAGGAGGCAAAACAGTCTATATGCCAGATCCTCAAGATGGGCGAGGCAGACGAAACAAACTGAGCAACCAGCTACAGAGGCTTAGCAGGCTGAGGGACGGTCACCCCAGGGTTCGGGTGGCCGGGGGGGGGGGGGGGGGGGGGGGGGGGGGGCCCCCCGCAGGACACAGGCCCACCCAACTCCACTGCGTCCCAGCCCAGGGTCCTAACGGTGGCAGGGCAATTCATGATTGAATGGAATCTCTCACTGGAAAAAGCATAACAAAAAAGTAATTATATGGCATTTAATTCACACACTGGAGTCAAATTCCATGCAGAAAGGAACAGAAGATACGCTTAGCATTGTAGTAAGCTTACATATTCAACCCAGTTACCAGCTAAATGAGTACATAAAAAGCAGTCTTGCCGGGTAACAGAACAGTGTACTAACACTATCCGTGTCCAAGAACTGCAGCAGTGCTCCAGGTGAACACAGGTGGTACATTTCCTTTGAAAGCAAAGAACAGATATAATATGTGGCTACTAGAAGAAGGTTGGGAGCTGTATGACAGCAATTGTTATGCAACAGAATTCATTGAAGCTTAACTTGTTTCTTACTGCAGCCCTGCAATTGCTTACCAATGTGGAAGGGATTGGGACAATGGCCCCACAGACGGATCACCTCTGAGGCATTAAGAAATGCTGGGTGTATTAATAGCTTACTCCACAAGCAGCCACACTATTGCTGGCCTCTCTACGGGACTACTGAAAGATAGGATGGGGCCCCCTAGCACAAGGAGGCAATATTTTATTATCCTGGCTGGAATACCAACTTAAAAGCTCCTTCTTCTCCAAATTTTCATATGGCATATGGGGAAGCTAAATCAAAGAAATGGGTTTGGCATTTAGTTTTGAAAGCACTGAAGTCAGTGGTCATTCTTATATTTTGTGAGTGTATATTCCAAAGATTGAAACCAGTTCTTGTGACAGTGTATCCAGATTAACAAGTATCCCATTGAAAAAGTTTCATAGCACTGGTATAAGGTAGCTGTTGCTGAAGGTTATGGTCAAGTGAGAAGCAACGTCCAAGAAGAAGGGCTAACTTGAAGAGGGCTTTCAAGATTAGAGAAGAGACCTTTAATAGGCTGTTTGGAAAACAGAGTACTGGGATTATTCTCAGGCAGATGGGCTGCTGTAATCTATACCAGTTAAACCTGTATGGCTCCATCCCCAAATATGGAGTAACAATGTTAGAGCTCAAAGCAGGATAGAGCAAGTTACATTTTAAAAAAACCTAAATAAAAACTTTGACCTAATTTGGAAATTCATGCTATTGAACTTTTAACTAAATTATAAATTCTGATAGATTTTCAACACATATCACTGTCACTACTAGTAGGGAATTTTATTTTAATTTTACAAAATCACTGTACGTAAAGAACAAAATTCTGAAAATTTAAATCATAGTTGGTAATTGAATTACTGATGCAACATAAGCTTCTACTATATTTTCAAAAGCAAGTCTAGATTCTTCTATCATGAGTGAAAACCGGTAAATCTGTGGACTTGCATACTAGAAAACACTTAAAACCTATTCTTACTGCTGTCAAACATGCACATTTTGTCATCAAATTGTAGTTAAGTGTGGAAAAAGATTGAAAGGGGTTTAACAGCTTCAGCAATTTAATCTAATTATCTACAAAGAAATTCAAATGCCACTGGAGTTTCCTCTGATAGTTGAGCAACTCCTCAGCAAATCACTTCAGGTCAACATTTGTTAGTCATAAAGTCAATATTGTATCTCTACTTCTCTCAGATTTTAACTAATTTCATCCATTCAATTCACTGCCTCTTCCATAAACACCCCTTAAGTTCCAAAACAAAAAAATCAAAAAAACCCACACAAATACTCACTTATCCTTCTCAGTCACCAAGAAGGTGGCTTAGGGTTTTTTTAAAGTGAATCTGAGAATGAGAATAGCATTGGACAGCTTGGGTGAAGAGGGGAGTTTAGCATTTAGCTCTAAATAATAAGGTCAGCGATCACTTATTTCTTCTGGCAGCGAGTTCCATGTTCTTGGCCCATTCTGAAATGAGCTTATAGGCAATCTGCATCAGTATGCCACCTTGGTACTTTCAGCATGGCAAATAGACACCTACTGGTCTGATTAAAATTATTTGAGCCAGTCAGCCTTAGTTTGGCTGGCTCTTCAAGAATGAAAGGCTTCTGATGGCCTCATGGTTCTAATTTGCTCTTTTCCTAAGTAGCAGTTTATGTATGCCACCATTATCTGTGTGTGTAGAATGGGAATATGCTTCTGAAGCACGTAGCCATCCCTAGCACATTAGCTAACTTATTATTCCCAGACCCTCAGTTTCCATCTTGTGCTGTCCTCTATCCTCCCATGATCAGGGAAGGAAGATCTGCTGCCTTCCTCTCCTGTCTCAGCCTCTGCAAGAATACAAGGCAGAGAGTGGAGAAACAGAGAGCTGCATTGAGGAGACTCAATTCCACCTGCTGGTAAGGGCAGAAGTGCAAGGTTTTGTAGAGAAAACCCACTAAGTGCATAGATCTGGTCCTAGAGAGAGGGACTATGGGAGTGGCTTGGGGAGGTAGTACCTGACATTTGTGCATACTGACAGAATTTTTTCTACCAGGCCTCACTTTGAAGGTCTCATGGAAAGGAGTCAGCCTAAAGGTGCTCTCAGTTGAAAAGTAAACTGTCAGTGAAGTGCTGCAGCACTCAAGGAGTATAAACTCAAAAACAGGAAGGAAAACAAAGAATGTTAAGATGCTAGTTTTCCATTGTGGTGGAAGGAGCAGGTCTAAGCCATGAGTATTATCCAGACCAGTAGATGGCTGACCACATGAGAAACAATACCAGAGTCTAAATGTGTTCATTCTTTGGTCAGTCTTTGCCTAACAATCAAAATCACCAATTAAGTGGGCAAACCATGCTACCAGAATTGCACTGAGATTGTCAATCCCCATTACAAAGGCCAAACAGATCATGATAACCTTGCCAGGATTTGATCTACACCCTAATTGTTTAACTGACTTTGTACTCAAAACACATACCGGGTTAGGTACATCATAAGCAACTCCCTTGCCAAAGACTGGTGTGGTTAGCCGAGAGTATACATCCTCTGCATTCAGGTCTTCATTTTTACTGTTGAACAGTAGAGCAGCAGCATCACTACCCAGGAGGTATGTAAATGTCTTCCCCACCATAGTGAAACTAAACACAGGCCCATACTGAGGGAAAAAAGTACACAGTTTAAAATGTGAATTTGGGAAGTTATACAACATTTTTATCCTTATGTAGAACCTTTCAAAGATTTTAATTGCTTCAAATCTCTATGCTCACAATACTAGTGAAATGTAGCCACCTCTGGGGTAGGGAAGGAGGACAGCTCCCAACTAGATAACTGATGCATAACCTGCAGTGCACAATACTGGGGAAGAAAGGGAGGCAAGAAGTTTGACCAAAGGAAGTAAGTATAAACCCCTGCTCTCACAAGAAGTGGTTAGAAACCACTGAATGGGATACAAACACCTTCAGTCTGATTTACCCAAATATATTTATGAGGTAATATCCAAGATTACAACTAAAGGATTTGTGTCTTTCCTGTTTACTTCGTTGCATTTTGTGTCTAAAGAATTAGTCTCCATTTTCATTTGTGTGGGGGTTTTCATGTGCTAGGGGAAAGACCTCTTTTAAAACAGGAATGTGTGAAACAATAGAAATGGTAGGACTTGGGTGTAGGTACATCATATGCATAGGTTTAACCCACAAACACCCAAATCTCTAACTTCTTTTCTTTTGCAAATACCAACACACAGTTTCTGAAATGAGATTAGCTCCCTGGAACTGGCAGTTGCTAAGTGAAATTGACATTGTCAGCTGGCCCAGTAATTTGGAAGCCCTGGGGTCTTTGGGCCCAGAGAAGACTGCTTCATAGGGCTGTTCCAGAGCCACTGACCCTGGGAGCCCATTCCAGGACTACCAGGCATCCAGCTCCATGGCAGAGAGCCTGGAACCATTGAGAGCCCCCAGGATTTCTAGACTCCTTGTTTCAGAGCCAGAAGCTGAACCCCAGCTTGAGTTCGGCCTTCCAGGCTCCCTGTCATGGAGACTAAGTCTGAGAGACCAGGCTCCAGCCAGATCTCCCAGGGCTTTCAGGCTCCCAGCCCTCAGACACAGAGCCTGGAAATCATGGCAAGGCTGTCCCAGAGCCACGGACCTTACAAGCCTGGGGTTCCCAGCCCCAGTGCAGATAAGCTTCCAGATAAGCTGGTTTGTCAACATTTCAAACCCAAGTCACTTTCATGAGAATTTTTGGGTTTGATGAACACTGGCAGTACTTTCCAACAAAACACAATCAACTCTACTTTTAAGGTTTTCTCTGACAGAACCCCCATGAAATAAACTGCATATTTATTATTCAGTTTGTCCATCTGACAAGCATGAAGTCAACAGTGCCACAAGTCAAGCCTGTGGTTACAGAAAATGTAAATAGTGTAAATCAGTGGCTTAGATCATTAAGCCTTCTTCTGTTACAATTCAGACACTATGAGAACAAGATCAGCATCATTTCATTTTTTTCCTTGGGCTAGTAAAAATCTTGGTGCGGCTGAACTCCCAGTTAATCATAGTTTACAATGGACACTCAAGTGCTTCAAATAATCAAGGTAGTGGTCCAGTATATCTGATCTCTTGACAAATTCCAAGATTATCAGCAAGACAGAGACTAAGAAAGAGAGGCTGAGTATACCCAGAAGTGGTAAGGTAGGTATTTCAAATAGCTGATTCCAGTGGATAATTATTGAATCAACTAACAGATGTCCCTCAACTATATGTACACTTCTTTGAAACAAGGTCACATCTGCAACTGAAATTCAGGGATGTAACTCTGTTTCAGTCATAGTTTAGGAGCATATGGAATTCCATCAGCAAGTTAATGATAGAAAGGTAAGGGAGGTGTCATTTGATTCATAAAATTCTACAGAATCATAATTTCAATGGTGTCATCCTCTGCAGCTTGGCGGGGGGTGGGGGACTCACTGTCCCCACCCCAGGGCTACCAAGTCTTCCAGTTGGTGGAAATGTTGATAATGTAATGTTGTTGGAAATGGAAGAAGCAATACCCAGCTTAACCCATGAATACGATACCAAACAGGACAACCTTAGAACAATTTTATAAACATTCAACAAAATGTTTAAAAATTAACTGTTTCAATTATACTTTAGCACAGGTATGTCAAACAAACAGCTCTCACTAAGTAAAATTGTTGTGATCAACTGACAGTACTGTTTTATCAGTTAATGCTCAGAACATGATACCTGATTAATTTTTTTTATGTTACAGATTACTATGATTGGAAAGAGTGCTTCACAATGATTTGCCTTCATTGGCAAAAAAAGAAGTGGTTCAGTGGTGTTGATGATGTTTTTTATTATGCCATTAAAAAGTAGTAATGACGCACTGATTATTAATGTCAGCATCCAGACAGAAATTACTGGAACCCATCTGCAAATGGTATGCACATTGTTACATAACATGACTAATTGCAATCCCAAAGTAATTGATGTCAAAATTCTTGTTTTTCCTTTCATCTTGATCATTTTTAGGTATCAATGGCAAGATGAAAAGTAGTGACTAGTGGATGAATCTTTAGAAAATACCACCACAGAAGACCTGATTAAACGAGGTTCAGTGGTATGTTACATGCTACAAGCAGCACAACCATAAACAGAATTTGGCAAGGTTGAAGTGAAGAGCAAATACATCGAGCACCAGGGAAAAGCTGGAGACATCAGGACTCAGACTTTAAGGTCATAAGAGATAATCTAGTCTGATCTCCTGCACATTGCAGGTCACAGAACCTCACTCACCCACTCCTGTATTAGACCCCTAACCTCTGGCTGAGTTACGAAAATCCTCAAATCATGGTTTTTAAATACTTCAAAATACACAGAACCCACCGTTTACACTAATTTAAACCTGCAAATGACCCAAGCCCCATGCTGCAGAGGAAGGCAAAACCACCCAGGATCTCTGCCAATCTGACCCGGGAGAACATTCCTTCCTGACCCAAATATAGCAATCAGTTAGACCCTGAGCATGTGGGCAAGACCCACCAGGCATATACCTGGGAAAGAATTATCTGTAGTAACTCAGAGCCCTGCCCATCTAGCATCTCGTCTCCAGATACTGGGGATTTTTGCAACTGGCAGTCACTGTAGGCAGTGCCATCACACCATCCCCTCCATAAACGTATCAAGCTCAGTCTTGGAGCCAGTTAGGTTTTTTGCCCCCACTGTGCCCCTTGGAAAGCTGTTCCAGAGCTTCAACTCTGATGGTTAAAAACCTTTGCTTAGTTTTGAGCCTCAACTTGTTGATGGCCAATTTATACTCATTTGTTCTTTTGTTCATATTGGCGCTCAACTTAAAGAACTCCTCTCTCTCCCTGGTATGTATTCCTCTGACGTATTTATAGAGGACAATCATATCTCCCTTCAGCCTTCTTTTGGTTAGGCTAAATAAGCCAAGCTCTTGGAGTCTCCTCTCATAAGGTAGGTTTTCCATTCCTTGGATCATCCTAGTAGCCCTTCTCTTCACCTAAAGTTCATAAATTGCCTCACAAAGGCTCTAACAGATGGGAAAGTAGTGGTAATGGCCTATGCAGAGACTAACTACAGAGAATTATGTGCTTAAACAGGATTGAAGAGGAACAAATGTTTAGCAGAAAGACCCAAAGCACTTATTGAAGATGAACTGTGGGATATGGACATTGCTTAAAAGCTAACAATCCTGTTTGCAGAAATGAATCAGAGCACATATCCTCAAACCTGCAAAAGATACAGCATTATCCAAAGCAGAAAAAGCACCAATGTCAACAATGATATGAAAACTGTTTTCAGATGCTAAATTTTTACCAAAAAACCATCTTGTCCTCCAATACTTAGAGTTTCAGGGATTCGAAGCTGATGTCAAACCTAAAAAAATAATACTGTGTGATGCGTATTTCTTCTTTAAGTGGTGCACTGATGGTTGCAATGACTTCAGCACCGGCAAGTATAACATTAAGCAAGAGGAGCACAAGACTGCCATTTTATTGCAAAGCATCAAGTACAAATGCTTGAGTGAAAAACAGGTTTCCAACAAATACATGACAACATACATGTGAAGCACATTTATAACCTACTGCTATAAATGGCTATTGGAAAGACTATATTAAATGTCTTCCAATAAGATAATCTCCTCACTCCAATGGTGCTCAGAATACCTGAGAGTCTTTGGTGAGGCTATGAATGTACTGAAGGTTTTCATATGCCAAATTTACTATTTGAAGACCAATGTTATGACACTTGCAGAGCTACACTGGTGGATGTTTTCCAAGAAGCAGAGAAAAATTGCCACTGACAATGAGTGCCTTTATACCTGTGTGACAGAATGCACTCCTGTGTCCACTATTGTAATAATTTTTGTACGAAGCATGCCTTGCAAGGTATCATTGAAAACTCATAATTTGCTGGCCATTACTGTCCTGGTAAAATATGTGCAGCAACACTGTATGTTAAATTGTAAGATTCTTCTCCTTGGTGTTACTAACACATGTTCCAAATCTGGGGAGTGGCCAAACAAGTTCCTCATAAACATATAGCAAGCTGACACCTTAGCGGGTATAAACAAGGCCAGTGGGCCATTACTTGCTAAGTAAAGTCTTTGGCAGGAAAGGGGGCATGAGTGAAAAATCTGTATTTTGGCAAAGAAACAGCATGGAGTTCCCATCCACACAGACTGCCAGTCACCATGCTTCAAGTCCGAGATGGAAATGCTTCTTAAAGCAGGGAGAGGACTATAAATGGGAAGGGAAAGACACTTTCTGTGCCCATCTTACTCACAGCACCTGAAGGACAAAGGAAGCAGCAGGAGATTAGGAGAGGGGTCCTGACCTAAGAGCTTGGTCAATAATTTGCTGAAGTATGTGGTGAGAAAACCTCACTTTAAATCTAATGTAGCTAGTTAAGTTGTGCATTAATAAATGTTTTATCTTTATTTTTCTTGTAATCATTTCTGACTTTTATGTCTCATTACTTATATTCACTTAAAATCTCTCTCTGTAGTTATTAAATTCATTTTATATAATCCAGTGTGTTTGAACTGAAGTTGGAAAACTCCATTTGGGATAACAACATGTGTATGGATCACTTTTATTAATATAATCACAGCCTTTATATAAGCTTATAATGTCCAGGGGAGGGCTGGACAGCACAGGACATACATTTCTGGAGGGAAATCCAGGACTGGAAGTGTGATGGGGTCACCCTGCCATATAACCAGGCTGGTAACAGCCAAAAAGTGTGGCTGGCAGGCTGCAACACAGACATAGCTGAGAGTGATTTATAAGCTGGTGGCTGTGAGCAATCCAAGCAGGGAAGCTACAGCTGCAGAGCATTGTAAGGGTCACCCCATATTAGATGGCAGGGGTGATACAACTACCCTGGTATGTCACAACCTGTTACTCAGAAGGCAAACTATAAAGCACTCGGATGGGATGATTGAGCAACTTGAAAACTACTCTCCCCTACCAGGCATTCATAGGTCTTGGAGGATGGACTGATCACACTAGTTATGTGCAAAATACCATGTGCGCCTGAATCAATAGTTCAGCAAATCAAATGCTTGTGTGAAAAGACAAAATGCCTACCACCCTGCAAATGTTTGGCCAGCACTCTAACTTGAACAGAGATGTGAGAGTGCAGCATCGATGAGGATCAATGTGACAACACATCTAACCATAAAGTCCTAGATGGTGACAACAGTGATGATGACTTTGATGAATAAATGTTTCAGTTCTACATGTCAAGGCCAACTTACCAAGAATTACCAAAGATCAATGTCTTTTTTATGTAAGCAATGCATCCCTGTGTTAAAGTATAATTCAAAATGTTGATTTCTAAATATTTTCTCAAATATGTATCTACATAATTGTTCTAGGTTTCTTATGTTCGGTAACATTGTGTTCCTGGAAGAAAGGGCTTTCAAATGATATCCAATTCAACCCAATTCCAAAGACACTGTATTATCAACATTTCCACCAACCAGAGGACTTGGAGCTGGGAGTCACAGGGACAGAGGGCAACAAGTCCGCCTCCTGCCAAAGGTGACACCATTGACATTATGATTCTGTAGATTTTTATTAATCTAACTTGCGGTAATGGGTAGGGAGGAACAGTGAGGCTGGGGTGATGGGGTTTGAGAGGCCCAGGGAGGCAAAGGGGGCCGGGATGCCAAAATACAAGTTCATCCAAGGCGCTGTTTTCCTTAAGGCCATTTCCTTAAGGAAATGAAATGAGGTATTACTACATTATGTGCCCACAATCTCAAGGATGTATGGTATACTGAACTCTAGCAGACAAAATGTAAACATTTAATTCCATGGAGATATAAAAATCAAGTAAATAATTCAAAATGATCCAAATTCTAAACCGGTTTTGGGAATACAGAAAGTAGCAGAACCAATAAAAATATCCTATGTACATTCCACCACTCATTTGGCAAGACTCACCTTTTCATAGGCAGTCTCTAAAAATTCAATAGGGTTTTTTCCAAATGCTACTGCATGTCCAATAAAAGGGATATTAGACGAAATATAAGGTGGATATTTCTGCAAGAGAATATTCATTTAATAATTAGATTGCTTCAGAAGAAAATTAATTACTGAATTATTCAAATGAAGAGTCATGAAATAACAGCATTACATAACTCACGCTGGCTGAGAACGTATATGGATAAACAGTCATGACATTACTTATGTTGTGGCACCTACAGCTTTGGAAAAGTGATTATCTGTTATAAACCAAAGATTTAAAGGTAGCAAAGATTCAGATAAATACTTCTGCAGACTTGTCAGTGAGACTAGAATGGAAAGATACTGCAACAGGAAAGATATGAAGCCCACTGGATAACAGATAAGGCTGCAATAAAGTGTCATTCAATAAAAACAAAACAGCACTGAAACAAATATTTGACTGGTCTCGATTTTATGCCCAGTCACATGCTCCTGCCAGTTGCTTGCACAGTTAAGTGCATTTGAAAAAGCTTGTTCCAAAAAGTAAGTCCTATTGTGAAGGCAAAGAAAGGTAACAGCTAGGACTGCCCCAGGGGGTGCGCAGCGCGGTAGAACTGATCACAATTGGCTTATCACCTGGACACGTCAAATAGTTCTCCACAGCACAGACCCTCACAGTCATTCTGCCGGCATTGCCCAGAAGGGACAAACATGGCAGATTTCTCCAGACACAGCCAGGAGGAGGAGGAGTTGCACCGAGCCAGGAGCCTCAGGTTTCTGACCGAGGCTGTGGGCGTGCCGGGGAAGTGGGGGCCACTAGCTGAGGGCAGCAGGTTGGGCAGGACTGCCCAGATAGGTCAGTTAGAATAATAGAATATTAGGGCTGGAAGGGACCGCAGGATGTCATCTAGTCCAACCCCCTGCTCAAAGCAGAACTAACCTCAGCTAAATCATCCCGGTGAGGGTTTTGTCAAGCCGCAGCTTAAAAACCTCTAAAGATGGAGATGCCACCACCTCCCTAGGTAACCCATTCCAGTGCTTCACCACCCTCCTAGTGAAAACTTTTTCCTAATGTCCAACCTAACCCCCCCCACTGCAACTTGAGACCAGTGCTCCTTGTTCTGTCATCTGCCACCACTGAGAACAGCCTAGCTCCATCCTCCCTGAAACCCCCTTTCAGGTAGTTAAAGGCTGCTATCAAATCGCCCCTCATTTTTCTCTTCTGCAGACTAAACAGGCCTAGTTCCCTCAGCCTCTCCTCACAAGTCTTGTGCTCCAGCCCCCTAATCATTTTTGTTGCCCTCTGCTGGACTCTCTCCAACTTGTCCACATCCTTTTTGCAGTGGGGGGCCCAAATCTGGACACTATACTCCAAATGTGCCTCACCAATGGCGAATAGAGGGGAATAATCACTTCCCGTGATCTGCTGGCATTGCTCTTACTAATGCAGCCCAACATGCCCTTAGCCTTCTTGGCACCCGGGGCACACTGCTGACTCATATCCAGCTTCTTATCCACTGTAACCCCCAGGTCCTTTTCTGCAGAACTGCTGCCTAGCCCGTGGGTCCCGGCCTGTAGCTGTGTAGTTGCCGAAGCCTCTCCTCAGAGCGCGCCTTAAGGCTGCGGGTCTCGCTCAGCAGCCCCCTCCGGGCAAAGCAAGGCAGGCGCCCTCCCGCTCTCCCCCACTCTCCACCCTGCCGGGTGCCCCCTCGGGCTCTGCCGCAGCGGCCCCTCCCCAGCCGGGGTCCCCAGGCGCGCATACCGCCTCCCGCAACTCTCCGGGCCCCGCCATCTCCGCCCCCACCCCGCCGCTCCGAGGACCTACCCCCTCGCCAGGCCGCGGCTGCTGCCGGAGCCGGGAGCCCCGCTGCAGCAGGTAGCCCAGGCTCAGCACGAAGGCGGAGGCAGCCAGCATCGCGGAGAGGGGGCTGCCCGCGGCCGCCCGCGCCAGCAGGGACCCGCCGACCTCCAGCAGATTCAGCATCGCGGCGGGCGGGTCGCAGGCAACGGTCGCGGGACGGAGCGTCAACCGACTCGCGGCAGCCGACTGCCCCTCCGCTCCGCGCCTCCCCTCAGCCCCCGCGCGCGCTGGGCTGATCTCTGACTATGTGACATCACCGCGTCCCGAACCAATCGAGAGCCACGCCTGAGGGCCTGCGAAGCGCCCGAGAGAAAGGGTGGGGTGAGTGGTGCTACGGGGAGCAGGAGCCAATCAGCAGCCGCCTCTCTCCGTTGCAATAGCGCGCGATGCGCAGGGTCGCTTTGAAGGCTCCGTGCCAGCTCCCGGGCTGCTGGTGTAAACGATGTGAGTGGAGCTACGCCAGGTTACAGCGCCTCACGCGCGCTCTCTACCGCCTCCTACGGGCACTGGGCAGCCCCCGTGGCTGAGGTAGCGAAGCGGAGTTGCCATGCTCCGGGCTTCTGAGAAGCGAGGTGTCGCCCCATGCATTCGCCCCACCCCGTTGAGCCCCGCCGGCAGGGACGGGTGACCTGAGGAGGAGGAGTTGCATGCTGGTGGGAGGGAGCGCTGTGCGGGATGCGGGTCACAACGCTGGTCCTCTCTGACGGTGTCTCCTGCCACACTCCGTGGAGGAGGATGGTTACTGGAGGGAGGGACACCCGCCTATCCCCCACAGGCAGCTTGCTGGACTGCAGCTGGAAGACGACCTAGGAGGGAGGGTGGCAGGAGAAAGAGCCATGCTCTCCCCACAGACTGTAAGAATGCCAGAGAGTAGGATGGGGCTGCTGTGTTGGAGCCATGTTGGGCACAGGATAGTAGAGAGAAGATGGGTGGGGTAATATCTGTCATTGGACCAACTTCTGCTGGTGAAAGAGAGACTCTTTTGAGCTTACACATGGGGAAAAGAGCTCTGTGTAAGCTTAAAAATGTCTCCCTCTCACTAACAGAAATTGATACAATCATAGGCGTGCACAGCACATTTTATTAGGGTGTGCACCCAGGGAGGTGTTTTTTTTTAAAAAAAAAAAAGGTGAGTGGCTCATTGTTACCCTCCGCCATTAAATCCCGCAGCAAAGTGAGATTTGGCAGCAGAGTGGGAAAGTGGGACTTGCGGCAGAAAGTAACAGCCTTTACTCTCCGCAATGAAGTCCCATGGCAAACTGAAATTCGGCAGCAGAGCAGGACTTGCAGCGGAGATCTGACGGTATTTTACTCTCTGCCGCCAAATCTCAAGGTCTCGCAGCGGCATGCACAGCAGCCATGGACTGGAACAAAAGGTTTGCCACCCCTGCATTAGGGTGTGCCTGGGCATGCCTATGGGTACAATAAAAAAATATTACCACACCCAACTTGTCTTTTTTTAGAAATTAGGGTAGACAAGAGTGTGCAGCATTCAAAGTACCATCTTGCTGAAGTGGTGAGGAAAGGTAAGGAGCAGAGAGGTCCACTTAAAAATGCCACTCATCTTTTGCAATCTCTTTCCATGTATAGGACTACACCAGGGGCCCTCTGTAGTGATTAACTCCTCTTTAGCCCTCTCCCCCACTCAGTGCACTACCAGAGAAACTTAAGAGGAAAGAAGCCTAGATATTCGCTTTTAGGCGAATAAATGTCCAGTATCCCAACACCCATGATTATCTCTAAGAGTGCATTTTTACCAGGTAAAAGGTGTTCTTATCTCAAGCTAATTAACATGTAATTAACACAAGGTACAATCCTAGCAAAGACAAAGCAGTTTGTAGTTTTTGCCTATAAGTAGGTTGATATACAGACTAGGAGGAGGCCTAGGTTTTACCTTGAGCTATAACTTTCTGTGACAAAACTACCAAATTCTAAGGAAAGGGACTCTAATTACTGGGATAATTAGAAGAGGGGTGCACTCAACCGCATCCCCCAAACAGTTAACTCTGTGCACAATTGGTACACGCTGATTGCCGTATCTATCGCTGGGTGGAGTGACTAAGATCAACAACTGATAAGGTACAAACAAGGAACTAGGTTTATTTAGGGATGGTTACAACAGATGGGAAGGGAAAGAGATATAAACAGGATCCCACAACTCTCAGTAACACAGATACACTGGTATAAACACTGGTGTCGAGATCAAGTGGAGGAGTGAACCCCAGGCCCACTACCGGAACACAACCCCTCTGGTTCCCCCAGTCTGTGATGTTATTTACGCTTTCTCTTCTCTCCCTCCTGAGAGAGTTGGTCACAAGTGTGGGCACTGGAACTAGATTCCTACAGGTAATTCTCTTTACTCCTCCTCTCCTGTCCTGATGATGGTGTACTCATCTGCTTCTCATGCTTGATCTGTCACCATGCAACAAACAGACCCTAGCCACAAGTCCTAACTATGGTCCTTGCTGCCTTATATAAGTTCTCAGGGACCTGTCTTACCCAATCAGAATACTGGGATTTCCCACCTTACTGTCTGCCTTTTGCACATGGCACTAATTTAGGCTTCCCGCCTTTCACAGTTACTGGGCAGATTTCACTGGCTGGCAACCTGCCAATCATCAGCACCTTGCTTGTCTGAGGTGCCAACACAATATGGATTCCAAATCCAAAATGGTGTCCTCCTTTTAGTAACCTATCCTGTTAACATACGAGGAAGGGGCTGCATGTAACTAAAACTATTAATTTTAACCTAACACTGGGATTTTGCCTCTTGTTACTTTCCAAATAAATACACATTTTTTTCTGGTGATAAGGCCATGAGGAATTGTTTTCAGCAGGGCTATATCCTAACTGGTTATGTGGGGGAGCCTGTGCTCCTTTTGATTAGCCCATGAAAAGATAGTTATGCATTTCATAGATTTGGTTTGAGCCATATTTCATAGATCTCTCAGTTCTTTAAATCATTTTGCTCACATCCAATCCCCTTCCTCTAGTGTGAGGGGAAAATTGTCTTAAGCAAGGCCATTTCTCATAACACTAGTAAAGGTTAATGATTGGGAACGTGTACCTTCACTGCCACTGATGTTTATCTAGAGACTTTTTCAAAAACAATGTCAAATTTAGGAATGACTTTATTATATCTATTTCTCTCTCCATAAAATTGCTTTTGCATTTGTCATATTCTTCCTCCTTTGGATCTTTAGCATGTTGGTTTAACTTAAAAAATATCTTCCCCTTGTCACAGCCTTTTTCCTGGTCCACATCTTAAATCCACAGCAGTACCATTGCCTTGGTGGGGGGCATCCAGCAGTGCCAGAAACTAGCCTGATTTAAGCATTGGTACGGTTCAGGACTAGCTGCAACTTTGAGCTCAGTCTCTCTGAATGCAACCTTCCATTGTGCCTTCCTCTCTCCAGGGATAGAATCCCATGATTCTCCCAACACTCTTTAGACTGGGTCCTGGGAGTGTAAAACCTGTTTTTCAATGATGATTGCTCAGCAGCTCCTGCAAGGCTTCCCTTCAGGAGCTGCAACCAGTGTGTTCCAGTGACCCACACTAGCCTTTTCAAAGCAAAGCATTGTTAATCTTAACAGTAGGAATCAAAGCATAATGAAAAAAGGGTTTTTAACACAACGGTCTACATCAATGTTGCTCAGACCTCAGTCGCTCAGGAGCCAAATTAGCAAACAACATTACTCAAAAGAGCCACAGTAGTCGAATTCATTGTTTCAGTTACTGTATTATATATTCATCAGCTTTTCATGAGCAAGAAAACATATCATAGTAAAAGCATTCTGATAGCTTAACAATTAAAATCACACAGTTTTAATATCATATGCTGCAGAAAGCCACAAGAAACACATTAAAGAGACACTTGTGGCTCGCAAGCCTCAGGCTGATTATCACTGGTCTACATGTAACTGTCTTTCCTAAAGCTTACGTAGGCCTAGCTTATCCAAAATACCCCAGTCTTCGGTCTAGGGGGAAGGGTCTACACCCCTTCAGCCTTTGTCTCTCTCTCCTGTCTTTCAGGGCCTGTCTATTTATTGATCCCAAAGTTCTTTGTCTCAGTTTCCTGCCTGCATTTCCCTTTCCCTTGTACCAAGCCATGAATGTTGAACTTGGCATGGTCAGGTAAATTTCAGAGGGATTGACCCCTGCACCTTGAATGCATAGCTTTTGTCTTTATTTCTGTGGTGAACTGGTCCATGCAGTTCAGAACATCTCCAAGGCTAATCAGAGCTGTGTCAAGTGATTCCTGCTCTGAGAGGGATTGAATGTGATTGTAAGTCCTTTCTGAGATGTCACAGTCATCAATTTTAAAGTCAATAGTCTTGCCATGAATATTGTTTCACTCTTCAGTCATCACAAGTGATAGACAGCAGAAACAATGGCTTTTAATTGTTTATAAAATGAGTCAACTCCCTGACTGCTTTGGTGTCCATATTTCATGCAGTTATTACACCATGTGCCTCTGGCTGGACATGCTTCATTCCTTGGGATATGATTTTTTTCCACAGCTTGTGTATGTAAGCTGGAATTTGTTCCTTCACCTCGGAGTTTTCTCCCTTTGCTTTAGGGGCTTTATGATGACTTTTAATACTCAAGTGCCAGTTTATAGCTTCTAAAGTATTTTTAGATTTTTCAGTTTGCTCTTTCCTTTTATTCTGTTTGAAAACTTCTGAGAGCTTTCTTGTCTGTATAACTGTAGCTAGGGTAAAATCTCTCTTCAGTTGTAGCTGTTTGTCACCAGCTCCTGGTGTGGTCTTTTCAGGGATCTGAGCTGCTCCTGACTGGCCCTCTCTAGTTTCCTCTTCCTCAGGGCATTCCTTGGACCCTCACCTCTAATTAACTCTAGCAGTCTGCTTCAGTCTCTTGACTGTGTTCATGGAGGCAGCTTGTTCAGGCGTATCACCCCTTTGCTGTCCCAGGCCTTTCTGCCTCCTTTTCCTTCTCTGTACTCTCCCTTTTATAGAAGGCTGCATTTCTCGTAGACTCATAGACTTTAAGGTTGGAAGGGACCATCATGATCATCTAGTCTGACCTCCTGCACACTGCAGGCCACAGAAACTCACCCATCCACTCTTATAATAGACCCTTATAATAGAGCTAGAATCTGGAAACATATCCGTAGGAGGAGGAACAAAAGGCTAAGGAGGCATAACTCAGGATAAATAAATTTTCCTGATTCTTCTTCTGTCACAGAAAGAGATATAAAACAAAGACCCCTCCCTTAGTTTAGCAGATTCGCCCCCTACCCTCATCTGATCATTGGGGTAGAAAGAAACCAGCACTCTGATTAGCATGAAAAAATGAACCCATGTATTAACAAAGCCATAGATAACAAATGATAATCTCAGGATCAAGCAAAGGTAGAACAAAACCCAAAATCAGACCATCCTTAGTTCCAAAGAGATAGTCCCTGAATAACAACTTTATGGTTGTGGTTCTTCCAGGATGGACGTGGGTCACCCATAGATGGAGATGGGACTGACCACAGAAGATACAGGAACCACTGAGAATATGACAGATGGAATAGAATGGACACAGCGAATTAGGTATGGATCTTCTTCCTTCTTTCTATGACGATTGGGAACGATAAACATGAACGTGCTCTTTGCTGCCGCTCAGAAGGAAAGCACCAGTGTGTTCTGCTGCTGGCCTTATATATCTTGTTGTTTCTAGGCTGATTTCAATCTCCTTTTCCGCCAAAAAATGAAAAGGGCAGTGTGACACCCTTATGGTGTGATTGTGTATCATTCATGTTCACCTTTATAGTGTAACTGTGTATTGTTTAATGCAAGGTATGTCATGTAAGGTGTTTTTTGAATGCTCATGGCATACTGAACATTATTGTTATATAGTATGTTTGTTCCAATGTCATGTGTATGGTTATGAGTCTTCGCTATGTAATCTTCCTAAATGTGTCTCTCATGGCTTAAGGCAGATTTAGGCAAAACTGTACAGGGTTGGAGGGCCATTCACTTACTAAGACTTGTATAGAACAAACCTGCTTAGCATTCCAAGAACAAAGGACCAGCTCAGATGTCAACAAGCAAATCCACAAAGAACCACAGTGTCTCAGGATGTGGAGAAAACCATGCACGGATACTGTTTGTCACCTGACCCTGAAAGGAGGTGGGGCCACAAGGCCCCAGAGTGGGGGTGAATGGACTGTTAAAAAGGGGGACATTTTGGCTGTTAGCTCTCTCTTCTGCTCCCATTTACAAACAACATCAATCAAATGAAGCATTGATCACAGGAGGAGGGCCTGGTTGGAAGCAGACCAGTGAGCCTGTGGTGAGAATCATCTAAAACTGTAAGATTGCTGAAGGTGTTAAGCTTAGTTTAGAATGCAATTTGCTTTTGATCAATTCTGACCTGCTTTCCTCTGACTTATAATCACTTAAAATCTTTCTGAACTTAATAAATTTGTTTGTTTGTTTTACCTAAAACAGTGCATGTGGTTTAAGGGGTGTTAGAGACTCCATCTAGAGTAAAAGAGCTGGTGCATATCAATTTCTTTGATAAACTGATTATGAGCTTGCAGTTTCTAGTGGGTAGCACTGAACATTGTAAAGTGGCAATTCCTAGCGTTGCATCTGGGAATGGGGATATTGACTGTGGGTCATATAATTGCATAATCCCATGAGTGGCCATCTAGAGGCACTCACTCACTGAGTCAGGGGGCAATTTGCATGCTGATGGCTGTGCGTGAGTTACCCAGGAGTGGGGGTTCACACAGCAAAAAGAGTGAGATACACTCTAGGAGTGGGGGATTGGGGTGACAACGATATACCAGTTCAGATTGCAGAGGGGAACATCACAGGTGAGTACAGACCCACAAAGAAGTGCCCCCAACATGCCATCCTGTTTGCTGTTGTTATTAAACAAAATGGCTTCCAGCTATCACCTCTAAATAAGGATCTGACCTCAGGTCTGCTATGGATCTCACTGTGGACTTCATAGGATGAAGAGAAATAAAGGGTGAGAAAGATCAATCCAGAGATCCCATAGGAGTCTTAGGTGGAGGAGCCATTGAAGGGTCCAGAAACCAACTAACAATCTCCTCTGCTCTTCTCTTTTCAGGTCACAACAAAGCAGATCCTAGAACTGAGGAAAATTGTCTCTTCCTCATTGCCAGATTTCTATCAGATCCAAGGAATGCTCAGGCACAAAAAGGAGGATGTCAGCCACCACTATTAACTTGCTCTTGTGATCCAAGGAGGATCCAGAGACAAAACCAGGGGTCAGAAGCAGCACCACAAGCCTGGAAAGTACCAGATCTGAGGATTACTCAGTTGCACAACACTAGACTTAGAAGTAGAACCTGGAACCAATTTGGGTTTCAAAGTCAGAATCATAGAAGCTATGTCAAAATTCAGAGAATCATAGTATCATAGGACTGAAAGGGACCTTGAGAGGTCATCTAGTCCAGTCTCCTGCAGGGGCAAGCATTATCGAACAGGTGTTCGTCTAACCTCTTAAAAATCTCCAATAATGGAGATTCCACAACCACCCTCACTGCAATTTAAGCCCTTGCTTCTTGTCCCATCCTCAAAGGTTAAGGAGAACAATTTTTCTCCCTCTTCCTTGTAACAACCTTTTATGTACTTGAAAACTGTTATCATTTCCCCTCCCAGTCATCTCTTCTCAAGACTAAACATACCCAGCTTTTTCAATCTTCCTTTATAGGTTGTTTTCTAGATCTTTAATTATTTTTGTTGATTTTTTCTGGTCGTTTCCATGTTGTCCATATCTTTCATGAAATGTGATGCCCAGAACTGGACACGGTACTCCAGTTGAGGCCTAATCAGCACAGAGTACAGCGGAAGAATTACTTTTTGTGTCTTGCTTACAACTCTCCTGCTAATACATCCCAGAATGGCATTTGCTTTTTTTGCAACAGTGTTATACTGTTGATGCATATTTAGCTTGTGATCCACTACGACCCCCAGATCCCTTTCTGCAGTAGTCTCTTAGGTAGTAATTTCCATTTTGTTTGTGTGCAACTGATTGTGGAGTACTTTGCATTTGTCCTTATAGAATTTCATCCTATTTACTTCAGACCATTTCCCCAGTTTGTCCAGATCACTTTGAATTTTAATCCTAGCCTCCAAAGCACTTGCAACCCCTCCAGGCTTAGTATAATCCACAAACTCTATCAGTATACTCTCTATGCCATTATCTAAATCATTGATAAAGATATTGAACAGAAATGGACCCAGACCTGATCCCTGTGGGACCCTACTTGATATGCCCTTCCAGCTTAACTGTAAACCACTGATAACTACTCTCTTGGAATGGTTTTCCAACTAGTTATGCAGCCACCATATAGTCACTCCCTTTAGGTTGTATTTCCCTAGTTTGTTAATGAGGTCATACTAGATGGTATCAAAAGCCTTATTAGAGTCAAGATATATCACACCTACCACTTCTTTCTTCTGTACAAGGCTTGTTACTCTGTTAGAGAAAACTATCAGGTTCGTTTGACATGATTTGTTCTTGACAAATCCATGACAACTGTTACTTATCACCTTATTATCTTTTAGGTGTTTGCAAATTGATTAATTATTTGCTCCATTATCTTATCATGTACTGAAGTTAAGCTGACTGGTCTGTAATTCCCTGGATGTTACCTGACTAACTGGGATCTGATATTAGTGCATTCAGGAATTGACATGATATTTGTTTGATAATGACAGAAAAGCTTTAATTACTTCACTTATAAAATGAACCCCCAAACCAAAAAGTCCAGTATATATTAGCTGCAAAACCAATTTTCCTTACCAATGCAGGCAAAAGGCAGTGGTTTCAATTCTTGACAGCTTCTCTAAGACCTTGGATTTGGAGTCTCAGAAGAAAGCTGGGTGAGATGACAATTCAGTGTCTGGAATGATTTCTCAGTCTTGAAGCACACTTGATAGTGGGATTGCTTCTCTCTTTATACCCTTAAATTCAGTGTTTTAAAGCATTTTTGGTAATTACATGAGAGAACAAAGGAAATCCAAACAAACAGGGAAAAGACCTACATGTTTCTAAGAAGGTGTTAGTCACCTATGTTGTGTATTTTGTGTCTTGCCTAATTGCCTAGGTTGCCGCAGCAACAGAGCTTAGCTTGTTGCCATAGCAATAGAATTAGACTATTATTAGGGGATAGCTCAGCCAGTCCTGGCTGGTTTTAGTATTAGTTCAATAAAGACTTTTCATAGGTTTGCATCTCTCTTTGTGTTCCATGCTGATTTCTCTCTGAATACAAGTACTTTCCAAGGATTTAACATAACCGCCTAGATTCTGCTTAATCAACAATCCAGCAGTTGTTTGTCACAAAGTTCCACCCTTTCCTAACAAAATGGGGCTGGAGTTGGCTGAGATGAAAATTGAATAGTACCTGAGGTGGCAGCCATCAGAAGATAGGATATAAAGGTATTCTTGAAAAATACAGAGCCACTGAGGTATAGATGAGTTAATTACAGAAGATAATTTCATTAGGGAGGTTGGTCAGTCAAGAGAGGCTATAATCATAGGAAAAGCAGTTACTCTGGTGAAATAACAGCCATGCTTAAAGAAAAAAAATAGTACATGTGATGCAACAAGAAGCAATCCTTTTAAAAAACGGGATTCCAGCCCCCACCATACTTCTGCAATATGCTTCTTATTAGCAATATTTGATAGCTTAATTTTATAAGTAGGCCCAACCTAGCTTGAATTCCATCATCTACAACGGGTTGTCCTTATTTCCCTTTTTATATATTGGCACTGTATTTGCCCTTTCCCAGTCCTCTGGAATCTCCCCCACCTCCATGACTTTTCAAAGATAATCCCTAATGGCTCAGATATCTTTTCAGTCAGCTCCTTGAGTATTCTAGGATGTATTTCATCAAGCCCTGGTAGCTTGAAGACAACTAACTTGTCTAAGTAATTTTTAACTTGTTCTTTCCCTATTTTAGCCTCTGAACCTATCTCATTTTCATTGGCATTCAGTATTTTACATATCTAATTGCCACTAACCTTTTTGGTGAATACTGAAAGAAAAGTCATTTAGCACTTCTGCCATTTCCACATTTTCTGTTATTCTTTTTCGTCTCTCATTGAGTAACGGGCCTATTCTGCCCTTGGTCTTTATCTTGCTTCTAATGTGTTTGTTTACTTTTTACCCTTTAAGTCTCTAGCTAGTTTAATCTCATTTTGTGCCTTGGCCTTTCTAATTGGATAGATCCGATAAATCTAATGTACAGGATCTAGCACTGCTAACAGTGCCAAGCTTCTCCCTCAGCTTCTTCTTCAGAACTGAAGCAAATGGAACAGACATGACTTTTAGATCCTTAGCAGGCAGTTGGCCCTTTTCCATCATGGTGCCTTCAAAGCCTTGACAGCTTTAACCAAAGGATTGGAATCTGGCATCAACAAAGATCTCAATGACTTGGAACTCTTAGCCCTGCTGGAGGAAGCCATCGGAACTGAAACAGGCCTCTTGGTTTTTGGATCTCCTGTTTCCTCTTTAACTGGATGGCTAAGCAGCAAGAGATTCCTTAAATAAAAGCACTTGAAGTTTGTTCCACCTCTCCTTGCAAGCTCTGGGTGTGGAAGTCCAGGAAATAGAAGACCCAGAAGGAGAGTGTCTTCT
Source organism: Mesoclemmys tuberculata (assembly GCA_007922155.1). Classification (NCBI taxonomy): domain Eukaryota; kingdom Metazoa; phylum Chordata; order Testudines; family Chelidae; genus Mesoclemmys; species Mesoclemmys tuberculata. Next base: position 40,170,386 of record ML675603.1, read on the forward strand.
CCCAGGCACTTAAGGCACCTCACGTGTTCGTCTTAAGCTGGGAAGTGTCAGGAATGAGGGCCTGCAGCTGCACCTGCCCAGTCGTGGTGGCAGTCAATGAGTGCAGCTGGGCCACAGCAGAAGAGAAGGTTACTCACCTTGTACAGTAAATGAGGTTCTTCAAGCTGTGTCCCCCAGTGGGTGCTCTGCTCCAGGTGTCTGGCACACCCTCATGTTTGGATTTCCCTCAGCAGTGTCTGCTGAGATCACACATGTGCAGCCCGTCTCGCAGCGTTGTTGGCACCTCGAGCCACACACACAACTCAATCCCTCTGTTTCTTCTCTACCATGGAGCAATAATAATAGTGGGCTCCAAAGTAGAGGGGAGGGGGGAGTGTAGTGGAGCACCCACCGGAACGCACATCTCGAAGAACCTCAGTTACTGCACAAGGTGAGTAACCTTCTTTTCTTCATTGAATGGTGTCCCTGTGGAGCACTGTCCCTGATTTGGTGGAGAGATCTTTGGAGTTGTTGTGGTCTATGGATGATAGCACAGTTAGACCTAAAGTTGCATCTGACCTGGAAGCCTGGTTGATAGCGTCATGCTTGGTAAATGTATGTACAGAGGCCCATGTAGCTGCTTTACATATATCAGCTATGGGAGCATTCTTAAGGACGGCTGTGGATGCAGCCATTCCTGTGGTGGAGTGTGTTCTGATCCTTTGTGGGGGTTGCATGTTCTTTAGTATGTAACATAAATGAATGCAGTCTTTTATCCACTTGGAAAGTCTTTGATTAGATATAGTCAATTCCTTGGATCATTCTGCTATGGATACAAAAAGTCTTGAAGGATTTTGTCCAGTCTGGATAGAATGCCAATGCATGTCTAATGTCTAGTGTGTTTAACAACACATTTTGTGCATTGATATGTGGTTTTGGATGGAAAATAGGTGAATTGATTGGTTAATGTGGAAAAATTATTTGACTTTTGGCAAGAATTTAGGGTGAAGATGTAGTGGGACTTTGTTTTTGTAAAAAATTGTGTAGCATGGATGTGCCCCAGTTTCCCCTACACGATGGGCAGATGATATGGCCACTAAAAAGGATACTTTCATGGACATGTGGGAGAGGGAACATGTCGCCAGTGGTTCAAATGAATGTTCAGTAATGGTACGCAGCACTAAGTTCAGGTACCGTGGTATCGTGGGCACGCGAATCTCCGGGTATATGTTTTGAATGCCATTAAGGAATCATTTGTCCATTGGGAGTAAATATTGTCTTGTCTCCTATTTTCAGGTGGAAAGTAGCTATGGCAGCCAAGTGGACTTGAATGGAATTGAATGATAGGCCTCAGTTTTTAAGTTTGAGAATGTATTCCAGAACAGTTGGAATTGGTGTATATGCAGGTAAAATATGTTTGCTTTTACACCATTCAGTGAACGGGGTCCATTTTTTAAGATAAGTTTTGCAAGTCATTTATTTTCTGCTGTTTAATAAAATGTTTTTACTTGTCTTGAGTATTCTGACCCTTCCCTTTGGAACCATGTAGGAGCCATCTGTAAGATGAAGCTTGTCTGTGTGTAGGTATAGAGTCTGGCTGTTTTCCTGGTGAAATAGGTCTCTGCATAGCAGAAGAGTTATTGTTGTGCACACAGACATCTGAAGCAGGTAAGAATACCACACTTGTCTCAGCCATGTGGGAGCTATCAGGATTACTTTAGCTCTTTCTGAGTGTATTTTGTATATGACCTTCAGAATCATTGGTATGGGGGGAAATACATATAAGAGATCTCTGTTCCAGTTGATGAGAAAGGTGTCTTCCATTGATTTGGTATCCAGACCCACTCTGGAGAAGAATAATGGGCACTTCTGGTTCTGTGGAGTTGCAAAAAGGTTGATGGTTGGATGACCCCATCGCCGGAAGATGTCTTGCAGTACTGCTTCATTTAGTTCCTATTCGTGTTTCTGTCCAATGTTTCCACTGAGAGCATCCACAGTTATATCCTGGTAGGTATGAAGCTGAGATACTGATTCCATGATGAATGCACCATTTCCATAGGTTCATTGCCTCTATACATAACGAGTGTGACCGGGCTCCTCTTTGTTGGTTTATATAATACATACGTGCAATGTTGTCCGTTATGATTTTTATCATTTTGTTCTTTATGAGCAGAAGGAATTGCAAGCATGCATTGTGTACCACTCAGAGTTCCAGCAAGTTTATATGCAGGTGCATTTCTGTCAGTGACCACCTGCCCTGTATGGTGTGGTGCAATAGATGTGCTCCCCATTCAATTAGGGATGTATCTGTTTTAATTATAATCAAAGGAAGGTCCTCATATTGGCAGGTCATGTCCATCATGGAAGTGAATCTTTGATGTTGCTGGGCATCGTCAGCACTTTGAACAGGCCATGTCTGCGAAGTTTGTATACCGTGGCCAGCCATGCTTGCAGGCAATGCATATATAGATGTGCATGCTTTACAACATAAGTAGTGGCGGCCATCTGGCCCAGAAGTTGAAAACGTGCGAGCTGTGAGAATAGAGCCGTTTCTTATTGAAGAGACTAGTGTCGAATCTCTTTTCTGGTAGTGATGCCATTGCTGATGTTGAGTCAAGGTATGCACCTATGAATTCTAGGTGTTGTACTGGGATCAGTGTGGATATTTGTTGGTTTACCATGAGTCCGAGGGCTTGGAATAGTAATATTGTTTGCTGAGTGGCTTGTAAGGCTTCTGTCCGAGTGCTTGCTTTTATAATGCAGTTGATTATTATTATTGCCTGCCTGAGAAGGTAAGCAGCTACTACGGCCAATATCTTTGAGAAGACTCTTGGTGCTGTGGAGAGATTGAAGGGAAGTACTCTATATTGATAGTGGTTGTCTCCCAGGACGAATCTGAGAAACTGTCTGTGTGCCAGATGTATGGTGACATGGAAGTAGACATCCTGTAGATCGAGGGCTGAAAACCAGTCCCTTTGTTCCAGTGCTGGTTGATAGTGTGAACATTTTGAACCTCTGTACCCTTCAAATTTGTTTAGATTTCTGAGATCTAATATGGGTCTCCATCCTCCATTTTTCTTCTGGGTTAAAAAGTTTCAGGAGTAGAAGCCCTTCCCTCTATATTGTGGCACCAATTCTACTACGCCAAGCAGTATTAGATGATTTACTTCTTCCTATAAAAGGTGTTCATGATTTGGGTCCCTGAAGAGGGATGGAGGGGGGGGTTGAGTGGTAGGGATAGTGGTGAAGGGGATGAAGTATCATGAGCGTATTATCTCTAGCACCCTTCTGTCCGATATAATAGACACCCAGATATTTTGGAATAGATGAAGACAATGGCCGAATTGAATGGTGGGTATTTTTAGCACAGGAATTTAAGGGAGGTTGTTCAGGTCCTCGACCCATTTTTCAAAATTGTTGTTTTGATGATGACAGCTAAGATGTTGACTGTTGTTGTTGGTTCTGCCATTTTTTCTGAGGTCTTTTTGTATTTTACTTTGTATCATATTGTCTTTGCTGATGAGGATATTGCAAGTATCTCTGCTGGTAAGGTTGGTATATAAATTGTCTCCTTCTCATTTCAGGAGTGTAGATACCCAGAATCCGCAACGTCACTCATGAGTCCTTCATTGTATGGAGGACCTCATCTGTCTTCTCGCCAAATAGTTTGGCTTTATCAAATGGAAGGTCCTCAGTTGTAGCTTGGAGATCTCTAGGTAAGGCAGCTGAACGAAGCCAGGAGGCCCTTTGCATGATGATTGCCATGGCCGTGGTTCTGGCAGCTGTATTTGCTGTGTCAAGAGCAGCTTGCAGGACTGTTCTGGATATGAGCTGACTCTTGCTCACAAGGGATTGAAATTGCTCCCATCTTTCCTCCAGTATCACATCAATAAAGTCCGTGAGCCTGGGGTATGTGTTATGATCATAACTGGAAAGTAAAGCGGCATAGTTGGTTATGTGTAACTGAAATGTGGCCCAGGAGTAGACTTTATGGCTGAACAAATCCATTCTTTTCTAGTCCTTGTCCTGGGGTATGGATTTGTGGTGGGTTTGTTTACCCTTTGCTGTGCTGCTTCTACGACCAGGGAGTTGGGCAGAGGATGGGTGAAAAGGAATTCTGTTCCCTTGGAAGGGACATAATATTTCTTATCAGCCCTTTTGCACATGGGTGGGATGGTAGCTGGGGTTTGCCATGTGTTATCAGCTGGTTCCATTAATGCTTCGCCCATTGGATGAAGCTGTGGTGTGTAGACTCTTTAAGAGTTTGTGGTGTTTTTCAGATACCTCTTCAAGTGGTATCTTCAGATTTTGTGCCACTCTTTTAAACAGGTCTTGAAATTGCCTGAAATCATTTACGCTTGTGGGTGGAGGTGGTATTATGGTCTTGTCCGGTGAAGAGGAGGAGTTGTGTGGTGTTGCTGATGTTTCTTGTTCTGCTACATCCTCCACCTATTCAATGGCTTCTGATGGAGGGTCCACAATCAATTGTGTGAATGGGATGGGGGCATGGTTCTGTCCCTGTAGGAAGTAGAGGGTCTTCTGTAGTCACTAGTGTATGGTGAGCATGTTTCCCAATTACACCACTGTACCAGGTATGGCATAGGTGAGGCAAACCACAGTTGGCCTGGGTAATCACCATGTCCCCTCTGTCTGGAGGAAGAAAAATGGGTCTGTACGGTGAGGAGTGTTGATGGGAGAACACTCCTTCAGTATTGTCCCCTTCCCCGCTTGATGATGGTAATGGGGACGTGATCTCACCTGGAGGCGGTGATGTATCTGTACCATACAGTGGCAATTGGGGAGTTGGAGATGGTGGTAAATCCTCCTGCTCATGATGTTTTGTTTTTGATTTGTGTTTTCGTCCCGGTGCCGTCCTCGGTGCTGTGGAGTCAGTTGGTGCTAGTGTCTGAGTCGGTTCCAATGGAATAATTGGCACTGGTACTGACTGCGTGGGTGCCTGCCTCAGTGCCATGTTTGGTGCCAGTGTCAAAGTCACGGTCCGCACCATAATGCGAGGTGGTGCCACAGTCGTGGTCAGTGCCATGGCTGTCTGCCAATATTTGTCTCGTTGGCACTGAATCAGAGGAGATCTTTTTTGTTTTAGTCCTCGACTCTGTGCTGTTCTTATGATTCTCCTTCAGTGCCGTTAATGCTGTGGCATCTGGAAGGGTATGCGTGACTGTTATTTTGGTCAGTGCCAACCTCTTTTTTGGTGGGGTTTTGGATGGTGTTGAAGCCCTTTTTCTCGAGTTCTTTTCTGAGGGTAAGGATGATGGCTCACGCCCAGGGTTGGAGGCATGTCTCAGGGAATTTTCCATTAAAATCAATTTGAGCCTGAGTTCCCTGTCCTTCCTCGCTCTTGCCTTAAGGTTTTTACAGTGGGGACATTTCTGTGTGACATGCCCCTCACCAAGGCATTGAATTCATTATGTGCCCGTACAATGCTGGCATGGCATCTCTGCACAAAGTGCATCTTTTGAAGCATGGGGAACCAGGCATAATAAACTCTCTAAACACTACCTACTCTAAGGGGTTTAGGAAAATAAATTTTTTAGGGAGAGGGGGATAAGGAAGAAATAACTGACTAAATGAGCTAAATTAACTTTTATCCTATCCTCTCTTTTCTCTCCGAATGAGCTGTGAGAACTGCTATGGCTCCGTCTCGGACTGGTTGAGAAAGAACTGAGGGGTCAGGTCATGCACGCACAGCTCAAGGCACCAACGGCACCGCGAGGTGGGCTGCACATGCATGACGTGAGCAGACACTGCTGACAGAAATCTCTGATACGGCTGCGAGGGTGCAAAAGACACCTGGAGTGGAGCACCCACCGGGACACCACCAGATGAAAAGCCACCTGATTGGCTAAGACAGTTAGGTGGCTTGCTGTTAAGCTCAGCATCTGCAGAGGATCCATGGTTCCTCAACACACATGCCTGTGAATTCTCTGCCCCTCTGTGCTCACTTCATTCCAAACCCTGCTCCTGCTTGTTCTTGCACCACTCTGGTCTGGACCCAGCCTTGTTCCAGTCCTGTCCCAACTTTGCTCCTGCCTTGGAACTAGCCCTGCTCCTGTTTGCCATTGCACTGCTCCAGCATAGACCCTACCCTGCAACCAGCCTTGCCCCAGCCTAGACCCTGTCCTGCACCCAGCATTGTTACAGTCCTCGCTCAGCCTTGCTCCTACTCTCGCAGGGCATTCATTATGATCAGTATGAAGTTACCAGGGAGACACGGTACCCCCGATTTGCAGATCAGTCAGGATTTCTTAGAGAGTTAGTTCAATACAAAGCCAACAATTAATTACAACATATTGTACTCACTAGACCCAAAGAGTTATATGTTCACTCAAGAGGCTGTATACACGAACAGCTTGCTTCAGGAGCCCTGCCAGGGGATCAGGCTGACAACAGCTCCTGTGGAAGCAGGTGGCGATGAAGCATTCCCCCTTGCCTGGATGGTGACTTTTTATACTTTGCTGTACACATTGTTCTTTTGTTTGTTTATCTTGGGTGATGTTTGTATATCCTTCACTTTCTCTATACTTCATTAATACTAACTAAATATTTATGTTCTTACTGTGATAATTGTAGCAAAGCATCTGGTAGTGGAAAAGCCAGTGGGAGAGAGCGCGCCTTGATGTAAAATGTATAAAATCTTGTCCTTGTTCAGCTTTATCTATATGCAACTATAAACTAACAACTATTTGCTGTGTTGTACAAAACCCACACTATCTGCTGTGGTGTGCAGAAAATGAGATACCACAAGGTTACTCAGCACTCTGTTGGTCTCTGCCAATTGTAAAAAGCAGTTGGGCTGCTGAGGCTAGGCCTCAAACAGTGGTCAACCAACTCACTAGTGGTTAGGCAACTCACTAGCGGTAGGAGACCAAGCTAGGCCTCCAACACTACCTTCCCTGACTTTAGGTAATCTGGTTCTGACTCGTGGCTCAGATTCCTGGCTCCGACTCTGTTGTGACCCTTGGCATTCAGACCTTGACTGCAGTTCTGACCTTCAGCTCTGATCCCTGGCTCTGACTCTGTTTTGACCTTGGGCTTTGGCATTCGGACTCCAACCAGTAGGCCTGACCCCTGCTCTGACCACTAGGCCTGACTGCCTATGACCCAGTTCCCTGACAGGAAGACAGCTGGGCACAAAGCACATCTCTTAAAAGATCGGCTTCTTTTTCTTCTGCAGTCCCACCATCACAAACAGAACTGTTTTATAAAACTATGTTAAGCCATCTATATTATACTAAACTATACTTAAAACTACCTTATACTAATAACAGCTATAACAAAGCACTATATCTGAAGAAAAACCCTGGATCCAAAGGACTGGGGCAGTTCTCTTCCATCTGGTGCAGCATGTTGAAGAAACTGAGGTGGTAGGGGGTGTACCCTTATACAGCCTTGTCCTCAGAACATTCAGAAACACTGAGGAGAGAGGAGGTGCACATGTGCTCCAACAGGCACTGCTTGAAGAAGGTTCTGCCATCAGGTTCCACCAAGCAGTGCAATACAAATAAATGGGAATAGGCAGAGCAGCTCAAAGAACTGGCAACAATCACATTGAAAAATGTATTTCTGTACTGAAATTAATAAAATAAGGGGCTGTTGTGCATTGCTTAGTACAGGGGTTAATTAGCATAGTTTGTTCTGAAAATTCCAGGTACTCCAGGGTCTATGTGCCATATTGTTCCTCACCCTGAGCCCTGCGTACCCAGAACTATGCTGCCCATGCGGTCCCTCACTAGAAGTATGAGCAGCACACAGTATCATCAAGCAGTGTGTGCATACACATGAAGCCAGTAGTGGTATTCAGGTGACACTGTTTATCAAAGACTATTTCAATGACTGTGTCTACTTCTGAGTTCCTGCCATCTTTTTCATGGCTCTGCTGCTTCAGGCAAAGTCTGAGAACAGTTTTCAAAACTGTTGGTGCACAATTTCTCATAGTGCAATGGGAACAGTGTGTCTGCTTGTACAGCAGCATTTATGACAATGGATGTAAACAAATATAGTGATTTATTTATGTCAGGGCACTCTGCTGAGATGGATGCCTATGTGTACGTCTACACAGCAGAAAAAATCCGCAGCTGACCTATGCTAGCTGACTCAGGTTCTCAGGGCTTGGGCTGCAGGGCTATTTCATTGCTGTGGAGGCTTCCGGCCTCGCACTGGATCTCAGGCTCTAGAACCCTGCAGGGTCGGAGGGTCCTAGAGCCTTGGCTCCAACCAGAGCCTGGAAATCTACACAGCCCCATAGCCCGAGCCCGCGAACCTGAGTCAGCTGACAACAGGCCTGCTGCATGGATAGACAGGCCTTTGCTGGATAGACATACTGTTAAATACCCTGATAGGGTTTGTGTATCTGTTTTTTCACCACTTCCCCAGGGCCTCTTCTACCATATCTCCTAATTTTCTATTGAGGTTCATGTATAATTCCTGGCTCCCATACAGGTATGTGTGGGTATGCTGCTTCCAGGCAAAACTGTTTTGGGGGCTTTTCCCCCCTACATGAACACACTTTAAGCAAGTGGTAAAACTATATAATTACATATCCATTCTAATGTTTGTTCTAAATAACCTATTAATATGGTGAACAAAGAACTTACAGTTTTAGATAAAAATTCATTACTTTTTTGATTTCATATTTTACGTGCACTGTAAGCAGATAATGTTTTTTTTTTTTAGTTTGTTAAAAAATGCTTCTTTCCCACTCCAGAAATCAAGAAAAAGAAGGCCTTGGAGTTTGAGTGTTTGTGGGGGAAGGTTTTAGACTCACGAAATTTTGAAAAGACATACGAAATTACAAATCAACTTCTAATAATAGACTGGCCATTCAGTCTCTCAATTCATGGTACACTCAAAGTGATAATATTTTCAGAAACAGATAATTATATCACAAGCTTTCATCTTGTTTGCAAATAAAAATGCTTTTTTGTGTATCAGCTATTTAGAATTTTACTGACTGTGTATAGAGTTTTAAAGCTTTCACTTTGTTGGTCAGGTAATGCATGCCTGTCATTGTTAGTACTCTGATCAACTGATCTATCATTTCAGCAGGAGTTAGAGCTTGGTTTTCACTTTTCCAGCTGTTCAATGCTTGGAGGATTTTCTCTTCCAATACAAGAGACCTAAACAGAAAAAATAAAAATTGTACTGAGAAGATATTTGAGAATGCCAAAGACTTAAATAGCTGATTCTCAAAATGCACTATACTATATTGCATATGCTATATACAGTCTTTTGATGGTACATGTATATATAATGTTTTGATTATATCATTATCACAACTGTTTATTCCATGGCATAAAAACAGTAACAAACTAAATTACACGAAGGCTATTTTGTAAGTTTTTATTTGTAACTAACCTGTTATTTTCAAGAGATTTAATTTCAGCATTATTAAATTGCAGTTTCTGGCAGAAAAATTCAAAATTTTCAAAGGAAACATTTTCAGCAATTATCTTTAATATCTTCTGCAAAATTTTCCCTTTGAATATAAACAAATCACAAGTATTATGCTTTATCACATGAAATTGATATAATTTATCTAACATTCATCATTTTTACAAATATTCAACTTTTCAGTTGTGGATTCCACTTACCTGCCAGAAGACTCTGGTTGTTGCAGAGACATGCAGCAGTGAGAGGGTGCGGGACTGAAAACTTGCAGGTTCTGGGTATGGCACAGACACACAGTATTGTGACCATAGCAGAGAGCTGACAACTGGCAGGGGAAGAAAAGGGAGAACACACACACACACACCACTCAGATCAGAATGGGGAGCTGGGATGTATCTGACACAGGATATGGCACAGACACACAGCACTAAGACATGGAATCAAGAATAGTTAGTCTTGGTGCATTCCACAGGGATAGAGCACTGCAGCTGAGTGGGCTCAGGGTATAGCACAGGCACACAGCACTGAAATGTGGGGAGTTGAGAATAAATAGGCGTGGCGCAGACCATTAGTACACAGTGCTGAAACTGGAGAACAAAATACATCAATGAGATGAATGGGGAAGTTCATGCATCTCAAATTGTTCTGTCTTCGAGTGATTGCTCATATCCATTCCAATATAGGTGTGTGCATGCCACAGTGCATCAGTTCCTGGAACTTTTTTCCCCTTAGCAGATCCCGTAGGGTCGGAACAGGTGCCCCCTGGAGTACCGCGCTCATGCGGCGGTACATAGGGTGCCGCCGACCCCCCGGCCCTCAATCCCTTCTTTCTGCCGACTCCGACAGCAGGGACGGAAGGTGGGTGTGCAATGGATATGAGCAACACATCTCGAAGAACAAGTTACTGGTAAGTAACCCTGTTTTCTGTCTTTGAGTGATTGCTCTTATCCATTCCAATATAGACTCATAGACTCATAGGTCAGAAGGGACCAATATGAT
>ML675603.1:40185771-40466275 GCA_007922155.1 Mesoclemmys tuberculata
GTCACCGCCACAAAGAGTTGCATGGACTTCCTGAACGGCCGCGTCCACTCAATATAATAGGCAAGGGCTCATCTGACATCCAGGGAATGCCATCTCCGCTCATCCTCCAATCCGTGCGATTTAGGGAAAAACACGGGGAGGAAGATATCCTCATTGAGGAATGAAACTGAGACACCACCTTCGACAGAAAAGCTGGGTGGGGTCTCAGCCATACCCTGTCTTTATAAAAGATGGTGTAGGGGGGCTCCGAGGTTAAGGCTTGAATCTCAGAGACCCTCCTAGTTGATGTAATGGCCACCAGGAAGGCTACCTTCCAAGAGAGGATGAGCAGCGGGCATGTAGCCATGGGCTCGAAGGGAGGTTCCGTCAGCATGGTAAGTCCCAGGGAGGCACCAGGTCACGGACCTGCATGTATAGCTTCTCCACCCCTTTAAGGAACCTAACTGACATGCGGTGCGAGAATAGTGACCTCCCCTCCAATGGCTGATGGAAGGCCGAGATGGCTGCCAAGTGCACCTTGAGGGAGGCCAATGCCAGGCCCTGGAGCTTTAGGTGGAGTAGGTATTCCAATATAGTTTGAATGGGCGAACAACTCGGTGGGATGCCCCGGGACTCCACCCAGCAGGTAAACCGCTTCCACTTGGCCCGGTACACCACTTGAGTGGAGAGTTTCCTGCTACCCAGCAGAACCTGTTGGACCTGTAATGAGCAGGCTCTCTCTCCCTCTGTCAGCCACAAAGTCTCCATGCTGTCAGGTGGAGGGAGTCCAGGTCCGGGTGCAGCAGGCGACCCCAGTCCTGAGAGAGGAGGTCGTAACGCCTTGGGAGTGGCAGCGGCGAGACGATGGATAGGTCCAGCAACATGCTGAACCAGTGCTGTCTTGGTCAGGCCGGTGCAATCAGAATGATGTTCACCTTGTCCCTCTTGATCTTTAAGAGGACTCTGGACAGTAGCAGAGTAGGGGGAAACACATACAAGAGGGTCCCTGTCCAGGCTATAAAGAACGCATCCGATATGGAGCCCAGCTCGTGATCCCGGAGCGAGCAGAACTTCTGGCACTTCCTGTTCCAGGACAATGCGAACAGGTCCAGTTAGGGAGCATCCCACTTGTGGAAGATAAAAGCAGTCACCTCTGGGTGTAACAACCAGTCATGTAGGGGTAGAAACGACCTGCTGAGGAGGTCTGCCTCGTCGTTCCTGACCCCCAGGAGATGAGAGGCAGATATGTGAAAATCGTGCCTCACCGCAAGATCCCATAGTAGCACGGCCTCCTGACACAGCACTGAAGAGCGTGCCCCCCCATGTCTGTTCATATAAAACATAGCCGCTGTTTTGTCCGTGAGGACTTGCACCACCCTGCCCTGTAGAAAGTTGAGAAAAACCTGGCAGGCCAGGCAGACTGCCCTGAGCTCCCACACATTGATGTGGAGGCTCCACTCGTCCGATGACCAGAGCCACTGGGTGCTCAGGTTGGAACTGATGTGGGCTCCCCACCCCACATCTGAGGCATCGGTGATCAGTGTCACAGATGGTGCCAAGTCCCTGAAGGGGCCTCCCCTCAGGACTTCCCCTGGGTTTCTCCACCAGTCCAGTGATTGCAAGACCTGAGTGGGAACCGTGACCACTATATTCAGGGAATATCTGGCTGGCACATACACCGAGGCTAGCCATGCCTGGTGGGGCCTGAGCTTGAGGCGTGCCAACCTCACCACATAAGTGCAGGCTGCCATATGTCCCAACAGCTGGAGGCAATGCCTGGCTGTCGTCATGGGGGACCAGGATAGGTTTTCTATTATGGTTGCCATCATCTGGAAGCGAGGTCATGGGAGGAAGGCTCTAGCCTGTGTGGCATCTAGGGTGGCCCCGATAAAGTCTATGTGCTGCACCGGGGTGAGCGTGGACTTCTGCTCGTTTATGAGCAGCCCCACTCTGGTGCATGTCACGCAGGTGAGGTCTAGGCTGCTCCTCACTTGGTCCCTGGACTTGCCCCGGATCAGCCAGTCGTCCAGGTAGGGGAAGATTTGAACCCCGCCACCACCGCCACCACACATTTGGTGAATACTCTGGGGGCAGAGGAGAGGCCGAATGGCAGGGCCGCAAGTTGGTAGTGGCAGCCAGCAACGATGAACCACAGGAAAAGTCTGTGACCGGGAAGGATGGAGATGTGAAAATACGCGTCCTTCAGGTCAAGGGCAGCATACCAGTCCCCTGGATCTAGGGTAGGAATGATGGAGGCTAGGGAGACCATATGGAACCTGAGATGCCTGATGAATTTGTTCCGATGACGGAGGTCCAAGCAAGACCTTAGTTCCCCCTTTGCCTTGGGGATAAGGAAAGATCGTGAATAGAACCCCCTTCCTCTTTCTTGTAAAGGAACCTCTTCCACCACTCCAAGGAGAAGAGTTCACTTCCTGGACAAGGAGATGCTTGTGAGAGGGATCCCTCTAGAGGGACGGAGTAGGGGGAGAGTCCGGGGGGAAGGCCGTGAAGTGGAGGGCATAGCCTCTGAGAACTACACCGAGGATCCAGCTGTCCGAGGTGATGTTTCTCCACTCGGTGTAGTACAGCCGGAGTCTGTGGGCAAATGGTTGAATGGAATTCAGAGGACGGGAAGGGGTGCCACCCTCGAACGCACCATCAAAAGTGGTGTTTGTTGTTCTGCCCTTTAGACGTGCCTTGGCGTTGGCCCATAGTGGACCCCGAGTGGTCACGTTGTCTGGGTCCCCCATATTTGTCCCAACCCCTCCGGGTTGGAAAGGGCCTGGGAGGTGGCCTAGGGGCCTGTGGAGGCTGGCGTTGGGGCTGCGGCCGAGTCTGACGCCTTGAGGCCTGCGGCATGTAGAGCCCTAACAATCTTTATGTGGTTCTAGAGCAGGGGTGGGCAAACTACGGCCCGCGGGCCATATATGGCCCATTTGAGCTTTTCATCAGGCCCTCCAGCTGGGCCTGGCCAGAGCGCAGGGCCGCTCCCCCTCCCAGTCCCACCCATTCCCCCCTCCCTTCTCCCACCACATGGGACCAGCAGCACCCTGGCTGGAGCACAGTGGCCACCCCCCCACTCAACCCTCCCACCCCTCTCCCACCATATGAGCCCAGCAGCACCACCCTATGGGCCCAGCAGCACCCTGGCTGGAGCACGGCAGCTGCTCCCCCCTCCCAGTGCCACCACTCCCCCCTCCCACCACATGGCCTGCCATACAATTTCATACCCAGATGTGGCCATCAGGCCAAAAAGTTTGCCGACCCCTGCTCTAGAGTCTTTTAGGGCATGCAGTTTCTCATCAGTCTGCTGGGCAAAGAGGCCAGTGCCATCAAAGGGTAAGTCCTGGATGGACTGCTGGACCTCCTGGGACAGCCCCAAAGACTGCAGCCAGGAAGAGCGTCTCCTAAATATGGCCGAGGCCATAGCCCTGCTGGCAGTATCTGCTGCGTCACTGGCAGTTTGTAATGCCGCCCCTGCCATTGCAGCGCCTTTGTCCAGCACTATGACGAAGTCTGCTGCCTGGTCCTGTGTGAGCTCCTGTGCAAACCTCCGCAATGAGGACCAGAGGTTCAAATTATATCACCCCAGGAGCGCCTGGTGGTTGGCGATCCTCAGTTTCCCGTTGAGTAGACCTTGCGGCCGAAAAGGTCCAGCTTCTTGTGCTCCTTGCTCTTCAGAATATTGCCCTGGGCCCCATGCCTGTCTCTTTGGCTGGTGGCATCAACCACAAGAGTCCCCGGAGCAGTGTGAATAAAGAGGAAGTCAAACCTTCCAAGGGCACGTAGTATCTCTTTTCCGCACCCTTAGAAGTTGGGGCAACTGAAGCAGGGGTTTGCCTTAGGTTCTTTGCCAGCTTCAGGACCTGTTCATAAAAAGGCAGGGCGACCCTGGATGGCCCTGCTGACCCAGACACATCAAAAAGGGGGTCTTCCTCCTTCGATAGCTCCTTGAGCTCAAGCTGTAAATTGCTCGCCACCCTTTTAAGAAGTTCTTGGTGTACCTTAAAGTTTGGCAGGGGTGCCCTATGGTCCCTGGCAGCCGCATCGTCCGAGGAAGATGAGGAGGATTGTGGAAGGGGCCCGGCTGATGGACCCTCCCCAGGGTCCGACTCCTCCTCTGAGGAGCGGTCCTTGTCCAGCCGGTGTGGTGGGGGTGCTGCTGGCTGAGCCCCCGAGGACTGTACCGATAGGGTACCCTGGGCCATTTGGGTCCCCCATGGTCCCTAATAGGGCCACTGCCAGGGGCCTTGGGTCCAGGCTGGTACCGGCATCAGTGCCGTCTGGGGAGCCCCTTGGTGGTACAGCTGAGGCCCTGAGTCCTCAGACCGGCACCAATGCTGCTTATGGTGCCAGTCACCCTGCGCCAAAGACCCACTACTAAAAGGAGATTTCCGGTGCCGGCATCTACGGTACCATTGGCCGGTTGAGGAGCCAGAGGAGCTGGAACCAGATCTCTGCCTCAGCACCGAAAATTTACAGCGTCACTTGCCCGCTGGGGAACTGGAGTCGGCCATGTTGTCGCCGCTCTGACGAGCATGACCGTAGGTGTGGTGCTGCCGGAACTGTCGGTACCAGGGTCCGCGTCCGACTGTCGTCCGGGGATCAAGGCTGGGTCCTGTCCAGTGCCGGGGCTCGCTTCCGGCTGTGTGCCGGTGTTCGAGACCGATGTCGAGTCTGGGTGTCCGGCACCATGGTCTGTGCCGAGCTGCGAGCCGGGGATTGAGATCAGTGCCGGGGTCTGGTCTCTGGCACTGGGATCAGCGCCGGGCTGTGCATCGGGGATCCAGACCGGTACCGTGCGGGACTCAGTACGCGAGAAGCCGAATGCGGACTTCTTTGCGAGGCGGAGCTGGAGCGATGTCGCCTCTGATCTGGACCTCTCGACCGCCCTCGGTGTCACAGTGTCTAGGAAGGAGAGTACCTTGAATCCAAACTGGAAGGGGAGCTCGCACTCTCTACCCTTCCTGACCGTCTGGGGGGAGACTTGGACGTCCGCCTCAACCACCCACCGGGGCCACTCAATGCGGGTTTACCCCGAGACACCACTCCCGGCCCTTGGCTGAGGGGGGAATGGAGGCATGGGCATGCCCATGAGGGCACATGCCGCCGCGAACGCCTCCAGTGTCAACGGCACTTGCAAGGGCACTCTCCCACCCCCACGGCACCTGGTTGGGGCACGTCCTGGCCGGTTACCAGAGCAGTCTCTTTGGCGGTGACCAGTTTCTTCTTTTTCTTCAGTACCAGAGGTTGCTTTTGTGTCTCTGGTGCCGGCGGAGCACTCCGCACTGAGGAGACGCTTGGTGCCGCAGGAGAATGGGATGGCTTGGAGTCTGGCCGGAGCGCTGAGTCCATCAGAATGGCTCGAAGACGAGCATCCAGCTCCTTCTGTGTCTGCGGCCTAAAAGATCTACAGATCTCACATTTGTCCCTGCGGTGTTGCTCCCCTAAGCAGCAAAGGCAGCTCTCGTGAGGATCACTCATGGGGTAGGGCTTACCGTATGCGGCACAGGACCTGAAGCCTGGCATGGCTCCAACAAAGATAGCCCTTCGGGGCTTCTAACTAAGTCTAACTACTTACTGCTATAACTAGTTACACTAACTACTATGTAAAAACAGGGGAATGCTGCTTGCAAGGCCAGAAGCAGTTCCAGTTACTGACACGGGTGGAAAGAAGGAACTGAGGGGCCGTGGGGTCGGCAGCGCCCTATGTACCATGGCATGAATGCGGTACTCCAGGGGGCGCCTGTGCCAACCCTACGGGATCTGCTAAGGGAAAAAAAGGTTCCGGGAACCGGTGCACTGTGGCATGCACATACCTATATTGGAATGGATATGAGCAACACATCTCAAAGAACAACAGTTACTGGTAAATAACCCTGTTTTTCAGGCTGTATTTATGGTGATGAGGCTTTCTCACTGAGTTGGGAAAAAACATAGGGATAAATGAGGCAGTTCACACACCTTTTATGTACTAATTTAAACTGCTCTGAAATCCAAGTGCATCATCAGATTAGCCTGAAAATAGGTTCACCACTTCAGGGTGCATGGTATTCTGTGCTGAAAATTTTGGGTTATTTGGTTAAGGTATTCCCAAGATATAGCCTCAGCAAGATGACTTGTTTTAAAAATGATGGTCCAGTACATGTAAAAAATATACAGTACATGCACAGGGATGAGGAGTGCAGAATAGGCAGGTTTGGTACAGGCAAATAATGCTGAGACCAGGATAAGTAGTTCAGAATGGCCATGCTTCATGCATAGCACAAACAGGACTGACACCAACAAGAAAGGAGAAAACTCCATTAAGATGAATTGGGCAGTATATACCTCTGTAATTCTCCTTTAGTATCCAGGTGTGAACCTAAGGCATTTGCAAGCGCCTCTTTCTCCTTCCTTAGGGGAAAGAGCTCTGGAACTCACCTATCCCACCCCCTTCTCTGCCTGCTCCAATCAGCAGCTGAGATGATAGGGCGTGACAATCCTCCTAACCAATAGTAGTGGGGCAATGGCTCTGGGGTGGGACAGGCAAGGAAGGGATCAGTAGAGGGGGAAGTATAGGTCCCCAGTGGTGATGGGAGCATGGGGTACTCTGTGGTGGGGGTGAGTAGGAGTGGAGAGCACAGGGTCCCCAATGTGGTTGCAGGAGTGAGTTCCTTCAGCCCTAGAGCTATGGTAGCAGAACAGAACATGCCCCTTCAAAAGGGGAAAAATATTTATTCCTATGCCTGCCCATCAGTTAGGCAATGCCACTCCTTTCTCCTCCTCCAGCCAGTTTGTGTGGAGCAAAGCAGGCACCTAACTCATTCGTGAAAGAAACTCCAGGCAGCAGGTTCCCATTTATGTTTCACTAAGCAGAGATAGACACCCCCTGCAGCCTGGACTTAGGTTCCTGTCTCCAAGAGTGAGGTGGGGCTTATGACATACCCTGTCATTAGCATCTCCCATTGGCTAACTTAGTCAGCTCCCCGTGTAGCATGCTGGCTTTTGCAGATCCCATTCCAAGGCAACCAAGGCGTCTAACTCAGGCTTTGTGAATGGCAGTTTTGTTGCTATGATTTTTAGGGGCCTAAAAGTTAGGTGTTGCAATGCTGGCCATTGCAGCACTGAAGTCACTTTAGGGATCCGGGCCAAAGAGTCTAGAATGTGACCTCCTAGGGACATGGAACTTGAAGGAGAGCTCATCAGAAAAGGCAGACTACAAGGTGTGCTCCTAGAGAGAGGAGATTCCTAAGGAAAGAGAAAGTTTGTGGGCCTCCAGGAAGGCCTGGTCTCAGTGAACGGGTCTCTCCAACAGTGGCAGGAAGCCCAGCCTCAGGAATTACATGCTGCCCTGGAAAATAGGTGCAGTTGACAGATCTCTGCAGACCCCAGTGTTCAGGGAAGGATTCTCCCCAGGTAGCAGTAAGCGGTCTGATTCCAGGGAAGTTACCTGAGTCAAGAGAACCCTGATGGGAAAGAGCCTGGATGGAAGGGAGCAGTGGATTCAGGTGGGATCAGTTAAACTAAGACTGATTCTCTCTCTCACCTGAGACACCGAGATATAGGGTTGTTTGCATTCTTGTTATAAATGTAGTTAATAAGCTAGTTCTCTCTTCTTTACATAAAGCCTCATTTAACTTATTGATGGTGCTTTGAGGGAAACTGAGGCAGGGAGTCCCTGCAGTGCCATGGTTGGACAGAAGGAGGTGCTACAGAGCAGACACCACCTGACATCATTATTTGATCCTTACAAAATTAGGGAGACTGTAATTGTAATTTAAGTGCTGTTACCACCATCCACAAACATTAAGATGGGGAGGTGAGGGAAAACATGACAAATACTAAACCTGACTTCTTCAATTAACAAAACAATGGATTTCTAATACCTGCTACAGTAAGCTATCTTTAACACTTAAACAGCACATTTTCCAGGATATTGATTTATAATATACTTGTTCTTAACATACCATCTCTTTCATCAGCACTCTCCAGATAGCGTACAATAGTATATAGTTGTTTTCCTTTACAGACTTCCTGTGGAGGTCTGACCAGTGGATTTTCATCAAAATTTATATCCTTCAGTGACTGAAGATGATGGAGACCACTTGGCAAACATATTAATTGATTTCCTGACAAAATACAAATAGTTAATTATATTTGTATTTTATTAATCTAAAGAATTTCAGTACTTGAGTAACAAAACAATGAAAGTCCTTTAAAAATATTATCAGTTGATTCTGATAGTGAGCTCAACTGTGCACAAAGCATCCCTGCCTAAAGGTGTTTGCAATAACAGGAAATCTTTTTATTGACTTCAGTAGGCTTTGGATCAGGCTCATGGTTCAGGTACAAATAAGAAGGGTCCAGACACAAATAATACATCAGGTGCTTGCAAAAGTTTGAAGTAGAGTGGGAATCCTACAAAAATCATTGTTAGTCTTTATGGAGGAAATGGAAGGAGAGATTGGAAGAAGAGATGGAGACCAATTAGTAGAGACACAAGAAAAAGGAGACTGTTCCAATGGAAGAAAAGGAGTGAAGAAAAGAGTGAATACTACAAGGGAGTCAGGAGGAGCACAGAAAGAGAGAAGACTTGTAAAAGGAAGAATATAGGGGAACAATAATGAAGCAGAAAAGCAAGTAGGAGAGAAGTTGAACAGGGCCTTGAAGATAAAGAGAAGAAATGTGAACTCAGTGCAGAAGGGTAGGGAATGCCAGCGAAGAGACCTGAAGAGAACAGTAACATGATCAGAGCAACAAAAGAGGAAGAAATTTTGAATTAATTACTCCTGAGTAACACTGGTGTAAGTAAAAGGAAAATCATTTACATAATGTTAATCAGGGAACATTTAAATAACTTCCAAATCAGTACTTCTAAGCTGACTGTAAAGCACAGTAGATGGGCAGGAAGAGATGCACAACCTTCACTCAACTGGGACACTTGGGGAAGAGAACTTCAAAGCAAACAGCCACATTCCTTTACAGTCCGAACTACACCACACTGCAGGTGGCTGAGATGTTTTGAGGTTTTGTGTTCAACTGAAAGATAACTGAGAGTAGATTTAATTATTTTCCCCTCAAGCATAGAAAAGTAAACTTATATTTTGAAACTTATTCTATATTTTTTGTTTTGTTTTTCTCTTTCAGAATCTTTGAAATAGGATATTTCAGAAGTGGTAGAGGACCAGAGTTTGGCTTCAATAGAACTTAACTCTCAGCTGGACTGTCATCTGATATTAAGACAAAATGTCTATTTATATATGCTGTACAATAAAAAAAAACCCACAGATTAAATTTTCCTTAAAGAAAACAATCATCAGCTAATAACAATCTATTTTTATTATAGAACAATCTATTTTTATTATAAAGCATTGAACTATGAAACAAAATAAAATAATATTATGAATATACATGGATCCTGAATCCTCTGGAGTCCTCTCTTTACTTCACTTGATGGTGAAGTTTCGCACGAAATGTCTCAGTCTAGCTATAGAATACATTGCAAAGGTGAGCAACCCTAACCCAGAAGAACTAATAGTCCAGTGTAATAATAAAGATCCAGTTAAGGCATCAAAGCTGCAAGTTGTACATAAAAACAAAATAATACTGGGTATCTGGCTGAATATCCTTAAGTACTTTTATAATCATCAGATATTTAATTATTACTATCTGGTGAGAATATTTACTTAGATTTATACAAAGATACAATATATAGCTCTGGTAGCTTTTATAAAAGTTAACCATAGTAGTAAAATAAAATAATTTTATCTATTATATAACAAGCTGTTTCTACAACTTATAAATATATTTGCACACCACAGTAATAATCATAAGAATCAGGCTCTGTCATTCAGCCCACTGCCACACCGAGCACCCCAGAAAAAAGTTGGGTTTCACAGCATATCCAGTAGGTTAAGAAATTAAGACTTGGTGAACCCAAGTGGAGGAAGAAAGGGTGGATCCACAAAGCAACTGAGGCACCTAAGTCCCTGTGTGAGCACTACAGTGATCCACAAAACTCCTCTGTGGCTGCTGCCTAACCCTGTAGTGCTTAAATACACGGAATGCCTAGCTTTCTGTTTTAAAAGTTCCCTAAGTGCTTACATTTTAGACCTTGGAGCTCGTGCACTGCTCCCTCCTTTGGCATCCAGATGCCTATCTCCCACTACACTCTAAAGCAATTCACAGACTTGGGAAAGAAAGGCATTTGGCACTTAAATTGCACAAGCAGCCCAATCTGGTAGGCACTCTCTGAGCACACTTACCAGATCAGGGCCCATTCAAAATCCTGCCAGAGGAGGTGGTGCTGCCCACCTAATAAATTTTAGCCCAGGACAAGAGGGTGCGTTAACCATTGGACTAAAATCATTCTCTCCCCCCCTTTCTCTCCTTCCCCAGGATTGTTCTACTGTGAATAAATACTTAAAGAGGGTTAGAGCAAGTAACCAAGACAGACACTCTGTAACCCAGCAGTCAGATTACCACCCTGAGAGGTGTGAGACTCCTAGTTCTAGTCCCTCTGTGCCAGTCACTTTTGTGTCCACAGCGGAACAGCTTCAACAGGAGAGACTGAGGGAGCCCTCTCTCCAGATTGCCAATTTTGGTTGGAAGTATTCCTAGAGATTTCATCACATGACAATCTTTAATTCCTAGACTCCAGGACAATCCTAGAGGGTTGGCAAATTGTTTTATAGTCAGTGATTAGAGCAACTCTCTTGAGAGATGGGAGATGCCAGTTCAGATCCTTTCTCCCCTATGGCAGAGAGAAGTGAATTGAACTAGGTCTCCCACATCCCAGGTTAGTGCTATAACTACTGGTCTTAAAAGTTATAAGGTGGGCACCACTGATGCTTTTTTGTGTGGTGCGAGGCAGACACTGAACTCATTCCCACAAGAAATACTTTAGGCACTGCAGCTGTCTGACTCCAGGAAAGTGGTGCCCAGCTGCGGATTACAAGCAGAGATAAGTGTCTACATGCAGCCTGGATTTAGGCACTTATTTCTGTGGGAGGAATGGGGCTTAGCACACACCACTCTAGTTGACATTTCCCATTGGTTAGGTTAGGCAGCTCCTTGCCTGGGCTGCTCACTTTGAGGATTGCATTCACAGATGCCTGTGTCTGCCCATTGATTGTAGAAGAGCTTAGGTGCCTACTTCAGGCTGTGTGTATCATGTTATTCCTATGATTTTCTACGTGACTAAAAGTTGGACACTGTGAGGTTAACTGTTGCAATGCCTAAATTCATTTGTGGGGTCTACCCCAAGTTCTCTAGTCAAGAAATGTTCATGAAAATAATCCTGCCACAGCCTCTCACATTTAAATCAGTAAAGCAGGAGTGGAGTAGGACTGCCTCTTGAGAGCTTTTTTTTACTTTAAGTATAGCAATATTGCATGGGGAGAAATTATTTCTCATGTACCTAGATCCAAAACCATTCAAGGCTTAATAGGTTAAAAAGAACATCCATTCAGAAACTAATACATGTCTAGTACAGGGCATAGGTGTTCCTTATTCATGGGATTAAATTCTACTTACGTTTGTGGAGTCACATTCCTCTCTAGCTTCAGCTTCCCCGTGGTTTTAAGATGTACCACAGAGCACATTACAGCAGCCTAGTCTTTAGGTAACAAATGTTTTGAAGGCCCACAACCAAATGAGATGATTGCAGTCATCTCACTAGGTGCAGATGGAAAGAACTGATTTTGTCTGCAGCTGTTAACTGAGCAACAAGGAGCAGCCTAGGTTCTAATAAGTGCTACATTGTGAAACTCTGTTATAAATAGCAGCACCAAAGTAATTCTTTTCTTTGCTTCCCCATAACCTACTGACAATTACTTCAATCTTGTCTGAAATTATCCTTAGCCACTCTCATACAGAAACTGTTCTATGGTCAGAAATGATGGAGATGTAGAGCTGGGTGTCATCAGTATTCTGAAACCACTGTAGCCCATGTCTCCTGAATAACGCTCTTGATGAGCTCAAATACAAGCTGTAAAGGAGGGCTGACAGAATAAACCCTGTTGTACCACACATGAAATCAACCTGGAAGCAAATAAGCAACTTGTCCCGAACGACACTCAGGGTTCTCTTAAAAAAAGAAAGCAGAGACACTTAAAAGTTAATATATATAATCTTGCTAAGAACTGCAGTAGTGTCAACACCATCTTTTGGCAAATCATATCAAAGGCAGCAGGTAGATCTAAATGATTTAGGATGGACATTCCCCATCTACGATAAGGAGGAGATTACCAATATCAGAGTTTCCATCCCAGATCCAAGCTCAGAACTTGACTGACTGGAGAAGAGGAAATCTGAGGACTCAAGTGCTCACCATCACTGCCCCATTGCAATCTCAGTCAATGTTTCCATGAAGAGAAGACTGTGGGCAGGTCAGTAATTAATTAGAGAGACTATCAACATCAAAATGTGATTTCTTGAGACAAGACCTTAAAATAGCTTCACTAGCACTTGCCCCCAAGAGAGATGCTGAGAATTTCAACCAACAACAGAACCAATAATTCCCAAACAGCCAAGAACAGGTCCTATCTATAGACTTTAACCGTAATTGCCCTAAGTGCTTCCAGAAAGTTAGACCTGAATCTACAGAAAGACTTAGGCATTATAATATTGAACTTTTAGGTGTCTAGAAAACCACAGGAACAGCATTGTGACCTAGAAAGCTTGAGTTAGGCAAAGCAGGGACTTGAACTGGTGGTCTCCCACTTCTTAAATTGAGTACCCTAACCACTTGGTTAAAGGGAAAACCCACTTTACTGCCCCCAGCTGCTTTGTGTAAATCTAGTAACTCTAGGCATGCTTACCAGCTCAGGCCCTGCACATGACTTAGGCCTTGTCTACACTACACAATTAGGTCTACCTATATTAGGTCGACATAAAGGCACCACTGTAATTACTGTGGTTTTTCATGTCCACACTACCCTCCTGCTGGTGGTACGTGTCCTCATCACTCGGCACAGAGCTCCCATCTAGGAACTCTGCAGTGCCAACAGGCAACGTAAGTAACGCAGTGTCTAAACAGACACTGCATTGCCCTAACTACATTGACTAAAGCACTACACCTCTTGTGGAGGTGGAGTTACTAGGTTGGCGTAGTGGGGGACTTCCATTGACGGGTTGAGAGCAATGCTGTACTGTAGACACTTACAACGGTAGGTCATTGTAAACTGCTTTATGTTGACCTAACTGTGTAGAGTAGATCTAATCTTAGGCTGAGGGGAGCCTATCTCCCCCCAGTTGATGGATTAGTCTGGGGTTTAGGCGAGAAATAGGTATTGCAGATGCCTAGAATAAGGCAGCACTATGCATGCCCAGAGGCAAAAACATAAGCACCTATGAAACTTTCACTGCAAAAACTAAGGTGCGGATGAGATTAAGTGGCAGCCAAGCAGAAGTTTGGTGGATTACAGTGGTGCCTAAAAATTAGATTTAAGCACCTAAGCCTAAGGGTTAGGTGCCTTGTGGATCCAAGATCCACTGAGCAAGTACAGCTGAATCTCAAGTAAATATTTGTCCCCACAAGATATTACACTGTCAGTATAAAGGTAGACAGCTCACTTTGGAACCCGGTAATATTATCCACAAAGTAAAAGGAATTCCTCCCACCAGGAAAAAAAAAATCAACTCTGCAACTGACTGGAAGCTACCAAGAATAACTGTTAATACTTAGTATCTATCATCTCATGTGTCTCATGCTTTTAATAGTTTCACATTCATATGGTTGTAAAATCAGATAATGTCTGCAATTCCACACAGTTAGGTCCTGGCAATAGACATGCTAGGCAATGCTAAACTTGAGCGAGGGTCTATGGCAGGGGTGGCCAAACTGTGGCTTTTTCAGTTAAAGTGCAGCTCATGGAGCCCCCTATGCCCTCCTCCCCAATTCTCTGCCTACCAGATTGGGGTGAGGAGCTCAGAGCTTCTGGCCTGTGGCAGGGTGGTAGGGTTAAAGGAGTCTGCCCAGCGGGGGAAGGGAGTCATGGGGAGTCAGTAAGTTTGGCCAGCCCGTTCTATAGTATGAAGGCACCAAAGATACTGCAGAACACACGAAAAATAGAAAGCTGCATTTTCCTCTATCTTTCAACTTGTTCACTTAATTAATATATTTATGGACACTACTGGCTCAATATTTTTATGCCTGCATTTCACTAAGAGATGGGGCACCTGATACGTACCACTTAGATTAAGTTGTTCGAGATCACTCAGTGATGTAACAGATTTGGGAAGGTGACTAATGTAATTATTATTTGCAGTTAAACTGACCAAATGTTTCAGTTCCCCTATGCCTTCTGGAATTTCTTTTAATGCATTGTGAGATATATCCAGCTCTCTGAGGCAAGTCAGTTTAGATAGCTCCTCTGGAAGTTTAGTTAACTGGGAAATAGATAAAATAATTGCTACATTTACTCACTTATTTAATAAATGACAGTAAAGCTGAAAAGGTAATTTTTCCTACTTATAAAATGTTCTATATGTCAGTTCCACCAATAAAAACTCATAATATTCCATTCTGATGGATATTGATTTGTTTTCCAATAAGAATTTTCATGCCAGACATAGAATCCTGCAGAAGAATTTTCTCTAGATAGAATAAAATACTATTTCTATCAATGATAATAACAATTGTATTATGGGACAGTGTCTGCATTGCTGGAACTGCAGGGAGAAAAAATCCTTTGATCATTATTAATGTAATTAAAGAAGCGATTTTGCCTTCTTTAAAGAAACTGAAGAACACATTCTCTCTCATTTGTTT
Organism: Mesoclemmys tuberculata; assembly: GCA_007922155.1. Lineage (NCBI taxonomy): Eukaryota > Metazoa > Chordata > Testudines > Chelidae > Mesoclemmys > Mesoclemmys tuberculata. The sequence continues at coordinate 40,200,506 of ML675603.1, forward strand.
TGCAGCAGGAATTAAAAGAAATATTTACTTTTCTTTTCTTTTTTTTTCCCTTCTGATGGAGCTAATTGCTCTCAGATGTATCAGGTTACCATATTAGTTGAAGATGGAACAGACTTACTAGATCGCTAAGTCTATTCCCCTGGAAGTGAAGGATATAGGCCCATTACAGAAATTATATATAAGGCCCTACTTAACTTGAGATATTGTGGAAATTGCAGATTCTGCAATATTAAGCTTCACTGCAATTTTAACAGTGGGAGCCCTGCCATGTGTGGGGCTGACGATGGGAGGTAGGGCCACCCCAGGGCTGAGAGCAGAAGCCTGGCTGTCAACCTCACATGGCCACTGTCAGCCACAGGCAGCCAACAGTGGGAACCCCCACTGTCAACCACAGGCAGCTGACAGCAGAAAATTGAAAAAAAAAAAAAAAAAAAAAGTAATAATGGACTTTATTACCACAAACAAGATCCTTTATTACTTTTCCACAAATTTCCATGACTTGTCCATAACTCAGCCACAATTTTTTGACAATCATCACGCAATACAAGTAGCGTCTTAGTTATATATACACTTTATCAGAAGAAAGCCCCCTGTAAGAAATCAGATGTTGAAATGCCGATTCAGCAAATTTTGGTGGCAAGAAAGATTAAAATAGCGAATATTCCTTTATGCGTAAACTCTGACAGTCTTTCAGCAGACGATTGTGTGTCCTTACACTGGGTTATGAGAAAGAAGGGATTGCTTCAGAAACAATAAGTGTTTGTTTCAATTTTCATTGGAGGTACAATGTCACAATGCTAACTTCTCTTCAGGACAACTGCTCATTTGCAATTTTAGTCTGAAGAGGAGATAGACAGATTTTTGAGAGGAGAATTTCTTTGTTCTGCTCCTTATCACAAAAGAAACAAGTAGTCCAGAAAATTAAACTGTAGAAGTCTGAGGCAAATTTATCTATTATAAGTAAGTAAAATATGCTATATAACTGTCCTTGCTGAAATGAGTGAGACTTCAGTGATAAATAATGTTATTGTCTAAATTCTGACACACAGAATAGAAATTGTAAGGTTTTGTTCCTTTCACACAGAAGATTCTTGGAGATGGGATTATTTGCAAAATTCTGATTGGTCATTTTGCCTGTCAATATTCATCAGGATAGAAAGCCCATGAACCCATACTGCAAGTGCAAAAGGAGTAGAAAATATTTAGACTACTGTTGACCAACCTGATTCTATTTTTATCAAAATGACAAACTGAGAAGAGATTCCTGAGTTACATAATTGTGAGGTCAGAATCTGACCTAATCTTTCAAAAAAAAAAATTTTCATTGAAAGGACAGTATATACCTTTGCATTACTGAGAATATTTTAAACAATTTATAACCAAAATGTTACAAAAGACATTTTCAGTCAGTAGCTAATTACATTTATGTTACATTTAGCCCCTTTACAAACTGTTTCTGTTCTTTGCTAACTGTAGGTGCATTACAAAAACCTTTTAAAAACCTTACAAAAATTCTATTAATAATTTTCAGTACAGCAATTTGTATGACAACTAGGATTTTTTGCCTAACAAAAACAATATTCTCTTACCTTTAACCCATTTATTTGGCACAACTTGAGTTTCTCCAGTGATGAAAGATGACATATTTCAGATGGAAAAGATACTAACTGACTGCTTGACAAATTTAAATCTTTGATCACTTGCAGATTACAGATATCTGAGGGAATGTCCTGTATTTGATTCTCTGAAAGATCAAGTGTCTGTAGACTCTTTAAATCACACAGTTCTCTGGGAAATGAGACAAATTTGTTGTGGTATAAAAGAAGTACCTGGAGGTACTTCATATTAGATACCGTTTTTGGAATGCTATTTATTTCATTTTCACTTAAATCTAAGTAAATTAGTTTTGTAAGTCTGCACAAGTGTGCAGAAAAAGAGGACAATTTGTTTTTACTTAATTGTAGATGCTCCAAGTTTTCAATAAAAGAAATTTCAGTTATTATTTCTGAAATATAGTTTCCACTGAGGTTTAAGATTTTAAGAGCAACCAGTGCACACAATCCAACTGGAAACTGAGAAAGTTTGTTATAGCTCAAGTCAACTTTAGTTATCTGTATGCAGTTTTTTATTTCAACAGGAATGCAAGTTAATGCATTTCCAGAAGCTTCTATAATTGAGAGGTCTTTAATACGTGATATCTGTTCATCTAGTTTGTCCATTTGATTTCTACTTAAACAAAGTTCCCTTAAATGTTTAAGTTTGTGCATCCTATTAGGAAGTTGTGTTACCTGATTGCCACGAAGAATAAGACGTTCCAGCATTGTACAATTGCAAAGATTCTCTGTAACATTTTTGAATAAATTGTTGGCAAGACTAAGAACTCTAAGTTCTTGCAAATTCTCAACTTTGTCTGAAAGAACTTCCAATTTGTTATCATCCAACCTGAGTTTTTGTAGTTTTGTCAGTTGAAAAAGTTGCACAGGCAAAAATATAAGCTTGTTGTGATTCATTGAAAGTGCTTGTAGTCTCCTGAGCTGTTTAATGTCCTTAGGTAAACTCTGAATCAGATTCCCTGAAATGCTGAGTTTGATTAGATTTGGAAGGTAGCAGACGACCTTTGGGAATATTAAGATCTGATTGGAATCAAGGTTGAGTACACGCAAATTTTTCATGCTAACCATGTTTTCTGGCAACGTTTTCAGATTATTCATAGAAAGGTCTAAAATTTCCAAGGTTTCAAGGCCTTCCAAGGCAGCTGGGAATTTTTCAATGTTATTGTGACTGACAAAAAGCTGCTTAATACTTACAAGCTTTGATAACTCTTTAGGGAGACATGATAACTGGTTGTGACTGATATTCAAAACTGTCAGTTTGTGAAGTAGGGAAATTTCAGGTGGCAATGCTATCAATCCGTTTCTTTCAATGAATAATATTTCCAGATTTGTCAGATTACCTAGATTTTTATGTAAAGTTTTTATTTCATTGTTGTTTAAATGCAAATATTTTAACGTTTGGATTTCAAAAACTACTTGCGGGATTTCCCTTAGTCCTTTAGCATGTAGATTAACCATTAATTCCTCATGTTTTACTTGAGGCAATGTATGTGTTGAGACCTTTTCAGCTATTTCAGGATTCACTACTGACTGTAATTGATTGCTTTTGGCATCTCCTTCAACAAGTTCTTGAGGGATTTGGTTTAGTTCTTCAGCATTTAGATCAGTTGTGATTTCATCATCCCTTGTTTCCTGTAACACACTTGTTGACAATTTTTGAGACACTTCAAGATTTTCTAGAGAGTGTAACATGTCTTTTTCTACACCTGTTTCAGAGACCTTTTGAGGGATTTCCATCAGCCCTTCAGCATTTAGAACAGCTGGGAATTCATCACTCTTTTTTTCAGGCAATATACTTGTTGAGAATACTTCAGCTATTTCAAAATTTTCCACAGATTGTAATGTGTCTCTTTTGGCATCTGTTTCAAAAACTTCTTGGGAGAGTTCCATCATTCCATTGTTATTAAGATCAGCTGTATTTTCATCATCCTGTTTTTCAGGTGACATACTTGTTGATAATCCTTCAGTCATTTTAAGAATCTCAAATGTTTGTAAGATATCTTTACTGGCATCTGCTTCAGGCACTTCATGTGGAATTTCATTCAGTCCTTTGGTATTTAGGCCATTTATGAGTTCATCTTTCTTTTCAAGAGATGTTGCTGATGGTTTTTCAGCCATTTCAAGATTCTCTATTGATTGTAATGAGTCTTTCCTAGCATCACTTTCAGAAACCTCTTTAGAGATTTTGTTCAGCTCTTCAGTATTGCCAGCTGTGACTTCATCCTCCTCCTGCTCCTTCCCACTTGTTGATAAATTTTCAGACATCATGGGATGGATGGTTCATTGATTCATTTCCAGTATCTCTTCAGAAACGGAAAAATTGTAAGTGTGTAAAGTGTGTGAAGCAACATATTCTTTAACATTAAGAGATGGAACTAGTGATTATAACAGAATTTTATAATAATCTAGATTTTTTATGTAAATATGCACCCATCTATTTACTTGGGCAGTTTACTGAAAACTGGATTTGGCTTTAATTCTGATGCTCATCACTTCTTTAGCATAGTACTTTGTCATCTAGATTTATTTGACTAGAATAACAGAAAAATACAACATCTCAAACAACTCTGTATTTGTTCTGTGGGTTTCCAAGATGTCACCAAATCCTGGGATTAAGTTGAGGGGGAACTTGAATTTCCCTTTGTTTTTAAAAAGTAATTAGATAAAAACATTGAGATCGACAAATAATATAAAAAGGAATAAAGGCCAAGCTTTTTTTTTAAATAAGCAGCTAATTTTAGGCTCCTAAATCCATAGTTAAGCACCCAAGTGGCCTGATGTTAAAAATAATGCACATCCAGTGAGTTCCAGAAACTTATTAAAGTGCCTAATATAAATATAGGAGCTTAATTTTAAGATCCTATTTTTGAAAATCTTTGCCAAATATATATCCGTAAAAGCTCTAATCAGAGTCTCTTGAGGTATGTGAGAAAATTCTTATGTACATATGTAAGGATGCATATGGATACATCACATAAAGTGATCTTCAAGTAATTGAGCATGAGACTCACAAAAGGATTCAGGATCCTACACCCCAGACTTGGGCACTTAAGTGTGGGGTATAGGTGCCTAAATCCCAGTTTTAGGCTCCACTGTGATTCACAAAACTCCAACAGACTGCTGTAGACACCTAAACCCGCTCAGTGCGTAACTTTTTAGGGTTAAATATTCCCTAGGTGCCTATATTTTTGCCTCTGAGTATGCATAATGTTGCTTCTCCATATGCCTATCTCTTGCCAAAGCCTTAGAGTGAGTTATAAACCCGAGGGGGGGGAAAAGCATTCATTTGAGCAAGGGGGAATGAACCAGCTGGGTGCCCTAACCACCAGGCTGCAGAATCATTCTCATGCTCATCTTATAGTCTTGCTTTGACTATTTATATTTGTCACAATGGAACAGCTTCAACAGGAGAGACTACAGGAGCCTCATGTTAGAATATCCCATAATTAAGTGGTTAAAATTCTGGGAAACCTCTGTTCAAATTCCTTCCCCTCCCTTTCCCAGTAACAGAAGGCAACTTAATTTGTGTCTGCCACATCCTAGGTGACTGTTCTAGCAACTGAATTAAAAGTCGTAAGGTCAGCACTTTTACTCGTGTGTGTAGAACAAGGCAGATACCGAACTAATCCTCATAAGAAAGTGCTCAGATGTCTAAGACACCTTGCCCTAAGAGGGGGCTCCTGTTTGTGGATTGTTAGCAGAATAGACACCTTGCCTTTAGGTGCCTAACTCCACGAGGGGGAGAGCTTAAGGACACACCCCTATCATCAGCATCTCCCATTGGCTAGTGCCCAGTCTAGCATGCTGACTTTTGAGGATTGCTGTTTAAAGTGCGTATCTCTTTCTCTTCCCATTCATTAGGAGTTTAGGTGCCCAACTCAAGCTTTGTGTATCCCAATATTGTTCCTCTGATTTCCTAAGCATAAAAATAAGGCTTTGCTACACTCGGCATCACAATGCATACATTCTTTGGTGGATCTGGTCCTAAGTCTCTTTGTGAATCTAGCTCTGAGAGAATTTAGATATAACTCATTACCCTGGCAATAAATTGGTTTTAAAATTAATCTGATCCTGTTCCCCTAATGCAGTCAAAATGCCCATAGGAGCAGCCAGCAGTAAGTGAATCACAGTTCTCTGATTAGTATCGCAATTGTTTTACATGTTTATGATACAGGGAGTATACTTTTGGAAAGGGTTGGTTTATTCCAGGGTTTAGCGCTTTATACAAAGCTTTCTGGAGCACAGAGCAGTAGAGTTTCCCAGCGAGGGCCATGTGCTGCCCTCTTTCCACAGGTGACACTCCCCGCGTCACACACATGGAGGGGGGACTATTTGGTCATCTAGTAAACATGGTGGAGGCCAACACAGCCGTGCTCCCTAAAGTAACCAGCTAAAGCACTGGTGTGCCATCAGGCCTGAGCAGGTGTGCCAGGGAATTTCCTGAAAAACGACTTGAGCTCTGAGTTGGCTCATGAATATCCATGAGTTCATTTGGAGACTATAGGGTGGCGTGCCTCAAAATAATTAAATGGTATCAGGGTGTGCCATGGCAGAGAAAAGTTTGGGAACCGCTGAGCTAAAGGCTTTGCTGGGCCTAGGGGCAGGGGCCACTCCTGAGACAGGCTCTTCCACAGCCCCACAACTCCCCCGGCAGCGGCTCCCGCTTCACCCTAGGAGCCCGCACTGCTCCCGTCCCAGTCCTGCCCTCGTGCCCCGCCTTCCCCAGGACAGCTCCAACTCTCCCCGGCCGTCCCGTCGCGGGCCACGGCGCTGCCCCTGCCAGCTCTGGGACCGTACAGCAGCCCGCCCCGGCCGAAGACCGCTACCGCGAGCCCCGGCGGCGCGAGGCGTAGCAGCGCGGCGCGAGCCGCGAGGAAGCAGCGGCGGCGGCGAGCAGGCGCGGCCACGACGCACCCGCCTCAGGAGCAAGCGGCAGCTCAGCGGCTTCCCGTAGCCATGACAACAGGAAGACACTCGCTGGGGCGGGGACGAGTCTTGCGCATGCGCCGAGCGGCACCGCCAAAGACCGAACTCGGAGGCGTCGGGCCTGCAGTCGGCTGGCGATCACGTGGGGGGAGGGGCGGAGTAGGCAAGGCCATAGGCGGCGGGGCAGTGATGTGCTCGATGCCGTGCCGCGCTGGTTCTGCTGTCGTTACAGCCGCCTCCCCCCGCTTAGACATGCCCTCGGCGGCACGCACGTGTTTGTCCCAGGCGATGGGGTATGAAAGGGGGAGATTAAATCCCCCCCGGCAAGAGTCCCGCCCTTTTTATTGATATTTTGCAGACCTCGGGGCTCTGAAAGGAGAAATCCAAGTATCAGATTGCATTACAGCACCGACCGCTTTGCGGGGTCCCCCTGTACGGCAGCCCCAGCTGAAGCGAAGCGTGCAGCGAGGGGGAAGAGCCCTTTTAGTGAAAAACACCTGCCTGTATTTTCTGAGCACAAACGAGGGACGCAGAACTTTACTAAATGAAAGCAATGAACTCCCAGTGAAAAAAGTTGCTGCAGTTGAGGGCTAATTTCTTTTATGTAAAATAATGAAGAGACATGCATTTAAAAGTATACACAAAAACCTAGCAGGTTAGGGTTGGAAGGGAGGTAAGGAGGCCATCCGCAGGGCCAACCCCAACTAATGCAGGTGTTTGCTTCTTCAGTTCCACTGGCATCCTCTTTTTCTCCAACTTCCTTGTGCAGCTGGTTGGGGGGAAAAGTGATATCCACACAACTTGTCTTTTTTCCACAAAAAAGTTGCAAAATTAAATTTTTCATCCAGCTTGGTCTGGTTACTCCTCAGAGCAGATGAGCAGTGAACTAATCTGAGAAGGAAATTGAATTTCTTGTGGATTTGGTAGTCAGAACATTCAAACATTTTCATGACACTGCTGCAAGTTCCCAGGATTTCAGTAAATCCTGCTTTATTTGCAATTCCTTAGTTGTGAAAAGAGTCTTCCTAAGGTGTTGCTTATAAGGATAGTTAATGTAAACACAAGTGGCATAATCTTGTAAATAAGATACAATATAAATGTACAGACACTGATAAGGGTTCACACTAATTGAGAAAAGAGTTGTCTGTAGTTCTGACTATAGTTCAATTACAATCCCTGGAGGGACTAAAACTGATTTGAGGTAAAAATTAATAACACTACAAAAATGTTTTATATTTATCTTTACTGAAATAATCAAGTCTTATTTCAGCATCACATCTACCCATATGATAGCAACCAGCACGAAATAATTCACATAACCACAGAACATTTCCAGACTGATAAATCAATGTTTTCTGCTTGCCCATATATAACTAGGATTTGGATCTGGTCCCAGTTAAATTAATGGAAAGCCTCCCACTGATTTAAGTGTGAATTGGATTGGGCATAAGATTTGTTATAGCTCCTTGACAGATTTAATACAAAAGTAAGATCATGTGGAAATAGCTCATTACCTTGGCAATAGTACCATGTCTGACCACTGTGAATATTGGAACTGTCTATTGTATTGTGTCTACACAGCAAATGGTTATTGTATGAATGGTATACACTGATAATTTGAACATGAAATTGCCTGTTAGTATTTTTTGCTAGTCTGAAAAATATAAGATATCCTCATGTAATGGTTTGCAGGATCCAAACACCATGTGTAATGTAGATCTTTGTTGGGTTTGCTGGCTTTTGTCATAGTTCATCAGATTAAATAGGTGTTGAATATGCTGATGAATGCCAATGTCATAATGGGCTATTGACATTACTATGTTTAACATACTTAGCATAATATTGTAATAAAGCATATACGGTATCTATAATTCTCACATGCACTATTATATGGTAGCAACAGATTTAAGTGCGACAACCAGCAGATAGAATAGCTAATTCTCTAAGGATTATAGCCAACAATGAAGCAACATTGCCTCATTGCACTGTCAAAATTCACACAAATCCAATATAAATGTATAATCATCTAGGAATCAGCTACGAAAAGGTGACAAGACAGCAATTTGTCATTCATGTATATGTAATGTAACTGCATCACATAGATACTTCCATTTTAATTTTTTTTTATACCACTATAGTTTCCTTACAATGCTTATGTATATACTGATAATGCCTTTGTACCCACTTTCCTTTTATGGTAAAAAGCTTCCTTGCAATCCTCTTGCTAACTTTACAAAATATGAGAACTAGCCTAAGCCTTCTTACAAGAAAAATTGATCAGCAGGATATTACATTGATTGCAAATGAAGATTATAGATCAATAAATAACATTTTACCACCACAGATGTTTAATGTTGCTAGGAATTTGATTAATTACATTCTTCATGATGCTATAATTGTGTCTGATTCAGAGTTTACAATGCATTCAATTAATTTTCAGTTAAGAGAGCTTGACAAAAGCTCAGAATCAAGACAGCACTCACTGCATGACAAAAATTCGCCCCCTGTAAGTTATAAGTTCAATGTACAATGCTGGCACTAAAATTTTAGGCCAGGTTTTTAAAAATGTTGACCTGGAGCTGTTTGGTGCTTAGCTTAGCTTTTATAAAAGTCAGGTAACTTATTTAGGTACCGAAATAAGGATGTAGGAACCTTACTTTAGGTCCCTGTAGGCTGCTGGACCTCTGTGACAGTCTGTAGCTCTTGGCCCTCATATAGGGCAGAGCTGGTAAGGAGTTCACAAGCCCCGCCTTCCAACAGGTGGGGTGGGCAAGCAGTCTATTGTCCCTGGCCCTCAGGCAGGGCAGGGCAGGCAAAGCAGTCTATAGCCCCTGGCCTTCCCACAGGCAGGGGTAGCAAGTAGTCTGGTGCCCCCAGCCCTCAGACAGGGCACGGCAGGCAAAGCCATTTACAGCCCCCAGCCCTCAAGTCAGACAGGGCTGATGCAGTAGTCAGTGGCCCCAGACCCTCAAGCGGGTGGGGCAGGTAAGCCATTTACAGCCCCCGGCCCTCAAGGCAGACAGGGCTGATGCAGTAGTCAGTGGCCCCAGACCCTCAAGCGGGTGGGGCAGGTAAGCCATTTACAGCCCCCGGCCCGCAAGGCAGGCGGGGCTGGTGAAGTAGTCAGTAGCCCCCGGCATTCCAACAGGCGGGGCGAGCAAAGCAGTCTACAGCCCCCAGCCTCCAAGCCGGGCAGGGCTGGTGAAGAAGTCTACAGTCCCCAGCCCTCAAGTGAGTGGGGCATGCAAAATAGTCTAAAGCCCCCAGCCTTATTGGCAGGCAGGGCTGGCAAAGCTTGGTAGCTTTTGGGCAGTCAGAGGAAGCCAACCACCAGGGATGGTTAGGAAGTAGGGAGGGGGATGCAGGCACACTCGGCTCCACTGCGTCCCTGCCCAAGGCCCTATCAGTGACAAAGCATTTTGCCATTGGGTCAGTGGGGATCCAGCTGCAACACGCTGACTGCTTTGGCAATGTACTCAGCCACTTTCTAGTCGGCTGTCCCTGGGCTACTTCCTCCCAGTCCCTGAGTACCTGCATCCAGGTGTCTCCTTCCGGGTCACTGGCGAGTGGGCATCCTCCAAGTCCTTCACTATTGACCAGTGGCAGAAACTCCTCAAAGTCATCAGCGGAAGGCAGCTCCTCCAGGGTCCCAGGGGTTCCTCGGATTCATGAGGCCCAATCCACTCCTGTGGGCTCCCTATGTCAGGCAGCTCCTCCAGGTCCAGGCCAGTCTCGGGGTTTCTCCCACCCGGTGGGCTCTGGTAGCTGCTCCCAGCTACAAGGATCCAGCAGCCCTACCCAGTCACTCAGACCCAGCAATCCAGGCAGGGTTTGGAGGCTCCGGTTGGTGGGGTGGTTGCTATAGACAGCCACAGGAGGGTCAGGCCTAGACCACAGCCTCTGGGAAGACACATCTATCTGCTTGGCCAAACTTTTATACTTCCCTCCCCGGCGCTGGCTCCGCCCCTCTGCTTCTGGGTGGTTTGGCCTGCAAGGCCTGGTTCTGTCCAGAAGGGGCATTGCGACCCTTCCTCGGGCCCAGGCTCTGAGGAAGGCCCCAGCCCCTTGTTAGACACTCCCCCGTCAAGTCCAGCTCCCGGTCTCCGGGACTGGCCTGTGCCCCTTCCCCTAAGCGGGACAAGGCATCCACATTGGTGTGCTCTTTATCTTTATCTGTTGAATGGTAAAGATGAAGGGTTGTAGGGTGAGGTACTAGTGCATTACCTGGGCGTTAGTCTCCTTCATTTGGTGGAGCCAGAGGAGGGGTGTGTGGTCTGTGATCACAACAAATGGGCTGCCAAGGAAGTAATACTGAAGGGCCTCCAGTGCCCACTTTATGGTCAGCGCCTTTTTCGATGGTCGCATATCTCTGCAGGTGCGGAAGTGGGAACAGCCCCCCTTCAGCCTCCTGCACCCTCTGCCCATCATGAAGGGCTGACCTGGCACCCTCCCCCCACCCAGGCCAGGGGGTGAGGCCGCCTTCCATCTGAACTGGTGTTGGGCTGCGTGACTGGAGCAGTGGGTAAGTGTTGTGGGGGGACCCACCGGGCTGGACCTTTGCAACAGGGGCAGTGGGTGCAGGAGGCTCTGAGAAGCACCCCTCAGCACCTCTCCTTTGCATTGTGAAGGGCCGAACCACCCCCCCTCCCCAGGCTGGAGGGTGGGGTGAGGCCACCCCATCCAAGCTGGCGCCGGGATGCAGGGGGAGAGGCAAGCGCTGTGTGCCGCGTAAGTGTGTGCAAGTGGAGCAAAGACAAGCCTGCATTTGTGCTCCCTCTGCGCCTCACGCTCCCCTGCAGGTACAGACCCCTCATCCCAGAGCAGGTGGGGGGCAACGGCAGGACCCCTCCTGCCCTGCACGGGGGGGGGGCGGGTGAGATCTGGGAGGGGGCACAAATGTAGGCTTGGCCTGTGAGCGTTGGAGACCCTCCATACGTCACTGGAGCTGCCTAATCTAGCCAATGGGAGCTGCTGATGAGAAGTGTCTGAAGTCCTTCCTTTTTCTCAGAGGTAGACACCTAAAGCTGGGCTGCAGGGAAAGACCTCTCTCTTTCTGCTTGCAATCTGAAACTGGGAACCCATCTCCAAGGCTGAGGCAGCTTGGGTGCCTAATTTGTTTTTTGTAAGAATGAGTTAGACACCTATCTCAACCCACACAAAGCAGCCAGAGGAGGAGGAGACAATTATGGTGATGGTGCCACCCACCCTATAACTTTTAGCTCCCTGGTTAGAGAATTCAGCAAGGATATGGGAGACCCAGGTTCAATTCCCCCCCTCTGCTACAGGAAGAAGAAAAGATTTGAACAGGGGTCTCCTACCTCTAAAGGGAATGCCATAACCACTGAGCTATGGGATATTCTCATGTAAAGCTCCCTCAGTCTCTCCTGAGGAAGCTGTTCCACTTTGGATAAATAATTAGTCATTTGAGCTGGGAGGGTGGATCCTTGGTCTCTTGCCTCCCAAGTGGATACCCTAACCACCACACTAACAGTCATTATTTCTCTCTCTCTCTCTTTCTCTGAACCAATGACTATTTAAAGCTGTAAATAAGTGTTTTAAGTCAGAGTGAAGGATCCCTGTGTTGTCACATCATTTACCAAGATATTTGGAAATGGCTCATTAACATGTAGTTCATATATTTTTAAGGCCAGAAAGAATCATTATGATAGTCTGCATAAAATAGGTCATAGAACTTCAGCAGTAATTTCTGCATCAAGCTTTTATGCTCTATCACAACCTGAAGTTATTTTTCAGAAAGACATCCAATCCTGATTTCAAGGGTGAAGGCTTGACTGCATTGTAGTCAATGGAAGTTTTGCCATTAACATTAGCGAGGCAAGGATTTCACTGAAAGTTTTCAAGTGACAGAATCCACCACATCTCTTGGTAAATTGTTCCACTGGTTAATTACCCTCACTGTTAAAAATTTGCACCTTATTTCTAATCTGAATTTGTCTTAGCTTCAACTTCCAATATGGTCTTTGTCTTTGACTAAAGAGCCTTCTATCATCAAATCTTCACTTCATGTAGGTACTTCTAGACTGTGATCAACTTGCTTCAACCTTAGGGTAACCAGATCACAACAGTGAAATATCAGGACAGATGGGAGTGGGGTGATATACCGTATCATACTTAAACTCATAAACATAAAAATACATTGTTATTAACAGTCAGGGTATATGCATAACCTCTACAATAACGATATAACATTGCTAACCAATATTCTGTAAATGTAAATTGATAATTAACCCATTGTATTAATCAAAAACCACTTTTTTTATTCTTATCTTGTTTTCATTTGATAACTCACCAAGACATAATTACACATTAAAACACCATTAAAATGGTAATTAATGCTGAGTAGTTTTAATCCATATTTAACCAGATTTGTTTGTATGCTAAACAAGTAACATGGGCAAAGGGTGTGGCTTTTTATTCAGTCAATAAATCAGCTTCAGAATTTGCCTACCTGTCAGACGCGCCAGCAATTAGTCTTGTACTTCTTTGATGACTTTGCCATAGTCATGATTTGCTTCTGAGCAATCACAAAGCTGTTAAAGACCTTGCAACTCAACTGGGAATTCATTTTGAAAAAGGTTTCATACCGCACCAAGTCTATGCTGCTTTGATTCCAGACATTGATCCACGCACCTTTCATGATTGAAAATCCATGCACTGTGTATGCTTTGCTGATTGGTATACAGAGCACATACGACACTAGCTCTGTCACGTTCAGGAATTCAGTGCTACCATCCTTGTTTCTCAGCACTTGAGACCAGCGTTCCCCAACTGAATAAATGCCAGGCTTCAACTTGGAATTGTCTTTGATGATACAGTACTCATCATAGAGCTGATCAAGATTCACTGTTTTCTGTAGGTTTACTGTTGTCACAGCCGCAGACAGATCCCTATGTTTCAATTCCCTATTAATGTTGATGTTCAAGCACTGGATATTGAACAAGTAGCCAGTTGTTGAAAAATCAAATCATTTCTCCAGATATTGGACTGACATATCATAAAATGTCATGAAGTCTTTCCGGAGACATTCAGCATTGACAAGCAGCATCTCAGTTCATGCATTTTCAACTTTGAAGCCAAAGAAATTGTCTGTAGTGGTATTTGGGTAACATTGGCTCGCTGACCCCTCCTTAGTCAAGGACAAATCTTCCTAGGAGAGGGACAGCCGGTCGTAACCCGTTTTAAGTAGTTTAACAATGATTCGGCATTTCGCCATTGTGTACGTGACCTGCAGGCTGACCAAAGGGCGGTGGATATTTTACTTCAAAGAATTAGCATGTGCCTAGCTAATCAAGCTTGTGTAATCAGTAGAAGATAATAAATAGCACGGTGCTGGGGGGGGGAGAGACAGAAGAAGCCCCTGCACCCGCTTTGCAACTCTTTCTGTCTCCTGTCAATTGATTTCCCTTCAATTGTCATTCTTCCATTACTGAAGTTTAATTCTCAGAATATTCATTATGGCATACAGTTCACATGCTGTCACACTCTCATTTTCTAAACAGAACACAGTATCGTTAAAGACTATCAGGACATTCTGGAGGAAAAACAGATGAATCTCAACTTTGCTAGGCCCTCAACTTCTTCACTATTTTCCATGTCGGAGAACAGCAACCATAGCGATTTTGGACATTCATCGCTGCCCAGAGAAACTAAGTAGCTCTTAACAGCCTGCCATGTATTTACAAGCCAGTTTACAGCTTGGAAAAGACTCAACCAATGTGTTGGAACATGGCACAGTAAAGTGGCATCCTCCATATCCACAAAGTCAAACATATCCCTCAGTGCTGCTACTCCCTTAGCAGAACTACTGAAATGATTGAACATCTTAATCACCAAAATCTCAATGTCAACTTGCAGGGTATTGCTAGCATGTTTCATGGCGCTGTGCGCAAAATAGGCCGGGCAGTTTGCAGGCAAAATATTTTGTTTTTTTTAAATTCTGGTACACTGATTGTCGCTTTCCATAATTCATGTTTGCATTATCAGCGCACCAGGAAGACACTTTGTTCAGGTCTAGTTTGTGTGTTGTAAGTTTTTCAAGTAACGTGTTGCTTATTGCCTCTGCAGTCTCTACACTTTTCTCATAGAAGTCTAACAGTTTATCTTGGACCCCATGTTCAGCTATCCAGTAATCTCAGTGATAAGGGGTAAGTTTTCAAGGTGCCCTTGTTAGATGCGTCTGTGGCAACTGAGAAATAGGCACCGTCTGGCTTGTTGAGATCTTTTAAAAGTTCTGTCAAGAGTGGCGACAGCACATTTTTGATCAATGCCTCTGTTTTAGTCTAGCCCAGGGGTCAGCCACCCGTGGCTCCCGAGCCGCATGCGGCTCTTCAGCCGTGGCGAGCCGCGGCTCCAGAGCCGCATGCGGCTGTTCAGCTGCGGTGAGCCGCGGCTCCGGAGCCGCATGCGGCTGTTCAGCCGTGGCGAGCCTAGTGACTAGGGGACCAGAGCAAAAATTCTTCCCATGTCCAAAGTAGGGCCCCACGCTCCAGCTCTGCTGCCGAAATTGACAAGGGACAGTCAATTTCACGGCGGAGGGTGGTCTGAAGTGCTGAAGTGCTGGCTGCTGGGGTGCAGTGTGTTGGGTGCTGTGTGCGGCCCATGAGTAAAAAAGTTTGCCCACCCCTGGTCTAGCCAAAGCTGACGTGCTTTGCAATCATTGAATCTGGATATAAAGTAGGTGCAAGTTTAAGTTCACAGTCACACGAACGATAGGAGTGTGGTACACTTGAATTAGCTAAGCAACAATAACCTGGTTATTGAAGGATTCAACTAGCCTACTGAAAAAATTAGAGACAGGGTATTGCTCTTGTGAGTCTCGGTGTTTTGGTCATGATTTTTTGAATCAGCATGATGCTTATCGTCAGACTCACTGCTATCAGAAATGATGAATTCCTTCCTGCATGCTTTACAAAAGACTCTTGAATCACATTCATACGATTTCCAAACCCAGATGTGTTTTCTCATTCTGTCCTGTATCTGCACTATGTTTTTTGTTAGTTGGCTCCTCCTCATTTGCTGTTGCTATTTCAGGGTTTATAACTGAAGATGGTTAGCTAGCAACTTGAAAGAACTGCAGTCTCTGAATGCATATATATGTTATTACATGACCACTGTAATTTGTGCTACAGTATGCACTATGGTTCAGAAGTGCAATGTCAACTACATATTCCTACTTTAAATTGTGTTACACCAGAGAAATACTCCAAAATTCCCAGGAGATAACAGGGCACACTCAGGTAAGGATTTAACAAATAGGACAGCCCAAACTGACTTTTCTATTTCACTACCAAGTTTTAAATTTTGCCTGAATATTGGGACAAATGGCATCCTGCTTTTATATCAGTTGGGACACAGGACAAAGGGTTAAATATTGGGACAGTTCCTATTTTATCAGGATATCTGGTCACCCTACTCAACCTTCTCTTAGATAAAGTACATAGATTGAACTTCTTAAGTCTCTCAGTAGAAAGGGATGTTTTCCAGACCTCAAATTAGTCTTATAGCTCTTCTGAATTTTTAAAATTTGTCTACATTCCTATAGTCTTACTATTTCTGTATGCAGAAGTAATATTACCTCATTTCTGCTAGTCATCTCTCTGTTTACATATGCAAGGATCGTATTTGTCCTCCTGTCCACAGATTGTAACTGGAGTTCATGTTTAGTTGGTTATCCATCATGACTCTCTAAAGTCCTTTTCGGAGTCACTGCTTTCCAGGATATAGTTCCCCATCCTGTAAGTGTAATCATCATTTTTTGTTCTGAGATGCATGACCTTGCAATCTGAGTGTATTAAAGCATGTGGTGTTTGAATAAGCCCAATTTACTATGTGATTAATTGCTTTCTCTGAGTGACCTCATTATTTACCTCTGCACCAATCTGATTCATCTGCAAACTTTACCAATAATAACATATTTATTTCAGATCATTGATAAAAATATCAAATGTCATTATTATATGTATTACCACAGTGCCTAGGAACCCTACTCATGGACCAGGACTCCATTGTGTTGTACAAACACAGAACAGAAAGATGGTCTTTGCCTCAAGCAGCTTACAATCTAAGTATAAAACAAAACCAAACAGATAGATATGGACAGATGGGAGAGTCCTAGTAAACAATGAGACAATATTGGTCAGCATGGTAGGCCGTGGTCTCTGCACACTAGCAGTCTAACTATTGTCAGGTTTTTTGTAGGCATCATAGCAAAGGAGAGTTCTAAAGAGGGATATGGAGGATAATGAGGTAGCTATATAAATATTTATAGGAAGTGCCTTCAAGTGCACAGGGCAGCAAAGGAGAAAGCACAGCGATGTCTGTTTGAAAATGTAGTAAGCAGGTATTGGAGGCTGGCATCAGAGACAAGCATTGATAGCTTGAACGTGAATGAGAGATGACAGGTAGGGTGGGGATTAGCTGCAAAGGCCCTTACAAGTGAATACAAACAGCTTATATTTGATGCAATGCATAGGAAGCCAGTGGAGCGATTCAAAGCGATGGGCTAGGAAAATGATCTTTGCAGCACCATTCTGACTGGACACGAGAGGAGCAAGATTACATTTGTCACGATCAGAGAGAAAGATGTTGCAGAACTGAGATGTGAGATGATGAGAACTTGTACCAGTGTTTTAGCTGCATGGATGGATAGGAAATAGCATGTCACTGCTAGTCTGTTTGTACAGTTACAATGTATTACAGGATGAGCAGAGGGAGGCTCCCAAACAACTTCTGAATATGAGAAATAGTGGCAGTATCTAGTTCTCTGAAAATAGCACGCATTGCTTTAAGTTACTCAATATTTATATGGAAACAAAAAATGCATCTTTCATCTTGGTTGGGATATTTAAAAAGTAGTAAACTTGGTCAATTTTGCAAACAAGCCATTTATTAGATCGTAATAATAAATAATATATAACAGTAAAGTATATTAATTTTATTTTTAAATATGCAACTGACACTTATTTCTATGTACAGTTTGTAACAGTATACACTTCTAGTTTCCTAACAAGTGCATGTTATAAAAACGTATATGCTGATATTAAAGTCAAGTGATAGATGAGAATTAAATTATCATCTGCTATACCATTCACTTCAGATAAAAGGCAATACAATCAATCCAAAAAAGATTTACAAGTAACTGCATGCCAATGAAGCTCATGTAGCATAGGTACACCTTTAAAGAAAGTTCTATAGCACAGACATTTTCCTGCATGCATTTTAAAAAATTGCCCAGAGTACTTTATAATTTGTTAAAATGTACTGATTTTGGGTTTCAGAAAAGTTTTATGCAAAGATGAAAGTATTGCAAAGTGCAACAGTGCCTGGCATTGAATTCTTTAACTTTCATTTTAGAGATGAGTGCGAATATTTAACTTTACCACAAAATAATGCACATGGGTTTAGCCACACAATTCCCATTAAAGTCAGTGATAGTTGAAGTAAAAACCTGACACCACCACCTTGAAAATTCAGAGGCTAGTATAACAGGGTAGTATTTTGTGGTACAAACATATATTTCAGGTTCCATTTGATGATTTAAATGTTCATACCATACTGTTCATAAAAATAACCTAATTACTATACAATAGGAAGATTAAAATATGTAACAGTTTTATTTTAATTACTGTCATGCTAAGCAAATGTACATTTGCTTGTTTAGGGCAGATTTTTTCTGGTCCTAAGTGTCCTTTAAATTTTATGGTTTCCAGACTTCTTAAATATTATGAAAAGAAAATGATTATTCCGTCATAGTCCATTCATTAGATTATATTGGGGCCTGCTCCTGCTCTCACTGACTCTAGTGGGAGCAGAATGGAATCCCTCAGTAAACTGCTCTATGGATGCCCAGTTTCTATCTCTGCACTGCAAATTCCCAATCCTGCAAATCCTCCACCCTATGGAGTCCCAACAAAGCCATGTAAAACATAAGCACGAAAACTCAATTCTTGGGAACAAATCAATTTCCTACTACAAAAGCATTACTTAATCTAACCTGTTGCAATCCAGTAACTATTATGTACACAACTTTTTTAAATATAAACCTGTTGCAAACCCGTAATTATTATGTAAGCTTTTCTGATACCATCAATAAGGGAGGTATTTTATGAGCTTCATTTTTATAGACAAAAATGCTAAGGATTGCATTGCAAAAGTAATAATCTAATAGTTTAAAAACATTACATATTCTAAACATTTAAACTGCTCCTGAAAAGACTTTAAAACATATTTTCTGATAGCTGTCCTCAGGTAATATTCTAAAATGATACTGGGTATGTAAGAAAAAATTTAAACTTAAAATTAAGTCAAGTCTTAACTATAAGATGTATTGAACACCAAATTAAAAACAGAGAAATCAACAAGATCATTCAGCAGACTCCATGGTCTTCTAATTAAGGTGGAGCAGAATATTATTTAATATATCTGGGACTACCTTTGGCACAGCCTCCTAAGAAAGCAGGTAAAATTAACCTTTGTCTATTAAAGGTTGTTACTTGTACAAGTTTCACTGCATTCTACAGCATCAGAAGTAGATTAATAACAGGTATATTGGGGACTGGTTTAAGGCACTGCGAATCCTCCATAATCTGTTGGGAACAAAAGTACACTTTATTTTTTTGGTCCACATTTGTTTTATTTGGCATATCCCTTTTCATCTCAATATCTTTGTTCTCATGGTTTAGCTAAAAATTGGAATAGCTTATATGGAAGAAAATCTCTTTATAAAAATAGATGTGTTACATACATACTTTAAAAAAATAGCCCATGAAGCTTCTGTACAAAGTCTATACAAATTTCACAACATAGTTCATTCTGAAAAACTTTCATGCACATGAAAGTCTTCTATTTTTATGAAAACAAAAGTTACTTCTGCTTAATCACAAAACGCTGTTGCATAACCACTGTCCATCGCTGTTACTCATTTCGTTCAGTTGACATTAACTGGCTGTTTAATTTCATCAGCAATTTTACAACAAGACCTGCCTACATATAGGGGAAAAATGAAAATGTTATATCAGTTTTTCCAGTAATCATACCCCCTCCAACCTACTTACATATAATCAAATTTATTCACCTCTATTACTAACACTAGTTTAGATGATTAAACCTGAATTTTAGAAATCCATTTCACTTGCCACTATTTATGCTGTTTGTGTTTTATTTTTCACAGTGAAATGAAAATCCGTGAAGTAACCTTTACTTTAGCTCTTTTCACTTTCAGTCTTGTTTGCTTTCAGATTCTCAGTGGGGTAGTGTCTGAGTTGCAAAGTATGGAGAAATGTTTTAAAAACAGTGTATATTGGAATTTAAAATTAACACAAACATTTTTATTGCTTTTACGCTTTGCAAGGAGTTGTTTTTTCTGGATCAAATGTGATTTATAGTCACCTTCTTCTAATATTATCAGTATAAGATTTCTCAGGATTAGTGGCACCAGCTTGAATGCCACAGTAGTTGGTGTGACTGCAACAACAAATTATTTTATAGCACAGGTGTATTATTAGGGAATGAGGGAGAAAAAGAACTATAATTATTCCTAGCCCCGAACCTCTCTCGTATCTCAAGAGACACCTATTTTCAAGTACTGCATCAACCTCTTTCTCCTCCCCTTAATACTAGATATGCAAAGGGATGGAAACTCTATGGTTACTGCTGCTGAAGTATATAAGACACCCAAATCTGTAATTTCTTCACGAAATTCTCTAATTAGCTGTGTGTGTTCAAGCAAGTTTTCTCAACCTGACTCCACTCAAAGTGTTACTCAATAACAACACTGCAGCATAGACAAAGTTAATTTATTCCATCAGTTGCTACACAGTAACTTTGTAACATTGGTTTCAAAGCTCTTTATTTCACTTAGCCCCAAACTCTGCTACTTTACTAATGCAATTACCAGCTCTCATGATTATATCGTGACTCTCATGGTACTTGATATTTTTCTTAAAACCACAATATTGGATTCATGTAATTAGGCAAGATACAAAGTTTAAAACTTTCATTTAATTTTTTTTCTAACCTTCAAAGTTGCAGAGAAATTATAGATAACCCCAAAGGCTCAAATACCAGAAACCAAATAAAAACCACCCAAATCTCTCATTATAAAATAATCTGATTTTTAATTCAATCAGTTTTGATGGCCCGACATATGATAGATGAATACTTATAAAATCATAGAAATGTAGAGCTGGAGGGAACTTGAGAAGTCATCAAGTCCAGCCCTCTGTGCTGAGGTAGGACCAAATAAACCTAGACCACCCCTGACAGGTGTTTGTCCAACCTGTTCTTAAAAACTTCCAATAATGGAGATTACCATCTTCCCTTAGAAGCCCTATTCCAGTGGTTTACTGCCTTTATAGTTAGACATTTTTTTTCTAATATCTAACCTAAATCTCTCTTGCTGCAGATTAAGCCCATTAACTCCTGTCCTACTTTCTGTGGACATGGAGAACAATTGATAACAGTTCTTTTTATAACCATCTTCAAATATGTTAAGGGCTGGTATTAGGTCCTCCCTCAATATTTTCTTAAGACTAAACACACCCAGTTTTTTTTTACCTTTGTTCATAGGTCAGGTTTTCTAAATCTTTTATCATTTTTGTTGTTCTCCTCTGGACTCTTTTCAGTTTGTTCACATCTTTTCCTAAACTGTTCTGCTCAGAATGGGACACCGTACTCAGGCTGAGTCCTCACGAGTGCCGAGTAGAGCAGAACAATTGCCCTATATATGCCACTTCTGTTAATACACCACAGAATGATATTAGCCTTTGTTGCAACTGCATCACACTGTTGACTCTCATTCAATTTGGGATCCACTATAACCCCTGATCCTTTTCATCGGCACCACCACTTATTCCCCATTTTGTAGCTGTGCATTCAATTTTTCTTTCCTAAGTGAAGTATTTTGCACTTATCTTTACCGAATGTCATCTAGCTGACTTCAGATCCATTCTCCAATTTGTCAAGGTTGTTTCGAATTTTAATCCTGTCCTCCAAGGTTATTGCACAGCCCACCCTGATATCATCTGCAAATTTTATATGCATACTCTCCACTCCATTATCCAAATCTAAGAAAATATTGAATAGTATCCGATCTAAGACAGACCTCTGCAGGATCCTACTAGATATGCCCTCCCAGTCTGGCAGTGAACCACTGATAACTACTTTTTGAGTATGTTCTTTTGACCAGTTGTGCACTCACCTTACAGTAATTTCCTATAGACATTTCCCTAGTTTGCATATAAGAATGTCATATAGGATTATGTCAAAAGTCTTACTAAAAATCACGATATATCATGTGTACTGCTACCTCCCTACCTGCTATGCCAATAACTCTGTCAGAGAAGGAAGTTAGGTTGGTCTGGCATGATTTGTTCGTGACAAATCCATGTTGGCAGTTCCTTATTACTCTATTATGCTCTAGGTGCTTACAAATTGATTAATAATTTGTGCCACTATCTTTCCAGTTATTGCAGTTAGGCTGATTGGTCTATAATTCCCTGGGTCCTCTTTGAGTCCTTTTTGAAGACAGATACTATAACTGCTGGGACCTCATTTGTCCTCCAAGAGTTCTCAAAGATAATTATGATTCAGCTTATGGTTGGCAGTATTATACTTATTGAGAAGTTCCTTGAGGCATAAGAAGTCAGGGCAGTAGTTTGAAATAGTGACTCTTCAAGAGAAAAGTCTTTTCTATAAGTATATAAAAGTGATGAGTTTAGCTAGCAAAGAAAGGTAACCATGGATAAAAAAGAACAAATAACCAATTGTGTGCCAAGAAAGCTACACATATAGTAAGGATCTAGCTGACAAACAGGATTTTACAGGGGTCTTTCAAGCCCTGCAAGGACACAAAATTTGTATCCACATCCAATTCACAAACATGGCCACAGATATTTGCATCCATGGATGTGGATATAAAGTAGATATCTGCAGATTTGCAGGGACCTAGATATAAAATTTGGATCCGCATCCATCCATGATCTGCAAACATGGTCTGTGGATATTTGCAGATTTGCAGGACTCTAGAGATCTTGTCTGCTTAGGCTTCTTGATACATAAAGTAAATTTTTCAAAATAAAATAAAAAATCCTAGACTGAAGTCAGCAACATTACACCAAACATCTTCTCCCCCCTTTCCCCTGCCTTAGAGTTCTATTTACATTTATTTTTACTGGATTCAGGAAGAGTTACAGATTGCCTCTGATACAACAAGCTTTGCACAAGAACATAAAAATGACCATACTGACTCAAACCAATGGTCCACCTAGCCCAGTATCCTGACTTACAATAGTGGCCAGTACCAGATGCTTCGAGTGGAATAAACAGAACAGGGCAGTCTATAGAATGGTTAAGATTTTGTCATGGCCATTTTCAGTAAAAGTCAGGGAGAGGTCATGGGCAATAAACAAAAAAATTCACAGAAGCCATGATGGTCTCTTACTAAAAATAGCTATCTATGACAAAATGGGGCTGACTGAGGGTGGATGGGATGACAGCAGTGGGGCTGGGTCCCCACCACTGCCTGCAGAGGCTGGGAGCTAGGGGCCAGGGCTAGAAGCACTCCGTTTGTGGGCCCCCTGTTGTCAGTGGCGACTCAGAGCTGACTGGGGTGTCCTGGCACCCTGCCTGTGGCAGCTAGGAGTTCTGGAGTTCCTTGTTGCCTGTTGTGGCTCTGAGCTGAAAGGTCCTGTGGTGGCAGGAAGCACTGGGGGCCCCACCGCTCCCTGGCCACGTACGGCAGCAGGGAGCTCCAGCAGTTCCCCACTGCTTGCTGAGGTTCTGAGCTCCGAATCCCTACTTGCCCCTCCCATCCCCAGCTGAAGCAGAAAATGTCATGGAGATCACAGAAAGTCACGGATTCTTTGACACAATCTTATGCTTAAAAATGATTCATCCGTTATCTAGTCCCAGCTTCTGGCAGTCAGAGGTTCAGGGTCACCCAGAAGATGAGATAGACCTCTATCATATCCTCCGTCAGTCATCTCTTTTCCAAGCTGAACAGTTCCAGTCTTTTTAATCTCTCTTCATATGCAAGCTATTTCATACTTCTAATCTTCTTTGTTGCTCTTCTCTGTACTTTTTCAAATTTGAATATACTTTTGTTGAGATGGGTCAAACAGAATTGCATGCACTATTCAAGATACGGGCGTACCATGGATTTATATTGTGGCATTATGATATTGTCTGTCTTATGGTTCTTGACATCATTAGCTTTTTTGACTATCACTAGCACGTTGAAGAGATGTTTTAAGAGAAGTATCCACAACGCCTCCAAGCTAAATGTGAGTCAACGGCATAACACCATTGCAAAAAAAAAAAAAGGAAACATCATTCCGGGATGAACTAACAGGAATGTTGCAAGCAAGACAAGAAATAATTCTTCCGCTCTCCTTTGCACTGATTAGGCCTCAGCTGGAGTATTGTGTCCGGCTGTGGGTTGTACATTTCAGAAAGATGTGGACAAATAGAAGAAAGTCCAGTGAAGAGCAACAAAAATGATTAAAGGTCTAGAAAACATGGCCTATGAAAGAAGGTTGAAAAAAATGAGGTTTGTTTAGACTGGAGAAGAGAAGACTGAGGGGAAACATGGTAACAGTTTTCAAGTACATAAAAGTTTGTTACAAGGAGGAGGGAGAAAATTGTTCTCTTTAACTTCTGAGGCTAGGACAAGAAGAAATGGGCTTAAATTATAGCAAGAACAATTTAGTACAACATTAGGAAAAACTTCCTAATTGTCAGGGTAGTTAAGGATGGGAATAAACTGCCTAGGGAGGTTGTTGAATCTCCATCATTAGAGATTTTTAAGAGCAGATTAGACAAACACCTGTCAGGGATGGTGTAGCGGTTCTCAACGGATTTACCACTGTGGGCCACATACGCAGCTCTCTCTGTGTTATGTGGGCCACATCCACACAATATATATATACACACTACCTGTATGGCCCTGAGAATGTCACAGTGGCTGCAGGTGTGTGCTGATTGGGCTGCTTGCTGGTTTCTTCCAGTCTTACACTTTTATGATTCTATGTTTTTCTTGAGTTGTAACAGCTAATTTAGATCCCAACATTTTGTAGGTGTAATTGGGATGTTTTCCAGTGTTCATTCCTTTGCATTTATCAACACTGAACTCATCTGGCATTTTGTTTCCCAGTTACCAAGTTTTGTGAGATCCCTTTGTAACACTCTGCAGTCAGCTTTTGACTTAACTATCTTGAGTAATTTAGGCTTGGTTTACTCTACCAATTTATGTCAGTATAATTACATCGCTCCAAGGTGTGGAAAATCCACATCCCTAAGCAACACAGTTATGTCAGAATAACTCCTGATGCAGACAGCACTATGTTGATGGGAAGACTTCTCCTGTTGACATAGCTACCAGCTTTCAGGGAGGTGGAGTACCTATGCCATATGCATACTTTGCCACCTCACTGTTTACCCTTTTTTCCAGATCATTTATGAATATGCTGAATAGCACTGGTCCCAGTACAAATCTTTGGGTGACCCTCCGTCCATTGTGAAAAAGTGACCATTTATTCTTACCCTTTGTTTCCTATATGCCCTGTTCTGTTTATCAGTCTGTCCTGAATTTAGCATTATGAAAGGGACCTTGTGAAAGGCTTTCTGAAAATCCAAGTACACTATATCCACTGAATCACTCTTGCTCACATTTGTTGACTCCCTCAAAGAATTCTAATAAATTTCAGTATTTAACTACATTTTCTCAATGCTCACCTGTTTGGTATGCACTATAAAGCTCATTTTGTTTTCCAGACTATGGATTTGAAAACAGGTATCTGCATCTCCTAACTGCCACATAAAGCAACCGTATTTTAGACTGATGAGCAAACTCTGCAATGAAAAATAGAAAATGTTGAGAATATTTTCTGAATGATAATATGAATCTTCTCCAATTTGTCTAAACAAGGTTCTGATATATAGTTAAGGGTACAGCATACACAATGCTGAATTTTAAATGATCAGCTGCCAAAATAATAGGATTTCCATTACTAAGAAAGTAAAGCTGAAATTCCATATTTTTAAAGAGTTCTTAAATGACATATTGATTGTAAATGCATATGAGATTTTAATTCCGTGCTCAAATGTGAACTAAATCACCAGCAATTAGTAAACTCCCCATACTCTTAACTTCTATGTAAACTGCCAGTTAAAACTGCTAACCCTCACCTTGGTTTCCATATTGAGGAGATGCAGTCCTTTTACATTTACTCCTACGTAGACTCTGATCACTTTATGACTGCTTGAGCTTGCCTTGGTGAATACCTGTCCTGTGAAAAAAGCAGCTCCATAGGTAGGAATTTCCCAGCAATTCTGCAAGAACATGCGTTGCAGGTGATGCATTTCTTTACTTACACCTTCACTAGTGCTGAGACTCTAGAAGTAGAAGAGCGAATAAGTCACAGAATAAACTGTATTAACAATGCACATTCTTCAAATAGGGTAACACGGTAGCTGGTTTTCTTGAAGGGCTTTTTCTGGCAATTATCCTGAAATGATGCCACACCTGGACTAACAGCTTAACAGCAGTGTGATGGGATGTATCAGGTGTCTGATGCCCCCTCCCGCCCCCGCTCCCAACGAACGCCCTGTAGCACTCCACCTGAACATGTTCTTCTGGGGGAAAAGAGCAGTGAATTCAGACGAGGGGTGTGTGACAAGGCCACCCAGAATCAACTGGGGGTAGAACCAATGAGAATTGGTCCTGCAGCAGCAAGAAGGTTTGGGAGCAGGTAGAAGCCAATCAGGGCCCGATAGGGAAGGTAAAAAGGACTAACTGTTTCCTCCAAGGTACAGTTCTGGATGAAGTTGGAAAGTTGGAGGAATGATCTCCCTTGTCTTAATCCAAAAGCTAAGCCTGATCAGGGACCTAGCTCTGACTACCCCTTTTGATTAAGTCAGCAAAAGATTGTTTTGTTTTACTTTGTGGAATTTAAAGCACAGGTGGCTATCATGAGTTGGTTATCAATTGACTTTGGTAAAATTAAAGGGAGCTCAACTTTGCAAAATTTGCCCTGGTTCAGGTGAACCCATAACAAGTAGTCTCAATTTGTCAGGAATTCAGAACTGTTTAAACAAAAAAAAAAAAAGCGATGAGAACATTTCTATTAGGTTTCATAAACTTACACTCTTCTGATTTATATTTTGTGCCTAAACTGAACTGACACTGTCCCTTTAAGCTCAGTTAGCTGGTTGGCATCAAAGTAAAAAAAAGGAGATTGTAACTTTACTGACACAATTTATTGTACTCACTTTCTGACAAACAAATCAACTTTTAATTTTATAATCAGAAAAAAATATTCAAACAGCTCAGTATTACAATATGTTGTTTCAAGGTAGATTATATTTTACTTGAATATAAAAAAATTAAAATGGAATACTGATCAGTAAAAAGAATGATTCATTATCAATTTTTAGCTCGCCTGTGTTTCTGGCTTTGTAGCTTACCATTATAATGCATGTCATAGAAAACTCAAAAAATATATATTTTTAAGACAGGATTAATATTCTTACCTTATACTCATGAAGTATCCTATTTGTCCAGTGAGGAGCCTTACTTTTAAGTTTGGTAATGGGTACTATGGATTTAAGATTTTCTTCACTGAAAGGAAAAAAGCCAAAATATTATCTAGTTTTCCATTATTGAGCAAAGTACAGGAGAAAAGGCAGTGTCTTCCAGCATGGCAATACTAACATCTTTAAGTATCAAATGTTGGGATAGATTGTCAGCACCAATTCAAGCTGCTCTGTGTTGTTTCAGCGGCTGAAAAGCTTTCCTAAAGGGGAGGAAAAGGTTTCCCACTGACAAAGAGGAATCCTTAGCTGGTGTACAGCCAGTGTAGTTGACTCCACACTACTTGTTTCTACCTACCCTGTACTGTGAGTGGTGCAGGAATAAGAGATTCTAGGAGTGGGATGGAGGGCATGGGGCTTTACTTGATCCTAGCCCACTACAGTAGTTCCCATTAGCAGCTCTAAATTATGACAGGGACCATTTCAGCTTGCAGTCACCTTTTTCCCTTCCGCTTTTCTCAGCTGCACCAACTGTAAACTCAGCACAGCTAAGGATTTGTCCCATAAACTTCCAAATGTTACAAATGACTTGAAACCAAGGCTATAGGTGCAAACCTCCATGAGTGCATTAGTCACTTGGTTTGCAAAAGAAAGCTCTTAATTTCTTTTTATGCACAATCAGTATTGGCAATACCAACAGTTTACATGGTGTGTTCTTCTATCCTGAACATTTTTTGCACCAGTATTATGGTTTGAAAACAATGAAAAGGAAGCTTGAACAATACAGGATACCCAGATTTCAAAAGCTGTTACCAAATCACCAATAATGAGAAAAGGAACATTATTAAATTTTCAGATTTGAAAAAACAGATCTTTTGCTAAACACATGCACTTGTTCTAAATCAAGGATAGCAAAACATAAAATATAAACAAAAATCAAGATGTCTATCTTGGAAGAATAAAAAGCGAAAGTAAAGTGAAAATGGGAACATTTTTTCTGAATCTTGAGAAAACTAAGTCTCCTTCACACCTAAGAACATAAAAATGGCCATAGGTCAGACCAATAGTCCATCTTGCCCAGTAAGTACTGTAACAGAGTTGGGGGGGGGGAGGAGGAACAGATGTACTCCGCCCTCGTGGGTCTTGTGCTCTTCCGGCCTGGCCGGTGGGGCGGCTGGGGAAGGTTTAGGGAGGGGATGGGGCCCGCTCTGCCCCTGAGTACTGCTACCTTCCCTTGGGGTAGTCTGTGGACCACTTCCTGCTACCCCAGCTGGTGACCTGCCTCCAGTGCTGTGGCAGGAACTGTGGCAGCTCTCAAGCTACTGCAGGCTGCCAGGCTGCAGTCTCCTAGCTCCAGGCTGCCAGCACCAAGCTGCAGGCTTTTAAACTCCACAACCCACACTGCCTACCTGCCCCTGCAGGCTTTTAAGTGTTTGGGGGCGGGGCTCCTTAATTGGCCCCAGGTGTCCTAATTGCCTAAACTGCCCCAGGTGGTCTAATTAGTTAAACAGCCCCAGGTGGCCTAATTGCCTAATCAGCCCCAGCTGAATTACCCAGGGAATAGGGCTTTTTTGAGCCTGGGGCTAATATACATGCCTTCTAGTACTTTTTCATAGCCGTTCGGCCTGACCCCGTCACAGTACCCTGTCTTCCAACAGTGGCAAGTGTTAGATGCTTCAGAGGGAATGAACAGAACGGGACAATTATTGAGTGATCAATCCCCATGTTATCCAATCCCAGCTTCTGGCAGTCAGAGGCTTAAGGACACCAAGAGCATGAGGTAGCATCCCTGACCATTTTGGCTAATAGCCACTGAAGGACATATCCTCCATGAACTCATCTAATTCTTTTTTTGACCCCAGTTATACTTTTGTACTTCCTAACATCCCCTGGCAAAAGGATCTACAGGCTGACTATGTATTCTGTGAAGAAATACTTCCTTATGTTTGCTTTAAACCTGTTGCCTATTAATTGGGTGACTACTGCTTCTTGTGTTATTTGACAGGGTAAATAACACTTCCTTAAACACTTTCTCCACACCATTCATGATTTTATAGACCTCTATCATATCCCCTCTTAGTCAGTTCTTTCTAAGATGCACAGTCTCAGTCTTTTTACTATCTTCTCATTATGGAACTTACTCCACACATCCCAATCATTTTTGTTGCCCTTCTCTGTACTTTTTCCAATACTATCTTTTTTAACAAGGAGCAACTAGAACTGCATGCAGTATTCAAGGTATAGGCCTACAATGGATTTATAAAATGGTATTATGATATCTTTTGTTTTATTACCTATCCCTTAATAATGTTTCCTAACATTCTGTTTGCTTTTTTGACTGCCGCTGGACATAGTTGTCTGAAAACATCTGCTCAATCTACAATGACTCCAAGATCTCTTTCTTGAGTGGTAACACTTAATTTAGATCCCAGCATTATGTATGTATAGTTGGGATTATGTTTTCCAGTATGCATTACTTTGCATTTATTGAATTTCATCTGTCATTTTGTTGTCCAGTCATCCAGTTTTATGAGCTCCCGTTGTAATTCTTCATAGTCAGCTCTGGACTTAACTATCTTGAGTAAATTTGTATCATCTGTAAACTTTGCCATCACTCTGATTATCCCTTTTTTGAGATAATTTATGAATATGCTGAACAACATTAGTCCCAGTACAAATCCTTGGGGGACCCTGCTATTTACTTCTCTTCTTTATAAAAATTGACCTTTTATTCTTGTATTTTGATTCTTATCTGTTAACCAGTTACCAATTCATGAGACAGCCTTCCCTCTTATCTGATGACAGCCTAATTTGCTTAAGAGCCATTGGTGAGGGTCCTTGCCAAAGGCCTTCTGAAAGTCCAAGTACATTATATCCATTGGTTCACCCTTGTCCATGTTTGTTGACCCTCTCAAAGAATTCTAATAGTTTGATGAGGCATGATTTCCCTTTACAAAAGCCAGATTGACTCTTCCCCAACATTTTATGTACATCTAGGTCTCTGATAACTCTGTTCTTTACTATCATTTCAGGCAATTTGTTTGGTACTGAAGTTAGGCTTACTGGCCTGTAATTGCCAGGATCACCTCTGGAGTCTTTAAAAAAAAAAATTACCATCACATTAGCTATTCACCAAGTCAGCAGATACACAGGTTCATTTAAGCCACAGATTACATACCAGTTAGTAATTCTGCAATTCCATTTTTAATTCCTTCAGAACTCTTGGATGAAGACCATCTGGACCTGGTTATTTATTAGTGTTTAATTTACCAATTTGTCCCAAAACATCCTCTACTGACACCTCAATCTGGGACAGTTCCTTAGATTTGTCACTTAAAAAGAATGCCTCAGATGTCAGAATCTACCTGACATCTCATGAAGACCAGTGCAAAGAATTGAACTTCTCCATAGAATCATAGAAGATTAGAGTTGGAAGGAACCTCAGAGGTCATCTAGTCCAACCCCTTGCTCAAAGCAGGACTAACCTAAGTTAAATCATCCCAGCCAGGGCTTTGTCAAGCCACAGCTGAAAAACCTCTAAAGATGGAGATTCCACCACTCCCCTAGCTAACCGATTCCAGTGCTTCACCACCCTCCCAGTGAAAAACTTTTTCCTAATATCCAACCTAAACCTCCCCCACTGCAAATTGAGATCATTACTCCTTGCTCTGTCATCTGCCACCACTGAGAACAGCCTAGTTCCATCCTCCCTGGAACCCCCTTTCAGGTAATTAAAGGCTACTATCAAATCCCCCCTCATTCTTCTCTGTTGCAGGCTAAACAAGCCTACTTCCCACAGCCTCTCTTCATAAGTCTTGTGCTCCAGCCTCCTAATCATTTTTGTTG
This sequence comes from Mesoclemmys tuberculata, assembly GCA_007922155.1. Classification (NCBI taxonomy): domain Eukaryota; kingdom Metazoa; phylum Chordata; order Testudines; family Chelidae; genus Mesoclemmys; species Mesoclemmys tuberculata. The sequence continues at coordinate 40,231,438 of ML675603.1, forward strand.
CCCTCCGCTGGATTCTCTCCAACTTGTCCACAACCTTTTTGAAGTGCGGGGCCCAAAACCGGACACAATACTCCAAATGCAGCCTCACCAATGCCGAATACAGGGGAATAATCACTTTCCGTGATCTGCTGGCAATGCTCCTACTAATGCAGTCCAATATGCTATTAGCCTTCTTGGCAACCAGGGCACACTGCTGACTCATATCCAGCTTCTTGTCCACTGTAATCCCCAGATCCTTTTCTGCAGAATGGCTGCCTAGTCCATTGGTCTCCAGTCTGTAGCTGTGCATGGGATTCTTCCGTCCTAAGTGCAGAACTCTGCACTTGTCCTTGTTGAACCTCATCAGATTTCTTTTGGCCAATCCTCCAATTTGTTTAGGTCCTTCTGTTTCCTAATCCTACCTTCCAAGGTATTTACCACTCCCCCTAGCTTAGTGTCATCTGCCCTTTTGCTGGGGGTGCAAACTACCCCATCCTCCAGATCATTAATGAAGATATTGAACAAAACTAGCCTCAGGACTGACCCCTAGGGGCACACCACTTGTTACCGGCTGCCAGCTAGACATCGAGCCATTGAGCCCGATGATCTAGCCAGCTCTCTATCCATTTTATGGTCCATTTATCCAACCCCATACTTCTTTAACTTGCTGATAAGAATACAGTGGGAGACTGCATCAAAAGCTTTGCTGAAGTCAAGGTATATCACGTCCACCGCTTTCCCCACAGCACAGAGCCAGTCACCTCTTCATAGAAGGCAATCAGGTTGGTCAGGCATGACTTGCTCTTGGTGAATCCATGCTGACTGTTCCTGATCACCTTCCTCTCTTCTAAGTGCCTTAAAATGGATTCCTTGAGGACCTGCTCCATGATTTTTCCAGGGATTGCAGTGACGCTGACAGGTCTGTAGTTCTCTGGATCCTCTTCCCTTTCTTGAAGATGGGCACTATATTTGCCTTTTTGCAGTCATCAGGGACCTTCCCCAATTGCCACGACCTTTCAAAGATAATAGCCAATTGCTCCATAATAGCCTTATGTCTTCCTGGAGTGCTCATGTAGCACCTTGATTATCCCCACCCCACTGATTGTTTGGCAGGCTTCCTCCTTCTGATGCACTTTAAAAAATTGCTGTTTTTGTTGATGGCTTTTGCTAGTTGCTCTTCAAATTCTTTTTTGGCTTGCCTAATTATGCTTTACACTTGACTTGCCAGAGTTTATGTTCTTTCTGTCTTCATCAATAGGATTTGCTTTCCAATTTTTAAAAGATGTCTAAAACCTGTATTAAATCTTTGCAGTAATCTGTATAGATAGCACACAGCAGTGGATTTCTTTTGATGCATATTCTAAACAACTTTGTTAAAAAAGGTTGTGTTCTTACGGCCTAGTCCTGTAACCTCTTATTCCTGTGTGGAAACCTTACTCATGTGAGTAATGCTATTCCCTTTAGTAGCACTATTCACATAAGTAAGAATTTGCAGCATCAGGCCATCAGCCCCATGATAATGTATACCTCTGAAGTTTCCATACTCAAAATGCACTCACATTGACTTGTTGGGAAGTCACAGGTTTTTGTATAATGGGTTCAAAAGTTGCCTCATCACCCCACTAAAACTACAACTCAAGTTTACAAGAACATGACTCGAAAGAAAAATTGTGACAATTAAGATACTGTCTGACATCAGGTAGTAAAATTGACTAATTTTCTATTTTTAAATGATAGCATACCCACTGGAAAACCCTAGTGGAAAATTCCACTAGCCCTTAAATTTGCAAACTAGTCATACAGGATTTTCAGTCTCAGCCACAGAGGATTTGATGCACAGCTCACATTATTGACATGGGAATTAAGTGGCTAGACCAATGTGCACAATTCTGAAACTGTACTCCACATACTGGAGCTCAATGATAGTGTTTAATCAATGATACAGTTTGTAGTTGAAATAGTTTAGGACTTGTCTGAAAAAGCATTTCATTTAAAAACCAAAATAGTATCAGTTTAAATACTCACTCACTTTAGGAAACCTTGTTTGTGTTTCTTACTCTCATAATTTCCATAGACTATCTGTAGCAGCAGACTTGCTAGTGTGATCAGTTTGGCATCAGGTGAGGTATAGAAGCCTTTCAGCAAATTATATCTGGCTTCATCAAACAGGATAAGAATAGCCAGTGGATCCTCAATCTGTTTAAGAAAATAAATTTTTTAAATGTTTGATTAAACTCATTTTTCTTTTATAAACTAAATATAACTTTTCACTGATTCTATTGGAGATAAAGATATGTTTAACTAAAATGTTATTTTGTCTGGAATAAGAATAAGCACTATAATGCATAAATATTGATATGCAAGTATTTCCATTTTCTGAATTACACATTTATACTGATCTAACATCTGTAAATTACAACTGAATACCACAATATACCATATAAAGTTTACTGACAGATATTCACATCAAATCTATAAAAGCCAAAACATTTTATACTGTTGTCCAAAACCCCCCGTTTTCTCACTCTATAGTACCTATTTCCCACCACTTTCTACCACCCTTACTCTTGCCAAGTAGGACTTTTCTCTGGGAGTAATCCCACTGAAATCAACAAACTATTTAATCTTTCAATTATGTTTAACTGCTTAGGAGTACACACTAACAAATCTTCATTCTGTTGGAGGAATAGCATTATTGAGAAACTGCTGTTTGTAGGAGCTCGCTTAGTACCATTTCATTACAGCCAATACATTTGTTTGGAATTTAAGTGATTTTCTGCTATTTCAATAAATAAATAAAGGGAGAATATATCTTATAACTGTAAAAAGTCAGAGGTCTAGTCTACCATTTCCTGTTCCATAATTATTAACAAGAATTACAGGTTTGATCTAAATTTTATAGAAGTCAACAGGAGATTTTCTTTTATCTTCAGTGGAAGTTGGATTAGGCCTTTTATGCACACAGGCAGACGAACAAATCACTAATTGACTGTTACTCTTACACCTACTAATATTTTCTAACAGGTTTAAGTATGATCTAAAGTCATGGGATCAGAACCTGTGAGTTGCAACTTCCTTTTCTTTTTATTGGCCAGATGGAAAGGTGGTCCAAAAAATTTCCAGACTAACAGATTGACACTCTAATTAAACATACTGTCTGCTGATGACAAAGGATTCTGTTTCTGCACCTATTTGATATTGGCACTTCAAATACACACCTTTTTTTCAACCTCCAAAGGAAGTCTCACATCCCTCCTCAGGAAAAGCTGTGGAGTTTCCCTTTGAGGATCCAAGTTTGTCAGTTCAGTGAGTATTTCAGGCCAGTCACGAACATGCTGCAAAGGTTTGTGATATGGCTTCAGCTGGAGGCCTGGAAAATAACAGCTTTTCATTTAAAATAGCAAACAGCAGAATCAAGAATTTGTACATGTACAAATGAATGCTATATCAAAATGTTTGAACTGAGGACTTGCTTATCTCAAACAAAAGTGTTTTAATTTACCTATCTAAATATATTTACCATATATAAAAGGTCACAACCATGGGTTTAGTGACAAATTTATCACAGTAGGGGCCAAAACAATAATTCAGCAAATGCATACTTGAATTATGATCAGCTTCTCAAAAAGTTAACTTATTTTTTTTTAAAAAAATAAGTAACTTTAAAAAATTGGAAGTTTTAATGAAACACATGGCTGGACCCTAAAAGTACGAGTGAAGGGCCTGTGGTAACAACTGTAGGACTGGTTCAAAATACTACATCAAATAAAATATTTTAAATAATTTCCTCTTACTACTTCTCCCTCTGTTCCTCCTGCAAATGCCTGTGGAATCACAAATATCTAATTCAGGTTAAAGAACTATATTAACCGATAGGCTTTAATGATTGGATCAGATAGTGATTATATCTGTTATTTTAGAAGAAACAACAGACGAAGAACTCAGGTCTTGACAGGAAAATATATCTTAGGTTTATTTTAGAAACATATTTGCCATTTTACAGACTGTAATTCTTCAGGATAGAGGTGCCTTTTCTATGGTCTGTAAAGCATCATGATCCCAACATGTTGCAACCACACAGTTTTTCCTGCTTCCTTACTCCTATGGAGGCTGACTTACAGATCTACATCCTTGTGTCATCCAGCACACAGCCGCAGCTACATTCCCCACTACTCAACTCTCTTCTCTGGCTTCTGCACAGCAACTGCCCCCTCAAAAACTTTTCCCACTGCCATTGATTTGTCCTGCCCACATCCAAAACCATCTACAATTAAAAACATCATAACCCATCATAGGTTTCGTGTTAGATTTTTATTATCTAACAAAAGATTACCATTAGTTGCTTAAATATGCAAGCAGAAATTAAAGTTGATTTCTCAAAATATTTTCATAGAGCATCTTGGTTTAAATTTGTACTATACATTTCGTCACATGGAGTCTTCATTTTCTTGGAAAATTCAAATATTCAGTCTAATTTGGAAAATTATGAACGTTTCATAGAATTACCTGTGGTAATAAAAACTTAACAAAATCAGTAATATTTCCCTGAACAGCAAACAAAACATCTCATTATTTTGGGCAAAATAATTTGGAACACACATTTGGAAAGTAAAGGGACTCGATAGAGCTGGGTGATTTTTAAAAAAATGTTGTGGGGACTAGCTGTTCCATTTGGTACAAACAAACAAAACAAATGACTCTATAACTTGGTGGTCAGGGCACTCATCTAGGAAACGTAAGTTCATGTCCCTTCTCCAATGACTATTTAATTATTTCTGCACAGTGGAACAGCTTCAACATGAAAGACTTGGATTGACCCCCATCAGAATATCCCATAGCCCAGTGGCTAGGGGACTCTTCTCTAGTGTAGGAGATCCCAGTTCACATCTCTTCTCTGGGGGAGGAGAAGAATGAGCCTAAGTATCTCCCAGCCCAGATGAGTGCTCTGATCATTGAGCTAAAGCTTATCAGGGAGACACTACTATCTCCTTCTCCTCCCCCATTTTGTGACTCTAGCACTTTAAAAATGCCCAGAAAACCGTTTTGGATTGAATTAAACATTTTGCTCAACCCCAAAAGGACTTTTTCAATTTGCTGAAATTTTTTTACTTTTCAAATTTGGTTCCATCCAAACTGATATTTTCCCCACAATTTTTCAGAAATGTCAGAGAACAAAAAAAATCTGTTATTTGCCCTGCTCTAAAAGGGACACAAGCATCAAGACATCATCACTCAACCAGGTTCCTTTCATCCCAAAGACTGCAGCTCTGCATTTGTATCTCTGCTGATGGGCCTGTATTGCTGCTCGATTGGCTGTGCATAAATAAAGGAAGTTAAGTAACTGTGGTGAAACTGAGAGAAAACGGTCAGGCAGAAAAACTGAAGAAAAGCATTACTTAAAACAATTTCAACTATAACATACTCCATATTTTAAATTCTAGATATAAAAAGAAGAAAGCAAAACTGAAGTGTTGACACTCACACTGAATTCTTAATGCAAAGCTTTGTACTAACACTACCACAAGCAGCATGTCTAACCCAATTTGAAGCAGTTGAAATCATAATGATAGTTTCTCACATTTAATTGGTATTACAAATGAGCCCCACAGCAACCTTGTCACAGTAACGCTGTTTACAACCTTTTCTGACAAATAGACATAATCATGACTGACTGCAGCTTTTGCATGGTTCCAACTCTCTTTATGAAATCTGGTTGGAAGAGGTGGCATGAATGTTGTTAAAGAAAAAGAATTACAAAGATATATACTGTACAAATGACTTTAATCCAAGAGAAGTCTTAAATTGTATGAAAAAGCTAGCAATAGGGTTAAGGATTCTTCCCCTGCCAAACATAGCTGAGAACTTGTATAAATTTTTTCAAAGAAGTTAGTGCAACACTGATTACATGAATTTATCATACAAATGAAGTAAGTTGAGGTAATCAAATCTACCTTAGTTACACATTTAAGCAGACTAAATAGCATAAAATGTGCCTCATAATACATAATGCTAAAGTCAGGAAATAAAATATGTACTAAGGACTGTCACAGGGTGAGGTGACCCTTTAAGAGGGATGGGGCTAAGGTGCACTCTGTGCCAGGCTAACCTTACTTTCCCAGGTGAAGGGAATAAATTCCAGGGATATGGTAGAAGACTGTAACTAAGTGCCAGGCCTGCTGGGATGCAAAGGGCAGCAGGAGTTCAGGTAGAAGGCTGAAGACAAGGGAGCACATGGGCTCGCCTTGGCACCCACGCAGATGTTCCAGGAGTGCAACTCTGCAGGAAGCAGGCTGGAAGCCAATCTGTTGGAGGAAAGCTCCAGCAGAAAGGAGTAGACAGACTTGTCTTAATGCCCAGGCAGAGGACCTGAAAAGTGAGACTTTCAGAGAGTAAATAGCTCCTGCAAGAGACCATGGGCCAGAGGAAAAGGACACAATTTACATGTGGAAATTAAGTTGTTAATTCAGTCTCTGAAAAAAGGGACTGAAATCCTGTGATTGCTGAGAGTTCTTTTGAGGCAGTGGCTGGCAAGATGGCCCACTGGCTTACAGGGATAACTCGAATGTTTTGAAAAATACTGTTTATGATCTCAAATAATTAATAGAACGTATGCATGGATAACATAAATCCAGTCCTTTAATTATTCTCATATGTATAATTCCACTGAAGTTAATTAAGTTACATATATAAGTATGGCTCATTTATGTGAGCAAGGTTTGACGGGATTTGGCCCTGTATTTGCAGGCAAAGATTTTTAACAGTAGGTGCCTAAAGCTAGGCTGCAAAGTCCATACTTAGGCATCTTAATAAGTGGCATGATTGTTAAAAGTGCTAAGCATCCAGCAGCTCCCGCAGAAGTCCTGTGTTGTCTCTTCAGGCATCCACACCTAGTTCTCTTTGTGGAGGGTGGCCAGACACACTACTGCAACAACTCCACTGATCTCAACGGTTTAAAATTTTAGAAGGCATTTAAGATGGTTTTCCCACAATTTGTATTACAGATTATATTATAAAATTGTAAGATTTAATGGTGCACAATCTATTCTCTTCCTTCCAACAAGAACCACTATTTTAAAAACGTACATGACCAAGGATGACAGGCACCAAATTTAACCACTGAAAAAAGTGCGTTCTAGAAAAAATTTTCTTTAAAAAACAAAAACCAGAGTATGCCAAAAAACCTCAAGAACTCAACGTTGCTCAGCTCCAATGTGTCATCTAACTAACAACCAACTCACTATCAATCTAGTCAAGTCTCCATTTTTTGCAGTTGCCTCCTCGCACTACCGTGAGCAAAATTCTCGTAAGTTTTTTTAATGTCTCAGCAATGCAGAAAATGAAGGGATAATGCAATTGATAAAAGAAAGCTGGCAAGTTTATTGTTTGATCTACCCACCTTTTTGCTTATGTGCTTTTTTTTATTTTAACAAGACATTTAGAAAAGTAAAGGTAAAAAACTAAAACAATAACCCCAACGTTAGAAGTTCTCTAACTACTTACTAAGGTTCTCAGAACAAATCCAAATAGTGAAGTACAGCTGTGTTTCTTGAGACAGACGCATTCCTTCCATTATCTGCTGTACGGTAGTATTGTTTCCATGTTTCAGCTCAACAGAGCGATATGACCCATCCATTCGATAAATACGCACCTTTTCATACTTTGGCAAAAATATATAAAAATAACATTGAAATGAATGGGAAAAAAATTAATCATAAGTTAAAATCCTACTTTTCTATTGCTTTCATTTCCACAAACATCAGTTTTTAATCCAATTTGGTAACATTTACATTTTGAGGAAAATAATTATGGCAGAATTCTTTTATATTTATCTTGGAATGGATCAGAACACCCTTCACAGATCTGTGGGGCCTCCCACGACCTATGTAGCATTCTTCTCTCGCTAAATTCCTAGATCGTCCCCATTACTACAGTAGCTAAGGTGAAGATTTTTAAAGGTATTTAGGTGTTAGGTGTTGAAGTGCTGAGCAGAGCAATGCATAAATTCATTAAAAAAACTACTTACATATATCCTGCCAAATGCATTCTGTAATTACTACTACTATGAATTATGCACACAGCTAGTCTATATTAAAATATTTTCCTGTTACCCTGCTTAAGATGCTTAAGTACCATGCTGCACTGAGGACTTAAACTTCTTATCTCCAGTGTTTCAAAGCTTTAGCTGTTTAAATGAGGGATCAGTTCCTTCTTCAATCACATTTAGAATCAAATGCAAATGCACTTTAAAATAACATGTCAGCAGACTGTATCAATAGATAAAACAATAGAAGACAGACAAAAGAAAATAGTAGCATGATCAATAGTGGCAGTGGAATTTGTGGTATTTTATACTTCTAGAAATCAAAATATTACATTTTAAAATATTGCACACAGCTGTAGAACCATAGGTATAAGATACAAATATTTAAAATGACAAATGCATGATATATCTCAGTTCACATTAAAAAAAACCACAGACACAGAGAGAGAGAGAGAGAGAGAATGTGTCCTGTTGACTTTAGTTGCTATATGTGGACCTACCACTTGCCTCAGTTTTCTGCTCTGTACACATTTTCTAAGACTTTAAAATATGGCCACTAAACTGTTTAAAAGATAAACACATACAGGTTTATTTATGGCTTCCTTCAACAGTTTTGCTGTTGCTTCCCAATCATTTTGTTTGCTTTCTTCACAGACATTCAACGGGGATCTTCCTTGTTGATCAGTAATGTGCTATAAATAAGAACAGAAAGACTGGCATAAATATAGTTTTCAATCTAGACAGGTAAACATTACAGTTTTGGAAATAAATCCTAGATATTTTCATTTCAATAATATTAATTAAAATCCTTCCTTGTTCATAGGGGTCAGAAGTTTGATTGTTTAAATACTTTTAATTAATTGCACTTTTGTGTTTGTCTGTTTCTAGCTCCACAGGAAAACACTGGGATAAGAAGCGCAGGTGTGTTTCCAGGCCAAGATTGAGGTGTGTTGGCAGAGTTGTATGAAAAACCTTGCAGAGAGTTTGCTTACACTAAACCTTATTTTAGTCCATGTTGTCAGTCATTTATTACATAAACAACAATTTCACTACATTTAAAATAAAATTTTAGTATTCTAATTTTTGCTACTGTGTATTCTGACATATTTTACATATCAAATAGAGTAAAATCCATAGTCAGAAATCTTTTCTGGTGGTGGTGGGGGCTGTAGTTTGCAGTTCCCATTGACTTATTTATTATCAGCAAGTTAAATGTAATATAACTAACAACAAAAACTACTGCCCCACTTGATGGGTTTATGACTTCAGTCCAATAATATATTTTCCATCTGTACATTTTCATCACATTATGTACATTTATCATCAGACACAATATGCATGTACAACAAATGTATTCAAAAATTGTGCAGAATTTGATTGCTTCCTTCTCTCCACCCTTTGTATGCTGCAAAAAAGAGATGAACTAACAGCATATGCCTCTTCTAATTGTGACCACTCTGCTTATACTTAGACCAGCTCTACTGCTCTATCTATTCCTCATCTTTTTTTTTACTATAAGATCTGATAGGGGTAGGCACTGTCTCTTTCCATATGTTTACAGAGCACCTAGAACAATGCAGCCCAGCCCTGATTAGACCTTATTGATGCTATTGCAATAAAAAATTGACTATTAACTAGACAAGTAACAGAAATATGCAATTCAAGCAAAAAAAAATCCAGAGGCTGAGGAATTTAATTCTTGATAATGAATAGGAATTTTACCAAAAGATAGTAGGAGCTTACCAAAAGATAGTAGTAGTAAAATCCAGTTAAAGTACAGTTGACAAAGAAGGCAAATATAAATCAGCCTGTATGTTTGGGGCAGAATAAGTTTTAAGATGGAGTACAATATCACATGAAACAACTGGAATTTGGGCATTTAAAATGTATATCCTATTTAATTTAATAGAGACAATTAAGAACTGAAATTACATTTCTTTGTTTTTACCTCGGAAATAGAAGACACACAACATATGAGAGATATTGTAAGTGTGTGCTGCAACTGTAGGTAAGACTATCATTCCAATTACAAAGGTATCTTACTCTGTCAATTTCCAGATGGTTTAGAAGAATTTGCACAATTTCAGCATGCCCTCCTCCAGCAGCAAAATGAAGAGGAGAGCTAAGTTGTCCATTCAATAGGTTTGGATTACATTTCCCTTTCTCCAGCAACATTCGAGTGGCTTCAACTTTTCCATACCTACAAGAAAGATTAAAAGCAGAATGGTCATAACAAAGAATATAATTTAAAAGAAACCCAAACCTGCTTCAGATGCTTTCAGAGATATTCCTGAATGTTTTAGGACCTGTGGCATATTTAGGATAGGGAAATGTGGTCTAGATGAATTTACTATAACTTGGGCACACAACTGGTTGAAAAATCATACTCAAAGAACACTTATCAGTGATTTGCTGTTAAACTGTGAGAATTTATCTAGTGGGATACTGCAGGGGTCAGTCCTGGGTCCAGTACTATTAAATATTTTCATTAATGACTTGGATAATGGAGTAGAGAGTATGCTTATAGAATTTGAAGAAGACACCATGCTGGGAGGGGTTGCAAGCACTTTGGAGGACAGGACTAGAATTCAAAATGATCTTGCTATATAGAAAAATTGGTCTGAAATTAACAAGATTAAATGTAATACAGACAAATGCAAACTATTACCCTAAGGAAGGAAAAATCAAATGCGCAACTATAAAATGGGGAATAACAAGCTAGGCAGTAGTATTTCAGAAAAGGATCTGGGGATTATGGTGGCTCACAAATTCAGTATGAGCCAACAATGTGATTCAATTGCGAAAAGAGAAAAGTATCGTTCTGGGATGTATTAACAGCAGTGTCATATGCATGAGCGGGAAGTAACTGTTCCACTCTCTTTGATCTTCAAATACATTAAGGGATGTTACAAAGAAAACAGTGATCAACTGTACTCTGTGTCCACTGAAGACAAAATCAAGTTAGTTTGCAGCAAAGGAGATATAGATTAGATATTAGGAAAAAATTTCTAACTAGAATCATAATTAAATACTGTAATAGGCTTCCAGGGGAGATCCTAGATTCCCTGTCATTGGAGGTTTTTAAGTCAAAACACCAATCAGGGATCATCTAGATATACTTGGTCCTGCCTCAGCACAAGGAGGGATGAATACATGACCTCCTGAGGTCCCTACCGGCCCTATATTTCTATGATACAAAGGATAGAACTGTATTGTGAACAATTTTAGTCAGACTACAGGTCTGCAGAGCAAAATTCTTATTTTCTGGCTAAACCTACTTCTCATTAAGGCCTATTTACATATGTAGTTCAGTGGGAAGTGGATTTGAGCCAATGGAATTTTTGATGAGCTAAAAACATTTTACAATGCTTTAAAAGAAAGTGTAATTTCTTTCACTCTTCCATAATTCAAAATATAGCTGAAGAAATTTTCTACAAAATTTCTGGGCTAAGAAAACACGTAAGGTTAACTATCCAAAGAACATATTTTCAGAAAGTAAAAAAAAAGGGTTATAATGAAACTTCTGGTATAGTGATAGCTATCGTGGCCAGGCTACAATAATAAGATGTACTCTAGAGACACAATACAGAAGCAAGGGTAAACACTGAAATGACAAAAAGAACAGAACACGTTATTTAAACTGCTCACTCTCTGTGTACTTTCAAAATGGAATAATCAAGCCTTTGTTTAATAATAATAATAATGCTCTTCAGTTTTATACCACATTGTATCTAAGGTTTCCCAAGCATGACATTAAAATATTTTTATTTTAAAAATCCAGTTTATCTTGCATTATTTATGTGGCCAGCTTTCTGCATTTGTCTCAGCATAGACAAAATATTGAAACATTTCTATTAGTCTGAGGGTTTGTAATATTTGTTTTCATAAAATCTAAATTTTGGGCTACATTTCAGTTGTCAATGTCTCTTTAATCAAATTAGAAACATAGGAATTGGTATTCTGGATCAGACCTGTGGCTCATCTAATCCAGTACCCTGTCTTTGATAGGGGCCAGAACCAAATGTTTCAAAGGAAGGTACAATAAAACTAGCATTAGGCAGATGTAGGATAATGTGCCCCTCCAACTATATCTCTACCTCTTAAACCTCTAGTCAGAGACTAGCTTAAAATCTTGAAGCATGAAGTTTAATATCTCTTCCAGCCTTATTTCTCATTAACTGTAAGAACAAACAACATCTACAATTCTAGAGCTTGGATTTCCTGGAATTTAATTACTATTTTAAATCATGTAAATGCTTAATGGTAGATGTTTATAGCCACATATACCAGGAATACATTCACTTGGCAAAAATACTCACCAGCATGCATAATGGATAGGTGCCCAATGATCACTGTCTAACTGGCTGACTGAGAAGTTGTCATCTAGAAGGTGGCTCAGTAATTCAGAGTCTCCTTCACAAGCACTGCGATGAAGAGGGAAATCATCTACCCACTGTCGCTCTCTAGTAATGATAAGCAAAATATGAAAAAGATGCAATTCACTTATATTTCAAACATCATATGTAAAGAAACATAAAAATGACACACGTATGGGTGTCTAATGATGTGCACAAAGCACAAGCAGCTAAAACGAGTCAATGTTTATACAATTAGAATTTAGGTAGACAGATGGCTAGTCATGACTAATATTCATCATGCTAAGAAACACTCATTTTAGTGTTGCCTCATCTTCCAGCTGTCCCCCACTCCACCCTATATTTGTTTGTTTTACCAATCTGTTGTGTTCTGCTGCAAGCTCTTTGGGGACTGTTTTTTATATGTCTTTGTGCAATCACTAGAACAATGGGGCCCTGCTCCCTGAATGGGGCCTTATATACAATTGTAATATGAATAAATAATATAAAACATAATTAAATAAATGTAACACAATACTTGTCTTCCATGACACTGCTCATGCTGCGTTGCCACTTTTCTCGTTTTGGAATCTGAATCTTTGAATAGTCAGGTGCTCCAAGACCAAAGTATGGATTTATAACCACTTTGTCAACCTAGGAAGACAATATTTTTTAAGAAACTGAAAAACTTCTCATTGAGACTTGAACAAACCAATCACAATGACTTGTATGTTCTCTTGGAACCAGTGTAAACACAGTAACTTGTTGCTATTAAGGGGACAGATTTTCAAATTTGAAAATCAAATCTGGTCACAAGCATGAACCAGATCCACCGACAGCAATCCTGGGCCCCAGGGAAGAACAGTCAATAGCGCCCGCGCCCCTGCCCGCCCCGTGCGTGAAAGGGATAGCTGAGGTGCAAGTGGGCTTCTGCCGGAAGTTTTTGCTCATTTATTATGTGCCATGCAGGTTCTCAGGTGGCTGAGGAGGCGGTATCTGCTACTCACCTTTCCGGGTCCCTTGGACTTCCCAGGGAGATTACTAATGAACCCAGGAAACTAAATAGCAGATCCACCTCCTCAGATGCCCAGGAATCTGTACAGCATGTAATAAATGAGCTTGGCTCAGGGGAGGGGCAGAGAAAGCAAACAGAGGAGGCCTCAGGGAAATGGGTCAGTGGAGGAGAGGCAGATACATATCTATCCTCCCATCAACCTAGGCCATTTTAAATTGCCAAGCCCCTGGGCAATTGCCTCCTCCCCACACCCATTGGCAGGCCTGGCATGCATCAAGAAAATCTGACTATGTTAAAATTCAATACGTGATTATCAAATCCATTCATAACTAAAATATAGTTCATACTACAAAACTCTTACCCTGTTGGTATACTGAAGATCTGACCCAAACAAAGGGTTGTAGATACACATATCTGCTTTTTCCAGTGCCAACATTTTGCTCTTTATTTCTAATGCAGTATAGCCCATGTGTAGTGAGTTCTCAGTCTGCCCAGGTTCAATAGCATACGCAGGGTTTGTGACATTAGTTTTAATCCTCTCAAGAGGAGATGGTCTGAATAAAGCTGGGATGGAATGAGATTGTGTATGTCTTTCATCTAGCCATCTGCAGAACAGAATGGAAAAGTCACACTAGTATTTGTTCATTTTTGAAGATATATAAAGCACTGATTCTTTGCCCACACTGGGTACACCACTCATGGGGAAGTCAAAGGTTGATGGACGCATGAAGAGGTTACAGAATTAGGCCCTAAATCTGTTACGTGAGTTGCTCCTGATTCTAAGGAGTGCTTTTACTGACACAAGGAGGGACCTGCACCCTATTTAGGTTGAGCTGGGGAGAAACATAGTGCCTTTTAACATTCCTCTTGCTGAGGTAAGGTTTTGCCATTCACATGTACATTGTGGGGCAGCACTTAGGGTTTGCAGTAGGTCTTTATCTTCAGGAGACTGTCTTGGCATTTAATTGCTGATTTTATGTTGTCATTACATTGATCATTGTGGGTTTTGGGGGCTTTTTTTGGGTCAAGTCAGATTTGGGGTGGACATACCTTTGCAGGGGAAAAATGTATTTGGTTATTTAGGCGAGGATCGGAGGGATATACATCTCCAGAATTGTGGGATTCACTGTGTAGCTAGGACAGAAACACTCACAAGCAGAGACTGTCTAGTCTCTCTCTCAGTGGCAGCTTTAACTTCTCTATGAGAGTGGAGTGTGGCTTGTGGTCCAAACCATGTCTCCAAACCTGGGTATACTGTATAGTATCTCTAGCTGGGTAGTTTCTTGTGACTTTCCTAGTCAGGAAAAAGGATGCCCTGGATGCCAGCTACCCTTTTCTACAAGGAATAACTTCATTCCCTCCATTTGTTTACAATCTTATTTGTTTATTTAGTAGAGCTGTCACCACCATGGAGTAAACTATCTCTGGCTTATGAGGTGTCTTTTGAGCATCTACCCTTTAGATGGTTAGGGAGTTCAAACCTTTCAGAGCGATTGCTTCAGTTTGTCTAAAGACTCAGTTAGATGGCATCAGTAAGATATGTTCACATTGTCAAGGTTTTCTTCACAATCATAAAGGCTAAAAACAAATATATTAAACGGAAGCTTAGATTCTAGGGCACCCATTCAATGACAGGTAAGTTGAACAATTACCAATGTGACGTAAACAGAAACTTATGACTATCAGTGCTAAATGAAAAATTAACCAAAAAACCGTAAGTCATAGCTTATAATTTATATTTTGCTATCTTCTTTGGCCTTCATCCTGCCAACATTAATGCATGTGCCTAATTTTAATCATGTGAGCCATCCTATTGAATTCAATGTCTATAGAACAGAATGGACAAGCCACACTTTCTGAAGGTGAAATGAAGGACTGATTGTTTTACAAATGAATGGGATGACACACGAGTGAAGTTAAGAGTGTGTGTGTTTGCAAGATCAGAATTTAGGAGTGAGTCACTTTTAAAATCTGAAGAATCAAAGGATTTCTTTGCTAGATGGAGCTGAAGGAGTCAGACTCACCAAAAGTATGTGTTTAGTTAATTTTCAGTCAGAAATCTGATTAATCAAATTATCAGAATTATCTAATTTTTAAAAAGTGCTGTAAATCTGTGGAGGATATACTATTTTATCAATAAATAGCAGAGGCTTAATATCTAGTTTAAGTGCAAATCTCAGTGCAATCTTAACTATGGAGATGTTAAGGTGACTCCATTATACTCTGGAAAATATTGTTAGTTTATCATTAAGATGACCTATATAAGATGTAGATATCATTATTAATATTCTTGCAGGCTTCTGTAATACGTTAGAAGTGAACAAGCCTCTCTTTAGGAACCTCTAGATTTAAAAAAGTATAGCCATCTGCTCCTCAAAACTATCTGGTGTGAAGAATTACAAATCAATCCTCAAGATTTGCTTGGGTTTTTAAATAAATGTACTAAGAGAACAACATGTGATATTATCATGATTTCCTTCTCAGTGATCACAAGACTGCTGTGAAATTATTCTAATTTTTCATGTTTGCAGACATGTTTCCTTGTTTATTTTCTGTTTCTAACCAAGTATTTCTACTTAATGGCATTTCTTACTTATCCAAGGCTATTAACATTCTAGCAGTGAGTGTAGCAAAATGAGTGCTGGATTCGCTGCAGACCCTCATGATGTCCTGTAAACAGTAGAAAACTGGGCATCCAGGACTGTATGTGTATTTTGTATTATCTAAAAAAGAAAGGGAAAAACAGAAAACTTTTCAACATCAACAAAAATCCTGTTAACCCCTTTTCCAGTAATATAATTTCAGACAAAAGAGATATTCTATTTTTAGACTATGGTAGATCTATTTTTCCCAAATGGCAACAGATACAAATAACATATGTATGTGTTGTTGTAGAGGTTTTGGTTTCAGGATATTAGAGGGATGAGGTAATATCTTTTATTGGATCAACTTCTAAAGCTTGCTTTCTCACCAACAGAAGTTGGTCCAATAAAAGATATTACTTCACCCACCTTCTCTCTCAAAAATTACATACCAATTCTTATATAATAAAATTCAATCCAATAAAGTTGCCCTAAATGTATTACAAAATGCTCAGTTTACTGTCCCACCATTGTGATAATGGTTTCGTTTTTTGTAGTTACTGAAAAAACTGTATACACTGTTGAAGGAAAAATAACATGTAAGCCTTGACAAACACCTTATGATTGAAATGGTGGGTTTTTTGCCAACTTTCACTCTCAAAGCATATCACAAATACAAGTGAACACGTTTCCCCAGTAGAACACAAAAGCCTTCATGATATTTTTAATTTATTTTAGTCCCTTGTTATGTGAAATATATTTTGCCTTCAGAGACGTACTCAGTATTCCTTACTCAGGTAAGAATGCCCTCTGACTTCAATGGGCACTGTTCTCTGAGAAAAGAGTGCTGAAAAATATTATTTTTTATGTTTAGTAGTATAAATACAGTAGACTTTGTAATAAACAAAATTTGTTTTCTTGTTTCATAATACCAATATTAACTATTATGAAATGTACTGAATACTAGATAGAACGTATAACAAAATATTGCACTGGTTCTCTAAAAATGCAACATTTTATTTTTTTATAACCTTTGATTCTCTTTAAACTTTGAATAACAATATTTTCCTCCCATTTTCAGGTATCTGGAGAAACAGACAATTATGGACATTTATCAACCTCAATCCAATTCTTCCAAACCCAAATATAAATCACATCAGTTATCATTTATATTACATATTTATGTAAATTCTTTAGAAAACAACAACTTAACTTTCTCTAACACACACACAACTTCAGGAATTATGTTTTAACATTACCTTTGACAACTGTTGGAACAATGAAAAGAGATGCTTCCTTGCCCACCTTCTCTCCATCAAGAGGAAATGTCTTCATTAACACTACTCGCTTTCCTAACATATTATTAAAATAAGAAAGGAAGTCAACTGAGTCTTGAATGGACAACTGGTTGGTAGCTTTATTCTTCCTGATTCCCAGGAACCATAATCAAATATTATTTCCCAAAAACTTAGAAAGCAAATTATATCTGAATAAACCTGAACAACTGCATGAACATATGTGCAGCTTAACATACACTGTTCACAGGTAAAGAATCTTATTACTTTCAATTTCCTGTCATATGAATATTTTCCATGAACCTAATAATTGTCATTGCTTTTCTTTAAACCACCTCTTAAATCTGAATACACTTTTTAAAATGAGGTGTCCAACAATGCATACAGTATTCCACATGAAGGTGAACTATCAATTTACATAATGACATTATGTTTTCCATATTGTTCTCCATCCCATCTTTGTGCAACCTAACATTTGGTTTGCCTTTTTGACCCCAGTTGCACATTTAGCAAAGTCTTCCACTTCACTACTTACCCCCTTTTCTAGATTGTTAATAATTGTATGGCTATGTTTATACTTAAAAAACAAAATAAGCTACATAGCCAAAAGCACTTTTTGCCAGCACAGCTATATCATCATACTTTTTTTTTAATTAAAAAAAAAAATTATCACACCCCTAATCAAAGTAGCTATGCCAGGAAAACTTCTAAGTGTAAGCCAGGCTGATTAAATAACAATGATCCTATTACCAAACCTTGAGGTACTCTGCTATTAAGTTTTTGCCATGATGAAAATGAACTATACAGTTTTAACTCTTTGTTTCTGATCTCTCAGCCAGATTCTGATCCATGACACTACTTTATCTGTCACCCAAGAATTACTTAGTTCCTTTATTAGCTTCTTGAGAGGGAATTTGTCAAAGGCCTTGACACAATCTAAATAAATTATATCAAATGATACAGTCTAAATAAACTATGTACTACCATGGACAAATAATTCTAACAAATAAGTGAGGCACAAATTTCCGTTGCAAAAACTGTCCAAGCTAGATACTATCATATCATTATCTTCCAGGTGTTTTAGTATTATAACTTTGACCAATTTACCAGGTACAGTTTAAGGCTAACTGGTGCATAATTTCCCGAATCAGCCCTAAAGATTTTTTTTTTAAACTGCTAATTTTTTAACTCTGATTAAGGTTGGCTGCATTGTAACTTTGTTTTTCCAAGTATTTAGGAACTTAGCTGTAAAACTCATTTTGGACTGAAACATAGGTATTGGCACACAATGTGTCACCTATGATATATTTGTCAAAAACAGTGTTTTTTTTTAAGACATTTAGAAGCAAAAGGAAAATAAAGGGCAGTTTGAGGGTTCAGCTGCGTGTTTCTCTTTGCAGAATTTAAAATAGAGCTTGATTTTTAAAACGTTGTTTTATTAATTCCTCTAACTGGCCTATTTTGAGTATTAAAATTATTATAGAGAAACCAATACCAAATAAGAAAAAAACAGTTCTCACCTTTGATACCTTGATTAGCTGGTGAAATTGGTTTGGTGGTTTCTATTACATAATCCAAAATGCTCTGAGTTATCTCACTGCCTCCCTGAAGTTTAGTTTCCAACAAAACTTTCTTTCTCTTTTTCTTTTGTCCTTCAATAGGAACTTCAAGCAACAAAATCTTGCAAACAATAAAAGTAAACAATTATTTAAGCATTACTGAAACATTAGTTTTATTTAACAAGCAGACTAGCAAGTTTTTGTTTTTATTTAACCAATTATAGTGCTATGTGATGAATTCCATAAATAGCAAGAGTATATGGGGCATTCAACAGATACAGTAAGTGATTTTGAACAGACTTTAACACCATTTTTCAGGTCCTCAAAGTCTTGGATGGCCAACTCTTATGCTACATTCTACTAAGCAGTTACTGCAGACTTTGCAACCATCATGAAGTCTGCTGAAGCATGGGGCTTGTCTACAAGGAATCATTTACAGAATATATTCCTTTTTATATTGTTAGTTTTTTTATATTGCAGAAGCTGGAATCAAAATGTTTCATTAGGCACAAATTACACCATTAATTATATGATGAATGTTTGATTTTTATTATTTGAAATCCTTTGATATAAAATAATAAAAGTATGACGTCATTATATAGAGGGCTTTTTATTTATAAAATGGATATTATAACAGGAGAAGCATAACTGGCCAGTGAAGATTCCAAATTTGTGGGATCATGGTGTAACTTCACAAATTGGTCCTAGGTAGCCAACTGTAAAAGCAGTGACAAAATCCAAAACGTACTGAATGCATAATAGCATGTTCTGGAAAGTCATACTCACGTGACCACCAAAGACACAGAAATGGGAAAAGCTGAGATCCCAATCTTGTGTTAAGTTCTATCCAGGCACAGAGGGTCTACCAATTTGGAACATGGTATGGGACCAGGCCTTACTCTTAAAGACCTGACTCTGTTAACACCAGCACATGTGTGACAGAGTTTGTAGGCTCAGATTCTAAAACAGCAAGTATTTGACATGATCCTGTCAATATGCTGTGCTGAGATTTTTTCACTTGTTGATTTTAAGCACAAGAAAATGTATTAACATAACATATTACAGTGTTTTAGTAAATGTTGGGTTAGTACACTGGACTGAAATACAGGTTCAGCTCTTTACTCTGCCACAGACTTCCTGTGTGACTGGCCAAGTCACTTAGTCTCTCTGTAAAATAGGGATAATTATACTTCCCTATGTCACAAAGGCTTTTCTGAGGATAAATAAAAATAAATAAATAAGAGAGATTGTGGGACACTCAGCTCCTATGGTAACAGGAGCTAGATAAGTACCTAAGATTCCTCAGACAGTAAGTATCTGTTTATCTAAACTAAGTTAATTAAGGTTTTTGTTTTTCCATTACATTATTTTTTTCATATTTTCAAACTTTAATCAAAGAAAGTTAAAAATTATTGTTTATACTTCATATGATTTAGCACGATATTCCCGAGAATTCAGGCTAGCAGTGTTCTTTGGACGAATCACAGCAACATATGCATCTCCTATGTTTTCTGGGTTTCCCATGGTTTATTCTTTTTCATCTGTTGCTACAGACAAAGAAATAAACAGAAGCCAAAGGATAAACTGAGTAAACAAGATAAAAACAAACCAAATAGGACATCATATGCTAGCATAAAGCATTATATTCACTGATCTTTACCCTTTAAAACAGTTTATTCATCTTTTTTTATTAGCTGGAGAAATTATTTCAATAGTAGTTACAATTCCTTTTCCTTTTCATGCACTAAGAGAATGTATGAGTGAAAAACCCCTACACTATACAAAGAATTAATATGAATAAACTTGTTCTCTAACTTATTTTTATAATTAAGTTTGGAAGGATTAGATTTTTTGGATGTGTCAGTAAACATTGATTTCATCATGCTGATGAAAAAACATTACATCAGTAGTAACTGACATTTACAAATAAGCAGAGCAAGAAAAATGCTGCTTGGAAACATATTTGAATTTAATTTTAAGATATTTACGTTGTAAATTTTGACATGTGACATTAAACAGTTTGTGCTGTAATGGTTGTAAAGCCAACTTTTGACAATCAGTATCTACTATCATTAAATAATTGTCAGATTCCTTCCAGCCCCAACTGTGAAAGTTTAAATTGACAAAAAATTAAAAATGCTTAAAACCTATAATTCTGCACAAATGAGAAAACTTAAAATCAATAAAAATAAAAAATACGCTTAAAACAAACATCAATATTACCTATTGAAATTATATTGTTTTTAAATTTGGAAAAAAAGTCAGATTCTGCCAAGTCTGTTTGTAATGTAAAGATGACAGCTGTATCTCTTTCAGTGAGCACATATCCTCTATATTTTGTAATTTGCCAAAAAGCTGAGCAACTCTAGTATCTTGGAAGGTATAATATGCAACTGATAACTCTTAGTTTTTTAGTATATGTATGTAATATATGGTGTATCTGCTATTATAAATACCACATTTCCACTAATTCAAGAACTGGAACCTCAAGAAAGAGTCTGAATCTCTGTTCTTCAATGGGAAGTAGAACATTCTTACCAGGATCCCAAATAACAGAGCTTGGAAAAATAAGCTCCAAAATGAAATATTCCTTTTACTTCAGTGGGTCTCTAACTGGGAGCAGAGGTCCACCCTCACAGCTCATGGCAGACTGGAGACATATTCATTCCAACTGGCTGACAATTCTTTCTGGCCCTCAAAGCTGTGATTAGTCTTCCTTGTATTGAAACAGATTATATAGTGGCACTCCCTTATAATCCTAAAATCTTGCAATAAAATAAATTAAATTTTAAAAAAATCTCCAAAAGATAACTAGTTCTACACTTCACAACCTAGAACAAGGTAATCTCTGGGCTGATGGCCCATTTCATTTGATCTTTTCCCCAACCCACAACTGAAAACCCTTTCCTTGCCTATGATCAATATAGAGTATATGCAAATTTGTCTCACCATAAAATGGAGATTTGCCGTGCTGCTGCACCTGTTCTGAGGATAAATAGAGGACTTTAGTCTTCCATGCACTCAATTCAGTATATTTCACCAGGATGAGATTAACTGAAAAATGCAAAGGGAAAAGAATTATAATTAAATATAAAATGTTATAAACGAGACTGATTAA
This sequence comes from Mesoclemmys tuberculata, assembly GCA_007922155.1. Lineage (NCBI taxonomy): Eukaryota > Metazoa > Chordata > Testudines > Chelidae > Mesoclemmys > Mesoclemmys tuberculata. The sequence goes on from ML675603.1 coordinate 40,253,382, forward strand.
AAATGTTTTTCATCATTATCACAATTCCAGAATTAGATAAATTCATGGAGGATAGTCCATCAACGGTATCAGACAAGAAGGTCAGGAAGGGCAACCCCACACCCTGGGTATCCGAACAACCAGAAGCTAGGAGTGGATGATGGGGGACGGGTCACTCGGTAATTGCCCTCTTATGTTCATTCCCTCACTATCAGAAGACAGGCTATTGGGCTAGACAGACCATTGGTCTGAGCCAGTATAGCCATTCTTATGATAATATTCTGCCATCTTGAAGATACCAACACTAAGATTGGGATGGAAGTCTTTAAATATTGATTTGTATTATGGTAGTATCTATTAACTCAGTCAAGCATCAGGACCCCACTGTGCTAGACGCTGTTCAGACATGTAACAAAGGAGACTGTCAGAGCTCTGCAGCAGGGACTATCAATCTGATTGACAGGACAACTGGAGACAAAGCATGCAAAGTGGGGTTGGGTGGAGAGGATGAAATAACAATAAAATTAACAGAGTTTAGCAGAAGTCATAATTAATGTTAAGATTGTCAGTTATTTTAGTAAAAGTTATGGACAGGTTGTGAGCAATAAACAAAAATTCACAGAAGCCCAAGACCTGTCAGGGGTGGGGGGAAGAGGGAAGGGCGGGGCTCGACTGACTGCTGGGTGGGCTGAAGTCTAAGTCTGTGAGTGGTGGTGCTGACATCCTGGAACTCTTCATCAGGTCTGGGAAAAGTAGTTAGAGTGTCACAGCTAAATATAAGGTGGAACAGATTGTTTAGCATAAGTAGTTAACACGTATTTCAAGGGACAATTCAAGATGAAGTGGCCTGTTAATCCCCTTCCAATCAAGGGAGGGGGAGAGGGAAAGAAGGGACAGAAGACCTAAACTTCCTCACAGGTTTCCACCACAACTTCAACAACCACCACCCATCCATTAAACTCTCTCTGGAACACTCCCACACTAGCATCAACTTCCTGGATACCACAATCAGTTTCAAGAATGGAACCCTACAGACAACCATATAAAAGAAACCCACAGATCACCACATAAATCTTTACAGAACCAGTAACCACCCCAAACACATCAAGAAATCTCATATCTACAGCCAGGCACTCAGATACCACAGAATATGCTATGAGGAGACGGTCCACTATACACACCTTAACACACTTAAAACCGCCTTCACCAAGCATGGACACTTCACCAGAGAAATAGATCGCATCATGGATGGGGACACCCAAATACTCTGAAAGAACCTGCTTCCATACAGAAATAAACCCCCCTCTGACCACACACCTGTTGTTGTCATCTTCCATCCCACACTGGAACCCACAAGGGGTATCAAACAATTACAGCGATTACTCAATGGCAACCCCATCCTGAAATAAATCTTTCCTGGACCCCAGTTCTGGCCTTCAAACAACATCCCAACCTCTCTGAGCTCATCCTCAGAAGCAAGCTCCCCACAGACTAAGACACATCAACTCAAAGCAGCACTAGACCCTGCCAGAACAACAGATGCAAAAGCTGCAACCTACCTCCACTGCTACAATAATCAACACCCACAACAACACATCTCTCAAGATCCACAAGTCCTACACATGCCTATCACAACATGTAGTGTACCAATCCAGTGCACTAAATGTTCCAATAGCAACTATCTGGGTGAAACCAGACAATTGCTACGCCCTCATATAAACTCATACAGGAAATTGATTAAAGATAAAAACACCACATCACCTGTGGGTGAACACTTTTCAAAAAAAAAATTAAAAAATTAAATAAAAAAATCACTATATCTGGACTCTCAGTCCTCATTCTCAAAGGATACCTGTACAATACTTTCAAAAGATGAGCCTGGGAGCTTAAATTTATAACTTGGCAAGACACTAACAATCATGGCTGAATAGACCCATTGGATTTATGGCTCACTATAACAATATATAACCCACTAACAATCCCTGATCCCCACCAACCTGCATTTTTTTTCTCTACCTTCCCTCCCTCTTTATTAGTGGAAGGGTCTCAATGGGCCACTTCACCGTGAGTGATCCTTTGAAATATGCATTAACTAAATAATCCCTTCCACCTTGTATTTAGCTGTGACACTATGGTCTGGTCTACACTACAGCATTAGGTCAATGTAAGGCAACTTACATCGACCTAATTTGGTAAGCGTCTACACTACAATGTTGCTCCCACTGATGTAAATCGCCCAGTGCACTGACTTAGGCTCCATCTACACTTACCTTTGCGATTCGGCGGCAGTCAACGGGAGATACGCAAGTGACGTAAATCACTTGCGTATCTCCTGTCAACTTTGCAGCGTCTCCTTCGCGCGCCATCCACACTGTGCTGCATCAAAGGGAACAGCATTCCCTTCGATGCAGCGCTACGCCACTTACAGGAGTAGTTTTCCTGTATCGCTTGCTGGATTGATCTGTACACGGGTCTACACAGACCGCTCAGTCGATCCAGAGCAATCGATCTGACGGTGGCAAATTCGTCAGTGTAGACCCAGCCACAATAACTCCACCTCCACAAGAGGCATAGAGCTAAGGTCAGTGTACTTAGGTTGATGAAGTGTCAGTATGGATACTGCATTGACTGTTCCTAGCCTGAGCCCCACTGCCTGGGGCTGATACCTGGAGCTGGACCCCTACTGCCTGGGGCTCTGGCTGTTAGCCCCAGGTGGCAGGGCTCCATCTGTCAGTGCCCTACAATGATAGACAGTGCAAGTGCTCCTGGTGAGGATGTGCATCGCTGAGAGGAGCTGGTGTAGACATACACACCGATTTAATTACTGTGGTGGCTTTGTACATTGATGTAACTTAAGTTGACTTAATTTTGTAGTGCAGACATGCCCTATAAGTACATTTCCCTAGCCTGAAGAAGAGCTCTGTGTAAACCAGCTTTTGACAACAGTAGCCAATTCTGCAGACCCAGAGAGAATATTTTCTTTATTTCAGTTTAGTCAAGTAGCTCCATTCAATAACTAGTTCATTCAAAGTAAAGAAACCAACTGGGAGCTGAAAATGCAGAAAACTTTGTTTTCCTCTTCCAATCTGTAAATAAAAAATAGGTGAGAGAGGATGAGATCTACTAGTTTTAAAATGCGGAAGGACAATGGTGACTAGAACCAATCAGCTTTTCATAAGGTCTCCCACGGTATTCTTAGCAGCAAGTTAAAGAAGTGTGGGGTGGATGAATGGACTATAGGATGGATAGAAAGCTGGCTAGATCATCATGCTCAATGGGTAGTGCTCAACGGCTCAATGTCTAGGTGGCAGCCAGTAACAAGCAGTGTGCCCCAAGGGTCGGTGCTGGGGCTGGTTTTGTTCAACATCTTCATTAATGATCAGGATGATGGAGTGGATTGCACCCTCAGCAAGTCTGCAGATGACACTAATCTGGGAAGAGTGGTAGATGCTGGAGGGTAGGGAAAGGATACAGAGTGACCTAAACAAATTGGAGGATTAGGCCAAAAAAAAAAAAAAAACTGATTAGATTCAACAAGGGCAGAGTCCTGCACTTAGGATGGAAGAACTCTATGCACTCCTACAGACTGGGGACCAACTGGCTAAGCAGCAGTTCTGCAGAAAAGGACCTGGGGTTACAGCGGACAAAAAGCTGGATATGAGTCAACAGCGTGCCCTTATTGCCAAGAAGGCTAATGGCATATTGGGCTGCATTAGTAGAAGCATTGCCAGCAGATTGTGGGAAGTGATTATTCGCCTCTATTTGACACTGTTGAGGCCACATTTGGAGTACCGTGTCCAGTTTTGGGCTTCCCGCTACAGAAAGGATGTGGACAAACTGGAAAGAGTCCAGAGGAGGGCAATAAAAATGATTAGGGGGTTGGATCACATGACTTATGAGGAGAGGCCAAAGGAACTAGCTTGTTTAGTCTGCAGAAGAGAAGAATGAGGGGGGACTAGATAGCAACCTTTAACTATCTGAAAGGGGGTTCCAGGGAGGATGGAGCTAGGCCGATCTTGGTGGTAGTAGATGGCAGAACTGGGAGCAATGGTCTCAAGTTGCAATGGGGGGAAGTTTAGATTGGATATTAGGAAAAACATTTTCACCAGGAGGGTGGTGAAGCACTGGGACGGGTTACCTAGGGAGGTGGTGGAATCTACACCCTTAGAGATTTTTAAGGTGAGGCTTTACAAAGCCTTGGTTGGGATGATTTAGTTGGGGTTCGTCCTGCTTTGAGCAGGGTGTTGGACTAGTTGACCTCCTGAGGTCCCTTCCAATCCTAAACTTGTATTATTCTATGCATCAGTTCAATTCACTAACCACAGATAATATTTTGTTTAATAAACCCGTTCATTTTAAATGCAACACGTTTTGATAAATCTTTTCTCTTATGTATTCAATATATTTAAGGTAGTTTTAGTTAACTAATAAACAGAATTTTAAAATGCAGTTTTTGTGGCATTTAATTGAATCTGAACTACGAAATAGAGCTTGACACACATCATAAGTAAAAAACGAATCATCTAGTAAATGAGGAATGCATTATTCAGTTATCTAACATAAACAATGTAAAAGTTAAGAATTTGAATAAGAGTCTGAATAAATGTAAGTTAAACTATACAGTTGCTTAAATAAATGTCTATCAATGTAGCATATCCTCCTGGTTAACAAAAAGAAAGACCAAATTTAGTGCAAAGGCTACATTTAGCTATAAATCAACATGTTTTAAGAGTTACTAATCAATGAGAAACAATCTTTAGGATTAGCAAGTTTTAGGATTGTTAGAGGATAACAATATTTAGGAAGATAACTGAAAATTACAAATGCAAAACAAGATTAAATTTGATGATTCAAGTCAAGGTTTCCTGCTGGCTGATTTAACTCATGATTAAAACTGATGATTTAAATTGCTTTGATTTATTTTTAGTGAATGTCTTTTAACCCTTCCCAACTTCCTCCCATCCTATCTTTGAAGTGAAGTCTTTTCTTTAGTGGTCTCCCAAATGAGGAAAAAGAACCAAGATTCACCTCAGAGCAGCTGGCTTCTAGTGAGATGTGAATAGTAGGTGAAGGAAGAAGTGCCTACTATATTATTTTATAAAGCCCCCACTGCAAGTCTTACTTCTAGGTTTTAGTTTAAACAAATATAATTTTTAATGCACATACATCCCTCTGACTTGACTTCTGTCAGAGAAACGCCTTTTATTTGTATTTACAATTGGCTTGGGCATCCTTTTGGGTAAAAGAAACGACATAAATTCGTCATTATCTTTTCTATCAATCAACAAACCCATCATTTCTGAGAATCGGTTATGGGAACACACTACATCACTTCCTCCCCTTTCAGACCTCCATGCTGCACACGCCCCCAAAGGTTAACCAGAGACAGTTCGCACACAGCGATTAGTTAAGGGCCAGATCCTGCAAACGTTTAGTGAAGCGAGTGGTCCTTACTGAAGTGAGCAGCCCCACGGAAGATAGTGTCTAGGTTCTAGGCTATTGCGGGGGAGTTCAACAGAAAAACACACTTAAGTGGCGATCTTTATAACACAAAGCTCAGGCAGCGTCTGGTGGTGCGTCTAAATCACAAGCAGTCCCCGGGGGAAGGGGACAGGGACCTTTCTGAAGGTTTCTGGCTGGGTGGGGTGGATGGAGCGGAAACCTCTCCCCGCCCCGGAAGGCAGGCAGCGGCGCTGGCACCCGCGGCTCTCTCAATAGCGGCCCCTTACTCTAGGGGTGGGAGAAGCTTCCCCAAACTGCCCCCCGGCTGGTTGCTCTCTGGTCAGGCGGCCCCTCCCCTCGAAGCAGCAACAGGGGCTCGTTGGCTGCGGCGCGGCCGGGCCGGGCGGAATGGGGGGCTCCCGCCCTCTCACCCCAGGCCGGCTCCCCCTCAGCTAACGCGGCGCAGCAGCGCAGCGGCTGAAAGGGGAGCCCGGCCCCCGCTCGGCTCCCTCCACCCCGCTGGCTTACCAGGGGGTGCCGAGAGCCTCCTCCCGGGACGCATCCTCCAGCGCGGCGCTCGGGTCCGGGCCCGCCCCTGCTCCGCCGGCACAGCCAGAGCGAGCGGGCCCCGCCCAGCTCCCTCCCCCTGGGCCGGCAGATCCGCTTCCCGTCCGGGCCCCGCTGCTGGCCTTCTCTCGGCTCAGCTGTTGCCGATGAATTTCCGGGTCGGCGGCCTGAGCTCAGCTGCTGCTGCCGCCGCCGCCGCTGCTGGCTGGCGTCGGCCGTTGGGCACGAGCGGGCTCGCGACTGGGCGGCAGCGGCAGGCCGGGCTGGCGCGTGAGGCGCCGCGGAGGTGGAGGCAGCCGGCGCCGCGAGGAGGGCCTAGTCCGAGCGGAGGGGGAGCCGCGCCGTCAGACAAAGGGTAGCGCCCGAGAGCCCGCCGCAGAGCCCGGCCGGACCCCGCTCCCCGCCCCGGCGAGCGCTTCCCGCGGGGGACCCCGGACGGGGGGCAGATGGAAGTGCTGGCTGCGGGGAGGAGACGCGGCGGGGAGAGGCTCTCGGAGGAGCCGGTGAGTGACCCGCTGTGCCGGGGCCCGGGAGCGTGCCGCGCCGCGTCCCCTCAGACACGGCGGCCCCGCCTGAGGGCTGCGTTCCTCGGGGACGGCGAGGAGTCCGCCCCTTCTCGCGCCGTGCCGGGTTGGGAGGGAAGGGAAGGGCAGGGCCCAGGCACCGCAGACAGAAGAAGCGTCTCCTCCTCTGCATGTCTGCAGCCCTGGGCATCCCGGGGGAGGGGCAGCGAAGTGGAGCCAATTCTGGTTGCAGCGGAGTTTTGCTGAGGAGAGAGAGGCGGCGGCGGCTCCAGGGATGTCTCGGTTTTTGTTGCCACCAAAACCAAAGCGATGGGAAAGGCAGGCTGTGCGCGCCTGTATATGCTCTACACTTAGTGCTTAGTAAACCATACCCGGCCCCTGGCACCAAGATTCGCGGTTAGGCTGGTTACTAACTGGTCTGACATACGCCCTATTTTGAACAGCCTAGTGCGAATGAATGATTTGGTGAAGCCTCCTGGATTGTGGGAAGCTCGAGCCGCCTCAGCTGTTCAAGGCAATGTGTGTCAGACTATGGACAGTCCGCGGTGTGTGCGTTGTATAATACATGTTTGCATGCATCACAATTTATTGCTTTTGAGGAATCGATTTCACTTCCCACTGTGACTTTCCTCGTCGAGTTTTAGTCGCTTGTAATTCGCGAGACACTGAAAGGTTTGCAATGTGTGGTGGATTATTTACTTGGAAACTTCTTGGATAAAGTAGTGGGGATGTTGAGTTTTTCCTCTGTTGAGTGATAAATACATATACGCACCATTCATCAGTGTCTGTTTTTCTGGGTGCTGTGTACTATAAATTTCTTGGGACCGTTAAGACAAGAATTGAAATATCAATGGCACATTTGTTGTACTCACAGAACTGTAAGAAGCTTGAATTGTCATGGCTCAGTATCAGTTCCTGTGTTTAAAAACAAATATTTGCATTGACTTTAAGTAGACTTAAGAAATTTGTGCAAAGGAGATATATTATTAAAATAGGAGAGTGTGGGAGGTATGTGCAACTATAATTATAGTTGTGACCCTTTTGATATAACCCTGTTTTCAAGATGCAGAGCTTGGTCATAAACAATCACCCTAAGGTGAAATTGAGCAGTTTCAGTTTAGAAATTTTTTCCATTACACAACAGAGCCCTGATCCTGTAAAATCACTTACAAGTACCAGTAGGACTCCTTGATTTGCATTTTAAATAATAAATTTAAGCCTTTTTATTAGAAAATGTGGATTTTTTTAAAATAAAGTAAAACCCTTACTAATTCATATTTGCTGGGTCCTTCCCTCCCCCGTCCCTAATCAAGGTTAGAGTCACAAAATATTTTGTTCACTTAATTTTGAAAGCTAGTTTGGTTTCAAATAAGGTTCAGATACATACAATCAGGTGCACTAAGTGGACACCTAAATCCTTGCAGAGCACCTTTGACTTCAGTAGCTCTCCCTGTGGGCACAGGAGAGACCAATTTTTTGTGTCTGTATTACTAGCTGTGCAGATTAATGAAGTAGAACTAACAAGATTCTTTTCTACTATATTTGCTGGTTTCTCTTGGTTTTTTATGTTTTGGTTTTTTACAGTACTCTGTAAATTTCATTACTCTGAGGAATTAGTCTTTTAGGTATTTGTGAAAAAACAGCAAGTGTTCTTTTTTTTTCTGAAATTGCTTCCTGTAAGCAAGAAATATTTTCCAACAAAAATTTTAGGGATTTATAGAGCCTGTTATTGGGGTGCATATATAGCAACTGACCATATAAAGTGAGGGAGTGAGGCAATGTAATTCAAAGCAGGACTTTCTGAGCATGGAAAAAGCAACCTGCATGAAGAGAGGAGACACTGCAGCAGAGTCTTCTGGAATCTTATCCTAAACCATTCTGTGCAGGGTGAATTGATTTAAATCGTTTCCCACTGATACTTGTTGACATATTTCTTAATGGTGCAAATCTGGTCACTAAAACATGTTAATTTACAACTCAGTACAGCATTTTACGACATCTAGGAGGGTATACTTTGTAATTTTTTAGATAACTTGATTTTTTATTAATTTAGGAAATAGTACATAATACTCATTACCTATGTCAAGCTGCAGATGCAGCAGCAGTACGTTAGGAATGGTAAGAACTAAATCACACATACAAACACAATAGCACTTATATTTTATTAAATTAAATCTTAAATGTTACATACATGTTTCACATTTGCAATTGCAGCAGTTTCCTGAGTTGCCAGCTGACTGTTCTTAAACTTTTTTTAATTCAAATTTTATTAACTGTAACAGAGAAGTCATCACAACACTAAACATACCCTGTTCTTAACACTTCTATAACTAGCTCTCATCTTCCCCACTCCCATTTTTATTTATAGACTGAAACAGAAATACAAGTTTTCCTGCTTTTTCAACTCCGTTGATTTCTTAGCTTTGAGCGAATAATGCCAAATGATGAAAATATTCTCTATGCCTGCAGAGAAAGCTACTGTTGTGAAAAATTAGCTTAGCAACTGAAGGAACTCTGTTTCAAGGTGCCTGGCTAATGATTTCCACCAATTCAGGGGTGTGACTTTGTTCAAAACACCATCAGTAAACATATACTCTTTAAATGGTTCCACTCCAGCCCTGAAATTTATTATGACTGGCATAACTGAGGAGTGATTTTGAGATGCCCATGCCATGGCAGCAGCATCATCTTCAGAAGTTAAGTATCTACCTTTATATTTGGGGTTGAGAATGCTCAGAAGAAAATGAGGTGGAATTAGTGCTTAATCCATTTGCTTCTTTTTTGCCTGCAGTTTAACTTTCTGGTGAGGTATTTCTTGCTTCAGTGTCTCTTGACATGCCTTCCAAATTTTGACAGCATCAGCAATGCAGCAACAATTTCTCTGAAGTTTAAGGCTATAGATATAGGCTTCAGCATACTGAGCATATCCTCTATATTCCTTTTTAATCCAATATTAGATACTTTGGATGAGATACTTCCATCTGTTTTATCACCATTTTCTTCACAAAATTTTATGAGAATAGGCCAGTTCTTAATAAACTGTTCAAAACAATCAACCACAGAATTCTGTCAAACACATCGAGGGAGAATTAGTTTGGATCCTCCTGCTCTTTTCAGTGAAGCGGAAGCAAAATGGTTATTATGGAAGTACTTAAGTCTTTGGCTAAAAGGTGCATTAAATGGGCACTGCAGCCATATATTATAAGGAGCATTTCTTCTTCTAAGTATCTTCTCATCTTTGCCATGTTTGCAGCATTGTCTGTGACAAAACTGCAGTTTATTACAGGACATAAATGATAATAAGGAAAAATACTCACTGGATGTGCCTTCCCCAGGATCATTTGTGCTGTCTTGTGTGCCACTGGATTGCTCGGGGGTCAGGAATAAGTCCTGACTTTCTGGGATATCTTCCCATAAATGTCCAGATTCCTTTTGTGGGCTCTGAGCTGAGTCAGAACTGACTCCTTGCCCCACACTCGATGAGGTCCAAGACCTCTGGCCTACTCCATGCTGGAGCACATTTGGGCTTTGCAATAGCCATGCTGAGAACAATGGGAAAGCTCTCTCCACGCTGGCAGCAAACACAGGAAATGAATGAAGATTCAAATCTTCCGGGGGCTGCTTTGGGGGAGGGTACTTTAAAATGGGGCATCATGGGATACATTCCAGAGGCCAATTAATTCAAATTAAGTCCCATTGCATCTACACTGACACTAATTCAAATTCACAAATTCGAATTAGGTGCTACACCACTTGCAGAGGTGGTTTTATTAATTCGATTTTACAGGCAGCTAAATTCGAATTAACAGTGTGCCAGTGCAGATGCAGGAGTAATTAATTCAAATTAAGTCACTTTAATTCGATTTAAGTCCCCAGTGTAGACCAGGCCTTAGAGTGCACTTAATTGTGGAGTAAGCCCCATGGAACTCACTGGCACTTGTGTAGTTTGAGAAAACAAGTATAGGCTGGAGTCCCTTGGGAAAGCTGGATTATGCTGAAGTAAAATAGGGAATAGTTTTATGGCATCATTATGGTCTGTGGCCATGATGTTCCAAAATAAGGGTTATGTATTATGTAATATAAAATAAGAAAATGACACCCAGTGGCAACTGGCTACTCTAGATTTCTCTTACTACAGGTTTCTGTACCGTATACTTGGATGATAGATTCTAACCCTAGTTAATTTATTAAACAATCCATAAGGATTAGCTAACCTAAACTTCATTTTCTAGCAACATCCAACATAGTAAACAGCTTGGGAATTTACTTGTTAAATCACACTTCTATTAAAAGGCATAGAGAGAGTCTTGAAGAATAAATAATTCACTTTGCAATGCATCAAATTACGAACCAGTTGATCCACATTGTTCTTCAGACATAGCCACATCTTCACTCACATCATTTTCTCCCAGTAAGCATTATGATGTTTCATTCTTACAACTAGGCCCTGCATCTCCTTCTTGCACTGCTTACACTTGACACGTTTTCCTTCTTTACCCAGTGTGTGCTCCTGTACTGGAACAATTTGTTCTCTCATACTTATGATGTGTCAGCGGGGTTGATTTAGAAAGTTAATGTTGTTGCTTTAAATAGCTTACTTAGTTGTAAATTGAAATTAGTGTATTTCATACTTACTTGTAAACTAAAATGTTTAAAATACGTGAAGTAATACGTAAAAGAGAGGACTTGGCCATTCATAGAACCGTAGAAGATTAGGGTTGGAAGAGACCTCAGGAGATCATTTAGTCTAACCCCCCTGCTCAAAACAGTACCAACTCCAATTAAATTATCCCAGATAAAGCTTTGTCAAGCCGTACCTTAAAAACCTGTAAGGATGCAGATTTCACCACCTTTCTAGATAACCCATTCCTGTGCTTCACCACTCTCCTGGTGAAAACGTTTTTCCTAATATCCAACCTAGACTTCCCCCACTGCAACTTGAGACCAGCTGCTCCTAGTTCTGTTATCTACTACCATTGAGAACAGCCTAGTTCTATCCTCCCTGGAACCTCCTTTTAGGTAGTTAAAGGCTGCTATTAACTCCCCCCTCATTCTTCTCTTCTGCGGACTAAACAAACCGAGTTCCCTCAGCCTCTCCTCATAAATCATGTGCTCCAACCTCCTAATAAATTTTTTGCCCTCTTTTTGTTGACTCTGCAATTTGTCCACATCCTTTTTGTACTGGGGGGCCCAAAACTGGACACAGTACTTCAAATGAGGCCTCACTAGTGCCGAATAGAGAGGAATAATCACTTCCTTCAATCTGCTGGCAATGCTCCTGCTAATGCAGCCCAATATGCCGTTAGCCTTCTTGGCAATAAGGGCACACTGTTGACTCATGTCCAGTTTCTTGTCCACTCTAATCCTTAGGTCCTTTCCTGCTAACTGCCTAGCCAGTCAGTTCCCAGTTTGTAGCAGTGCATGGGATTTTTCTGTGCTAAGTGCAGGACTCTGCACATGTCCTTGTTGAACCTCATCATATTTCTTTTGGCCCAATCCTCCAATTTGTCTAGGTCACTCTGTATTCTATTCCTGCCCTCCACAGTATCTACCACTCTCCCCAGCTTAGTGTCATATGCAAATTTGCTGAGGGTACAATCCATCCCGTTCTCCAGATCAGAAATGAAGATGTTGAACAAAACCGGCCCCAGCACCAACCCCGAGGGCACTCTCCTTGTTACTGGCCGCCAGCTAGACATCGAATCATTGAACATTACCTGTTGAGCTCGACAATCTAGCCATCTTATTATCAATTCATCCGACCCATACTACTTTAACTTGCTAACAAGAATACTGAGAGAGATTGTATCAAAAGCTTTGCTAAAGTCAAGGTATATCATGTCCATCACTTTCCTCACATCCACAGAACTGGTCATCTCATAGAAGGCAATCAGGTTGGTCAGATGTGACTTGCCCTTGGTGAATCCATGCTGACTGTTCCTGATCACCTTTCTCTCTTCCAAATGCCTCGAAATGAATTCCTTGAGAACCTGCTCCATAATTTTTCCAGGGACTGAGGTGAGGCTGACCAGTCTATAGTTCTTCAGAAAAGCGAAGAAGGAGGATCTGAGGATGAATACCATATTTGCCCCTTTCCAATCATCTGGGACCTCTCCTAATCACCACGAATTTTCAAAGACAATGGCCAGTGGCTCTACAATCATGTCAGCACCCTCAGATGCATTGCATCTGTCCTCATGGACTTGTGCATATCCAGTCTTTCTAAATAGTCCTGAATATGTTCTTTCAGCACTGAGGACTATTCACCTCTTCCCCATTCTGTGCTGCCCAGTGCAGTAATTTGGGAGCTGACGACATATATGAAGACAGAGGCAAAAAAAACCATTGAGTACTTAATTTTTTTCCATATAATCTGTCACTAGGTTGTCTCCCCCGTTCTTTAAGGGGCCAACACTTTCCCTGACCACCTTCTTGTTGATAACATACCTGTAGAAACCCTTCTTGTTCCCCTTCACATCCCTAGCTAGCTGCAACTCCAATTGTGCTTTGGCCTTCCTGATTTCACTCCTGCATGCTCGAGCAGTATTTTTGTACTCCCTTGTCACTTCTTATAAGCTTCCTTTTTTTGTTTAAGCTCATCAAAGACTTCTTTGTTAAGCCAAGCTGGTCGCCTGCCATGTTTGTTGTTCTTTCTGCACATTGGGATGGTTTGTTCCTGCACCCTCAATAAGGCTTCTTTAAAATACAGCCAGCTCTCTTGGATTCCTTTCCCTCTCCTATTAGCCTCCCAGGGGATGCTGCTCATCAGCTTCCTGAGGGAGTCAAAGTCTGCTTTTCTGAAATCCAGGGTCCATATCTTGCTGTTGTCCTTTTTTTCAGGATCCTGAACTCTGTCATCTCATTGTCACTGCTGCCCAGTTTACCACCCACTTTTACTTCCCCAACCAATTCTTCCCTGTTTGTGAGCAGCAGGTCAAGAGGAGCACGGCCCGTAGTAGATTCCTCCAGCACTTGCACCAGGATGTTGACTGCAACACTCTCCAAAAACTTCCTGGATTGTCTGTGCTTTGCTGTATTGCTCTCCCATTATTTTATTTTGTTTGTTACCACCCTCTTTCATATACAGTAGCCACTTGTTATCAGCAACATATCGGTGCCCTTTTGCTATGTTGCTCCTAAGTGGATGTTGCTGTTATGGGGAGTATTGTCTGACCAGAGCCACATGAAGAATTAAGAGTGTTTCAAAATGGGTGGGGCAGCCACATTGTGGGGAGGAAATTGGGGGTGTGTGGGAGGGAACACCAGGTTTGTGGAGAATGGGGCAGGGGATCCCCCAGTCAACAAAACAGCCGAGCAAGCCTGACTGCCAGGGACAGGCTGAGGATGCTCCCACTGGCAGCTTCATGCTCTACTCTGGCAAGGGATGGATGACTGTCAGGTGGGCACTGTGCACAGCCTGCAGTGGAAAGTGGAGGTGGCTCCTACAATGGGCTGCAGAGATGGGAGCGGGGAATGGGACAGGTCAGTGCCTGGGGAGGGAGATCCCCTGCATCCGACTGCAAAACAGCACACCCACAGCCTGCCACCAGCTACTGGATTGGAGAAGCAGGTCAGTGCATGTGGTGGGTCCCTGATACTTTCCACTGAAAATAGCAACCTCCCACCTTACCACCTGAAAGCCAGGCGCTGAGGAAGAGAGGAGGAAACCCTCCAGCTGTACCTCTGCTGCTCCCTGACCACAGTCTCTCCACTCCCCCCAAAATCCCTCTTTCAGACCTCCCCCCCAACTTCTTCGTACTCATGCACTCCATGCAGGGACAGGCAGGACAAGTGGATGGGGCTCTGTGCCTTGGAGCTGTGCTGAAGGGCCAGGTTGAGGAGGGGAGTAGAAAGATGCAGTTTGACCATGCCCATATTTATCTCTGGAGGTGACATCACAAATATTGCTTTTTTGTATCAGCTATGTTGCTGTTACTGAGTGAACGATTCCCAGTAGAGAAAGTGTTCCCAGGGGAAGCGTTGCTCATAAGTGGCAGTTGCTCTTTCAAGGTGTTGTTGCAAACAAGCATCTACTATAGTGTCAAAACAGAATAAAAACGATTCATACAATATTCACTAATGAGGTCACAAATACAGATTAGTAAATGGAGTCCAGTGGGACTAATGGTAATAATAGATATGCTTGATAGTAAAAAAATAAATTGTAAATTCCAGACCTTTAGTCATATGTGCTTGTGTCAATGGTTTTGTCATTTTTTTTGCCTATAAAATGCTATTAGTGTTTCAAATGTCTGTGCTACATGATGATCTCTAACTTTCCAAAAATTGTATGGGATTTGCCCATACCGCTCCTGTGAAATTCTTTGCAAATGTAAGTATCATTAACGTTGCAAGACTTTAAATGAAGTAAATACTAAGACCTACACTTACTTTTTATTATTAAATAAAATTTCTAAAAAGAATGTTTTCTTCAGTAGCTCTAGTTAATTTTATTTCAAATGGAGCTGGTGGCATCATCCTTTGTTTCTCATTTGCTGGGGGTATATCAGCCTATCATAACTGTAGTATCAGAGGACTAAAATTTGTATTTGTCTGCTTTACGTTATTAATCTGTAAAGATCCAAGTGTGTGGAGTGCTATAGCCAATTAAGATGTGTCCCAGCCCTAAGGTGCTTTCTGTCAAATAAGACAAAATGTGGGTGTGAGGAAGAAGGGATAAACACACCTCACTTTCATTGCTTGTAAGTTGCGACATACATATATCTTCTTAATATCATGACTTTAAAAATTCCCATTTAATCCTCCATTTCTTCCTATCTGTTCCCAGTTTTCCCGCTGCACTCAGTTAACAGTGCTTTCCTTCTCACCTGCTGATTCCCTTGACTTTGTTGCAGACTTTAAGTTGGGTATGAGTTACATCGCAAAAGGATGAAAACAAAAATTAGTTAACCAGGAAAAAACTCAAGTGCCAGTGTCAAAAGGTGGTCTGGTGGGATCCTTACCCTGTTCTGTTCTGGCAGTCTATTACAGATTAACACTCTTATTATTTGGAAGTAACTTTAAAAAGTTAATGGGTTTTTCAAATATTGTATATAAATTTAAGATAGCCAATCCTCATCTGAATAGAATCACATCAGACTATGTCTATGTACATTTATTAAATGAGAGATTAATGATTTTCCTTTTCTTCTAAACATAATTTGTAATGTTGGTCTCAACATTGAATTTTCTCCTCTTTTGTATTAAACTTTAACATACAAGGCTACTGTATCTTTCATTTTGTGTTGGCCAAAGACCTAAATTATAAGAATGAGAACTTCTTCTAAACTTTCAGAATTCTGAAGGCTGATCATGGTAAGCAAATACAGTAACAACTGATAATGGGTTACTGTACTGTAATAGATGTCTTTGATTAATGCCTAGTTCTTAGTAATCTCTTCAAGCATCTAGCTCAGCTGAGCAGCTGCATGACATTAAATTTGTAGAGTTCTCTTGCAATTTGTGTTTGATTCTAAATAGACAGGAAGGACAGATCTTTGTCTATGGTGTTATGATATTACTCTGTTTGTATGTATGTAAATACTATATCTATTGGCGATGCTGTAAAAAACAAAAAACACATTACTCTTGCGGAGACCTGCTTGTCCCTATATCAGGACTGAAATGCAGACTTTGGTATCATAATTCAGTTTATGTAGGGATATGCTTACAACTATGACTCAATGCTTATATATGGCACACTTAAACTGACTTTATGATTGAAGATGTGTTCTATTAGTTTAAGTGGTGTATAACATTGTCTCTTGATTATTATAAATTAGGTTTAAAATAGAGTTGTTTTTTTTTTGGTTTAAAAAAAAGGCTGTCATGAACTGGCTTCCATCAGTACTTTGTTGGATTTTTTTTCCTCTTACAAAGAGTTGGTTAGAACATCTGTCTGATATACCTGAAGAATTTTTAGTTATAATGTGCTGAACTAAATTTGCATCAGTCCTGGGGGTAATTTGGTTCTCTTGTTATGCACATCTTTACAGCCTTCTAGGGTTTTCAGCTATATTTCTTTCTATAACCAGCTCAAGAACACCAATTTTTCCAAATGTTCAGCTTTACTGTGTCTCTCTTTGTTGTGAAAAGAATATCCCCAAAATCATATTCTAGATTATTCCAGTTTCAAATTTGGAACTGTGCATCTCTGACAGGATTCCAACACAGAGCATGCTCTAATTGGTTCAGCTGATCGGAGCCACTATCCAAGATCTGACATTTCTCTCCATATATGAAAAATGTTTCCCTTGCCATGCACAAATGCCCTAACCTCGATGGCCAGTTTAGCACATTGACTTTCCCAAGTCTGTTTTGCCCTTTCAGGATCTGCTTGTGTTTGCTTGGTTCATTCCCATTATGCGGTCAGCCCCATCACAGCTTGGGAGTGTTTCCATCACGTTTCCTGGATATGCACTTCATGAGTCTTTTTCTGGCCATCTAATTCTTGCCAAAAAGACTCCATCTGGACCTGTAGTTTGTAAAACTGTTTGACTGCAGTAAGGGTCTTGTTGCCAGCATTTTGCTGGCCTTCCAGATCCCTGATTCAAGTTCTTTTTTATGGAATCCCCCATTCAAGAACTCTACTGTTTATGCAGAGAAGCTTGTAGAACCCCCTTTGAGTGGAACCCATTCCAGCGCATGGTCTGATCTAGTCCCTTTAACAAATTATTCAAAGTCCCCAAGCTTTTATACTTTGGGGCTGAGAATGGCATCAGGGTATCTCCCCGAGCTAACAGGAAGCTTGAAACCCATGGCCATCACTCCACCTTTAGGTTTACATCCTGGGTGTGTTTTCTTCACTATCCCATATATGCTTATTTCTATAGACTCTAGCTTCGCTATAGCTATAGCCCTACAGTTCAAATTTTTATCAGGGGAACAACTTTCTATGTGCTCTACTTTCCCACAACCAAAATAGATTGCCCCTTAGGTTTCACTCTTTCTTGCTTCAATCTGGGTCCACATAGTCTTTTGTTTAGACCCTGCAGTACCCTGTCATGTAGTGGAGGGGGCCCAGGATATTTTTAATAGTTTGGTCTTCCCCAGTTTTCTCAGTGCTCTCAAGAGCCGAGATTACTTGTCATTGTTCATATAGGGGCAGACCCATCTTACACACCCCTCTTGCCTATAGTCAGTGCATGCAATTAGCAGGCTCCCAAACCACTTTTCCTTTGTGTCTACAGTGGCTGATCCTTTCTCGTCACTGGATCTCCTCTACATGTTGCATCTGCTGCTTGGGCACTTCTGAAAACAGGAGATGGAGCTCCCATGATCATTGCTACCCCTCCATATGCTATCTTAGGAGGGTGAACGTCTCACGATTGAGGAAGGTGTCTGTGTCTTTTCTGCTCAATCATTGCTCCTTGATGGGATGGGGATCTGGTCATCCCACTGCTGGTAATGGTTGTGAGATGGTGCCATCAGATAACACATGCTTTCATGCCATAGCACCCTGCTCTTAGTTTCCTCCTGATTCTCCCAATGGTTTAGATAATGCTTGGTCCTGCCTTGAGTGCAGGGGACTGGACTAGAAGACCTCTCAAGGTCCCTTCCAGTTCTTTGATTCTGTGGTTTGATTCTATGAATAACTTATCCACAGTCTTGACTATATAAAGTAATATCCTCTTTCTTTGGGTCTAATTTATTTAATCTTTATACAGTATTGTCTCTCTTGGCCCTTTAGGCCTAAACCCATTTCTTTTGGGCTGCCTAATCACTCTTATAGGACACTGTTCCTTCCTCTTGATTAAGAGACTCCACAATTCTTATTCTTGGGCTTTGCTGCAGGCAAACCAGCTTGTCAAGTAGCTTTGATCAATTACTCCTCTTGTGGAGGTGAGCTAAATCACAAGGGACTTAACCATCACCATTTAAAGTGCCAGTTACCTTTGACCATGATTTATATAAAATATCACCAAGATATCAAATATGCATCCGTAAGAATACACAGTTGTAATCTGATTTTGCATGTTTTAGTCATTTGGATGGGGTTATAGGCTTGCCAGTTGCTCTGGTCAGAAGATAATGAGGTTCTTGTCCCAGAACCAGGCTCCAGAAGAAGTTTATAGGGACCCTGAGGTGTACAACAGGAAAGTTCTTAGTGATAACAAAGTTTGTATAATTTTATAAGTTTTTATTAAGGTAACATAAAATGATAGACAAATGACTATAGAGAAAGTGAACAATCAAATGGATAATGCAATCTTAATTTTAAAGACTCATATGGTGTATATATATTTCTATGATATGCTTTGGATTAATATACTCACACCCTTCCCTGATGACCTGGTTGAGATAGATATCTGGTTCCTCAACTGTTGAGTGGAGGGGTGACGTAGGCAATGCTCAAGAGCGAAGAGCTATAAGACTAACACTACAACTAATACTAAGTATAAATGAAGAACAAAATCTTAACATTAACTAAAAGAAACTTCAAGCAGGAGTACCTGATGATCAGTCGCCCCAACTAGCATGATTTGCCCCTTCTTATATCCTGAGAATATGGGTCCTCCTTCTAAATCCAAACTTAGATTTGCCACCCCCAAATTATTGGGGTACACATATTCTATAGGCTGGTAGGTTCATGTGTATTAATGACATATCCACACTCTTTCCAGATGGTTCCAGATAGTTCATTTATCTCACCTTTGTTATTCCTGGCCCTTTGTGGGTTCTGTGGTGTACTTGTGAAGTTTCCTTGTGGCATAACCTGTGACAGCCCCCCTGTTTTGATGCCTCCTGACTTATCTAGGGTAAAGGTTATGACCATATATGTCTTATCCTTTTTCTCATCAACACTTATCTAGGCCAAAGGTCCTGAATATATGTATACTAATTGCTTAGCTTTCATACAGGATGTGGCCTGTAGGGTACCTTGCATTACAGCTAAAATACTTTAATATTAATCTATAACTGTATTATAATCAAACAACCATACTTAAATCTATAAGGAAAGATATACATATATATGCAAGCAAGCAAGCAGGCTAGTTCTATGGGCTACACACAGTTTAAGAATATGGGTATATTGGGAGTCAGATGTGAAGGTAATTGATAATTTAGGATTTTTATATAAACAGGTTAAAATTAATGTATTTAAAACAGGTAATGGAACTTCTTTAAACACCCTGCAGAACTGGGACAACTAGATCTGCCTACCTGCTGTATACATACACCAATTCTGTATATGGCTTAATGAGATAAAGAGTCGGATGCAAAGGCCAAATTCACCACATCATTTGGAACGGAAATTTTTATATTGTAGCCAAATAGTGCATTCTCCTTATATAAAATGTACATCTTAAACTGAAGTTAACCATCTAGCATGTATTTTTTATTGTAAATTTGCAGTTCAAAATGTAATGATGTAGATGTTTCCAAGTCAATGTGGCTATATGTGTAGATCCTTAAATTTGCTGGAGTGCCCTGGATTCTACAAGTCATAATAGCAGTTGACAGTTAAAAAAGTAAATTCTAAGCTATTCTGAGTTTAGCATTCTGGAGATAACATATAGCTCTTGTTGGTGAGAAATCTTAGAAATGTGGACACAAGGACCATCCACAAGAATTTACTCTTTAAAAGTCAGTTTATTTTGTAATATTTACAAGTCTTGATTTTTTTTTAGTAGCTTCCAGAAATTTTTCTTTTAAGGGGTTCCAACGGTGAGAGAGTTTTGAAATATCCAAAGATTAAGTGAACTTGAACTGTTGTTGTCAAAGAAAGTAGCTGCTCATGGCTTACTCTTTCCTTTAAGCAGCCTGGAATAAGGATCGGGACACATCCACATGATTTTGTAAAAATAGGTAAGGGCCTTCAAGGAGGAAAAGACATCTTCTTGTGTTTTCATTCTATCAACTCATCCAACCAATAAGTCATCCCTGAGATCTATTTTGAAGAGAGTTTCTAAGACAAAGTAAATGACCTCCTCTAAATTTTAACCTGATTAGTAGTTGAGTTAGAACCTTTAATTGAAAAATACCAAATAAAAATACAGCCAAACTCCTATTTTACTAAATAATTAGAGATTTAGGAGCTCATAAAATTAAAAAGTTCATAAAATTGAACATCTCAAAGTTATAGTATATATGGTGCATAAGTTGCAGTTTGGTGTACTGCACCACTTTCTTGTCCTTCAAAGTACTGCGAAGCTATTTCCATTGGACTGAAAGCATATCATGTGAAAGGGTGTCTACTTGTTCTTCATTAACATTGCTTTTGTTAGGTGCTTTATTTATTTTGTCAGTAAAAAAAGGTTTGTGTAACTGATCATTCATATTAAATAGAAGCTCTGTTGTAAAATATCCCTAGCTACCACCTAAAGCTTTGTAAGGCTCACTTGAATATTGTGAAAGTGTCTAATTCAAGAAATATTCATGTTGAATGGGAGATGGCTTTCCAGGCAGATGGCCTACCATTTTTAAGAGCCTGACCCGAAGTCCATTGAAGTCAGTGGGAGTCTTTCCATTAACTTCTGTGGTTTTGCTTTAGGTCTTAAGAGATTTAGAACAACCATGAACATTGCCATATTGCCAGAATAGAGTGCTTCTGCAATGGAGGCAGGAGTCTATGGCAGTTTCCCTGCGGTTATCTCCAACTGCTCCGTTTATCTGATGCCCCAGTCTTACGGGGCTAGTCAAAGACAGAGTGGGGAAAAGGGCACCTCTTAAAACAGAAAAGCTTGTTAGCTGAGTTTTTTTTTTTTAATTTAATTTTTAACAACCCGTTCCGTAAGGCTTAGTTATGTGAGAGTCAGTTATGTTACGTCAGAGTCCCACAAGAGCAGTCTTGTATGTCCTTAGGGAGTCTATGCTATAGGTTAGGAACCATCATGCTAACAAGAAGGTAGAGAAATTTGAGGAAATCAGTGGGAAATGTTTTGGACTTGAATATTAACTTAAGATTTCTTTTTATCACATATATCTTCACTGTAAACATAGTTTTCTTTCGACTTGGCTTGTATGTTATTTACAGATAATGTCTAGGAATTTCTTATGAAGCCAATGTACAAAATAGCTTCCTTGAGAAACGATGAAATTCTGATTTCTTTTCCCAGCATTTGTGTAGCTGCAGTCCTCTTGGACCAGACTGTTATCCCAGATCATCCTCTCATCCTTCAGCCTAACAATAATTACATGAGGGGGCAAAAAGTTATTACAATGCTAAGGTCACATGGTTAATCCCTCCAAAGTCTGGAAATGCTAAAATTAAAGATTATGTGCAAAGTTGAAAAATGTTTCCATGTGCGTATGCATTATTTAATATGATCACACATTTATGCAAATATATTATATTATTTTAATCCGTTTTAGAGATATATGTGTAGCATCTTATAATATTTTAATTCTTGCGTACTTTAATTTTGTCATTATATGGACTGCTATTTTAAAAATATTTTATAAACTATATCAATACCACATAGTATATATTTTACAAGACATTTTGAAACCGATATGCATCTGAACAGTAGTTTATTATGTAATGTTTCACAAGCTGTTTCTTGAGGAAATACAATTAGCATTGTATTAAACGTTATTTATTAATATAAATATAATTAATAATTTGAATATTTTATATAGAAGTGTATCAAATCATTTTTTAATTTAAGACACTTTCAAGGTATCACTTAATTTCTGTGAATAATGGATATATTTTCTTAATATTTTAATTTCACACAAGAATTGGACAGAATTTATGCATATCCAGTAATTATTTGAAGTAACGTAAATTTAAAACTAAAAGCAAGTTGAAAATTAAATTGTTTCAGAGTTCAACCTGAAAATATTTTTCAAGGGGCTAAGTATTTCAGTGGCTATCAACAGCTAAAAAAATCACATTTCTATATGAAAATGTAGTACTTACTGTAATTACAAGTAAGCCCTATGGTCCCCGCCTGCAAAGAGATGCATTCAAATAGCCTGTTTTTCTTGCATGTAGCCCTACTGAACTCAAAGGGCATTCATGTGGATATGGAGATCTGCCTTCATGTGTCTGTTTGTAGGACAGGAACCAAATAATATTACTATACCTGTAAGAATTTAGTGGGAGAAAAACATAATCCTTATATATTTTCAGTGTAACTTTCCCACTACAGTAAGCCAGTTGTCTTCTCAATAAGAGAGAGATTGCACAGCTATTATAATTCAATCACAAAATCTTATCTGTATTGATACTGAAAATTTGACTATTACTCTAATGTACTTCTGTGGTATACTATTAAGTACTTTTTTCTTTGTGCTTTATAGACTGCTTCTGACATACGTAGAGTACTACACAATAATAAAAGATGTCATATACAGGCCCTGTGTACTCAGTGGCACTTTAGGACCAAATTCTGCTGCAACATTATTTTATTCCTGTTCCCATGGAATATTCTTCATTCCCATCCTCTCCATTACATTCAGCCAGAGCTCTGGCACACAGTTGAAAAAGCTAATTGACATAAAATGTGTTTGATTATTTTATAGCATGATTGTTTCTGAGGATGAGTTTTCTTTTTTCTATGTTCTCTAGGTGGTTCCCTGAATCCCTTCCTGCTTTGCTACATGGAACAGTGCAGGAAGCATATATTAAACCACTTGACTTTCCCTTATGGAGAAAGCTGAAGACCAAGATACAATTGCAGGAAGGTGGTGACAGAAAATTAATCTCTGGTGCCTGCCTCCATCAAAAGGCAAATTTCATGGCATCTTGGAGCACATGACAAATCATACAGCTGCTAAACTTTGAAGACTGTAGGGCCATAACTGAGATGAATGGGGCAGGTCATATCTTGGAGCTATTGTTTCATGCTTTCTGCAAATGTAGGCAGAAGATACTGTTTCATGTGTTCAAGGTTGTCTGTTACCATTAAGGTTAGGAACTTTTTTAAAATTGAAAGTTCAGATTTTGGAGCACAGCTCTGCAGCAAATTTCTGGCCCCTGAATGCATAGGGCACTTTGTTTCTAAAAAAAAAACCAATCAGTATGACATTTGAATAACACTATGTAATTGTAATGTCTTGTGGAGATAATCTAGTCTTACACAGAATTAGAATGCTAATGCTATTTATTAAAAGAAGTCCACTAATTTACTACTTGCTATGACAGCTTGTATACTAGAGCAACTTCCAGCAGTGCTGGTTACAATACTTATGGTAGCCTTACAGGTTTACTAATAATTAAGTATTTCATTGCATTGCAAATGTAAAAGGTGACATAATTTTAGTTGCATGTTCAGCCTTAACTTTGGCATATGCTGATGAGTGCTTAAGTATTTAACCTTAATATTACATGAATGTTGTTTTTTGCATTTAGTTTTCTGGTTTTTAAAAGGAGGTGGGCAGGGAGGAGAATAATCCTCAACTGTAGCTATTTGGCTAGAAGTCACTAGGACCTCACTGCCTATACCTTAGGCTTCCTGAGTTTCCATGATCTTTATTTGGCAGCTTGAATGTTAAAATGCGGATTTTGTAATTTCTCATTTATTTACCAGCTGGTTAATCATCATTACATTCCTTGCAAGTAGATAAATTTATCCTCATTAAGAAACTGTCCTATTAGTATTTAATCTGTTTAAAGAATATTCATTACCATTTACTATCTTTTTCGTAAATCATTTTCCTAGAAGATGTCCCAATAAAGCAGACATTCCAAATTAAGTAGAGCATGCTCTAATAGTTTCATTCTTTATGCATGTATGTCAGTTTGGGTTGTTGGTTTTGGGGTGTTTTTTTGCAGTTGCTATACTGTAGGACTGCAGCAGATTCTAGAGTTAAGGGCAGAAGCCAATGGCACACAGCATGCTATACAACAATAGGATGTTGATGACTGGAAAGCTTTGGGTATGTCTATACTACTGGCACAGCTGCAGTGCTGCAGGTATGCTTCTATAGAGTAGACAGTTGCTACAGTGACGTTACTACAGTGACAGTTGCTATAGTGGGTTTTTCTGTTACTGTTGTAAATCTGTTCCGTCGAGGCAGTAGCATGGTCGACAGAATCTTCCATCAACCTAATGGTGTCCATACGAGAGTTGACATTGGTTTAACTAGGGGTGGTCTCCTGGCAAAAAAAAAACAACCCTGCAGCAGTGAGTCTCATAGCCCAAGTCTACAATCCCAGGCTCTGTTGCTCATAGCTGCAGTGGTTATTGTTATATAAATCTACACTACATGTCTCAGGAGTGTGAATTTTTCACTCCTCTGAGCAATGTGGCTAGGTTAATCTAAGTTTTAGGTGTAGATCAGATCTTTGTATAATGACTCGAGCATATACTTCTTTTGTAAAATGTATTCTGCTCTTTAATATTACTGTACAGTGCAGTCTTTTTGTTTTTAAGAATTTGCTAGAAAATGCCACACAAAACAAGATTTGAATTAGTGGCCCTAGTGCAAGTAGGTATTTATAGCACTGATCCGTTTCCTTCATTGGCCTGATAGTGCTACATGGAGTATAGTTTCTCTAGGCTTGGAAACATTTTGTTTATTTTTAATAATTTTGATGGATAATATTGATTTTAAGCATTTTTAAAATTATCAATTTAAATTTTCACAGTTGTGGAAAATTATGGGAGGAAGGATTAGACACAAATTATTTAATGACAATAGATATTGAGATTGAAGAAGTTAAAGCTTTATAACCATGACAGCACAAATTCTCAACACCATGTGTCATAATATACAAAGTAAATATACTTAAATCAAACTCTTTAAGTTCTCCAGCAGCATTTTTCTTACTAATCTATACATTTCAGTTATTATGAATGGAAATATTTTTTCAACAGTTCGTGTGTGTACAAAGAAATGGACATTTACTGATAAATTGAATCCTTCCAAACCCAGCTCTTACTTGTAGAGAAAGACAATGACTTAAAAAAACATGCAAGCCAAACATCCCTTCTCCATCTTCCATTCCTAATCTGTGTCCATAAATGCTGCTGGTTTCCCACAAACTCCATGAGGTCATAAAGCAAAACAAATGTAGATCCGTGACTAGAACCTACTTGTGTGTTGGATTTTGTCAAATCCACAAGGCTATAGTGCCTCACGGGGAAGTCATTCAGTGATCCTGTGTTCCTGTCTGTAAAATATATAGCGTTGTCTTAGCTGTGTTGATCCCAGTATATTAGAAAGACAAGTACCCCCCTGGGGTGCAACCTGGAACTGGGGTACTCCTGGGGTATTGTGTGTCCAGCCTGGGCTGTCTGTCTCACTGTAATGCTGTAAGAAGTCAGAAATCTCGGGCAGGTGCTGCACTAACACAAGCCATTCACAGGCAGGGACCACACCCAATTTAGTTCAATTAATGCTTTCCCCAGCCATTCCTGAACCAACAATGGAGAAGCACCAGCCCAGGACGGTATCATCTCGCCCTGGTCAAAAGCCTGACCAGTGAAGTTTATTGCCCAGCCTGTCCCTCCCTGAAAATGGAGGAGACAGGAACCAGCTTTTGTTAACTTGAGCTAAGATTTTCCAAACACTTCAAGCAAAACACCCTGTTTTTAGATAAAATATAAGCCAGATTTATTAACCACAGAAAGATAGACTTTAAGTGATTACAAGTAATAAGCGTACAGATCAAAGTAGGTTACAAAGAAATACAGGTAAAATTGCAATCTGAATTCTATTAATGAGACTGGATTTGAATCAAGCAGTGTCTCATTCTGTTGTGCAATTCAAGCAGACTATATATTTCATACACAGGCTAGAATTCTCCTACAGCCTGGGATCCCTTCTCCCAGTTCCAAGTTTCATCTTCATCTGGATGTGGTAGGTGACATCTTCTGGAGGAGGGGATTCTCCTTATACATTTATTCACAACAAAGTCCAACAGGAAGTGCACGCAGTTCTGCTCTTTCCAAAATCAGTCCAGGGTCAATTGCAGATGCTTTCCTTATTCAGTGGACAGTTCACCTGTTCTATGCATTTCCACCACCTCCCCTCAACCTTTCAGTGGAGACTCCTCTCAGTCTTCTGCTAGTGCCAGACTTAATCACACAGGATCATGGCCGCCTTTGTCACCACAACCTAGAATCTCTCCAGCTCGCAGCCTAGAAGCTCCATGGCTGAATCCTCTGGAGATGGAATGTTCAGAGCAGGTCAGAGAGAGCCTTCTTGGCAGAACCTTCCAATAGGGCTACCTAACTGACTACATGGAAGGGATTCTCCATCTAGGCCATGCATAGGGGTATTCCACCTGAACTGTCATCCATCCCTCTTCTCTCAGAGTAACTATTATGCTTCAAGCATCAGGGGATTTCGGTATCATCAGTTAAGGTCCACTTGGCTTCAATCTTGGCTTTTCATCCTGGCCAGCAGGCCACTTGGTCTTTGCAAATCACACAGTAGGGTGCTTTCTCAAAGGCCTCAACAGATTATATCCTCAGACATGTAGCCAATTTCCCAATGGGATCTTAACCTAGTGCTACCAGCTTTCCCTCCAAAGGTAGTGTTGCAGTTTCTCCGGAACCAGGACATATGTCTCCCAGTCTATCCAAAACTGCACATCAAGAGCAGAGCTCTTGTCTTCTATGTTGAAAGGACTAAACTCTTTAGAAAAATGACGCCACTCTTTGTGGCATTAGCAGACAGGATGAAGGACCTTCCAGTTTCATCTTAAAGGGCCTATGCAGGATGTCATGGAGGCACAACTCTAGGGGGCTCCAGAGCTGACCTTACAGGTACCAATAGGGGAAAAGCCTTCTGGCAACTGCACACAGCGCGCGCACACACCTACTTGGACATGAGCAACACATCTCGAAAAACAAAAGTTACAGAAGCTTAGTAACCATCTTTATTTTCATGGTTTATCTAACCAAATGTTGTTTTTCTGTTCTTCATAGTTTTGGACGCTTAACCTTAAGCAAACTAGTTTGCATTCATTTGTAGAGGATTCATACTTATTTAATTTTTGAGCTCAGATGAAGTATTTTCCAAAATGGCACAAGGTTTTATTAAAGCCTATATCAAAACCTGTAACCATACTAGCTTGTACTATGATCTCCTCAGATCTCTCATATCCAGTAGTTTCCTTTTACTTCTAAAAAGTAGGCCTGGCCAGTTTAGAAGCCTCTGATGAAAATATTCTCTCTTGCCATCTATTTTTCTACATTGGTTTTAGTAATAGAGCAGTTTTTTAAAATAAGTCTCAAAAGCTTGGCATGGGCTTGGGAATGACACTACTTTCCACCCTCCAATCTGATTCCTAGTGTTGTGTGAAAGGTGAGCATTTTGTGCAGATGTTTCTACACAGGTATTCTAAAACTATTCGTGAGATTAAATGTTTTCAATGTGTAGTTTTCATTTGGCAGTGGGCTTTTGGTCAAATTTAGATTCTTGGTAAATACAGTAGACGCATGTTTGCAGCAACACTTTGTAAGAGCAGCTGCTGCTTATAAGCAACATTTACGCTGGGAACACTTTCCTTACTGTGACTTGTTGCCACTCCCCATAACAGCAACAACCACTTAGGAGCAACATAGTAAACGGGCACCGATACGTTGCTACTAATGAACATCTACTTTAATAGAAATTACAAACATTTTTAGGAAGTTTGTATGATGCATTACAAGGTATAAATCTGGAATGTTCCCACTTTGAAAAGTAAAAATTAGGATGGTGATGTTAAAATATTTGGGATTTGGGGGACTCGGGGATTTACTATGTCATGTTTTGTAATTCATCTCCTTTAATCTAATAATGTGGCTACAAGAAAGCTCTTTCCTTCAAGTTTTGACGTTCCCACTCTGCTCCAAAAAGAAGTATCCTATCTTTTAATTTTCTGCCAATGCCATCATTATAATATCCATAATTATCTATCGCACTCATTGCCACAAGGTAACGTTGAGACCAAGAGTTTAAAAGGAATTCTTGAGGTAGTAGGCACATTCACACATTATGATGAACATCCACAATTTATTATATATGATACCAGCCCTCGTTCCCCTGACTTGAATTTGGAAGAAATTTTCTTTATTGGCAAAAATTGTCCAATAAGGGGTTTCTTGCATCTCACTCTAAAGCATCTGCATACTGTCAGTAGGATACTGGATTACATGAACTACTGAGTCTGATCCAAGTTGGCAATTCCTATGTTTCATGCAGAAAAAGCACAAATAAATAGAAGTAAACAGGATCATTACTTGGTCCCTCATCATCTGACACATCTTTCAAACTGTTTGGTGCTTTGTAACATTTTATCAGGAAAAGTGGTTTCAGGACCCTGACATAGCATCAGCAGCATTCTCATCCCCTCTGATACAGAGGCCCTTGTCCTCACCAGCATAATGTTGGGGGTCCAAGTGCTATTAAGGAGTTTTCTGGCTCTATACATGCCCAAGATCTGAGAACATGATTAAATTCTTCATAGAAGGATGTTGTTTACTCCCTAGCCTGGAGCACTTGTTTGTGTATCCCAGACTTTATTGTACTGCATCTTTATGGCTTAGATTGTATCTCAGCACTATTTCCTGGTTCAGATGTGATAATCAATCTGGGTCAGATACTTTGTTACAAATGGTCATGCTTGGCTGGAACTAGATTACCGCGTTGCCGCAGATCTGTTTGAGCACCTAGGTATCTGTCTTGGCTCAGCTGGTAGCATGAATGGTTGCTGGTTGAGAAGAAGGAATTATTCTTGTTCCAGAAATACTTTGGGACATTACCATTCCATCCCAGGACTCTCACTGAAATGGATGATGGCAAAAAAAGTGAGAGCGCAGGTTTGTGGTGCTCATTTTGTACAGATGAGAGAATTTTGGAAGGCTTTACCTAGAGGTAAAGAAACTTGATGTGACAGGCACTGAAAGACCATTTGGTGCCGTGCCGTGTGGTGTGGTGTGGTATGGTATTGAGGATCAATTAAAGCAGTGAAGCTACCACACCAGTGCTTGCTTTCTACATTGACATTGCAGTAGTGCAAAACAAAACAGCGGTGGAAATACACAGTGATTAGCCTTATTCAATACAAGTACAATAAGAGTTAAGGTGTATCTGCTCTTTCATTGTTGTAAGCACTTTTGTGTGTGGATATAAATGTGTAAGTGATCTGAAGATGAAAGTGACATATCTTGAGAAATATGGAGAAAACGTCTGAAATAAATAGGATGAAATTCAGTAAGGACAAATGCAAAGTGTTTCTGCCTAAGTGGAGTAATCAGTTGCACACATACAAAATGGGAAATGACTGTCTAGGAAGGTGTACTGCAGAAAGGGATCTGAAGGTCATAGTGCATCACAAGCTAATATTGACAAGAGTCAACAGAGTCACACTTGCAAGAAAAAAAAAAGCAGCAAACATAATTCTGGGATGTATTAGCAGGAATGTTTTATGCAAAACATGAGAAGTAATTCTATTGCTTACTCCACATTGATGAGGCCTCAACTGGAGTATTGTGTCCAGTTCTGAGTGCCACATTTCAGGAAAGATGTGGACAAATTGGAGAAAGTCCAGAGAAGAGCAACAAAAACAATTAAATATCTAGAAAGCATGACCTATGAAGGAAGATTAAAAAATTGTTTGTTTTGTTTGGAGAAGAGAAGACTGAGGCAGTGACATAATAGTTTTCAAGTAAATAAAAGGCTGTTACAAAGAAGGAGAATTCAAAAACAAAAACAAAACAAAATCTCATAGGCTAGAACAAGAAGCAGCGGGCTTAAACTGCAGCAAAGGCAGTTTAGACTGGACATTAGGAAAAACTTCTGAACTATCAGGGTAGTTATGCACTGGAACATAGGGAGACTGTGGAATCCCCGTCATTGGAGATTTTTATAAAGCAGGTTAGAGCAACACCTGTCAGGGATGGTTTAAATAATATTTAGTCCTGCCATGAGTGCAGATGACTGGACTAGAAGACCTCGTGAGGTCCTTCCAGTACTACAATTTTATGATTCTATGATCTTGCCATTTATATTTTATTTTTTAGTCTAATCAATGTTTAGTTGGGGTTATAGCTGGAGGTAAATTTGTCAGTCTGTTCCTCCCCTTTGTCTACTGGACTACACTGTCTCCAACTTTAAATTTTTAAACATAAATAGAATTCAATCTCTCCAAAGCTTGTGTTCTAGTTACTTTTTACATAGATCTTCCTTATTTTCAGCTTTCACTTTGTCTGGTGCAATTCCAATAAAACCTGGGGCAGACTCATCAGAACAGCACTAAGGAGTTGACTACGAGTTCCATGTGATGGCTGGGATTTGGCTTATGGTAATAGATATTTCTCTTCACTCCCCTCCCCCTTCTTAATTTTGGTACTGCAGGTCATTAATGATATTCTACAGAAAACAACAAGTACCTCAGTCATTAGGTGTAGTAAAACTTTATAGGAATGGAACCGTTGTTTGCTGATATTTTTTTAAGGTACAGAAAATAAACTAATCTTCTTTAATAATAGCCTTGTCTTTTTGGCTTGGCATTTGTCTAGTAACAGGAGACCATCGTCCTATGACAACGTTCTGTTTGGGTAGTCCTTACCTTCATACACATGATTATATAGTTTGTGTGGGGAAAAATAACAGAAATTTAAGCACAGGTATTCTGGCACAGGTTAAAAATATTTTTCTCAAAATTATTAATTCATCTGTTTAATCAGAGTAGTAGAAATTAGAGATGGGAAAGACCTCTCAGACCACTGCCAGTGTAGACTTGTTACCTACAACATAGTCTTAAGTATTTTGTCCAGTCCAGGTTTAAAGGACTTGCAGTTGCAATTCTGCCAGTTTCCTAGCATGCTGAAGATGAAAGTGACATTACTTGTCATTTTTATTACTTTTTTAATTCCAATCAGTGTTTAGATGGGGTTACAGATAGAGGTAAATCAGAGAGTCCATTCCTTCCCACTTTGCTTTGCATTCTCTCCCTCTTCCATTCTCATCCTTCCTTTTCCCCTCTCTCCTCCTTCCTCTCCTGGGGCTTTTCAAAGAAAAGCAAACTGTTGAGGGATAGGATTATGGCAGCTGAGGCAAATTATCCTATCATGCTCTGTTTTTTGCTCTCCCAATCACTTTTTATTTTGTTCTCCTTTCTCTACTCTACTCTACTCTTTTCTCCTCTCTTCCCCTCTCTCCAATCTTAAATCTCATTTAATTTAAAAAAAAGATCTTTTGATTCAAATGTTTTTGATGGCATGCATATTTACCAATTTTAAGGTTTTTTTTATAATGATTCATCCACGTTGGATCTGAGATGTAGTAGTAGTTGGTGTACATTTGTGCAGTGCAATGATCATTATTTTAATAGCTGGAGCCTAGTACCGTGGCACCTGCTCTAGTTAGGGATGCAGAACGCCTTTCATAATCCTGTTTATACACACTCTTAACTTTCTGAAACATTCACCTTTTGGACTGAAGTTTTTTGTGTTTGACTTATGTTTAAAGGTTAATTCCTTTGGTTACTTTTGAATAAAATCACCTCAGTCATTTGTGAATCTTCCCCAGGTTGAAAAATATGTACTTCAAATTTAAAAGAATTCTAACACTTTACATGAACCCACAGCAAAATGGCTGGGCTTTTGTATTTGCTCATTTTGAGAAATAATTGGTTTTAGTTTACTGAATTTGAGTGTTTAAAATTATGTGCTAAGAAAGCATATTATTATTTATTATATTTTAGTAACATTCAGAGACCCCAGCTGGTGTCCTATTGTGCTAGGACTGTAGTAAGACATAACAAGTGACAGTCAGGGCCTGATATTGCAATTAGATCCACTTGCGTGAATCTCTGTGTCATGGAGAATCTGATTGTAGGATTGGGGATTTATAGTAAACGCTTTGTCAGAAGGATGAGAATTTACTATGTATTTGTTCAGCACTGATTTAGTGGGGCCCTAATCTGATTAGGGTTTCTGGATGTAAGGCTCACCTTTAGAGGTTTAAATGAGCAATATTAAATTTCTCTTCAGTGTTTGAGATCAGTTCAGTGGTCCCCCTGCATAAATTAGGCTGTAGGATTGGCCCCCAAATTAATACAGAGAAAACAAGATAAGATACAAGCAGAGAGATTGGGTGTGCGTGAGGGAGGTTGAAAATATCAGTGACAGGACCATGCAGTTGTATAGACCAGCTACATGCTCAATTTGTGGATTTGAGATTTATGAAAGATACAAATGAAGGATGTACTTTTCCTTTAGTGCTCAAGTCCAGAGTTAGATCCTATTCCTGTGATGAGTATGGATCCCATTGCTCACTAGATCTTGGGGTAAGGGGTTGTTTTATTGCAATGAATACGCTCAGGGTCAGCCTGTAGTAGCCCAAGCTTTGGGACCATCCCATCTCGTAGAGTCCTAAAGCCCCGGTTCTAGTCAAAGCCCAAACATCTACACTGCAAGTAACCTGCCCCTTAGCCTGAGCCCCACATGACCAAGTCAGCTAGCATGGACCAGCTGTGGGTTTTTAATTGCAGTGTAGATAATATCTACAAAGCTCCATTGATTTCAGCAGGGTTTTGCACAGATGCAGAAATCTTCTTGCACAGAACTTATTGCAGCATAAGGAACTAAAAGATTAATTGTGAATGCATGACAGTTAACTGAAAGTACACTTTTCAAGTCTGCTTTGCAAAACTGGTGCTTGAATCTGATTCTTTAAGATGAGCTTTATTGTAGATTTTATTGGGACCTGAAAATCAGTCTGATTTGAATAAAATCAGTTAGTTTTAAACTTCTAGGTACTTAAAATCAGACATTTTGAAACTTTACATTTGGTGTTTTAGATCAGTTCATAGCTAAAACTATTAAGGACATTGGGCGCCTGAAGTACTCTAGGTTTGCATTAATCCAAAATAGTGATTCTCAACCTTTTTTCCACAGTATGACCAAACGTTACAACAACAAAAAACTTTGGGACCTCCCTGTTTAACCATAAAGAAAAAAAGGGCTATTTCGCGCGCACACATGCACGCACCTTCTGGATTTGTTTGTGACCCCTATGGTGGAGACTCCATGTTAATAATTTCCTTTTGGCATTTAAATCTTGCTGGTTTAAAATTTTTTTGATTGTCTGAAGAGTTGCTGATTTTAAAAATTAATAAACATTAAAGCTACCAAACTGATTTTCTTCAAACTTGGTTTGATTATTACGTCTTAATGTCATCTTCAAAAGGTATACTAGGCTTAAAGAGTTTGATTTGGTTACAGTTTCAAAGACATTCATGTTTAAAGACCATAAATGTATCCCGAATCAGCAATGATCTGAACCCAGTGTGTCCTTTCCCAACTGCTGCCTTTCAACCCTCTGTCCTGTTGAACCTTGAGCCCCTTTTTCTCCCTCCATATTAATTGTTTTTTTTAATGATAGGTTAAAACAATCTGGCTCAAAGTGGCTTAAGCAGTTTAATCTAAAACTTTAAATCAGTTTGAGATGATTAAGATGATCTAAGGCTTTGATAAATTTTCAAGTGCAAGAAGTATTCCAAAAAGTAGTTTTGAAAGAGGTCAAGGGCTGGAGGGCCAGCTGTGGAGAGGAGGTAGAACTTACGCTGTTGTAATTTTTTTTTAAACTCTGCACGTATGAGAATGTACATATGGCTAGGAATTGAAAAATATATTTAACTTGCAGTACAAATACTATTTTGCCAATTGGTGGAGCAAGTACTTCAGCTGATCTCCCTTGAAGAGATGCCTTAAGCCAGTTAAGACCTAGCAGCTAAAACTCAAAGGTATTTGTAATTTTAATCAGTGTAACTGTTGACTTTTTGTCATTGTAGCACCTAGGTTTTTCTAGTCATGGATCAGGACCTATTGTATTAAGCTTTGTACAAAGACAGAACAAAACTATGATTCCTAACCCAAAGGGCATACTATCTAAATAATAAAAGATTTTTACTCTTGGTACTGTACTTTAAATCAAGCCACATGCTTCCTGATGTACATAACAGCAGTAGTTCACATACCACTAGTAGTACACCTACTACATTTTGAGAACTAGTGACTAGGTCTTTCTAGTAGATTTACAGTGTTCTGCTAGACTGCTTCTCTCTCCCATCAGGTGACTTCCTGAATCTGCGGGACTCTGGCTGCATGAACAGGTTTAAGGTGTTACTGTATGACTGAGGAGTTTTCCAAACTATTTACTGGAGTGTCTTTCACTTGAGTAGCTCTTTATTGCCAGAGCCATTGTTGTTTTTGCTCTATAAGGATATGTCCTGACAGGCAAAAAGGGTTTTGGGTTTTTTTAACTTTTAACTTAACACTGAAAATCCCATTAACATGTTAGGTTAACACATCTGAAGTTAACTAGTCATGTTGTGTGGTATAGGCTCTTCTTTATGCTCCAGAATGGCCAGATAACACAACTTCAAATGTTTGCCTGCATCTTAATGAGGCTTGTAAGTCATGTTAAGCTAAGGCCTGGTCTACACTACAGAGTTCTTTCGACAAAAGTCAGCTTTTGTCAACAGTCCTGGTGTACACTCTGCAATGACTCCCCCACAGACAAAACTGCCCTGTTTTGTCAGCAAAATAAGACTACCTGGATGAGAGGTATAGGGCTTCTGTCAGCAGAGATAAGGTGACGCAATGTTAGTGTAGACGCTCTGTCCCCTTGCAGCGATGGAGAGGCTGTTATTCTTGTCAGTTTTCCCTTATAAGGGGATCCTTGCCTTGTTTATCTCTGTGGCTCTAGGACTTGGGTTCATACCCAACATGGATAGTGTAATACTGATGGAGGAGCAGTATTATTCAGCTATAAGCTGTTGTATAGTGGATGCCTTATTGCACTAGCAGTATTTAGCTCATATTATAAAAGTGCTTTGAGTCACATCAATGTAAAGAGCATTGTGTATTCAACTAAATTCTGTCCTATATAAATGGTTATTCTTGAGAACATTTTCAAAGGCTTTCATTTCTTTTTGCAGACTATGATATTGACTATGTAAAAAGCCAGATCTGTTATGTTCTTTTTGTGTGAAGTCTGTTTTACTCCAGTAAAATGTCAAAATGCTTTTTGCTTTAAAATACTAGTGGTATTTTCACCTCCTGGCTTAGGCAGAAGAAAATTTAAGGAATTGCTGCCAACGTTGTAACAGTTGTTTCAGATTAGATCAGTCTGTTTAAACTGAGAAAAGAGAAGCTGATTCTGAAAATGTTCAGCTGGAGATAACAAAGGGCTGTTCAGAAAGATCTCTCTCCATTTGATAGTAACTAAAAATTCAGTAAATTGAACTGAAGTACCATGCTTTTTGACAGATTATCAGGTTGCTTGCACTTGGAGTTCACTGGAACTCTTTACTTTTGAAAGGCATTTTGTAGTTTTTAATGACCTGGTGTATTGAAATAAGTGTAGTAATATGAGTGGGGATGTTGCATACACCCATGCAAAAATTCAGGAGAATCATTACTTCTATTCTATCTTAACTGCATCTTCCTTAGGGTAAAATATTAAACCAAAATGTCTGCACTTTTAAATAATGTCCTCGGGATGAGGAACAATTACTTCTTTAAGTACTATTGAGAAGGATAATCTGCTTGTCTGACTATATTTCAGTGCACCTTTCATTTGTAATAAAGTGATCTACTGTACTCATCCATACAATTTGACCATATCTCACTGTACATCATACTATATCTGGCCTAAAATGGATGATCTCTTATTGCATTTCATTGTCAAAAGGAACAAATACTATAGGGATGGTGTTAAAATAATGATAGCTGCCATTTAAAGTGTGTGTATAGCATTTTCTCCCCTAAAATTTTCCATCACTGCTGCTAATCTTTCTTTCACACCTGAGAAGCTCCTGGAGAAAAATCTTTTCTTTATGGAAGCAGTGTGCTTCTGTAATATCAGTGCAGTGTAAACCAGGCTTCTAGGTAAAATCCTTTTGTCTCCACAAAATAGAGTAAGAGAGAGGCAAAAAGAAGTGACTAGTTGAAGGCATGTCAACATAGTACTTTGTACCTAGGCCATAAGCTTGGTTCTCAAGTAAGTTAGTTTTGGGGACTTCTTTTAAGCTTTCTTTGGGTGGATCTAGGTGTATAATAGGACAAAACCATCAACAACATAATTGTGGTTGCTAGATTGAATATCCCACTAAAGTAAACTGTAACAAGCAAGGAAATAAACAATTAATTGATTCAATGCTCCACTCATTAATTCACTTTTTGAGGTTCTACTATCCACAGTTCACATTCACCCTCATATTATCAACAAAGTAGACATCCTAAAACTCACCTTATTTTTGGTGATATGTTCACGTGTTTTGATTACTCATATAGGGCGGGTTTGGTTTTCCCAATTACTGTTACATAGCTCTCTCCATGGTGGGTGAGTGGGTGAGGATGTGTGTGTGGAGGAGCTGAGGTCAGGTCAGATTGGGTCTGTCCAGTGGCTCCCTTCTGATGAATGAGAGCTTTGTTAATGAGAGCAGCTGCCTTTTTTTACAGAGCTTGAAAGCTCTCTATCTCTGACAACTTGAGCTTCAGCTCTCCCTGTTTCTGATCCCCTTCATGAGTCCTTATTTCTAGGATGGTGGCGGTGGCAGCAGCGGTGGGGGAATCAGTGAGACAAGGAGGATTGTATGTTGTAACTGCAAAAAAAGCTGTTTTTTATAATATCTATCTTGATTTGAAATCCTAGTGGAGGCAGGTACGTGTAGTTTTACTTTGTAGCTAGTTGAGATCTACCCCAGTGGTTTGGGGAGGGGTGAGAGCTATAGGATTGACCTTGATTACTGCCATCCAAATCACTGAAATGTAGCTAGACACATCTCTGACCTCAGGGCAACCCTTTTACCAGATTTAAAGTCTCTGCTCCAAAATGTGGAAGCTGAGTACAGCATCTCAATGAAACAGTTGTAAGAGTTTTTTAATATTGGAAAAGCAATGTATTTTCAGTGACCTAGTTCTCATGCTGGACCACTTTTGCTGAAACTTTCCAAAAGTATTTTGGCCTGAGCCAGACACCTAAATGGTTAAAGTTTGCAAAGTTATAAGTAACCTGAAAGATGGCCTTACAATGGAAATGTTAGGCCACATTAGCAATAGGTATCTCTGCCAGCTGCATATATAATATACATGCACAAACAATACTCTCTTTAATGTTTTGTTTAAAATTTTTAAAATCTGGCTTCAAGCTAAAGCAGGGATGTCCTTTAGCTTCCTTGTGTTTTGTGGCCCAGGAGGGAAGACATACCTACATTTTTCCCTTTGCAAATTTATGAAATATAGCTGAACACCCTGGAGTTCTAAGGATCCAAATTCTTCTGCATAAGTTTTGATGTATTTATTTTGCAATAGTTCATGATGGGCATCATCACTCATACAGTCAAAGCATTAGTAGTAGTACAAATACATACTTTTAAAATCATATTTCCACCATGTTTCCCTTTTATAATAAATCATTAATAATTATTTGCATTACAAAAGTGCCCAGAGGCCCCAAAGAAGATTGGTATACCATTGTGCTTGGTGTTGTACAAATACATGTTAAAAGACAGTCTTTGCCATGAATAGCTTACAAACTAATCCTTTCAAAATCATCTTGCAAGGTTCGTTGGAGGAACTCCCTGTAAAACACCACAAAGTCACCAGATTTTCCTCCTTAAAACTCATCTGTGCCATAATGCTAATGTGCCGTGCCCAATGCTTATGATGCTAATCAGAATCTTTGTTACCTTGACTATTGGTATCCACCTGTTAATTCTTGCTTAGTCCCTTAGTGAGAGTTTATAACTTTTCTTTGTTATATGTTTGTACAGTGCCTAGCACAGAGGGGCTGGTGTCTCGTGGTGCTACTGCAGCAATACTACTAATACTACGTTTAAGCCTATGAGAGTTTTACGTTTTCACTGCAGTGGGGGCAGAATTTGGTGAACGTTGAGCACTTAAGGAAATCCCTTCTTGGAGTTGCATGTGGTTGAAGTAAGCAATATTTTGGATTTATTATGTTTAAAGTGTAGCTTTTATTGGGTGAAGGGTGAGAAGCACTTCTGAAAAGTTAAAGCTACTTGAGAGGGAGGAAGAAGGGGAGAGAGAGAGAGAGAATGTCTATGTGAAATCAGCTGAACTCTGAAATATTATAGAGGAAGACTATTTGTTTAGGTTGCCTAACACTTTTTATTATAGAAGATTCTTGTGACCTTTACTTTGAAAAGTTCCATTGTTAGCAGCAGACCTATGAAATTCAGTAGGTGAAAAATCTGTGGACCAGTGAAATGCCTTTTCTTTGTCCTGTAAAATTCTGTCCATGTCAGCTTTTGCTGAGATAAAAACATCTGAAAATCACCAATTCACGTATGTTTCTCAGGAAAATGTTTGCAGTATCCCAAAAGAACTAAACATGAATATTTTACAGTGCTGGGCTCAGGCTGGCACCAAAACAGCAGTAACAACATAATCACCACATACTATACTGGGAATATAGGGGAGCTCCTGTGCCAGAGGGGAATGACGACATAGGCTGGGCTCCTCTTGAATAACCCCTAGTTCTAGCACATGCTGCCATCTCTCTAGAGGAAAGGGTGAGTCACCCTCTGTCTAGTCATCCTCTAAACACAGCATGTGGCCCTAGCAACCCATCCCTCCACAATGGGCCACCACATGTGGCAGTAGCTCTCCCAACTCCTGCAGCTAGGTCAGGGAGAGAGAATGTGTGCTAGGCTGTAGTTCTTCCAACTGCTGCCTGGACCCAGCATCAGGTATTATGCAGTCCATGGGATAGGAGCTCCTCTACTTCCCTGTTGGGGAGAGAAGCGAGGAGAATTGGACTGGCCTCCCCTCAACTACCTCTGGATCCAGAACCTAGCCCCAGTAGCTCCTCCTCCATCCTCCCTTCCCTATTCAGTAGCAGCCTTCTCATGCTGCTGGTTGATGTAGTTAGTCCTGAAGCTCAAGTGGTAGAAGTTTATGCTGCAGTGCCAAACCTTTGGGGTTCAGATTTTACTGATGGTATGTGATGGTGGAGGCATTGTTACAGTTGAGCATAATATAAGGGATAAAAAACTGGTTAAACAAATGTTGTTTAGGTTGCAAAGTTCAGTAAGCCCTTGCATGTTAGGCAATGCCTGATTTATGGTTGCCCATATAACTTTAGTTCTGTCTCTTTGTTCTTACGCTTTGTAGTGTAGTCTTTAATTATCTGATCATGATCAGTGATGCTAATTCACTAGAGAAATGCACAAGGGGCAGCATTAAGGTTGCGGGGGCACCTGTAAATCTGACATTTGCTAACTTTCAAATGCTTCACATTGGAACCCAAATAACATTTTAGGCATAGGATTTTTTAAAGAAAATAAATAATTCTACTGTGAATCGACAATGTGCTATATTTCAAAACAAGACATGAGTTAAGGAGTTTACTTAAGTATCTTAGGCTACAGGTTTTATTAAAATAAGCTTGGTGCTTGGAAAAGATGCAAGATTGACAGCTAGCAGGAAATGTTCTTTGTTCACATAGAACAGTCTTTTTGCATGAGCGGGGACAGGGGCTGCTCTCAGGCACTCGGGTTCCCTGCCCAGGGCAAGTTCAGGATCTGGGGCTCCCCATAGTGGGCCTGGGTTCACTGGACAGCTCTTACTGTGACCT
Organism: Mesoclemmys tuberculata; assembly: GCA_007922155.1. NCBI lineage: Eukaryota > Metazoa > Chordata > Testudines > Chelidae > Mesoclemmys > Mesoclemmys tuberculata. The sequence continues at coordinate 40,293,389 of ML675603.1, forward strand.
GGCTCTGACTTCTGGCCTGACCTAAGGGTGAGGCCTTGCGGGGGAGAAGAGGAGCAAAGGCGGAGCCACTGACAGGGGCTGGGCCTCGTGGCAAGAGGGGAACTAAGGCCAACCTCAGCCTTCCCACCAGGAAAAGGCTGGTGCCACTGGCAAGGGCTATGCTTTACGGCAGTGTTGATGATCACCTTATGAGCTCTCTTGCCATGAAATGCAGCCCTTGCCAACATTGCTCCGCTCCCGTCCAAGGCTTGCAGTTTGGGGGAGACAACACAGCCCCCTATCCTACAAACTACGCCCATGTGAAAAAGTAGGTGCACCATGGTGTCCATCCCCCGAGTTCCTCTTCCCCTGTTTCCAGTGCCCTGGGTCTATTACACAAAAATCTCTAGTTTGAGTTAAATATTGCTTTCAACTTGAGGTAACTTGTCCTTCATGGAGGTGGGTTGAAGTTCGTGTTGCTGATGCCTGAACTAGTAATGCAGTGGGGATGGAGTAGTGTGAGTATATTTTAGCATCTCATCAGCCATTACTTCAGTCACCCTGTTAATCCAGCCGCTCTGCTCTGCTCAGCAAACCCTTCTGTGTAACGAGAGTGTTTTCTTTTTTTCTCAGTGCCATCACTCTTACTTGAGCTAGTTTGAGAGGAGTAACTTGCATGTATTAACTCATATGAACTGTTGCAGTGAAGACAAGCCCAAAGAAGAGAGACTTTGATTCAGATTGCTTATAGTCTAAGTAACAGTAAGGGTGGCTGAGAGTATGAGGTAACAGTAAACACTCCCACTTTGACCTCTGTCAAATCCTTCCTCAAATACATCTTTTCCATAATTCATACAGTAAAGTACAGTCTGATATTTGTGCTAGACACGTGAAGAGCTGTGATCACTACTGAGTGGCTACGAATTTGCACATCATATTATATTTTTGTTTCCCAACCTTTTTTGCCCGCACCCTGACCTGCTTGTTTCTCATCCACCTGCCACTTGTCTTTTATTAGAGTATGAGCTGTTTGGAACTCTGACATTTATTATATGTTTGTTCAGTCCCTAGTACAATGAGGCACAACCTGGTTGTGGCCTTTGTGCACTACTGCAATATTAATAATAATAATTAATAAAACAAATAGCTGAGCAGAAAAATAGAAGATGTATATGGAAACTTGTCAGAAAACACACTTAAAATGAATGCTGAAAATTTTCTTCCAGATCCAGAATTTTTGGCAAAACACTGGACATCGTTTTTTATATACTGCCAGTTGTTACATTTTTTATGACTGAAATTGGGATGGTTATATCAAAAGATATGCCACCGTCTAACATGTCCACAGTAACCCAGTTCTTCACAAAGTATAAATAAAAATTCCTAAAGATTTTATGATTCAGGAGTCAGGTATTGAAAATACAATTATTCTGTTCCCCTACCTTTGTTTTCCTCTTGCCCTTATAACATATAAAAGTAGGAAATGAAAATATGAGTACCCTGGAAAGAATGTATGTTGTTTATAGTGTGAGTCTATGCAAATTGTTGGCTGAATATAAGTATCATATTTTTTTCAGTGCAGCCTCTTTTTAGAAGGCATACCATTTACTGTAATGAGTACAAGTAAATGAAGTAATGTATTATTTTTAATGTTGAAAAACATGATCTGTGGATAGCACATTTCAGATACAGTAATGATAGCAGTGCCATGGTCATGTGAATTAGTGAGGTTTGTTTTGTAATTGTAATTGGATCTGAAGAACAAAAGTACTAAAACATTCTATGTACACTAATCTTTTTAAGTAGAGAGATAGTAGAGACGAATTGTATTACCAGAATTTGGGCTTAGCTTAGCCTGTGTAACCAAGAGCTCGGTGGTTGTGGAAAATCTACCTGGAGGTGGGTTATGGTGACACATGGCACCAAAAAAACCCAACCCTCCATTCTCTGGAGGACTTGCAGCTGGCTAGCTCAGTCCCCGGTCAGATGGTTTGGCTCTAGCTATAGAGGAGCAAGGACAGTATGCCCAGAAGACTTGCTGATTCAGCACATCCCTAGTCATCTTTCACCAGTGGGTTCCTGTGGAGTTCTGGACATAATTTAAAATCACCCTGCCTCTCAGAACTTTTTGGGAAGTGCTGTAGTGAATCATGTTCTGGTGTACAATAGCTAAGGTTAAGATTCTGTCATGGGTATTTTTAGTAAGTGAGGGACAGGTCACGGGCAATAAACAGAAATTCATGGAAGCCTGCAACCTGTCCCTGATCTTATTAAAAATACCCTGTGGGAGAGGAGGAAACAGAACTGCTGCGGCTTGCTGCTGCTCTGACTGCAACTATTCCAGCCCCAGGAGTGCTGTCCCAATCCTGGCTGCTGCTCTGGCGGGCTGGCCACTGGTCAGCTGTTGGGTTGTGGTCCTGGGGCTGGCTGTCATTCAGCTGTTGGGCAGGGGTGAGGCCAGAAGACACAGAGGTCCTGGAAAGTCATGGAATCAGTAGCCAAATTCTATCCTTAACAATAGCTCTGTGGCACAGACATGTGCTAATTACACACACCAATGCAAACAAAATTATTCAAGCTCATTTTTGTATGTTCTTTGAGTAAACTTCTACTTCCATGCATAATACCATGAATACTTGTGAAATATTTTAGTCATCCCTCCATTTTGTTCCTCAATGATTTTACTTGGATTTTAATAAGTTAACTTTGCAGTTGCTTGTAAATATTGCAGGTCTAAGTCTGTCTTTGTTTTCTGTTGCAGAGGGGTATGGGCCAGGAGGAAGTGTTTATATTTCCTTTTTTTTTTTTTTAAATTTAATCCAAGTTCAAAGTGTGTGTTGTAAAAATATTTTAACCATGTTTAGATGGAAATATGTTATAGTTTAACAGGGAAATAGTTAATCTATACAGAATTAAAGACTCAGGCAAATATGCAACTATTCATGTAAGGACTTTGATAATGCACCATAGAGTTTATTTGCCTTAAGCAATTGTTCAGGTATGTATTTACAATACCTTCAATTCTGGGCAAAGCTCTTTAAGAAAGAGGTTTTACAACAGCATTTGAAAATATATATGTATATATAGATTTTTTATTTTTTTTCCAGGATGTGAAACATGTTGCTGACTCATAAAATGAGTGGCTGAAAGGGAAGGGAAAAGAGTGCCATCGTTTGCTAGAATAACAACATGGGAAATACTACCACCAAATTCCGCAAAGCACTTATAAATGGAGATGAAAATCAGGCCTGCCAAATATATGAAAACAACCCTCAACTAAAAGAATCTCTTGATCCAAATACTTCTTATGGGGAACTATATCAGCACAACACTCCATTACATTATGCTGCTAGGCATGGAATGAACCAAATACTAGGGTGAGTATTATCTTGTGATTTGTTAACCTATTTAATAGTTGCTCTAGGAAATGGAAGAAGTTTAGATAAGATTTACAAAATTTATTTTGTGTGGTAGATCATTGGTAAACATTTTAATTTGTATTTATTGTACATAAATTTTAAAATATCCAGATTATAAGAAGTGCACAAAATAACCTTTTGTAACAAATTTATATAATAAAGAACATGCACTTTTTAATTTGGGAAATGTTTCATTTTAATTGGTCTTTAATGTTTTTTTTTTTCTTAGATTAATTTCGATCATAAAAGTCTATTAGAATAAAAATAAAAACAGCTTGCTTCTTGTGGTGTCTTACAGTACAATCCTTCAAAAAGAAGGGCTTTTCTACACATGTCAAGATTTATTTTTAGAAGCCTTTGTAACTCTGTACCCAATATACTATCACCTTTTATCTAAAATGTTCTCTTATTGCTAATAATTCATTCGTGCTTTAAGCATGCCTTCTGAAGTTGAATTTGTTTCACTTGAATAGTTGTCAGTTACTCTTTATGCCAGAGATGACCAGTTTAGCAAGAGCTTTTGTGATTCAGACTACAGTTGAATTTCTGAAATAGGCCTTTTCATAGAAAGTGTAGTGTGTTTGTTGTCTAACTCCTTCTGTCTCTGCTTACAAAGTATTCTCTCTTTTTGTTGTTGATTAACAAATCAGGCTTCAGAAAATTGCACATTGTGTTTCTTTGGTTTGCAAACTGATCGGTGTGGCAAGTACTGTAGTACACAGATATACACGTCTCATTGGGCAAGGTTCCTTTTCAGAGCATCTTTGTATCTCTCTTTCTGTCTGGCTTTTGAATATTTTGCCTATTAAAATTCACTATCCAGTATTTTCTTTGGGAGCTCAGTTAAGATGTTATGAACATTGCTTAAATGCTGGTTGTGGAACTTCTTTCCAAATTGCGTGAACAAGATGATAAACAATTTAAAAAATGTAATGCTATACTGAAACATTCTGCAAGGGGTATCAGCTAATTTTACTGCAGATGGAGCAAATACATGCACATGTTCTTATAAAGTTCAGAGAGTTTCAATTTTTGCATTTGTGTAATGATAAACACAGTATCCTAGCAATTATTCCTATGGGAATTCTGCACCTCTAAAAAAAGCAGAACTTGGGCAGAATTAACATTCCGTGTAGAATTTCATTTCCACCCCCCACCCGCCTCCCAGCAGAATTGGCACTGTAGAGCTACTGGACCCAGCAGAGTCTGGCACTTACCAGCTCCCAGTGCACCTGTGTGGGAGGTGTGGGCAGGTTGCGGTTCCCCACATTCTCTGAATGAAGGTGGTGGCGTGTGGGCTGTGGCCTGCCAGTGAGTGGAGCACCCATCCCTGCGATGATGAAGGTCCTGCAGCTCTTCACACTCTGGCTGCCAGGACTTATCCTCATCCTCCTGGGGACAGGAGTGGGCACGAGAGATCTTTCTGTCCCAGCTCTGGCAAAGGATGAGGAAGGGCAGGATCATACTGTATCCCCCAGGGGGACAATAATGAAGCTGTGTTGAGTGGAGCCTGCAGCTGGGCTCTAGGGGACAGGGAGTTGTGGGGGTCTGGGTCCGGGGGCACCTCACAGCTGGGCTCTGGGAGGAAGAGGTGGCAGTGTAGGTGTTTGAGCTGAGGGGGCCCGGCACACCCTCCAGCACCTCCTAAGTGCTCCCTCCAAGTATACACACTCCTCCAGCTTCAAGAATTAACTAAGACCGGAGAGGCAGAGTTTTCCCCCAGAATGTGCTCAGCTGGCATGTGTGACGCACCCAGATAGGGGCGCCCACTTAAAGCATAACAGAGAAACATGAACAGAGTTGTCATATGGGTTTCTTTAACTCTCTAATCCTGGGGGATCATTTTTGTTGTCTGTATTGTTAGACATACTTGCTGTCAGGTATTTTGGAAATAAATTACCAAAATAATTGAAGCTGGAGTGATTATATATTGTTATTTTGACCAATAAAATATGCAGAATTTTGCCAAATTCTAAAATATTGTGTGCAGAATTTTTAATTTACTGGTGCAGAATTCCCCCAGAAGTATAGCAATGGATAAAATGAGTGTTTGTGTGTAATTTGCAATAAACAATTACAAGGTCATAAGTACATGGCAATCGGTATTTAAAAGAAAAATCTTTGATGGGTATCATCAAACCCATGAATTATAAGATTATATTAAGCTTTGTTGGAGCAGCAAAATCCACTTCTGTTGAGTAAAGAGTCACTCTGGTGTTATGAAAAGCATTGTGTATGAATTTGACACCTTTTATGAGCATTCAATTTACTTAAAAATTAAAGTGAATATTAAAAACTTTGTTCCAGCTACACTGTCAAACATTTGATTATCTAAACCTTGCTTCTGGGTAAGTTGAAGGTCATACAAGGTTTAGGTGAAATGATGATCCTGGGAAATTTACCACTGAACTGTAGCTTAATGTTTCAGAACTGAAACGGTTTTATTTTTTAATTTATTTTTATTGTGGTAGAGCCCCAGTCCTGGATAAAGGCTCTATACAAAGACACAACAAAAAGACAGCCCCAGCCCCAAAGAGCTTACAGTCTATCCTTGAAGATAATGGGATCAGCTCTACCAATTAATTTGAGCCCTCTGAATAGCTGAAGGCTTCACTTATCCCCCATAAGATTTAAAATAATTTTGGGTTGTACTCCTATTACTGTTGTCCTCCTGATATGTTAATTCAGATAATCATTTGTTTCTTAAATAAGAGCTTTTAAATTTGATTTATAGACTTTCATTATGTCAAACAGACAAAATATAGACCAACAAATAGAACTATTACCCAAAACAAGGTTGTCTCTTGACTGTTGCAGGGGATTTCAGGTAAATTGAGATTTGAATACAAGGACTACCTGCCATTTGGTTCCCAAAGTCAGTCAACCCATCAGAGCGCAGAAGTAGAACCTCTAGGAGTCCCTCTACCTAAAAAGGTTACCCTTTGCCTTTGTTCAGAAGAACTTTATCCATTGAAGTGCATAAATTTTTCCCCCATGCTGGCCAACACAACAATGCACTGTTCAGTTGGTAGTACCTAAACTAATTTTTTTTTTTTGGTAAAATTCTCACTGTTGCAGTAGAACAGGTCCTGCACCACTGGGGCTAGCATTGGTGTGAATCCTAGTGTAGTCAGGCACAAACATTTCAATCACCTTGTCTTCTATACCTGCTCTGAGCATGATTAGACAACACGGTACATCTACACTGTAGCTGTGGGTCCAGTTTTGGGTGGCTAGCCCAAGCCTCTGTTGATGTAGCAATATTCACAACACTATTTTTAGCATGCTAGCTCAAGCCCCACTAGCACGTCTGTCTACTCAGTCTGGGAGTCTCATTCCTACCTGCAGTTTAGACATAATCAAAGTGTTTAAAACGCCAGTGACCATTCTGCAGAAGCATTCCCCTGAACATTAATACCAGAGTGACAGCAACAGAAGAATTCCCAACAACCCTGAGTGTAGACAAAATTTTGCTAAATCAGTCTTCCTTGGAGATACTAGCCAGTAATCTTTAATTGTGAGCGTCTCTTCTACAAACTTTTAAGTTTTCTCTCAGCGTCAGAAGACTTAAGAATTTGCAGAACAGTCACCTTAATTATCTGAAGACCTTGGGAGTCCCATGATCTCATCAGATAATTGAGAGACTGGGGCATAACAAGAGGGCATAGCAAGATTTTGGTGTCCCCCAACTGCCAGAATGATTCCCTTGAGCTGTCAGCAACTGGGCATAACTTAGAACAGGGGTGTCAAACTCACTTCTTATGGGGGGCCACATTTAAATTAAATTTAGTTAAAGGGGGCCACTAAGACACTTCATGCTGTAATCTAAAAACTCTCAACACTAAAACGCATAATAATCTAGTCTGCTGTGCTTTACGTACTCTACTCTCCGTCGTGAAATTTCTCCCTGTGGGATTTAATTTGGCGGCAGAGTGACAGTCAGGAAAAACCAGGGCCGGAGAACAAGAAAAACCCGGGCCGGATTACACAAGGCGGCGGGCTGGATTCGGTCCGCAGGCCAGATTACACAAGCCGGCGGGACAGATTTGGCCCGCGGGCCTTGTGTTTGACATCTGTGACTTAGAACAACCCTGAAACTGCTTTGATGTTGTACTGGCAGACCAACCCAGTGTCAGGACAGGCCATGATTGGGTGCATCAATGTGGCATAAAGATAGTTTAAACTTTTCAGAGTTTTTGCTGAGTGCAACTCTGACTCATAGTCTTTTGGTCATATAGATTGCTCTGTTTTTAATTCTTCCACACTAAGTTATGTTGATGTATGAAGTGAGAGAGAGAACTTAGCTTGCTCTGAGAAAATGTTCTTCTTTTTGGTGTTAGTAGTAGAAGTAGGTATTTTATTTTTAAAAAATACTGTAAATCACTTATTTAAAGAGTTATGAAGGTAAGTGTTCAAATCCTAGACTTTGATTTGTTTCTTGTCCGCTTGTTAAGGGACTAATAGGTTGTTCTTCCCCATATCATAGAATGCTTGAAGAGTCACTGTGGCAATAGAAATTCTGTCGTCACTGCCTTGGCAGCAAGTTGAAAAAAAAATTGAAGACACATCTATGCATACTGTTCACTGTTTTTTTGCTTCTGCCAGATAGTCAGAAAAAACAATCATTTTCTTGTTTTATTTTTTATTTATTTTCATGTTTTATTAAAAAATGTGTCCTATTGTAGTACCAACCTGAAAATAATTGGAGTTGCGTGCAACAAATGCGTTGTAGGGTCCCACTACATTTCTATAAATTCTTATTCTATAAAAATGTCATAGCCATTTTTGAATGTATGTCTATGAAGGTAAGTCTCCATTGCCACTTTCATACTCCTAAAAGCTTAGATTTCTTTCCTGGAAAAGGTTGTTTAGGCTTCAAAAAAACCAAAAAGCCTTTCTGGTACTGCTACTCAATGTGGTGTTCAATATATATGGACAGCATAGCACATTATAAAATATGGTTTTCTTGAAAAGGAGCTAGTAGGGAAAAAAATAATCTCTTCTCAATCAAGGGTCCAGAGGCGTGTCCCTCAGTTCATTCCTTTTGCTCCTGTCTGAAATAGGATTAGAATTTAGAGGTCAGTTTTGCCATGCCTAAATCAGTTGACAGTGATTGTGCTGACACCTCACCATTAGTAGATCTCTAAAAGAAGGTGAGTTTTCCTTAACTCTTCTAGAATATTCAGAAAATCAGCTACAAATCAAGAGATGTAGAATACCTCTGCTGTTGTCATAAAGGCTTTTTCTGTTTGTGGACTGTTCAAGAACCATAAAATGAGCTTCTGACAGTTAAAATGAAAAGCCTATTTATGAGATACTCTTTAGGGCCCAGATTTTCAGCCAGACTTCTTATTATGCATATAGAATTGTCTGCCTGACATTTAGTGTACACCATAAATTCTGGATGTAATACTGCTAATTAGAATGCATGGTTTGTGAGCACAAATTGTCAATGAGATATGTTGCTGTAAATATTTAAGCCTTCAATTCCAAAATGCAGGTGCAATTTATTTGATGGTGCAAAATTTCTCCCATGAAAATGGCGTTCTACTGTGGAAAATCTGGTCCTTAATATGTATGAACTTTTAATTTTGGTAAGAGCAAATTGGTTGAAGTTTGGATAACATATTTTGCCAATATGGGTAATGCTTTGATACTGAAAATCATCTTTGAAGGGAGTGCTATATAGAAGTGTAACCTTTTCTGTCTAAAAAATTAGCCTGGTGGAAAAGGAATTGGACTTGGCATATGCCTGACTATAAAATAAATAGTAAAAAGGGAAAAAGTAGTTTCCCCTCAAGTTCATTTTGATGAAGAGGTAAATACAAGAAATTGTGGAGATGAGATCATTCTCTGAACATTGAAATATGCTATTTTCATTTAATGCTGGGAAATAATCACCAAAAATAAATGCATTTTAGGTAATTTGTATTAAATTACTGGATAGCCATACTATGTTCATCATGTGTTATATTTATGCTTTGATTAATTGCTTTTTAAAAATAGTTAGACATGTAATCTCGCTAACTTGTGCCTCTCTGTTTCAGTGTATTGGCATTTCTTCTGTGTATCATGTCTAAAGTTTCTCATAGAACCCTATGGTTTGTAATATCTTGTGCATATACAGTATATCATCTTTACATTCACCTGCATTTCCAGCTTCATTGGTTGACAATTTTTGTAAGAGGAGTAGTTATTGTATAACTATTAATAAACATCTGCTGAATAATGGAAAATTATTTCTGAACACTTAAGAATCCGCTAAGCCATCTAGAGAACAGTAAACTCAGCTACCAGAATAACAAGGGTGGGCTCCTTTCTCCAGGCAAGCACAGCAAAGTGGCATTGAGTATTTCAATGAGTAGACCATATTAACATTGATCAATCAAATTCAGAGACCAGACTGAGTGTTTGTGGAATGAGCAAAACCATGGAGCTCATACAGACATCCAAACGGAGAGGTTGTTCTGCATATGAAATGGATCACCAAAACTAATATGCTCCAGATGAATTACTGTTGAACCAGTGGGTCATGTTAGGAATTGTATAGCATTAAAATGCTCCACAGTGGAAGGTTGGCTTAGCAATATTCACAGACTATATTTTTAAAAATAAATAAGCAGTCAATTATTTAAGTTACTCAAGCAATATTAAAATTTCAAACATAACAAGCATGTGGATTCTCCACTCTGTTAAGGCCGCTTTGCACTGTATAAGTGGCAGCAAATGGTCTTAAGGCTAAAAACAAAAACAAAAAACCCCCCAAATATTTTCAAAAACTTGAATTCCATATTTCAATAGCTCCTCCTACAGCTTCAGTGGTCATGAAATCAGACTGGAGTACAGGGAGAGTAAGATGGTGCAGGTAATGGCGACCTTAGGGAAAGCACATTGGTAAGCTAGACGGCAGAAAGACACCAAACATTTTTACTAAGGAAAACATTCTTATCCTACATAAAAAGATTCAAGTCTTGGTAAAGTCAACTCAATGTAACTTGAGACTACTTAGCTTAATAAATATTGAAGAGGGTTCTGACATCATTACATTTAGGGAAAGAAGTCTCCCTGAATATATATCCATAGATATGAAGAAGGACTGTGTCTGAAAGAAGTGAGTGAATGGTAAAAGCAGTGGTTATAGGTTAAAGAATTCTTTCAGTAAAATGGGATCTAGTGCATTGATATCCAGAGGATTCAGGAGACTAGTTTGCTATTAATTCAACTGTTAATTGCATTACTTGCAATTAGTCAGTAAATGATCTCAGGACAGCTATTTGAGTCATAATATTCAGGGCCAGATTTTCAAAGCCTCTATATTCTTCTGTATAGTCTAAAATCTCAAATTGGCATGTCCTAACATCAAGCACCCAAATAAAAGTGGCTTCATTTTCAGAGATGTTGATTACCTTCAACTCCCATTGGATGCTGATGGTATTGAATGCAGTTCTGAAGTTGCATGCTTGTGAATCAGATGAAACTTTAAACTGATTACTGGCTTTATACAGTTGAATGAAACTTGTACATTATAACTTAACTGATATGCATACACTAAATTGAAACTTAAATCTGATTATGTAGTTAGATGATTTGGGAATATCTTTAACAATGGATTCAATTCATTTGTTTTATTTTTCTTTATTGCCATGTAAGCGCACATTCAGTCTTTGTAAACTGTAATATTCAATTAGTGGTATGGAGTTAAACTTTTTAAAGTAGTAATTTGATGCCTTTGAGTAGTATACAAACAAGTTACTTAAAGATTTGGCTGAGCTGCACTTGAATGTAGAGGAAAGGTGAATCTTCAGGGAGCCAGTTGCAGCTCCTGGATTCAGAGCCACCTAGCCCATGGGCAAGTTAGGGCTGCACAGGGCAGCCCTAATTTTAGGTCACTGGCATCCTCGGAGTTTATACTACAGGAGGACCATACATAGTGGAACTTCACTCCACCATATCGCCTTCCTGTCCTGCACCCTTGCTGTCCTCAGAAAGCTCTGATGCACCTGTAATTCTGTCTGGAATGGCACACCAGCATTATAACCGGAAGTAGGAACTTCAGGGCAGACTGTCAGAAGCAGGACAGATAATCCAAACTGTTACGTTCTATAATTAGATTTCATCAACCCAGTACCAAATGTGAACTCCTAAAGTGCAACAATAGTCTTATAATGGAGTCTGAGACTGTCCTCTTAGACACTCCAGTCTGTCTTGCCACCCAGGCAAGCTGGATTGTGATAAATGGTCACTTGCCAAAAATCACAAATATAAGTGATTGTTTTTACTTATCTGTATCCTGTTACATTATAACAGCAATTCATGTAACATGCCATTAGTTTTCATGATGTTTAAACACCAGATACATTCTTGTACATTTAACACTTGTATCTGTAGTAATACACAAGTGAATTGGTCTGGCTTCCAGCTGAGAGTCTGACAATCCTCAGCTGACTATCTAGGCTTTGACATGAGCTGGCACCTGGTCTGACAGCATCACAGCACCCTTTTATGCCAGGAGTAGAGAATTCTTCTGCCATCTCCAGCCACTCTTAAGACCATTTTGCAATATGGCCTTTTTTCAGTTGTTTCAGGTATTAATATTGCTTGAAAAAACTAAATTGACAGTCTCAGAAACAACCTCTTGCAGAAGCCCACTTTTAATTCTGCAACCTTATCTATTCATGTTGCTTCTTTTTCTCCTCTTCCAAGTGGAGGACAAACTAAGCAGGATTTTCATTTGATAAATAATTCTGAATTTTTGCCATGACTGTTGATCTTATTTTTATTTTGAGGTGGATGAGTGAGTGTGTGTTTAAGATGTTTAAATTGGTTATATTTTTGTATTCCTGTCTGGAATGTAATCTCTGAGTTAATATGTTCCTTTGTTTAAATGTTAAAATCAATAAATAAAATTTAGAACACACCTCTAGGATGCTTAGTTACATTAGCATTAAATTTGGAAATCAATATGTTTGTTTTGTTTGTTCTGCAGCCAATTGCAATGATTGCCCTCCCAAAAAATGTAAGCTGCCCCATTTATTTTAGTGGAGTGTAAATAAATAACAGAGTAAGCAAGTTTCTCCAAACATTTTAAGTTACCAAAACTTTATGAAACTCGGTCATCCAAAATGCAGTGTAAACAGCGTGAGTCTCATTTGTTCTTTCCAGTAAATCAACATAAAATTGTATAAATTAGGGTATGGATACTTTTTTTTCTGAACATTTTTTTTATTAAGTTAAAGGGACTGAAGAAGTAAAAATGTGACTAAAACCCTGTCCAGGGAAATCTGGGCAGATTCTTATTAGATTCTTGTGGAAGGCATTTAATTCTTGTGGAAGACATTTTTGGGAGATGGCCCTGGTGAGGGATGAGTAGTGTTTGTGGAAGCTGAGATGAGGAAATTGAAGGTTGTTGTGTGTTTTTGTTTTTTTTATTTTATTTTTTTTTTTGGTTTGGTTTTAGACTGGCTTCTTTTATGTGGAGAAAGGTTATTACCTGGCTATTAAGTGTCTTTGTAGGATTGCATTGTTGTTTACCAAGATTGCTTGAGCCTGGGAACAATGCTCTTTTGTTTTACAGTATATACATTTCAATATATATTAAAATCTATAAATAAAATAAATATAAGAAAATAAATATGAGTGCACATTTTGAGAACACCAATTGTCCAACAAGTGATGGCCACACTTAGGAAAGGTTACCTTGCTGCCATATGCCCTATTATTCTAAATAAAAAAAAATGTTTATGCCCCATTGAATCATAATTACCATAGGACCCAGTCTTGCAATATTTACTTCAGCCGGACTCTACGCAGATGCATGCAGTTGCAAAAGTGAGACCACAGCCCTTAATAGTTTAGCATATCCCTGTGGTATACAAAATATTTTATAAAAACTTCCAGTGTCTGTTCATAGGTAGCAGAAATATAAATATTTTAAATTCACATATCTACTTGTATGTTCATCATATATATAAAAAGTAATTTTCACCCCCCCTCCTGTGTATTAAACTGTTAATGTAATGTATATTTACTTGAATTAATCATTTCCTAGGTGGGGGTAAATTATTTTCTTCATCTTAAACTTTCACAGCTATAGATAGGCTGAGTATACTTTTTATAGAGAGTATAAACGCTTTGAGTCAAGATATCCTATGGGAAGTCCAAAATATCTGTATAAAACTAAGGAAAAATAAGGCACAGAAATAAAGCAAGAGGAAACCTTTAGGTAATAATGATAGAGATGAATACCTGCCATGTGAACCATGTTTTGAGCTGACAGCTTATTGATCCATGAGGAGCAGAGGAGCTCCCTAAAATCTATCAACTGTTTAGTAAGTACCGATCACTAAATGTTTAACAGACTTTGTTTTGCGACGGTGAGGATATATTTGGCAGAGATCAGTTGGGTTCACAATAAAAAAACACGGGGGAAATACTTGAGACCTGCTTTCCTCCATCTGTGAGAAAGAAGCACTTATCTAGGAATGCTAAAAATGTAAGACTCTGCACCCCTGCTGCAGGAGCAACTTGGGGGTAGTGAAAGTACAGTCTGTACAACCAGCCAGCAGAGAGAGGACGGTGGTGAGTTTGAGCAGACATTTAATATCAGGCCTCCATAGGAGAAAAGATGCCTCAGGTTTTAATCTGGGATGCCATTTTAACTTTTAAATATGCTGAAATATTGTAAGCCTCGCTGCAGAAATTTTTAATAATTCCCTATCTGATCAAAAAATGTAAAAGTTACTTTTTATGGCTAAACATCAGAGTTAAATGTCCTGTAGAGAGAATTTAAGGGTATTTCATTTACTGAAGTAACTGATCCCTTTTATGAATAATAACATTTAGTAATTTTAGCAATAGTTGAGCTATATCTAGCCAATTAACTTTATAATCCCTGATCACCCATACTTTGTTTTTCAAACAAATGTCTGCAGGAATGATGTCTCATGATTTGACTTTGAAACATGAACACTGAGTGATCTGTAATTATAAAATCTTTATCAAACAAAGCAAAAAAAACCAAAACAAACAGAACACACCGCCGCCGGGGATTCACTTTCCTGAGAAATGAGTCTTTGCAACCATTTTAAAATCTTAGGAATAGTTTTTTATTTAAAAAAACAAAACAAAACATACACCTGAACATTGGGCCCAGGACTCGAGGTCAATTCCCAGCAAGACGTCCATTGGCATTTGGGTGTGTACTCCAACATCCTTAGGCCCCTGATTGTCACCCCATTTCAGATGCATCTGAGCCATTGGCAATTGGAAAGAAGGTTCTGTTATTCCCTGAATGGGGAAGATCCTCAAGGGGTCCATCACCCTGGGAGTTCCAGGGTTACTTGTGTCCCTCCATCCCTGGGGCTTTTCCCCATCCACCTCCACTGGGAAATGGCATTTAGTTGATTACTCTTTGGGGCCTGACATCAGGATTACTCATTGGACCGTCAAAGCTGGGTTGTTCCACCGACTGTGGTGTCATTGCCATCTGGACCCACAGCAGACTACCATTAGCTCCATATCTGCCTAACATTGGGTAATGTATTGGTTTCTGGCCAGTTTTGTGCCAATAAAAACGTATCAGCTCCCCGAGTTCCTTTTTTGAGCCTGCTAAGGTTTACCTCCCATCCAGGCCTAGGTTTAGTTCATTCTCCCTTCTGGGGAGGTTCCCCTTTTCCCTTCTTAAGGGGTCTTGATTGGGGGTCAACTTTGTGCCACTATCCCTTTATTTTTTTTCTCAAATCCAGGCTGAATATCTTCATGTTGGTTGCGCCATTTCCTAGCTTTGGTCACTTTTCTGGTATCTTTTCTGTTAACCATGATCTCAGGTTGGGGTGTTAGAATTCATAGAATTATTATAAACCCATTACGTCAGAGACCTTTTTGACTATGGTAACCTCCCCCAACCAGTTCCCCACTTTCTTATGGAACCCCTAATTTGAGCGGAAACCTCAGCATAAGTCATGTTCCCTTTTTCTGAACTCCCTGAAACCTGTTCCTGTACACTTCAAGGATCAGTTTAAACTTTTGCAACAAAGCTTGTTTATATAATTATAAAGTTTATAATTCTCTGTCCATAAGGTTGAAAATGTCTAAGGCCTTTGCCCATGGCAAGAGTGAAGCCAGACACAGGACCATGTGCCCACCTTGTTAACTCTCACCCCATTTCAAAAGCATGTAGAAACACATTCATGTTATCCCCTTCTCTAAAGTGAGGAAATAATTTGGCATGTATGTCATGTTGGGGCAGGTACAGGAGGTACAGGTTCACCTACTGGATTAGGGTTTTGCTGGTGCAGTTTCTCCATTTTGGGCTGATGTAGACATTCCCTTTCCTCCTCTCTCTCCTCATGCTAGTTTTGGTTCCACATCTTTTCTCTCTTGTACTGACACTGCCTCTCCCAGTTTACAAGCAGTTGGATTTCCACATACACACTTTCACTCTCCAGCGGTAGTTTCTCCTGCTCTGCTGATCTATCCACAATGCCTGTTGTTGTGGTGCCTTCAATTGCAGTGGAATGTGGATACTGTCACTATCAGCTTCTTTGCGGCCTTCCACAGTCAGTCAAAGATTTCCCCAGCCTCCTGGTCCCTTTACCCAGTAGGCTAGATGTTCCTTGCAAACTTGGATCATCATTCCTTTTCTGGATATGAGAATACAGCAAGTCTATAAGCTGTGTCTTTGTCCACTTTTCAGTGTTGAGCCTCCTTTCTCCACTTAGCTCAACTGATGTTTCTTCGGCCTTGTTCATAACTCATTTTCCCCAGTTCTTTTTGCTACTCCTTTCCCAAAAAGACTATTGAGGCTTTTCACTGTGGTTTTCCCTTCTACGGTACTTGTGTCACTGCTGTTGGTGCACATTGGAATTTACACTGTCAGAGATCCCACACACACTACCACCATATATATATTATTACCTCTATAGCAATGATGATTTGTTGCAGTATGTCTGAAAAAGACATCTGTTTGCACACATGAAACCAGCAGTTGGCTGAAAGAATTCGTTATGCATTAATGCTGAACTAATCTGACAAAAGATAAATGGTTCAAAGTATCCCATTATTTTACTTCTTATCAGTTTAAAAATTACTGAAGGAGAAAATATGTAAAAGCCATTCTATTCATTCTTGTATATCAGCGAGGTCCCCCTCATAATACTCAACAACAATTAGCACTAAGTATGCTACATGAAAACTAAACATCTGGAAATCAGTCACTGGTGGGTCATGTCTAAAACTTTGCTCTCAGCCTCTCATAACTACCTTGATGGCTTCCATCCAAAGTACTTATTATTTAAACTGCTTTTATTTGCTGTTCATAATTAATGTTTTCCAGACACCTTACCAGCAATTGGTGTGTGTGGTAGACATGGTGACGTTTATCTTAAAGTACCATCTCTATACTGAACTCAAAAAAAATAACAATTGTGACAGGGTCAGGCCAGATGGCTACGTAAGGGTGCTGGAAGGCAGGTATATTAGCCCCAGGCTCAGCAAAGCCTTATTCCCTGGGTGATTCAGCTGGGGCTGATTAGGCAATTAGGCCACCTGGAGCTGATCAGGCAATTAGGACACCTGGGGCCAATCAAGGAGCCCTGCCCCAAACACTTAAAAACCTCCAGTGCAAGCAGGCAGTGTGGGTTGTGGAGTGAGGAGGAGTGGAGGACGGAGTTTACAGTTGGAGGTTTGCAGTTCCAAAGCCTGCAGTTTGGAGTTGGCAGTTTGGAGCTGGCATGCTGCGGCCTGCAGCCGGCAGCCTGCAATCTACAGAGGCTTGAAGCTTCCACAGGCGTGGCCACAGCACCTGAGGCAGAACACCCAGCTGGGGAAGCTGAGAGTGGACCACAGACTACCCCTAGGCCTTCCCCTAGCTGCCCACCGGCCAAGCCGGAAGAGCGCAGGGCCCATGAGGGCGGAGTACTTCTCCCTCCCCCGCCCCCCCACCTTGCCACACAATGTACATTATTTCTCCTGATTAAGGGAATATGCTACCTGTTTTACTCAAGTTCACAACCTACTTGTCCTCCATCTCGTATGACCACATCTCTACCACCAAGATGGCCAAATGTTTGGGTGAAATTAGCTCATGAATGAAGAACAGCTGACTGAAGCTGAACCTGAGCAAGATGAAAGTTATATGGGTGGGTAGCGTATTGAAGAGTTTGTAGTCATGATGCAATCTCTTTTTGTTGAAAGTCCAAACCCATAATTGGTCAATTCAGTCCTTAATATAGGTGTACTCTTGAATTCCTTGCTGACTCATAGAATTTAAGGCCAGAAGGGATAATTGTGATGATCTAGTCTGACCTGCACATTGGAGACCCCAGAAGTCATTCACCCACTCCTGTAATAGACACACAACCTCTGGGTGAGTTACTGAAATCTTCAAATCAAGATCTAAAGACTTCAAGTTGCAGGGAATCCACCATTTACTTTAATTTAAACCAGCAGGTGACCCGTGACCCATGCTGCAGAGGAAGGGGGAAAAAAACCACAAGGCGTCTGGGAGTGTCTTTGTGACCTCCCCCCCCCCCCACCTCTACCCCTCCCAAACCCCGCAATCTGGACTGGTGTGTAGCCATGGCCCCAATTTACTCTGTTTTGCTGTGTGATCCACCCACTTCTGGGTTGGCCTACGCCCACCCTCCTGTGAGTAATCTGACCTAATGAAGGAACACTTCTGGTCAGCCACTCATGGGATTGACCCCCAGCAAACACCCTCAGTCCCAGATGCAACCCCGGAAACTGCCATCTTAAGGATTCAGTGCTGTTCACTGTATACTGCATGCTCATTTACATTTGTCTGTCAATTTATGAGAGAAATTGATATGCACCAGTTCTGTCACTCTGAGTGAAGTCTCTGCACATGCTTGATTCTCACGCACTGTTTTAGATAAAATCTTGCTGGAGTCAAACTTTTTTTAAGTGATTATAAATCAGATTAATATGAATCAAGGATTTGATCTTAATTAACTAAAAGAATAAATTGCATCCTAAACTCAACACTTCAGTAGCCTTTCAGTCCTTGATGTTAGCTTACTCACAGGCTGGCTGAGATGGCCCGTGCAGCTAGCCCCTCCCCCCGTGGGCAGTTTCTCAGTGTTCTTGATATTGCATAGCAGGTGGATTTCAAGGGAGAGCGCCAGAGACAAAGATGCCTCTCTCTTTTAACAAGTTTCCTCGAACCCCCTGGGGTCAGATGATCGGCCATGTCTGGCAATGGGTATGATTTCCTTCACTTGAGTCAAATGAGTTTCACCTTATCAGGTACTCAGGCCAGTTAATTGTTCTTGAATGCATACCTCTGCGAGGCGTGAACTTTCAGCTTTCTTTGCATCTATTCAAACCATGTGAGCCACACATTTGGGGATATGACATAGCAGGGTCATATCTGTACATACGTATGACATTGCAGGAAACATACTATCATAATAATGTTTAGTATGTCATGAGCATTCCAAAAATACTTTACACAACATACTTTGTATTAGATAATACACAGTTATACCATAAGGGAGAACATGAATGATACACAAATCACACTGTAAGGGTGTACATGGGGTACGGTGTGTCACACGCCACCATACTTACTGGGGGAAGTTACTTCCCACCCCCAAATATGACAATCAGTTGGACCTTGAGCATGTTGGCAAGACCACCCAGCCAGTCATCTGGGAAAGAATTCTGTTTATTAACTCAGAACCCTCCCCCTCTAATGTCCCATCTCCAGCTGTTGGGGATATTTGCTACTTGCAGTTGCAAATGGGCCATGTGCCATGTAGGCAGTCTCATCATACCATCCTCTCCACAAATTTATCAAGCTGAGTCTTGAAACAACTTATGATTTTTGCCTTCACTAATCCCCTTGGAATGCTGTTCCAGAATTTCACTCCTCTAATGGTTGGAAACCTTCATCTAATTTCAAGCCTAAATGTGTTGCTGGCCAGTGTATATCCACTTATTCTTGTGTCAGCATTGACACTTCTCTTAAATAACTGCTCTCCCTCCCTGGTGTTTATCTCTCTAATGTGTCTATATAGAGAGCAGTCATATATCCCTTCAGCCTTTGGTTAGGCTAAACAAGCCAAGCTCCTTGGGTTTCCTCTCATAAAATAAACTTTCCTTTACTCTAGTAATCCTGGTAGCTGTTCTGGAACTACCTCATCTGATGCATTATAGGATTGCATTAGTCTTTTTCACTGTTGCTTCACACTGGCAGCTCATAGTCATTCTCTGATCAACCAATACATCCAAGTCGTTCTCCTCTTCTGTCGCTTCAAACTGATGTCTCCAGCTGATAGCAAAAATTCTCCTTGTTAGTCTCTAAATGCATAATCTTGCATTTTGCACTATTAAATTTCATCACATTTCTATCACTCCAGTTTTCAAAGTTGTCCAAACCTTTTTTGCATGATATTCTGATCCTCCACTGTATTGGCAATACCTCCCAACTTTGTGTCATCTGCAAATTTTATTAGCACATTCCCACTTTTTGTGCCAAGGTCATGAAGGAAAATGTTAAATATGATTGGTTCCAAGATCTAGCCCTGAGTAATTCCACTAGTAACCTCCCTGCAGCCTGACAGTTCACCTTTCAGTATGATTGTTGCAGTCTTCTCTTTAAACATTTCTTTCTCCACCTTTCAGTACTCTTATTTATCCCCATCTTCTCCAGTTTAACTAATAATTTCCCTCATGGAACTGTATCAGATGCCTTTCTGAAATCCATGTAAATTATATCAACTGACATTTTAGACAAAGGAAATGCAGTAATCTTCCCAAAGAAAGAGATCAGGTTATTCTGGCAAGGTCCATCGTTTGTATAAAACTATGCTGTATTTCATCCCAGTTGCTATTTACCTCTTATATCCTTAACTATTTTCTCTTTCAGAATTTGTTCCAAGACCTTGCATACAGTTGAGGTCAAACTAATGGGCCTGTGGTTTCCTGGCACACTATTTCCCCCCTTTTTAAAAATAGGTACTGTATTAGCAATTCTCCAGTCATAGGGTATGGCCCCCGAGTTTATGGATTCATTAAAAATCCTTGCTATTGGGCTTGCAGTTCTGTGTTCCAGATCCTTTAATATTCTTACATGGAGATATCTGGGCCCCCCAATTTGGTTGTATTCAGATGTTTCAGTTTGACTTCCACCTCAGATATGGTAATTACTATTTCCATATCCTTCTTTCTGTTAGCCACCCTGCCACTAGGCCTGGGCTTCTCATTACCTTTATTAAAAACCAGGACAATGTATTTGTTTAGGTGTTGGGCAATACCTAGATTATCTATACTGTCCACCCCATCCTCAGTGCTTAGCAGTCCCTCTTCTTTTTCCTTGTTTTCCTTTTGGTTATATGGTTAAAGAACCTTTTACTGTTGGTTTTAATTTTCGATTACAAGTTCCAGATCTGCTTGGCTTCTGGGAGTTCTCACTTTTTCCCTATGCTTTCTGACGTCCAGGAGCTAGCTTTCCTTGCTGATCCATCCAATCTTCCATTCCTTGTAGGCTTTCTGCTATTTCTTAATAACCTGTTTTAGAGGTTTGCTCATCCAGTTTGGTCTACAACTCTTCCCTACAGATTTTTTCTTCTCACTTGGGATACAGGCTTCAAATAGCTTCTGCAACATTGACTTAAAGTAATTCCAAGCCTCCTTCACATTCAAATCCTAGAATTCATCAGTCAAGTCCATTTCCCTAACCAATTCCCTTAATTTTTAAAGGTTACCCTTGTGAAATCAAGGACTCTTGATTTTTTGTTCATCCTTCCATTTAGTTTAAAGTGAATTAGCTCATGATCACTCGAACCAAGGTTGTCATCTACAGTCTGTGAGGTTCTTGCTATTTACCAATACTAAATCTAAGATGGCTTTACCTTGTGTTGATTCAGTACCTGTTTGATGAAGAAATCAGTCAGCTATCACTTCCAGGAATATCTGGGCCCTACTGTTGTTAGTAGCACTTGTTCTCCAGTCTATATCTAGAAAATTAAAGTGTCCCGTAATCACAAAATTCCCAGTAGTATTTATATAATTAAAAGTATTAAAGAGGTCTCTATCCATATCCAAATTGGATCCTGGGCGTCTATAGCAGACCTCAAGCACTGTTACAATGGAGCCTCTGTTAGCATTTTTCCCAAAAGTGATTTTGACCCAAACAGATTCTGTTTTATCCACTGCATCACTTTTAATTTCTTTAATAACTTCATTATTAATATACAATATTACTCCACCATGTTTAGACCTTCCTGAACAGCACATACCCTTCAATATCTGTACTCCAGTCATGACTACTATTCTACCATGTTTCTACCTATAATACCTGGTTTCCCTTTGCACCAGTAGTTTTAGCTCCTCCATTTTGTTACTCAGGCTCCTTGCAGTGGTGTACAGAGATCTCAGTTGTTTCTGCTTGGCTTCACCCAGATTCTTTGCCAGATTAAGTACAGTCATTCTACTGCCAGTATCCCCAGGTCACTGTTAGGGTAATTGGTATTGGCATTATCTTTCTCTTGATGTCCATTCTCCTGCCATTTGTTGTTCCTTTCTCCATTGCTATACCCTCTTACTTGATTCTAACATTGAGCAGAAGGAAAATTAAGTGCAGAGATTACATGAGCAACAGTCCCCCAAATTCCTAGTTTAAGGCTTCTTTAATCAAGTGTGCCAACCTCCATTTCAGAAGTCTGTTTACCTCCCTGTCAGGTGGAATCCATCCCATGAGAACAATCCTCTGTCTGTGAATGCCTCTTAGTGGTCTAATACCCCAAAGCCCTGCTTATGACACCACTGCCTGAGCCATCTGGTGATCGTCATAATCTTGTCTCACCTTTGCTCTCTCATCTAAGGACAGGTAGAATCCCATTGAAAATGAGTTGAGCCTCCATTTCTTGAAGTGTCTTCCCCAGTCCGTTGTTGTCTAAGAATTCAGCAGTACCATTTTATTCCTGCATGAAGGACAATCAGATCCTTTTCAGCATCAGGTCCACATCCCATATCTTAGCTCCCAGAAGATAGCACACATTTCTGTTCTCTGGATCAGCTTGGGTGACAAGCCTGTCTGTTCTTCATAGTAGGGAGTCCTCCATCACAGACATGCCACTTCTTGGAGTTGGTGTGATTCTCCAGCCTTCCTCCTTCTGTTGTTTCTGAGCAATCACATAGTAACAGCAGCTAGTAACACTTTTTACCATCTCCAGTTGGCCAGAAGACTCTGTCTCATTCTTGCGGACAAAGACCTAGTCTCAGTTTTTCATGCCTCTTTCACCTCTCAGCTAGATTAGAATAAGTGATATATCTGGGAGTGAAACTTGCAGCGCTTAAGAAACTCCAGCTAATATAAAACACTGCAGTATGTCCCATCAACTACGTAGGCTACTATGAACTCATCTGACCTATCCTCTACTCTCTACATTGGCTTCCATAGAACTTCAAATAAGTTTAAAGTCTTGGTCCTTTATCTTCAAAGTGCTCCATTGCCTGGGCCCAGGATAGCTAAAAGACGTCAGGTTGACAGCTTTGCTCCTTTGCCATAATGGAGCTCTCAGCAATAAGAGTAATGCTCATATGTGCCTGAGAGAACTTTCTTGGGGGGGCAATTGGAGCCTGTCACATGAATTCCCCCCAAGTACAGCACTCCCCCTCATAAAATGGAGAGAATAGAAACTGATAAAATACAGGTACAAACTGAAGAGAAACAGTCAAGTGAAAGAATTCCATTCAGTTACATCACATTAAGGCAGACAATTAAATATAGACAAATTTTGTAAGTGCTTGTCAACCAATGCTAAAAGTCTAAATACTGAGATGGATAAACTTGAGTGCATCATATTAATGAGACTATGAATATAAATAGCATCACGGAAAGTGGGTGGAACAATGATAATCAATGAGACGGGGAAATACCAGGATACAAAATATATAGGAATGACAGAATAAGTCATGCTGGTGGCACTATATGTGAAAGAAAGCATAAAATCAAATATAGTAAACTTAAATGGATAAAACTGTACAATAAAATATATATGGATAGAAAAACAGAAAGTCCACTAATAATGGGGGATTTCAACAATCTCCATATTGACTGAGTACATGTCTCCTCAGGGCAGAACAAAGAAAGAAAAATTCATTAATGACTGCTTCTTGGAGCTGACGGGGAGAGGAAATTCTTGAATTAGTCCTAAGTGGAGCACAGGATCTGATTCAAGAGGTGTATATAGCTGAACTGCTCGATAATAGCAACCATAATGTTGCTATTTTACATCCCTGGGGGTGAAAATACCAAAGAAGCCTTCCACAGAAGCATTTAACTTCTAAAGGATAACTACACAAAAATGAGGAAGCTCATTAAACAAAAATTAAAAGGAACAGTCACAAGAGTGAAATGCCTGTAAGCTGCATGGAAACTTTTTTAAAACACCATACAAGAGGCTGAGTCTAAATTTATACCCCAAATCATAAAATACTATAAGAGGAGCAAAAAAATGCCATGATGGTTAACCAACAAAGTGAAAGAGGCAGTTAGAAGTAAAAAGGCATCCTTTAAAAATTAGAGGTGAAATCTTACTGAGGAAAGTAGAAAGGAGCATAAACTCTGGCAAATCAAGGGTAAAAATATAATTAGGCAGGCTAAAGAAAACTAGCAAAAGACACACAAACTAACAGCAATATTATTGTTTAGTACATCAGAAGTGTACTAAACAATCCGTGAGGCTACTGGACTATCAAGTTGTTAAAGGTGCACTCATGGAAAATAAGATGTGAAGAAGCTAAAATAATTATTTGCAGTGGTCTTCACTGCAGAAGATGTGAGGGAGATTCCCATCCCTGAGCCATTTTTTTAGGTAACAACTCTGAGGAACTAGCTCAGATTAAAGGGTCAACAGAGGAAGTTTTGGAACAAATTGATACAGTAATAATTCCCTAGGATCAAACGGTATTCAACCAAGAGTTCTGAAGGAACTCAGTTATGAAATTGCAGAACTAGTAACTGTGGTATGTGACCTATAGCTTAAATCAGCCTCTGTATCAGATGACTGATGGATAGCTAATGTAACACCTGTTTTTAAAAAAGGCTCTACAGGTGATCCTGGCAAGTACAGGCCAGCAAGTCTAAATTCACTACCAGGTTGAAACTATAGTAAAACAACAGAATTGTCAGACATATAGACAAACACAATTTGCTGGAGAAGAGTCAACCCAGCCTTGGTAAAAGGAAATCATGCCTCACCAATCTATTAGAATTCTTTGAGGGGGTCAACAAATGCGGACAAGGTGATTCAGTATGTTTGGAGTTTCAGAAAGCCATTGACAAGGGCCCACTCTTGAGCAAACTAAGCAGTCATAGGATAAGAAGGAAGGTGCTCTCATGGATCAGTAATTTGTTAAAAGATAAGAAACAAAAGGTAGGAACAAGCAGTTTTCACTAGCGAGAGAGGTAAATAATGATCTGTACTGGGACCATAAATGATCTGGAAAAAGGGGTAAAGAGGGAGGTGGCAAAGTTTACAGATGACAAAATTACTCAAGATAATTAAATCCAAAACGGACTGCAGAGAGGTACAATAGGATCTTACAAAACTGGGTGACTGAGCAACACAATGGCAGATGAATGTCAATGTTGGTAAGTGCAAGGTGATACACATTAGAAAACACAATCCCAGCTATACATACAAAATGCTGGGGTCTAAATTAGCTGTTGACACTCAAGAAAGAGATCTTGGAGTCATTGTGGATAGTTCTCTGAAAACATCTGTTCAATGTGCAGCCACAGTCAACAAAGCTAATAGTGTTAGGAACTGGTGGCAAAGGGATGATAATACAGTAAATATTAAATCTATGATATACCCCCACCTTGAATACTGCATGTAATTTTGGTTCCCCCATTTCAGAAAATGTTATATTAGAATTGGAGAAGGTACAGAGAAGGGCAACAAAAATGATCAGGGGTCTGGAACAGGTTCCATGTGAGAAGTGATTAAAAATACTGGGACTGTTCAGATTAGAAAAGAGATGACTAAGGAGGGGTATGATAGAGGTCTATAAAATCATAACAGGTGGAGAAAGTGAATAAATAAGTGTTATTTACACAAGAACCAGGTGTCGCCCAATAAAATTAATAGGCAGCAGATTTAAAATAAACGTAAGGATGTTCTTCACACAATAGACAGTAAACCTTTGGAACTCATTGGCATGTGATATTGTGAAGGCCAGAAGTATAAAAGAATTAGATAAGTTCAGGAATGATAGGTCGATCAATGACTATTAGCCAGGTGGTTGGGGGGACAACCCCACACTCTGAGGGGCCCCTAATATTCTGATTGCCAGAAGCTGGGACTGGACAATAGTTGATGGATCATTTGATAATTGCCTTGTTCGGTTCCTTCCCTGTGAAGCAGCTGGCACTGGCCACTGTCAGAAGACAGGATAGTGGGCTAGATGCACCATTGATCTGACCCAGTATGGCCATTCGTATGTTCTTCAGAACTGAGGACTATCACAAACCCCTTTCTACTTCAAGTGCAAGGTGCATTTGTTTGACCTAGCCCTTCTCTAACAAAAATAGCAACAGGTCTGTTTATGGACAGGGAGGACCAAAGGAAAGTAAAAGAAACACCCCCCCCACCCCCCCCAAAAAAAAACAAAAACAAAAAAACCCAAACCCAAACTTCTACCAAAACAGGGCCCTCCACTGTCTGCGTTTTCATCTGGGGAGAGGATGGGAGAAAAAAGAACACAAGAAAGATGTAATTACTTTGCTCATGGTGCTTCTAGAAGGTGCTCAAATATTACAGTGATGAGCATGATATAAAAATCTTTATAGAATAGACTCTCTAGCTGCTTCTTTGCACTAGCAACAGTTTCCAAGGGTAATAGGCAACACGGCTTTTCTTTCAGAACCAGACATTGCCACATTCACTCATGTCTTTGTCATGTCAGGATTACACTTGCAATGCCTTCTACAGTGAACTATGGTTTAAAGCTATTTGGAAATTATAGCTAGTGTAGCAGAAACTTCTGAAGACGGTCTCACTGTTAAGTGGTATTTCCCACAGGCTGTACATTACTCAGTGATCTGCTCTGTGGATTTCCAGGTTAGTCTTAAATTAATCGTTTTTCACCTATAAAGCCAGGATTCAAATTGAGGGTGGAACGAATAGTGGTAGTCTTTCAAATTCCTTCCACAAAATAAGCCCAGTCTACACAGGAGTGATCAGTGGGAGGCACCACCCTTGTATTGGGTAGATGTTCAAATTATGTGTGCTCTCCCTGGACCCACACACCCTCATTAGGGATTTAATAAACTCATGACCTCTTCTGGACTCCTCAGACTCATCTTAATATAACTGATGAACTGAGACTCCTCAAACTCAAAACCTTAGTATGGCTCACCTACCTGTTAGGCTATTAGGTACTTCCTTCTTGGTCTGGCAGGGTGAGGGATGGAATAGTGGTACCCTCCGAAATACCAACCAGTCATGGTTCCAAAATGAATTATTGCTAACAGCAAATTGTGCCAATCTCCACATGAACCTGTGCCAGACGTTTTTCTCTTAGTGGTATCTGTAGAGCTGGCTCTGGCACCTCTGACAGCTGTGTACACATCTGCCAGTATATAGGACGCTACTGGTCCCACTTCCTCTCAGTTCCTCCTTGCTGCCTGTGATGGTGCTGGAACGTTCTCTTACTACTTACTGCATGCTCTTCGACCTAGTGGTTTTCATAGTTCTTTAGTTTATATAGGGTAGTTTACTCATTTTTAAGTGTTAGTGTGTTGGATATAGTATTAGGTTTAGTGA
Source organism: Mesoclemmys tuberculata (assembly GCA_007922155.1). Classification (NCBI taxonomy): domain Eukaryota; kingdom Metazoa; phylum Chordata; order Testudines; family Chelidae; genus Mesoclemmys; species Mesoclemmys tuberculata. The sequence goes on from ML675603.1 coordinate 40,320,582, forward strand.
ATGGCCCAGAGACTGGGCATGCCCTGGTTTCCAGACTTTAAACCATGCTCTTTATATAAGAACCCTGTGCCAGTTAACAACTTGCACCAGAGCTGCTTGAAGTGTTTAGAAGAAGCTCTTGTGCCAGAGAGGTGCAGGATGTGTAAAGGATGTAGGCCCTGCACCAAGAAAGATTGGGACATTAGACTAAGGGCCCTTCTAATTGAGTTGGCACACTGAGTGGTGTCAGAAACGGGCTGGTCAGACTTGGTGCCGAGTATATCAGCTTCAGTGCAGAGCACATACATGTCCTGGCACCATTTTCCTCCCAGCAGTGAGCACTATTTCTGGTGCTGAAGAAAAGACTGAAGAAGATGCACACTGAACAGGGGCACTTGCCGGTGCTGAAGAAGGACAAGAAAGGGGCAGGAGAGCAGGCGAGATCCAGATCGGGCCACCTGTCCCCACCAGTCCTCACCCCACCGGGCTTTTGAGCCCTATTCTGGACTCACCACCAATTCCCGGGAGCAATAAGGGCCCCTGACACCCAATGGTGTCGACTATACTGGAGACATTCCAAGCAATCTTGGCAATCTCCGTGCCTCCTACCCCTTGAGAGGGGAGGCCTCCACACTGGGACCAAGTGCCAACACTACTGTTTCTGGGGCCATCCAGGGGCAAGCTTGCAATAAAACTTCCACAGCGATCCCTGACACCAAGACATCAGTCTCTGACCTGCCAGCAGTCACCAGACCCATGGCACCAGTCCCCAGAACCGCACCGGGGGCAGTCAAGTTCTCCTCACCTATCTGCGGACCTTTGGCGCTGGTCTTTGGAGCAGTGGCACCAGTCTCCAGAGCATCGCTGGTCCCTGGTATTCTGGCACCAGTCCCCAGATCCCCAATGCAGATCTCCAGAGTACTGCCTGTGGTCACCGAGCCTGTATACAAAGCCTAAAGACAAAAGCAAGTCACTAGACACACTACATCCATGCTTCCGGCACTGCTCTCCGCTACAACTCTTGGTATGCTGAGGAGAGGCAAGTGACTTTGGCACCCCCCATGGTCTCCAAGGAGCAGCTCATCAGACTCGGAGGGAGAAGAGGTGACCCTGCCCAAAGGACAGACTTTTACCACCGCTGTGGGCTTCCCCATGGCACCCCCAATCGGTATCTGTCTGCAAGGGCAGTGCTTTGTGCCTTGTCAGTTTTGGAAGCCATGGGAGTTCTCTCTTGCCACAGGTTCCCAAGGAAAGGCACTCTCTGGAGCCACAGTGCCAAGGTCCTCAGAGGCCACTCACCTGGTACCAGACCAGGATGTTGAGTCGGACCAGATAGAGGCCTTTGCAATGAACTCAGAAGGGACTACCCCAGCCAGAGAAAATGACTCCAACCTTCCACCCTTACCAGTTTCATCTTCTTCTTCACCTGATGAGGCTGTGGCAGGACCCTTCACCGCTATCCATTTGACAACTTCAGGGCTCACCAGGAGCTGCTCAAGTGGGTGGCATCAAATCTGGGCCTCAAAATAGAGGAGTTGAAAGAGCCTGAGGATGAGCTGTTTGGCATCCTGGCAGCAACAGTCCCATCCAGGGTGGCCCTCTCGGTTCATGAGGGAGTAGTAAAGTTAGCAAAGGCCCTGTGGCAGAGCCTGGTCTCTCTGCCTTCCACATCTAAGCGGCCAGAAAAGAAGTATTGCAAAAAGATTTGAATACCTGTACACCTGGGTTCACTGGTGGTAACAACAGCCAATGAAAGGGGCAAAGCAGGAGAAGGCAAATTCATGTATGCCTTCCCACCAATACCGCTGATACGCAAGGTCCTCGTAAAGATCAAGAGGGACAAAGCACAGGTCATCCTGATAGCTCTGGCATGGCCATGCCAGTGCTGGGTCAGGGTGCTACTAGATCTGTCAGTGATCCACCCTTGGGCACTACCAACACTATCGGGCCTCCTCTCACAGGACCATGGCCAACTGCTTCTTCCAAACCTGGCCTCCCTGCAGCTGACAGCATAATTGCTCTGTGGCTACCCCTGGAAGAGAAGGTGTGCTCCGCACAGGTCCAGCAGGTCCTGTTGGGAAGCTGGAAACATATCACCAGAGCATTATACCTGGCCAAGTGGAAACACTTCACCTGCTGGGCAGCTTATTGCAATATCTCTCTGACTAAATCATCTATCCAAACCAAGTTGGATTACCTGCTCCACCTAAACCAAGAAGGCTTGGCCTTGCTATCGATTTAAGGTAACCTAATGGGCATGTCAACTTTTTATTATCCTATACAGGACAGAATGGTTTCTCAGACAAGATGACAGCCAGATTCCTCACAGGCCTGGTGAGACTCTTTGCATCAGTGTGAAACCCAATCCCTCAACTGGACCTCAACGTGGTCCCATCCAGGCTTGTTGGACCACCCTTTGAGCCCGTGGCGTCCTACTCGCTTATGCACCTTTCCTGGAAAGCTGCGTTCCTGGTGGCAATTACGTCAGTGGGATGAGTCTTGGAGATCAAGGCCCTGACCTCTGAGCCCCCTACATGGTGTTCTGCAAGGACAAGGTCCAACTTCATCCTCATTTGGTGTTCCTGCCAAAGGTGATATCTTAATTCCATGTCAACCAGGCTATTTTCCTACTGGTCTTCTTTCCGAAGTCACACAATTTCAACAAGGAAAGGCATCTCCACACTCTCGGTGTCAGAAGAGGTCTACATTGATAGGACTAAGCCTTTCTGCAGATCCACACAAATCTTCGTCATGGTTGCTGAATGGTTGAAAGAGCTGCTGGTGTCATCCCAGAGGATATCATCCAGGATCACTGCTTGCATCCCAAGGCTGCTACAAGCAGTTGGAGTCACGCCCCTGGCTCCGCTGATGGCCCTCTTGACAAGAGTGCAGGCATCATAAGCAGCCTTTCTGGCTCAAGTCCCAGTGCAGGACATCTGTAGGTCCGGAACATGGTCTTCAGTTCATATCTTTGTATCCCATTATGCCATTACCCAGCAGGCCCAAGATGATGCAAGCTTTGGTGGAGTGGTGTTGCAAACAGCATGCCCATGAACTCCTGCCCACCTCCAGAGATGCTGCTGGTGGGTCACCTAATTGGGAATGGACATGAGCAAGCACTTGAAGAAGAAAGATCAGTTACAGACCTTCATAACTGTTGTTCTTTGAAATGTGTTACTCATATTCATTCCATTACCCACCCTCCTTCCACTCATTTGGAGTTCCAACAAGAAGGAACTGGGGGGAGGCGGTGGTGCCCTATATACTGGCGCATATGTGCGCCACTGTGGGGGGTGCTGGAGCTGGCCCTACAGATACCACTAGAGGAAAAATTTCCAGCACTGGTACAAGTGGCGAACATACACCTAATTGGGAATGAGCATGAGCAACACATCTCGAAGAACAACAGTTATGAAGGTCAGTAAGCTCCTTTTCTTTGCAACCATAATAGAGGAAATGTTTACCAGTGAGATGAATTCAAATGAACAGTGAAACAACGTAAGAACATATGTGAGGAATTCTTCATCACTTGAAGTCTTTATGTCAAAATTGGATGTCTTTCTAAAAATATTTTCCAGCTCACCCAAAAATTGTAGGCTCAATGTAGAATTACTGGGTGAAATTCTATGGCCTGTGTTTTGGAACACAGACTAGATAAATCATAATGGTCTCTTCTGGCCTGGAAGTCTGAGAGACTTACTTCTGGAAAGCTGAAATTCTGGAGCACAAAATGTCAGTCTGGAAGTGCTGTCTGTGTCTTTGTGTGCTAGGCTACCATGGCAGTGGCCGTCATTTCATGTACTTGTGCTAAAAGCCCTCTAGTTTAAACAAGAAGTGGCTACTGGAGGACATTTTTGATGAGTGGACCATGTCTTTGGAATCCTGTTTCCTCCCAGGTAAGCCAGAGCCTCAATGTAGTGATGACCATAAGGACATGTTGCAAGGCTCATCTTTTTCCCCATGCTTTTTCAGGGGTGAAAGATTTTAGGATAGATGAAAGTGGGAGCACTTTATTTTGGAAGATAGGGAAAGGTGGTATTTTTAATAAACTTTTTTATGTGTAGTTATATATTTTTATCATGATTGTCTAGTACCCAGAACTTTGGATGATCTTATACATTATTAAATAAATAAATCATCTTTCTGCATTTAGAACGTAAGCATTTCAGGGCAAAGATGGTCTTACATGTTTATGCAATTGGGGCATCAAAGAACTACCACGTTATACATGATAATGAATAGAAATGTGGTATGTCTGTGGCTCAAACAGTAAGACATAAGCAGATTTTAAAATGCAAGGTGTTCGGTATTTATAAATGCAAGGTGTTCGATATATATATGTGGGAAGAATCATTTCCTCAGGATGATTCTTTAGAGTTTTAGGTTGGATACTGAAATCAAGATAAGTAGTTGGCTCTCTATATTATGAAAATCAAATCTTGTGATTTAGTTAGATGTAATAATTGCATATAATTTTTTATAATTTTTATTTACTGATGAGTGAGCCTATCATAGAGCATTACGCAAAAACTAATTGAAATTTTGATATGTTGTCAATAGAAAACTAGCAATTGACCAGTCTTAAATTCCCACTGACGCAACAAGATAATTATTATTTAAAGAGAGACAAATACTTATTTGATGTGACTTTTAATTTTTACTCTTTTCTTCTGGCTTTTATTCCTTGTGTTAGCCTTTTGTTAACTTTTTAAGTATGGAATGATTCTTTTAACTTTGGAACATTTGATAAAATGTAAAAGGGCAATCTCTTGATCTTTTGTATTTCTTTTTGTGCTGTCTTCATGGATGATGACCTTGCAATGCCAGCAGAGATCTGGAAGGATGGTCAGCTAATGACTTCTTCAGGATGGTTTTTAAAATAATACTTGTTTATGGTTTTTAAACTACTCAGTAATGGAATAATGTATTTAAAAAAACAACAAGGAAATCTGATTTAGATGACAACCAAAATGGTGCCTAGTACAAGTGGTGTTTACAGGTGGAAAAAAATTTGCTCTGGAAATCTTTGGGTTTTCAAGTGGACACTTAAGATGGGATGTTGCCTGTATGAGAAGGGGAAGTTCTGGGGCCTGTGTTATACAGGAGGTTAGATTTAGATGATCACAGTAGTCCTTCCTGGCCTTGATATCTGTGGTTCTTAGTGACATTTTCCCTGATTTAGAGACTGTTAGATGTTCCTTGCCCGTTAACACCTTTTGTGATAGGGCAAATTTTGAACCTAAACTAGTGGATGGCCTTTTAATGACCTCATGGGTTTTATTTCCAGCAAAAATGATAAGGTAACTTTTCATGCTGTGGACATTCTGATTGCATCTCACTAAAATAATCATATTTTGCTAGAGTGCTTTGTCATGCTGTATGGTGATAGTAAAACAATGTAATGCTAGTTGTTTAAAAGACAAAACCAAAACAACAAATCAGCCATTGGCAAATAGTGATCAATGCTTTTCTGTTTAAAAACTGTGCAAGACAGCAGGGCCATAAATTCTTCTCTGTATTCAAATCAATTATTTATAACTCCTTAAATCTTAAAATAAGGAAATCATTAGTTCCTCTCCTCTCCTGCCCCCAGGGACTTAATTGTACTGTGGAATAAAGTATAATAATGGTGTCTGAGAAACAATGCTACATTTCTATTTTTATTTTTTCCCCTACGGAAATTGTAGTGTTTATCAAAGGTGTGCTGATTTTGACAGTTCTGAAGTTCCACATTTATACACAGAAAAGGTAAAGTACAAGGCAGTTTTCAATGCACTGCCTTACTGTTGCACCTGAACCATGTGTGGAGTGACCATCTCTATGTGTGAAAAGATAGTTTGTGCCCATTAATTCCTTTGGTCCTGTTGCTGAGATTACTATGTAGATGCCAGTGGAAGACCTTATTGTAATGCATTTGCACAAGGAGATAGAGTTAAAATTGCCAACCTTAACAATGGATTTCCAGATTTTTTGTGACTAATAGCACTCAAGAAACATATCTTGACTATGAGATCTATTAGATTGTACAATAGGATTCTAAGAGAGTAGAAGAAATCCCACAATTAGAGATACTTAAAACTAGACCGCAGCAGAGGCACTGGGAAATATACTGTATGTAAAATATCTGGTGATGGACCAGATCAAATAGTTTTTCCCCCCTCTAATTTATGTGATACAAGTAAGCCTTACAGGCAGGGCATGCATGTAATATACTGTGAAGTAGGTCATTTTTTCCTTATTAATTACGAGATTGTAATCAGCAGTGTCTGATAAGACTACCTACTTATACAGTTCATTGCACATATATCATGCTATTCTAAAACACAGACACACTGGAATCTGATTCAGAGTGAGTCACATGCTCTAAAACAGAGATTAGATTATACAGTACAATGCATTATCAAATGGTGATTACAAAACGAAGTTTTGGAAATTGAAATTTAATTTACTTTGTTATATTACCAAGCCTAGACAATGATGACCAGGCTTCTGAAGATATTGGGCTGACTTTATCCAGTGGAGTGTGAGGAAACAATGAAAGGCTTCTAACAATAAAAAAAAAAAAAGCCTGTTTATCTGAAATACATGTTGAAACACAAACAAGTTGTACATTAAAGTTTTCTTTATCACTGTTTGCTTCATATGACACCTATGACTAGGATAGGTGTAAGGAATATAAAATAACAAGTAGAGGCAAAACATCTGTTAAAAAATTCCTGATATTTGAAGCATGCATAGTCTCAGGAATTCAACCATGCAGAATATTATGGACTCTATTGTTCAAATTTTGTTTCAAGGTGCAGACAGTTTGTTTTATATGAAAATGTTAAAGCTGAAGAATTTTCACTCTTCAAGGAGCCCACATTCTTGAAACTGCATTGCTACCATATTGTTATTCTTCGCTCTACCCATAGCTGTTTGCTAGTCCTTTGATATCCAGTAAAGCACCTCATTTCAGCATCCTTCTTTAACTCTACTTGTCTGCTACCTTGTAGTCAGATGAGCTCCTGCTGCAGACTTCTGCAGAAGTAGTGATACTACTGGGGTCCAAGTGGGCACACTTCACTGCAGTGACTGCAGAATGGGCATGACTCCTTCTAGGGTAAAACCCTTCTTTCCTGCTAGTCACATCATTCGTTTAGAGAAAGAAGAGTTTTTGTGAAGAGAACCTTGTAAATAGAGATATTGAAGTGGAAGGAGTATTTGTTGGGGCTAGACTTCCAGTAAAAAACTAGTTAAGCATATTGACTTGGATATCAAGGAGTAGTCCAACTCAAAAGAAAATGACAGAAAGGGTCTACAGTCAGCATATTTAAGATATCTTCTTTGAATGCTTGCTCATGTCCATTCCAAGTTAGGTGCATGCGCATGCCGCGTACTTTGCACTGGGGGCATGCCGCATACTTCACACTGGGGGCAGGACAGAACCCAGGCTCTGCCCACTCCCCATCCCACCCACTTCCCACTCGCTTAAAGAATCGGATTGGTAGCCCTTATTATATCCCTAATTTTTCTGTACAGGGAGGGGCTCACTACTGAGAACTCTGTGTGTAAAACTTTACTTATTGTGGAAGAAACTTCTCTCAGTTCTTGCAGTGTTAGCAGAAAAAAAAACCTTTTAATTTTAAAATACTTATAAAATACTTTGAAGAAAAAAAATGGTACCATTGTCTTGAACGAGTAAGTGCCTGGGGGGAAAAATAAGAAAAAGATTTTGTTAAAAACCACTGGCTACATTTTAAGGGTGGAAAAATCTGTTAGTAATTGTCAGCATCTCTTTGTAAATCATTAGATGTAATGGTATTAAACCAGCAGGTAGGTAAGTAGAAGCAATCCATGTCAGAATATTTACAAATTCTGCGAAGATTTTAATTTTAATATGTTCAATTTATTCTGAATCTCATTCTGTTTCTTAGTGTATCTGTTAGTTGTATTTACTACAGAGAAGATTTTTTTGTCACGTGGTGTGAGTAAAATACTCTATGTAGGGGGTGTTTTGGTGGGCCTGCATTTTACTACTCCTCTGGGATTAGAGTTTATGGCTGATTTTGACAGTTACTTATTTCCAAAACTAGTGGATAAAGATTGGGCGTACTTATGCATTGGGGGGAAAAATCACATCTCAAGTTTCTCTTGAAGGTGAGCATCCAGAGCAGGGTGCATGAACTCTGTCTTCTTCTATGAAACGGAAGATCAAAGCAATTTGGGGCCATTGGAAGATTAAAAAGGAAGTAATTAAAGCAATCCAGGAGCATCGTACAAATGAAGAAGATTAATAGTAGTTTTAGTTTTACTTCCATATTTTAGCAGCACAGCTCAGGAGACAGAGATCATATCCAGCTGTTCATACTGTGAAATATTTTTAATTTATCACTGACTTGAATAAATTAAATTCTTGGCAAGAAGAGAGTAGCAGCCATAATAGAACTTCTCTGCTTCAACTTACTGCATCAAAAGAATAAATTATATTATATACTGATTATTTTTCTTCTTCATTTTTCCATGTAGGACTTTTCTTTTTGTTAGAGATGGAAACCCGAATAAACGAAATGTACACAACGAAACATCTATGCACTTGCTGTGTATGGGACCTCAGATTATGATAGCTGAGGGAGCTCTTCATCCTCGCTTGGCCCGGCCCTCTGAAGATGACATCAGAAGAGCTGATTGTCTGCAAATGATCCTAAAATGGAAAGGAGCAAAGCTTGACCAAGGAGAATATGAAAGAGCAGCTATTGATGCTGTTGATAACAAAAAAAATACAGCGTTGCATTATGCTGCTGCCTCAGGGATGAAAACCTGTGTAGAGGTAAAACCTGATATAAATATACAAACTTGTGATTATATTGTGGTATTTATGTATGTATTGAGTAAAGCTATTACACAAAGAAAACAAACATTTTAAATACAAATTTAAGAAGGACAAAGATGGGGGAAAAGTCCATTAGAATGCTACATTTGTAAATCTGAAAGAAAAAGAACAGAAAAACTATCAGGTGGCCACGCAACCTGAGTAGAGGTCAAAGGAAAATCAAACTACATACAATTATAAAGTTAATTTTATAAGAGAAACCATATAATATGAGGAAGAACCATTCTAGTTATTAATAATTAATTAATTAATTAATTAAATTAAAGGAATTTAACATTAGAGAAATATGTAAGAGAAAAATGGAATAAATAGCTGCCAGAGCCAAATTTTAGAAGCTGGTTTACCTGGCTCAATAAGGGAAAAACATCTGTGACTGGAGAAGTTTTATCTACTAACCCCCTGCCCAAGAACACCTTTTATTTGTTGAGCCCAGAATTTCCACCTGCTGATTGAAGAGAGAATTCAACACCCTGTGCTAGCATGCTATAGTTTACCAATGAAAACAAATTCTCATGTATGTGAAAATACTGTATAGTATCAGCTACTTAATCTGGGCACTCTTAGGGCAGGTCTACACTGCAGCGCTGCTGTAGAGTGTCTCGTGAAGACATTCTGAACCGATGGGCGAGTGTTCTCCCATCAACTTAATAACTCCACTTCTGTGAAAGGTGGTAGCTGTGTTGTTGGGAATGCTTCTCCTGCCAACATACTGCTGTCCAAATGGAGCGTTAAGGTTGGTATAATTACATTGCTCAGGAGGGTAGATTTTTCAAATCCTTGAGCAAAGTAGATATATCAAAATAAGCATACAGTGTAGTGTAATTCCACTTAACTGGGAGCTGTGCCATGGAATCAATTTAAACCTGATGCTAAATGGCAATGGTTGCTGTTTAGTTGGACTGGTAATTCCACTTAATTGGGTGCCTTCAGGTGATTTAATAGTGCGTAGGTCTCTGTATTCCAGTTTCATACCGATGCTGCCTGTTATCTCCTGTATGAGCTTTCAGTCTTTTCTTAGTTTTGGTACATGCAGTAAATGTTTCAAATGATGGAAGGAAAGTGATTGTGAACTCTTCAGTTATTCTCTCCTTTCAGCTCTCGTGATCTAACAGTCTGATGGGTGCTAACCACAATGTTTTTTAATCACTCATAATTCTACCAGCTTGCCTTCCCCAGCATGACTCTCATTTTCACAACCATCTGATTTTTTTAACATTATTACACAGTGCAACGTAAATGTACATGTAATATATAGGAGGACGTAACTGTGCCTAGCACTCTAAAGGTATTTGACCTTTCTCTTTGCTCAGACTGGCTAATGCCAAGTTCCTTGTTTCTTTCCTGTGGATATGGGGCAAACATTTCCCTCACATTTGTTCAAGTGACTAGGTTGGTTTCTCACTCCTGATCTGTTTCCTTCCCCTGGGAGTATCTAACAATACACAGAACGGTTGGTCTATACTACTAGTTCTTTGCGTGCCAGTATCTATGTGTACTCTATATGTGGGTATGCATGCACACCATGTGCCCGAGTCCAGATATTCTTAACAAACTGTGTCCGTTGGCCAGCACATATTCAGCTGATATCCTCATGCTCCAAAGTAAGGGCATGAGATAGTACAAGCTGATGCCTCTCCTGTTACTTCTTGCTGCTGCATGGCCTGAGTCAGAATCCTCTATGTCCACAGATTTTTCCAGCTACTTTTTTATTGCCTGTAAATAGATATTGTAAGTAGTTTTATGTTTGCATAGTTATATTTTTTATAGTATAGTTTTTATAACTAGTCTTCCCCCTTGCTGAGGAGTCTCTGCCCATGGTCTGGAACTATGCCCAGAGTCCTGAGATTCAAGAATTGGGTCTCTTGGCCTTATTCTTTCTCTGTGAGTGATGGCCACCAACCTCAGTTGTTTGGATCAGACACATATTTCTGCAGAGTGCAGCATCTTTTGCTCATTTCCCCTGTGAATACATTAAGCTCATGAGCTTTGGTTGAGGAAATACCTTATGGAGAAAGCTCTGAGACCTCACTATGATCTGAACTAGGGAAAACCCCTGTACATCAGCCCCTATTGACAAGCAGCACCCCTCTGAGCACAGATTTGAGAATAGAACCTAGAGCTGCCAAGACCTAGGACTCCTCTTCCAGGACTTCACTTGAGAGTAAGGGACACTCTAATGGTTACAAGGACAAATTCCCATTCAGGTCTGTTCCTAAGAGAAAGGATCCCTCCCCGATCCCACCTAGGTAAGGCAAGTCTTTGAACATGGATTCTAAGGGCTCAGGGTCATGTAAGACCCCCAACTAGGTGGTAAAGAGCAAAAGAAAAAGAATCTTTCAGTTTCATTGTGGCTCCAATTCCTAAACGTAAAGACCAACAGCTGCTGGCTCTATCCAAGACTGCTGGACCTGACTGTTTGGCAGTACTGCTCATCCTTTGAAGGACCAGCCACCCGCAACATCTCTGGATGCATTGTAACTGTTGTTCCTGATCATCAGAATGCCCCAAACAGTAGGATTTTTGGACACATACATCTTGCCAGAGAATATCTTCCTCCCTTACCTTCAGTCCCCTCTCCTCTCAGGCCTGGTCCTTCTGCGAGACATTGCCACACTGGTGGCGAGACATTGATAACACAGGAACCATCTCTCTATCCCTCAGGCAGGAGGGTTCATCTTCCAGTATCATCAGTCCCATCAGTGGAATTAAATCAGATCTATGACTCAAATGAGTCAGATGCTCCAGCCAATCCTTCATCTCCTTGCAAAGAGATGAGTCTTGACAGGTAGTTGCGATATGGACGCCCTCTTCCAAAATATGATTTTCCCAAGGACTGCTGATATCTGATGCCATGGGACCAGAATGACACATGTCCTGGATCTGTCCACAATTACTACTGCACCTCTCCCACTTGGCATCTGCCAGATCCGAGTATGAGGAGGAGGAAATTGATCTGGATCCACAGGTTCTAATGGTACCAACAGGGATCTCACCCTCGTCTCTGGATGAAGCAGTCACTTTGTCTTTGCTGTCTCCACTGGATGACCTTACGTATTACCAGGAGTTACTGCAGATGATAGCAAATGACCTTCAGATCCCAATGGAAGTCAGGATTCCCAGCTCTGACTCCTAGACTTCTGCAACCTACGGGTCCAAGCAAGGTGGTGCTCCCAGTAAATGAAGTAATCATGGACCCGGACAATGTGGTCTGGCATACCCCAGCTTCCTGTGTCCCTGCACCTAAAGAGCTGAGACACAATATTTGTCCCAACCAGAGGAGCTGAGTTTCTTGTCACCCATCTGGCACCCGACTCACTAGTGGTGCAGACAGCCATGGAGAGAGCAAGTTCACAATATCCTAAGACCACCCCAGCTGACAAGGCCTCGAAGAAGTTGGATCTTTTGGGAAGAAAGGTATTTTCCTCTATGAGCCTGCAATCCCATATTACTAGCTATCAGGCTTTGTTAATGAAATACGATTTTAGCAACTACTCTAGACTGGCAAACTTTAAGGACAAACTTCTCCTTGAGGACAGAGCCCAATTTCAATCCTTCATTGAGGAAGGCAGGCTAGTGGCAAAAACATCCCTACAAGCTTCAGTGGATGTAGCAGACATCTAGAGGGTTAGTCACTGATGTAGTTATGAGACATGAGTCTCATCTTTGCTCTTCAGGGATCCCAGGGAGGTGCAGAACACCATAAGAGATTTATCATTTGACAAGTCATATTTATTAATGAGAAAACTGATAAGACTTTACATTCATTGAAAGGCTCTGGATTGACCCTCTACTCCCTGGGAATTTGCACCTCAGCTCCAAAGAGAAAACACCACAGACAGGTGCATGGACCAAGACCATCCCCTGCACAACATTCAATCACCAGCATCCCATTGACCCTCCACATTATTGGCAGAAGATTCAGAGGCCTCAGTTTTCAGTCCCCTCTATTACCATGACTTCTGCCCATTCCCGCCCATCCACTAATGGCTACTTTTGACATCTCGGTTCAAAACTGCTCACCTGCTATTGATACCAATGACTTATATCCCCTTACTCCCAATCTTTGGGGACCATCTCTCACTTTTTGCCCACAGTTGGGACTGTATCACCACAAACAATTGGGTTCTAGAAATTATCTGCCATAGTTACACCATCAAATTTCCCTTTCTTCCTCCCAAAAAAACCCTTCCTGGTTCCTCTTCAGACACCTCTCTCATGAGGAGATTCTTCGCTGGATGACAGATTCTTTTCTCCAGTGAGGGGCATATCAAGGAAGAGAGTTATATTCCCCATACATTTTAGTCCTCAAAAAAGGTGGAGGGTAGAGACCCGTTCTGGACCTTCAAGAACTGAACATTTTTATTTGAAAGTCAAAATTAGCATCAGTAACCTTCTAACAGGAGGGAATGTGGTATGCAGCTCTAAACATGAAGGATGCCTATTTTCATGTAGGTATTCATCCATCCCAGAGAAAGTTCCTTCAGTTCCTGATAGATTAGGACCACTGAGTCCTGAGTCATTCCCTTTGGACTAGCAACAGCATGCAGGGTATTCATGCAGGTTTTCTCTGTGGCAGCAGCCCAAATGAGATGTCATGGTTACAGTTTTCCCATATTTGGATGACTGGCTCCTACGAGGTTGCTCCAATCACAAGGTCAAGTCGGCAACTTTGTTCCTGCTCCATTTTTTAGCAGCACTGGGTGTTTGTGTGAACAAATAATGTCCATTTTGACCCTTCCACTGACCAGAAATTTTGCTGGAGCAACACTGGGCTAAATTTCAGCAAGAGTTTTCCTCCCCATAGAAATATTTCAGTCAGCGAGCAATCTGATAACACAGGTTACTTGCTGACCAAATGCTATGGTCAAAGTATGTGTTCTTCTATTAGGCCAAATTCCTTCTGGGTTGGGGGCTCACTTGAACAACCACACAGTAGAGGGCATCTGGAGCTCATAGGAGGCCAGATTGCACATCAACCATCTGGAACTGAGTGTGGTCCACCTGGCCTGCTGGCTCTTTCTTCTGCTCACACATTCACTCCATATCCAAATAATGTTGGACTACATCTCCACAATCTTTTATATGAATAAGTAGGGAAGAGCAAGATCCCTTCCACACTGCCTGGAAGGACTCAGGCTTAGAATTTGGTGCATCAGAAACCACATCACCACAAGCCAAGTGTTCAGAATTCTAAGCAGACAATCTAAGCAGGCACTTCTCTTCAGGTCATGAGTGGGAACTACACAGCTCTGTCCTGAGGGAGATATTCACATAGTGGGGAACAACTCAGTGGGATCTCTTTATGTCCCAAACAAACAGGAAACTTCTTCTGTACTGCTCCAGAGCAGCTATGGGCCATGACTACCAGGGCGATGCTCTCCTGCTGTCATAGACTGACCAACTCAGGTATGCTTTCCCACCCATTCACTTGCTACCACAGGTCTTGAGAAAGATCCCTCACAAGAAAGCCAGAGTCATTCTGATAGCACCCAACTGGCCCAGACCGTTTTGGTTCCTGGAACTTCTGGAAGTGTGAACCTGACCTCCTATCAGGATCTGTCCCTTCTTTTTTGAGTGATGGTCCATATGTGTATTCCACATGTGGGTGCGCATGCACGCCATATGCCTGAGTCTGGAAGTTTTCCTAGTAGTGTCTGTTGATCCACATGTGCGTAGTGCATCTCCTTATGCTCCAGTCAAGGGCATAAGAGGTAGTGCAAGTTGATGCCACTCCAGTTCCTTCTTAAACCACATGACCTGAGTCAGAACACCTTGTTCCTCTTGCTTTTAGTTTGCTAAGAGAGTTATTTCTCCCTGTATGTTCTTGTACATAGTTTTGAGTAGTTTTAATAGTCTAGTATAGTAGTGGTGTTATCAATCTTTCCCCATCCTGGGGATTCCACCCCACCTAGGGACTGTGCCCAGGATGCTGAGCTTCAAAAACTGTCTCCTGCCTGCACTCCTTTTCTGTGAGCGATGAGCACCAGCAGTGTCTCTACTGCCTGGGTGAGACACGTGAGGGCCTTGCTGGAGCCCTAGACATAACAAACAGTGTGAACCAGAGGTTGTGAAACAGAGAAGGCCTGGCCTTGGCAAAATAACAAGACACAAGATATTGGCTAACCAAAAAAGCACATTCCTGACTGGAGAGGATGACACAAAAACACCCACAGTTTTCAAAGAACTACATAAATGCATCCTTAAGAGATGTTACAGGAACACACCGATCCCTCGTAAGATAAGGATGAGATGACAGGATAATGGATAAGGATGTTTTGTTCAAACTAGCGAGGTACAAGGTGTAGGTTTGGTAATTAACCATGTCAGGAGTATAAGAGGTAACTTGTTCATATCAGTGTATAAAAGGAGAAATCATAGAAGGGGCATCTCTGACCAGCCTAAGGGATAGCTTCCTGGTGTGCTGACAGAGCTGGTACCATTGTCGCAGGCACATATGTGTTAGTATATCTGTAACCACAGAGCCAGGGCACTAGTACCATGCTTCATTGCCAATAAACCTGGCCAAGCGCTTTCGCCACTGAACCAAGCCTGAGGTCTTTCTTTATGAGTAACATCCAGGTCTGCTGAATTAGCAGGCTGCACTTTCTGCTCTTGTTGATAACACTGGAGATCTAAGAACGGAAGCACTGAGCAGCTGTAACAGCTTGGCAGCCTTGACATTGTTGCCACAGCAACAACATTCCACAGCACTTTTCAACAGCGCACATCTCAGCACGGAGCACTATCTGCCTAGGACCAGGAAAGCCTGTGAACTCTGCCTCCATAAAAATCTCATGGAGGAAGCTATGTGACCCTGAACGCATTCAGAGCCTGACCAGGAGACCCTTCCAGTGCAGCGACCACAGTCCACTGTGAGTGCCCCTCTGAGCACCACTCATGGTGCAGAACCATCGGTACCAAAGACTCCTGGGCCAGAGAGCAAAGTGAAACGCAAGCAGGATCTCTTGGTACTGCTAGCGACCCCAGTACTGAAATGTTGAACACTCACCAGTGTGCATGTCGCAGCCTGCTCTGATGGTACCCAGAAATCTGCTGGACTGACCAACCCCATACACTCCACTAGGTACCTTGGGCATCTTGATGGTTGCTCCATGGACCCCTGGCCACACAAAGATGTTACTCATGGTGGAGGAGTGATCCTTCCCTACCCACAGTCTCCTCTCGGGCCCTTCACTCAGCTGAGACATCCTCACACCAGAGGATGAATCTCTGCTCATTCTACCATTTAAGCCTGCTCCTTTTGCACTGAACAACAACTTTCTAGTACTGATGGTCATGCCATTGACAGCACCATCTTCTGGTTCTAAGGATTTCTCGGATGCAGAATCGCCATTTTCCCCAATGCCACACAGAGCCTGGGTATGCAGTCCAGATCTCCTTATCCTCCAGCCTATGAAACACTCAGGCGGTGCTGGTATGACTTCCTATGGGGCCTGCCACAACCAATGGACCCCTTCTGGCCCTACTGGGAATCCTTGGAGCCATACCAGAGTCACCAAGAACCATTCCAGGCTTTATACTGGGCATCCCCCATACAGCTGCCTGTCTCATTGGTATATGAGGAAGGGGAAGCTGGTACCACAGATTCCACCAGTCCCTACTGGAGCATCCTTGTCACCAACTGAGGAAATCACCCCCCTCCCATTCTCTTCTCTGGATGATCCCTGACAATACCAGAAACTACTACAGAGGGTGGCAACAGACTGTAGATTGCATTGGAGGAAGTCCAGGACCCACAACACTGGCTGCTGGACATCTTCGAAACCCAACGCCTCTCTAGGGTGGTGCTCTCTATCAATGAGGTCATAATGAAACCAGCTCTTGCGGTTGTGTGTGGCATACACTAGCTTCATGTGGACCCACAGCAAAGTGAGTGGAGAGACAGTACATTGTGCCAGCAAACAAGGCCGAGTTCCTATTCACCCACCCTTCCCCCAACTCCCTAGTCATTCAGGCAGTTACTGAATGGGCAAGACAGTAGCCACAAAAATTCAATAAGGTGACCAAGAGGCTGGACCTGTTGGGCAGGAAGGTTTTTTTGTCTGTGGGTCTGTAATTTCATATTGCCAACTATCAGACTCTGCTAGCCAAGTTCAGTTTTAATAACTATGACTGACAAGCAGAGATCAAGACAAACTCCCATTAGGAGACCAGGAGCAGTTCCAGACACTGGTCGACAAAGGGAGGCTGGCAACCAAGGTGGCCCTACATACAGCAGTGGACGCAGCCAACACTGCCTCTTGGTTAAAACCCACTGGTATAGTCATGTGCAGGGATTCCTGGCTCCAATCCTTTGGCTTCCCTATGGAGGTCCAAAATATAGTTGAGGACCTCCCCTTTGATGAGACCAACCAGTTCAATGAGAAGATGGATGAGCCCCAGCACTCCCTCAAAGATTCAAGGTCCACACTATGTTCCCTTTGCATTTATACTCTGGCCCTTATACACAGACATCAGAAATTACCTTTTCATTCATGGCCACAGACATCTTAACAGCCTACTGTCAGTGCTAACAAGAGCCCCCACATCAACAACAGCAGTCTCAGAGGCCTTCACCCTCTCCCAGCCACAGGCCTAAGGCCAGTTTTGACCTCCATGTTGAGACTCGTGAACATCTTTCAATATCACATCTCAAGTCATCTTCATGGGCTGTCTTGCCCTATTCGCTCACAGTTGTGGGAATATCACCATGGAGAGTTGGATACCGGAGAACATCCACCATGAATACTCCTTAGAGTTCCTTTCCTTCCTGCCTCATTGCCCTCCCACTTGACCCCCTTTGGGAGTTCTCTCCCACCAACTGCTTCTCCAACAAGAAACAGATGCTATACTCCTCAGGGGGGGCAATAGAGTATGTCCTATTCTAGTACTGGGGAAGAGGCATTTACTCACCATACTTCTTCATCCCAAAGAAAGGCAGAGGACTTTGTCCCATGCTCAATCTTCTGTTACTAAATTAATTTATCAGGAAGTCCAAGCTGACATCGATCATCCCCTCCTCCACCAGGGAGCACGATTTGTGGCTGTCAACATAAAAGAAGCTAACTTCCATGTAAACATCCACCCATCGCTCCGGAAGTTTCTCCGTTTCAGGGTGGAACACCACCACTACCAATTTCATGTCATGCTGTTCGGCATAGGGACAGCACCAAAAATGTTCAAAAAGGTCTTCACAGATGCAAAGTCTAGGCCACTCGGTATTCCCCTACCTCAACAACAGGCTCCTGGTGGCACAATCTCAACAGGAAGTGCTCTCCATGATCCACTTTCTTCATGGCCTCCTGACTTCCCTGGGTATCTGTGTCAATGAAGACAAGTCTGTTTTGATACCCACATAGACAATAAACCTCAATACAATAAGACAATAGACCTCCACAATATAGCAGAGCACAGACAATCCAGGAAGTTTTTGGAGAGTGTTGCAGATAACTTCCTGATGCAAGTGCTGGAGCAACCAACTAGAGGCTGTGTTCCTCTTGACCTGCTGCTCACAAACAGGGAAGATTTGGTAGGGGAAGTAGAAGTGAGTGGCAACCTAAGCAGCAGTGACCATGAGATGGTCGAGTTCAGGATCCTGACAAAAGGAAGAAAGGAGAACAGCAGGATATGGACCATCGACTTCAGAAAAGCAAACTTTGACTCCCTCAGGGAACTGATGGACAGGATCCCCTGGAAGGCTAATATGAGGAGGAAAGGAATCCAAGAGATCTGGCTGTATTTTAAAGAAACCTTATTGAGGGCACAGGAACAAACCATCCCGATGTGCAGAAAGAATAGCAAGTATGGTAGGCGACCAGCTTGGCTTTACATAGAAGTCATTGGTGAGCTTAAACACAAAAAAGAAGCTTACAAGAATTGGAAGCTTGGCCAGATGTCTAGCGAGGATTATAAAAATACTGCTCAAACTTGCAGGAATGAAATCAAGAAGGCCAAAGCGCAATTGGAGTTGCAGCTAGCAAGGGATGTGAAGGGGAACAAGAAGGGTTTCTACAGGTATGTTACCAACAAGAGGAAGACTAGAGAAAGTGTGGGACCCTTACAGAATGAGGGAAGAAATCTAGTGACAGAGAATGTGGAGAAAGCTGAGGTACTCAATGCCTTTTTTGCCTCTGTCTTCACAGACAAAGTCAGCTCCCAGACTACTGCACTGGGCGACACAGAATGGGGAGGAGGTGAACATCCTGCAGTGCTGAAGGAACAGGTCCAAGACTATTTAGAAAGATTGGACATACACAAGTTCATGGGGCTAGATGCAATGCATCCAAGGGTGCTGTGGGAGTTAGCTGATGTGATTTCAGAACCATTGGCTATTAACTTTGAAAGCTCGTGGCAATTGGGGGAGATCCATGATGACTGGAAAAAAGCAAATATAGTGCCCACCTTCAAGAAAGGGAAGAAAGTGGATCCAGGGAACTACAGACCGGTCAGCCTCACCTCAATCCCTGGAAAAATCATGGAGCAGGTCCTCAAGGAATCCATTTTAAGGCACTTAGAAGAGAGGAAGGTGATCAGGAGCAGTCAACATGGATTCACCAAGGGCAAGTCATGCCTGACCAACCTGATTGCTTTCCATGAAGAGGTGACTGGCTCTGTGGATGTGGGGAAAGTGGTGGACGTTATGTACCTTAACTTTAGCAAAGCTTTTGATACGGTCTCCCACAGTGGTTTTTATCAGCAAGTTAAAGAAGTATGGGTTGATGAATGGACTATAAAATGGATAGAGAACTGGCTAGAGCATAGGGCTCAACGAGTAGTGATTAATGGCTCCATGTCTAGCTGGCAGCCGGTCACAAGTGGAGTGCCCCAGTGGTCGGTCCTGGGGCCAGTTTTATTCAACACCTTCATTAATGATCTAGAGGATGGGGTAGATTGCACCCTCAGCAAGTTAGCAGATGACACTAAGCTAGGGGGAGTGGTAGATACCCTGGAAGGGAGGGATAGGATACAGAAAGACCAAAACAAATTGGAGGATTGGGCCAAAAGAAATCTGATGAGGTTCAACAAGGACACGTGCAGAGTCCCGCTCTTAGGACAGAAAAATCCCATGCACAGCTACAGACTGGAGACCGACGAATTAGGCTGCAGTTCTGCAGAAAAGGATCTGGGAGTTACAGTGGATAAGAAACTGGATATGAGTCAGCAGTGTGCCCTGGTTACAAAGAAGGCTAATGTCATATTGGGCTGCATTAGTAAGAGCATTGCCAGCAGATCATGGGAAGTGATTATTCCCCTGTATTCAGCATTGGTGAGGCTGCATTTGGAGTATTGTGTCCAGTTTTGGGGGCCCCACTACAAAAAGGATATGGACAAGTTGGAGAGAGTCCAGCAGAGGGCAACAAAAATGATTAGGGGGCTGGAGCACGACTTATGAGGAGAGGCTGAAGGAACTAAGCCTGTTTAGTCTGCAGAAGAGAAGAATGAGTTGGGATTTGATAGCTGCCTTTAACTACCTGAAAGGGGGGTTCCAGGGAGGATGGAGCTAGTCTGTTCTCAGTGGTGGCAGATGACAGAACAAGGAGCAACGGTCTCAAGTTGCAGTGGGGGAGGTCTAGGTTGGACCTTAGGAAAAAGTTTTTCACTAGGAGAGTGGTGAAGCATTGGAATGGGTTACCTAAGGAGGTGGTGGCATCTCCATCTTTAAAGGTTTTTTAGCTGCAGCTTGACAAAACCCTCACTGAGATTATTTAGCTGAGGGTAGTTCTGCTTTGAGCAGGGGGTTGGACTAGATGACCTCCTGAGTTCCCTTCCAACTCTAATATTCTATGATTCTATATGAGGGAGGCTGGACTCGATTACACCTTCCTCCTGACAGACCGCTTCTCAGCGATGATCACCCTTATCATGTGCCTTTGCTGCAAACCTCATGCCACAGTCCAACAATTTTTCTCCATCCTAGGGCATTTGGTGGCCTGCACTCACAGAGTGCCGCATGCACAGCTCCGCATGTGCTGTCTACAAGTTTGGCTTCTCTCCACTGTAAGCCTGGTATGGACCATATTGACTCCAGGATCACCATCCCAGTGCCCGTGACTTTCCTTACTTGGTGGTCCAGTCCATCCAGGATCATGATTGGCATCCCTTCCAACCACCTGCCTCCCTCCTCCCCCTGCCCCCCACAGCACAGGCCACCATCATGACAGATGCCTCCCACACAGGATGGGGGGCCCACGTTGGCCACCACACAGCGCAGGGAGTGTGGGCGCCACGGAATACCAGTCTGCACATAAACATAGTAGGACTCAGGGCAGTCTGCCTCGCATGCCAGGCCTTCCTCCCACTCATACAGCCCCTTCACATCCAGCTTCTCTCCAACAATATCACGGCTGTGGTATACATGAGCAAACAGGGTGGAGCTAGGTCTCCCTCCCTTTGCTCCAGATCTGTCCGGCTCTGGAATTAGTACATCAGGAACCAGGTCACACTTCAGGCTGCGTATCTACCAGGCATCCAGAATTCCACTCAGCAGAACCCTGTACCATGACCACAATTTGGAGCTACACGATACCATGCTCCATGACCTTTTTCCCTGTGGGACCTCTTTGCGTCCCAAGGGAATTGGAAACCCACCGCTATTGCTCCAGGGAAGCTCTAGGCAAAGACTCTTGAGGCTACACTCTCTTCCTCTCCTGGACAGGTGACCTCTGTTATATATGCCTTTCCCCCCATTTCCCTCCTGCCACAAGTTCGCTGCAAGATTCATAGGGCCACCGTTATCCTCATAACGCCCTACTGGCCCCAGCAGTTCTGGTACACTCACTTCCTGAGATTTTCCATGCAACCACCAGTCCATCTCCACATGCTCCCAGATCTCTTCACACAAGATTGGGGAAGATTCCGTCATCCCAGTCAGCCTCTTCCCCTCATAGCCTGGTATTTGGATGGGCATCAAGTATGTTTCCCCCCCCAGTGCAGCAAATTCTGACGCAAAGTAGGAAAGAATCCTCCAGAATTGCTACCCCACTAAAAGGTGCCCATTTCCATCACCACTCGGGACACGGTGACCATCCCAATCATCCTTGACTACCTCCTCTTCTTCAAAATGTTGGAAGTGGCTCTCAACTCTATTTGAGTGCACCTGGCAGCATTTACTGCATTTCTTCCACCAGTAGATGGCATCTCCATCTTTACACATTTTACCACGGTGCACTCTGAAAGGGTTGATCAATACCTTTCCACCAGTGGTGAAGCCTACACCTCCAAAGACTTTAACCTTGTTCTCTCTGCCCTCATGAGACCACCCTTTGAACCGATGGCAACATGCCCTCTGGCCCACTTCTTTATGAAACTGACTTTCTTAGTTGCTGTCACCTCAGCCAGATGCATCAGTGAGTTCACTGCCATGATGGCAGACCCCTCCCCCCACACATGATATTTCACAAGGACAAAGTGTCTTTATGGCTACACCCCAAAACTGCCTAAGTGGTGTCCAAATTCCACCTCAATCAATGCCTTGACGTTCAACGCACACTAATGTTCTACCTCCACAGGACTCGCCCCTTTTGGAAGTCACTGAAACTTTTTATTGCCATCACTAAATGGTCAAAGGGACAAGCTCTCTCATCCCACCAAATTTTTAAATGGGTCTCAGGGTGC
Source organism: Mesoclemmys tuberculata (assembly GCA_007922155.1). Classification (NCBI taxonomy): domain Eukaryota; kingdom Metazoa; phylum Chordata; order Testudines; family Chelidae; genus Mesoclemmys; species Mesoclemmys tuberculata. The sequence continues at coordinate 40,343,047 of ML675603.1, forward strand.
ATCCTTGAATGCTACAAACACACCAACCTACCTCTTTTTAGCAGAGTCATGGTACATTCTAGACGGACACAGGCCACCTCCTCAGCATCACTGGCTGATGTGCCATAGCAGGACATTTGCTGGGCTGCAATGTGGCACTGTTCACACCTTCATGGCGCACTCTGCCATAGCGCACACAGCAGAGCAGATGCAGCGGTGAACCATGCTGTACTGCAGACAGCAATTCCATTGGCATCTTCGCACCCATCTCTGCACTGATTACTGCTCGCAAGTCACTCGTGTGGAATACACATAGGGACCATCACTTGAAGAAGAAGAGGTTACTTTCCTGTAACAGGAGGTTCTTTGAGATGTGTGGTCCCTATCTGTATTCCACTACCCACCCTCCTTCACCTCTGCTTCCGACTAGAAGATACAATGCTTACATGGGAAACTGGAGTGGTGTCAACCTGCACTACCTCTTATATCCTCGACTGGGAGCACAAGAAGATGCACTATGCACAATGGACACTGCTAGGAAACACTTCCAGACTCAGGCATATGGCACACATGCACATCCACATGTGCAATACAGATAGGGATGACACAACTTGTAGAACTTTCAGTTACAGTTAACCTCCACTTCCTGGATCTTCTAACTCAGGAAGACTGCAAAATCAGACACCCCAATTCAGGCCCACTTTAGTTCACAGTGTGGTGTCTGAATGGGCATCAGATCTAGAATGTTCATGTTCAGAAGCCATCTAAATCATTCTTATTCAAAGAGGGAAAGATTCAACTAGGAGCTGCAACCTAGCTAAATGGAGACATCTCTTTACCCAGGCACTGCACAATCAATCTTCCTCTCACTCTGCAGATATCCCAGTCACTTTAGATTATCTTCTGTCATTGAAGAACTCAGGTCTTTCCATCAATTCACTGCTTGTCAATCTCGCCACAGTCATTGCCTTCCTTCCTCCAGTAGACAGGTGTTCCATTTATACTCTCCCAACAATAGTTAGATTAATGAAGGGCTTAGTCAGGACCTTTCCACCAGTGGTCAAGCCTGCACATCAATAGGATCTCAGTCTCCTGACAAAACTCACCAGACCACCAGTTGAACATTTGACAGAATGTTGTATGTCCTCCCATATCCATGAAAGTTACATTTTTAGTTGCTATTACTTCTTTCTGAAACTCCATGCTTCTGTTGAAGAGAAAACACTTCATTCCCTGGATTGCTGATGTGCCCTGGCATTCTATTTGCAAAGCACCAAATGCATTAGAAAATCACCAAGACTGTTTCTCACTGTAGCAGAAAGGTTGCAAAGACAAGCAATATCTTCTTAGAGAATCTCTAAATGGATTTTAGTTCCATCATTGTGCTACCAATTAGTGCATATCCCTTTCCTGGATGGAGTAAGAGAACACTCCACAAGAGCGTAAGCTGCTTCTACAGCATCTCTATAGGAGGTACTGATACTGGACATATGCAGAGTGGCTACCTGGAGTTCCATTCCTACGTTCACAAAATATTATGTGCTAGTTCGGGCCTCTGCTGTGGATGCAGTGATGGGGACTGCAGTTCTTTAAACACCTTTACTGCCGACATCTTCTCACCAACCTCTGGTCTAAGTACTGCGTGTCAGTATGTGTGGAATACATTTAAGGATCAGCACTTGAAGAAGAAATGGAGTTTATTTACCTGCAACTGAAAGTTCTTCGTGATGTGAGGTCCTTCACAGAAGAGGAACTGGAGAGGCGTTGGCCCATGTTGGCTCTTATACCCTTTGTCTGGAGCATGAGAAGAGCAACTGTACATGTGAAAGCCAATGGATGCTACTTGTTAAGAATCTCCAGACTGGCATGCATGCATACTCACGTGTGGAATGCAGCTAGGGATCCACATCTCAAAGAACTTCCAGTTACAGGTAAGTAACTCCCAATTACAAATGCCTTAATGAAAGGAAACTAGTAGGCATGGGATTAAAAATAAAGAAAAATATCTACCAAAAATAAAAGTTAAGCAGAATTCAACCAGAGCAGGAATATTACTATGGAGATTATTGATAGCCTGGCTGGATCTTTTAATTGCAATCTCATAATATAAGGCAGATTAAAACTCTTATTTCTTGAAAGTTTGTTTGCTTGATTAAAGTTTGTCTTTGACAGAACTTTCTCAGGAGCCTGCCTGAGACTGGCATGAACCATCCCAAGAATGAAGGATCATCACACACCTCAGTACCTTCTGCACTAAGTGGAAGGTGCCTTTAATTGACCTTGCCATGTCTAATATAGATATGCAACACATATTTAAAAAAACCACCTATGATCCTACCAAAACACGATACTCCATTACACCTGAAGATGAGGATGAGAGAACAAACAAAATATGGTGTTGTCAAACGATGTGTAGCCATGTTGCTTAATGCACTTCTAAAAGGTGCTCATGTACCTCAAAGATGAGCACAGTATAAGACCTATATAGACTAGAAAATCAGCATGCTGACTCTGATATGACTCATCAGATCACATCCAGTCACTGTCTCTGTTAGCACCTTATGTTGTTGCTTTTATTATAATTTATTATTTGTATTATTATTATTGTAGTGCCTAGGAGCCCTAGTCACATCAGAACCTCATTGTGCTAAGTGCTGTACAAACACGATATAAAAAGATGGTCTTTGCCCCAAAGAACATACAATTTATGTAACTATAGAAACTTTATATGTGTTCTCTCTGGGGATTTGTGTTGATTAATGTATTGAATATTACCTCTCTGTTTAGCTCATATTTTAATGTGTGTTCAGGAAGCTGCCCTGAATTACTTTACACACACAGTCAGCCCATAATACCAAACAGAGTTCACAATTTGATGAAGCCATATCCCACTCTGTCACAGCATATTTGACTTATCGAAGGGTATTTGACTATTTAATGGAATTATTTTGATCCTCTTTCAGGGTTTGTTGAGTCAGAGACCTTTTTACATCAGTACTTAAGAAAAATGCTATCCTATGAATTGTTAACTTGGTAATTTTCACAGGGTCCCTGGTCTGATTGGTTTCTGAGCAAACATCACCTTTTGGAAGATTCATTATGTTCATTGATTTTCCCCCCTCCCAGGATCATTCCTTGGATGAATTGTCATAGAGTTTAAAATGTGTAATCATGGTATAAAACTCAATATTGTATCTATAACTAATGTGCCAATATTTTAAAAATGTAAATGGAATGACCTGAATAACCATAGGCTGGTTATCTTGATATCGATCCTGGGCAAAGTCACAGAAAGACTGATATAGGACACATTTAGTAAAGAAGTAAAGGATAGTATCATAATTAATGACAGTCAACATTGTTTTATGGAAAATATGTCTTCTCAGACAAACATGATATAATTCTTGATGAGATTATAGGTTTGGTCAATAAAGGTAACTATTGACATACTGTACTTATACTCCTTCGAGTGCTGGTCCTTATATGTATTCAACTATTGGGGCCTGTGTGATATCCATGTTCTCAGAGCCAGAGAATTTTGAAGGCAATGTCCTTTGGTTCGCAAATACATCCTGGTTCACATCTTGCTTCTGGCTCCTGAGATAAAGGGCAGGGTGGACCAACTGCCTCTCCAGTTCCTTCTCCCTGTTGCATGGTCCAAGTCAGAACCTCCAGTGTTTGAAGCTTTAGCTTTCTCCTTTATCTGTAAAAATATTTAGATATCTGTAAATAGTTTTTTTAAAAATAGTTCTAGAATTTTAAAGTTTTTATCTGAAATTTTTAGTGTTTTATAATTGGTCAGTCTCCTCAGGCTGGGGATCACCTACTCTCCTATACCCTGTTTGGGCACTGGACTATACCTCGGACTCCAGGTTTCAAAATTTGTGGTGCCTATCCACAGTCTTTCTTGATCAGTGACAACCATTAACACTGCTTATATTGTCTCGAGGAAGCCCATAAGTTGGCAAGGTGCAGTATCTGCTATCCATTCCTCAACTGCAGCTGGGAAGGGCAGGAACTTTGCCTCAGAAAGCACTTAGTAGAAAAGCTCATGAGGCTTAAATTGGACCCACTTTGGGGGACCCCATGCTTCACATCAGCCTGTCTCAACAAGGAGTATGCCTTCTGCCATGAGATCTGACTCAGGATCGAGGGAATCCACTCTCCCCCGACCCCTCAGATCCCTCAGCGGAGCTTTATCAGGAGAGCAGAGAACATTCTCATAACCATGAGGTTTAGTTGTCTTCCAAATCCACTTCAAAGAAGTCTGATTCAACCCTGCTTCAACCAAGCAAGTCTATAAGCTCAGCTCAAGAGAACTTAGTATGTTCTAAGTCTGTGCCATGACAAGAAAGCCCATGAGTCAAAGGCTCCATCAGCATTAGATCATGATCCAGCAGCACTAGTGCCTCCAGTACTTCCCAAACCCCAGGATCTGCCAGCACTGATGAAGACCGATCATTGAGTGCATCAGTTATCCTTGTTTCCGTCTTTGTCTTCAACGGCTTTGGCACAGTCTGTCTCTACAACGGCTCTGGCAGCTCAGGCGGACAGAACCCCACTCACTCCAGGAAGAGCTGAGACCTGTGCTCCTCAAGACATCTTAGTTCTCCCAGACATAGAGTCTTCCATTTCATTTGGTTCCTCCCTCTTGAGAGAGGTTATAACTCACCAGAGGAGCTGGCCTTTGAGAGAAATCTGTCTCCCTTTCCATCTTCAGGTTATGACTTCCTTCCAGTGGCACCATTGTTACCACTGTTGCAACCAAACTTGGCTTTCTCCCTATTGGGAGATTTTGAACCACCCAGTGAATTATTATTCTATCTTCCAAGACGTACATTCCTGATCAGAAGACCTGAACCAGCGTGGGATCTGCCTCCGCTTCATCATCTTCCTCAGAGCTACTGAACCTCATGACATGGGGACTACTGCAATCCCCATTCGTTCCATTCTATTTGCCATACTGGGGGCTGTGGGACCAGTACCATCATACAGAGTTGATGTGGCTGGCTAAGGAGTTGCTCCTTCCCTCCTCTCTGAGAGGACAACCAAAGCTACCCCCAAATCTAATAGAAGAGGAGGAGGAGTACAAACAGGACAAGATTGCCATCCTGATCTCTAGTTGAGGCAGTAACTCTAGTGTCTCCAACCCCAAAATGAATGTAAGCAATTCCATGAGCACTTTCTCAGAATTGCAGGAGTGTGGCAGGTTTCTGTTGAGAGGGTTCAGGATCCTCAACACAAGCTCCTGAACATTCTTCTGTCCTCCTGCTCCAGTCGAATAGTGCTCCTAGATAATGAAGCCATCCTTGCGTTACCTGTCTTGCAGAATTGCCTGTAAACCATTATCAACATTTGTGATGCTGTACAATTAAATAATAAAAATTATGCTGGAGCTTGTCACAACAGCATAATTAAGGTTAATATGGAAATTTTGGTTTAACATGAGTTTTAAACTTTTATTGTGTGAAAAATCATTGTTAGTTAATTTTATAAATATCTAACACACTTCTTGAGTGTGAGAGACAAAAATTACCTTGTGTAGGCCAGTGTTAATGAGAAAAACTGAATTTGGTATTTCCAGTTGGGCATTTTACTATTACTTATTTACTTCCTTCTACCTGGTAAAAGATCATTTTTGTATTTAGTATTTTGTATTTAGTTCTTCTTTCTGTTTCCCTAGTAGTTATTATTTTCTCTTTCTTTCTCAGACTCATTTATCTGGCTTGTCTTCTCCTCTTTCACTGTGTTATTTAGATCTCTCCTAAGCTCTAATCTACTCTTAACATTAAGATTACAAATACCTAGGAAACAAGTGTGAGCTGGAGATGAAGGGGATCTGGGAATGTGTGTTAAAATAAGCCCTCAGAAAACTAAAATAAAACTTTTTTAAAACCACCCAAAAATGAATAGCACTCAAGTAGCAGACTGAGAAGTTGTAACTTAATGGATTGTGCATCCAGTTTTATCTTATCCAATTGTCGTCATGGGTCAGTTTTTTCTGAACAGGGGCTCAGTCCTTAGGGTGTTGAGCACTCTGGCCCCAGTCCAGCAACCCACTTGAACACATGCTTAATTTTAAGTATATGAGCAGTCTCATCAAAGTGAATCCACTGAAGTTAATGAGACTACTCACATAACTAAAGTTAAGAGGGTGTTAAATGACTTACTGGATTGGAACCAAAGTACTCAGAGTGCTGTCAGATCATGCTTGAGATGCACAAGTAAGTAAATAAAATCTGGAGGTATAATAAAATCTGATTTTGAGCTTGCTTCTAATATATTTTGGCTTGTACACTCCTGAGGTTAGGCAGCTCACAAATGCTTGGTTTCAGCAGTAAGTCCTTGTGAAAGTTCACATTAGTAATGACCTCCAATCAGGAATTTCCTGGTGGTTAATGACCAGCTGGTGTTCATTCAGACCCATAAACAGCCAGACATTAATTGTCTGGAAGTGCTTGATTCAAAGATCATTTGCTACTATTGTAAATCATGGCAGGTATACTTTTTTTAATAAACATTGAAATAATTGCCTTTTTATATCTAGAAAATTTAAAAGATGAACTGCACATTGCTATGGATACAGTTCCAGTCTTTTCGTCACAGCTAAAGACCAGCAGAAAGCAGGGACTTCATCCTTCCCCTCCAATTAGGTGTTTAAATATTCTTAAGAATAAAGAAGGTGTCAGGAATTTGTTAATCTTACAACAAAGCCCAAAACATGTAAGATTTCTTTAGATTCAGAAAGAACTTTAGAGACAGCAAAATTCTATTTCCCTTAAATAAGACAGTTATTGCAGTTTTTATAGTGCTTCTCTCAACAAATATATATTGCTGGAAATATCTTTTTTTTATTGGTTTGAATCTAGGGATTTGCTCTTGTTTGGAAGATTAACTGGTTCTTTTAAGAAATATAATTTTAATGTTTTTCACAAAGAAGGGAATCACTGAATTCTCAAATGAACTTCACTTTTTACTTGCAAAAACTTAGGAAAAATATAAGCGTGAACTGTAAAATTGCAGTTACTGGATTTAATGAGATGCTAAAATATTCATAAAACTTACCTGGTATTATATTTTGTATTTTCACGTTTCATTCCAAATAACTATACCTTGTGAAGACCACAGATGCAACCAACAGTTGGTTTCTGTAAATCAAATATTAATATTGTTCCATACATTGTCTACAAGGAATGGCTGGCCTGGAAGTTGCACATAAATTTTTCTACTTAGAAACCTCATGTATTCCTTGTTTTACAAATTCCACCTTAATGACTCAGTTCCCAGTCTTCGGACAATGTAATTTGGTCACACTAAAAGTAACTGAAAAATATTTTTCAGAATTGCAGCTGAAAGATAAACCTATCAGCAGTATTTGTGATGTTTACTGTATAAATCAATAAAGAATATTTACATTATTTAGCACTTCTATAGTACTTAGACTGTAAGTTATTTGAGACAGGGACTGTCTTTTATTCTGTCTTTGTATAGCATCTAGCACAATGAGTCCTGGTACACGACTGGGGCTCCTATGTACTAGGATGACAATAACGAAGATTATAAAAATAATACTTTTCATCCATAGATTTCAAATCACTTTGTAAAGGTGAGGTAACCAGGGTTCTCGTTTTATAGATGAGGTAACTGAGGCATAGAAGGGTTATAAGATTTTAATCCTTCTATTCAAGTTAATGGAAAAACTCCCATTGGCTTGAATGCCGCAGGATCAAGCCCTAAATATTTAACCAAGGTTATACAGCATGACAATGGCAGAGTCAGGTACAGAACCCAGGCTTTCTGACTTTCCCATCCCACTGCTTAAGTCAGAAGGCCATCATTTCCACTTGGTACAATAGCTATGAAGCACAAATATTGTAGAAAGGAAACTTTGATGTTTTGCTGTCCCTTTCAGCATAAAAGACTTCTTGCTTAGTGGAAGAAATATTTTTTTTAAAATGATGAAGTAATTGAATCTGGTCATTCTACTTACTTTGATAGGACATATATTTCTTAAAGATATTACAAATGGAATTCTATTCACTAAACTTATTGCAGCACAGCAAGAGAAAACAATATGCAACAAAATTGATAGTGTGAAGAATACCTTGTGCTTTTTTAAAATAAGTTGCCTTTTATCTGTTGTCAGCCACCCAAAAGTCTTTTAAAACATACTCTTTCACAGATTTTAGTGTGTTCTTATGATTTGCCAGTCCACCAGTAACTATAATAATAATACCTAGCCCTTACATAATTTTAAGAAGGATATTTTTATTTGTTGCCTTTGCAGTTTTAAACAGTCAATCCTGTGATATTGTTTGAGAGATACTAACTGGGATTTCCAGTTGGTATATTTTAAAGTTGGAGCACTAAACATTTAAAATACACTTTTTACTGTGTCACATGCATGTTAACATTTAAAACATCATATAATACTATTAATCCTTAGATCACTGGTCTGTACTGAGGGGTGCTTTACCACTGGAGCTGTTCTGTTCTCTTCTATTTAGTTTCTTATATCAATAGTATCTGAGCACTTTTTTGGTATTCAGACACCTGACTAGCAATTTTCTGGCTTAAAAGGAAACTTTTGGGGTTGCCTTGGAGACAAAGGAGAGTCTGTTGTCTCTTAGAGAAATATTTGGATTGCAACTCCTGTATAATAGTGCCAGTACAGCCTGCCTCCCTGTACTGGGCACTCACCACCCCACTGTCTGTACTACCACTGTGTCACAGTTCTCGTAAGTGCTGGGTCCTAGCCTCATGCATGGAAGCATCAGAGGCAGGTAGATGGAGATGTGGATTTTTTGGCATATAGCCAAAATTGACTTTGTGCTGAAGAAGTGGCTAATAAGGGAGGTAATCTAGTTGGTGACTGCGAGGTTTATTTCCTTTTGGGAAGATGTTGGGATCTGGTGATGCTTTTGTAGGGAAGGCTAAGGAGGAGGTATGGCTTTTAGTCCGGAAAGGCAGTGAGTATAAAGGGGTGGAGAACTGATGCAAGGGTAAAGCCAGAGAAAATAATCTTGGTTCCTTTCCTATCCCTTAGAATTCTCAAGATAAATATTACCATTTTTCAGGTTCAAAGGGTTAAATACCATCACTACTCTGAAGCTAATCAGTTTTGTCTGATTTTGATTTGTGATGGGCATTTTGCAAAAGCTGCATTGTAAAATTTCAAGAAGTAGGGTGGGGCTATTTTATCACTTGCTGACATGATCACTTGCTAATTTAAAAAATAAATTGCAATACATCTGGCTAACCAAGACACACTTAATGTCCAGGTATCAATCAAAATGAATAGGAATATATTCTGTAACCTGTTTTAACTTTATTTCTTAATCCCTTTGCAATTTTTACAAGCTTGCTTTTGTATACTTTATATACTAGTCCATATTTGATCCCTGTTAATTAGTGTTAAACATTTTCAGAGTCAGTAATTGATAGCTGTTGACTTTTGATTTTTGTTTTTAGCTTCTGGTAAAACATGGTGGAGACTTGTTTGCGGAAAATGAAAATAAAGATACTCCCTGTGACTGTGCTGAGAAGCAGCACCATAAAGAGTTGGCCCTCAACCTGGAATCTCAAATGGTATTCTCACGGGATCCTGAAGCTGAAAGCATTGAAGCTGAATATGCTGCTTTAGACAAAAGAGAGGTGAAGTGAAACTTTTCATTATGTGAAACTTTATAGATCTATAAATCTGCATGTGTAGCAACACTTTATGATAGAGGCAAACAAATCTAAAACATGAGTTTAACTCTGGGCACATTTTTAGATCCACTAACTTCAGTGGCACTGTGCACATGCTTAAAGTTAAGCACTCTGCAGAAGAGCAGTAGGGATTCCATAGTTAAGATTGAACAAAGCTTTCAGTTCACAGTATTTCAGAGAACTCTAAATTACACTCACAATGCAGGCTGTCTTGAAAATTGCTGTGCCACATGAAGACTAGGAGTAGAATTGGTTCAAATTTTGGATCATTTGGTACAGTAAGTTGGGAGATACAGCCTTCCAAAAATAATCAACTTCTAAAATGTTCAATTTCTTAAGATCTGCCCAAAGATGAGGAGGTAAAATATAAGAAGGCTCCACAGCATATATCCCTTATCTCAACTAGCGAATAACACCAAGAAGCAGATGCAAAGTGCAATATTTCAAAAGATATTCATTAAAGTGCTCTACAATGCACATGCAGAGCTAGATCATCCTGAACATTGGGTTGTCAGTAGAGGTACCTGGATAACAGGTAGCAGTGCAGTCTTGGAGTGACTTGATCAAATTATTTATAAGATACAACCCGCCTCAATTCCTTTTCCTCCCAAAATGAGTAGTGTGATTCCAAGTATCACTGACAAGAGTAAGAAATGGAATGCAGGAAAAGCTGCAAGGGCAGAACGTTGTGCCAGTTTCAAAGCAATTTTCCAAAAATGCTTTAAAATTCATAGGCTAAGTCAGGTCAACTTGGAATTTGGTGTGCCAAATGAAGACCTTGGATACAGTTTGTGGGGTAAATTTAGTCTCAGGTTTCTGAAATGTCAGGCTTTTATTTTTCAAAATGCTTCAAAATGCAAATGCATAAGCAGATTGTCTTGAAAATAGCTATACTACATCAAGGTCCAGGGTAGATTTTGTGGTATCATTTCATCAGGGATTTTCTAAGATAAAGGCCTCCTCGTGACCTACTTTTAATTATTAAAATGCACATGCAGAGCCTGATCAGCTTGGAAATTGCTTTGCCAAAAGAGAGACCACGGTAAAGGCACTGGTGAAAATTTAGGATTATTGGGTCAGGGCGTTTCCATAATACAACTCCTCTGCATATTTCTTTTCAGAGGGTTCTAAAATGCATGTGTGTAAGTAGATGCCTTGAAAATAGCTATGCCACATCAGAGTCCAGAATAGGTTGTGGGTTGCAAATTTAGGATCATCTGGCCAATAATTCTCAAAATAAAATCCTTTCCTTAGATGGTCTGTTTTTAATTTTCTAAGTGCTCTAAAAACAGGCGTGTACTACAGGAATTGGAGTGGTAATTGAAAACAGGAATGTCAGTGTACGCCACAGGCACACAGAGCTCAAACCAGATTAAGGGGTTAGGAATAAATATGCTCAATGTATGCCACAAGCACTCAGTTTTGAGGGGAAGCCAAAGAGAAGCAGGCTTTCTCGGCACAAGCCACAAGTGCACAGAACTGAGACCAGGTGTTCAGGAAAATTGCTCAGGCTCACGATCATTGCTATCTCAGGCTTTGCTCAGACTCCTCAAGGAGGGGCTCAGTGAGTGAGAAGATTTGTGAGCAACCCATTCACCAACTTAGGATCCCTATGCCTATCTCTTACAAGAAGGTTAGCATTCCAAGATAAAAACACAGTATAAACCATGGGAAACCATGATTTGTAGAACTAAGGTGACTCTTCCCACACAGCCTGCCCAGATGAAGATTAGAACTGGGAATACAACAGTACCTTAGCCCTTCCTAACCAATCCTGCCATTTTATCTGTGCACAGCACAACTCAAAATCATCACTCTTATTCATACCGTCCAGTGGACCCTTACTGTGATCTGTGCAGCACCACTGATCCAGGGAGTACTTGCTGCTGGCTGGCAGAGGTGGGCAAAAGGCAGAAAAGCACTGTTACATGCCCAGTTCCTATTGCCATGCCCCTGTGAGCAGTGTTAAATATTCTTGTGTTATACAGTACACCCATGCTATAATGAAGCCCTGGGGATCGAAGCCATTTGATTATTATAGCCAGGGGTTCATTATAGGGAGAAAGACCTGCTGCAGAAGACAGAGGGGGCAGTTGACACCTCCAGCCAAACAAAGGGTGTGGGGCTGACAGCTCCTCCAGTACCAGGACAGAGAGCTCCTCCGGCCCTGGGCTGCAGCCAGCGCAAAGTGCTCCTCTGTCCCTGAGGCCCGGGCCAGGGCTGACAGATCCTCCAACCCCAAGGACAGAGGAGCATTCTGACCCCTACCACAGCCCCCCACTTAGTGGGCAGGGCTGAAGGTGAGATCCAGGGACCAGGTTTGCTATAGCCCAAGGTTCACTATTGTGAAGGGCATTATAGCAAGAGTGTACTGTAGTAACAATATCTTTGTTTCGAATGGTTGTAACATATTCATGTCGTTGCTCATATTCAGATGTCATCAAGGAATTATAAGGAATGCTTACATTTAGAACTGAACCATTTGCAATGAAGTAAATAAACAATTTGCAAAGCTTAGAAAAAGGCATAAAAATGTATCATTTGCAATTGTTATGGGGCAGAACAAAAGCTTTCTACCTTTAACTAAGATGGGAGTCAGTAGTAACTCTACAACTTTTAGAAGTATTTTCTTTGAATATTTTTCTCAAGAGTATTTCCTATTTAACTGTTTCTAATAGAAATAATTGTTTAACACAGTCATTCTAGAATTGAAAATAAATGAGAACTTTTAGAATGAATTTAACACGATGGAGAAAGAGAGGATTGAATAGGCCTAGTTTTTTATTACTTTGTTTTTGATAGCATAGTTTGTCATATTCTATCAGTTTCACTTATTCCTTCTACAGGTGTTTCTGAATAAAATCTGTTTCACTCATAAACAGAAATTGTAGGTCTATCCTTTCAAAATCTTCTTTTCCATTGTTAATACTTGAAATGCACATTCTCCCGAAGAGACACTTCTGCTTTAATTTTGTCTTTTTAACAGATCTTGTGTATCTTTAATGATTAAATCTGGGTTTGCAGTTAAAAAATGTATAGCAAACATGAGGGCATAATAGTTTTGTTTAATTAAATATATTCCTACGTAACACAGTATAGACGAATAGGAATATTAAACTTTTATAAAGTAAGATATAAACGTAAGAACTATGTCTCTGTGTAAAACATTAAGACATAAAACTTTATGATCAGAGTCTATTCTTTTATCATTGTGGTTAACTGAAGCAAAAGTGTCAAAATAGGATATGTCTGTGTTGTTTTTTAAACAGAAATCAGGTCAGGGAAAAATTCCATGGGATTTTTCTGGCCTTGAATTCTGTGTTTTTATTTAATTAACTAAAACAACCCACAATAAAAGAACATGAGCGAACATTACCTATAAGTATAATGTATAAGAATATAATAAATATTTCTCTCTCAAAACTTATGAAAAGTGAGGTTAGGCTAGCACCAACCCAAATAATATAAATTGTACTTTAATCTTTTTAACTAACTATTTTTGCATCAATTTTGATGGTTTCACATTCATAGTTCTCTGGTTCACTGCTTATTCCTAAAATAGAAAGAGGTTCTTCTTTCCAGTGTGGCTTCAGAAGGTAAAAGGCAATTCATTTCAACCCCATACTTCAGTGTGTGCAGGATATGCCAAGGAACACCTGCGAATAAGCAGAAATTTAGAGCAGATCACAGTTTTAGTTCTTCTGCCAAACACACAGAGCACTATACTGCATAACACCAAAGCAATCCTTTTCTTTAATCATTTGCACGTATATCATTACATCTTGCAGAAATGTTCACATTGGTGTGGAACAGTTAAGTCAGATATTTGTTGAATTAATTATATTTAGAATGGATCTGTTCAGTTCCAGTTGAAAACCATTTAGCATAAATGTATTTAGCATTTAGTATAAGCACAACTTTAGTGTTCAAATTTAAGAAAATGAAAGATGTGTTTGCACTCTTAAAATAACCCACTTAAAATTTGTACCTGGAGATAGAAATAGCCTTTTAAATAGGAAGAGAAGATAAAAGTACAGCTGGCTTTAATATCTCAAATCTATATATTACACATGTATGCATGAGGGGTAGATGCAGTGTCAGATGAATTTTCAAAAATATGTAGCCCCAATTTACAAAAAAAGATGATAATTACCCTAAGTAAATTTGGCATCACTTGGTTACCATCTTAATTGCACAAAAGGGAATTGCTTTGCCTTCTCAATTTTTAACAGCACATTAAAAATAGAAAAATCCCTTTAATTTTAAATGAGCTGATAAAATAAAACCTCTGTTCACGTGCGAAGATATTAATAAACAGTTTCAAATAGTTTCAAATAGCAATTTGATAATAAAATAATTAATGGTATCTTTGTTATCTGTTTCAGAATGTTAGTTGTAAAATAATGGGGGAGGTGTGCACATATGTGCTCGGATGTGCAAGTGTGTAAAAGGAGGCGTTTATAGAAAATATTACAAGAATTGAAGATAGTAGAAAACAATTATTCCATGGGCTGAAAAAGTGACCTGAAAATAGAACATCCCAAAGTTACAGTATAGTTTAAAGGTCTGGAGATCTCTTGGTTACATGCAAAGGGCAAGTTTTTCAGTACAAACCTCAGTTATAATCAGTGAACGGTTCCAGCAGATGGAATGAGTTGAAGGAGGAGTTGGGTTTGATCAGGTTCTTCGTAATCATGGAAATGTTTCCATTGACTTCACTATACTTTGAATCTGGGCCTATGTAAGTTATTCAGGGATGAGCTACACATGTATCTGAGGTCATAGAAAAAATTGTTTGAATTATGTTGAGAAACAGTACACGTTCATATAATTAAAGACAGTATCATCTTTGCAAAAAGGGCACATTTAAGGTTCTCTCTATGTGTGCAACATTAACATTACTATTTCCAGAGTTCTGGTTGCTTAACTTTGTCTCCTTAATGTTTTTTTCATGGAATAATATATTACTTTGTGAACAAAATATATGTAATTTTAAAACATGTTCTTAAGGACTATTTACCACATTGCTTTAAAGAGCAAATTAAGATTCTTAAAGCCAGAGAATCTAAAAATCCTTTCTGGCTTGTGTGGAATATTCCAACTGAGATAATATAACAGTTATTATTCAAGCGAGATAAGTGCCAGTGTTCAACCTAAAACCAACCAGTTAAACATAACTTAGAGCTAATGTGCAGTTCAGATTGAAATGTTAGTTTCTTGAATATACATTTATGTTGCAGATATCATTTTTTAAAGTATATCTTTATCTTATAGATTCTGTTCTTAGAAGGTGGTGGTTGTTATGCTGGTGAAGCTAGCTTACATTCTTTTAATGATAATTCAGAGTACAGTTCAGATAAAGTTCAGAGTATTTAGTCATTGTCCCAATTTTTTTACAGCACATCCATGCAAACGTAATCACTTGAGCGCCCAGCTGGTTGTATCCCTGTCTATTTGACATGTTTTCATAAGTCATCTCTTTTGTAAGAAATTAAATAGGTCAATCAAATTCCAGAATGCTATCAAGCTAGTGAACCAGATTTACTTTAGGAGGAACCCATTAAGGATCAGATTGTTCTTAGCCCTAACAAGGGTGTGCACCAACAGGAAGGCACAAGAAACTCTCCTCAACTTGAGCAGCCCACATAAGGGCCAAGGATGGTCACAGTCTCTGTTTATGGGGAATGCAGGGACCACTGCCACCATGCTTTCCTAAAGGGGGCAAAGAGGAGACAGGGCTATGACTCCACTTTCTCTATTCACACTAGTCTGGGGATTTGGCCAGTCACAGAAAGGAGAACAGACTGTAACATCAGTTGATGCTAGTTTATGTTGCTGATGGAACTACTACACGTGGGTAATTAATAAAGTCTGTTTATTAAATGTGTTTTTGAGAGTTTATTGTGGGTGTCCAGTGTGTGAGGTGGACGCTTTTTTGTTTATTGTAGTGTAAATGTGAATTTTTTTAAAAACTATTTAAAAGCCTAGCAAACCATTTCCTTGGTCCCTTTCTTCCCTCCTATATGCAGTCTGCATGGGTATATAAGATTTAGTAAAGTCTTTATTTTTTCCTTTGATATTTTTAAAGAGTAAGGATGCAGCTCTCACATCATGGCCATAGGAGCTGGACTGTGACCCCAAAGTTACTGCCTTTTTGCCTTTCCAGCTGAACCTATTGCTAGCACTATAAGAGAAGGTGCCACCCTGAGACCAGCAGGGGATTGAAACTGATTCTCACCATTTAAGGTGGTGATGTCCATATCCACTGCTGCCTGAAGAGTGTGTTGAACTTCTGTATTTCAATGGATCAGCCACCTGTAGCTGTATGCTCAGGCCTCTCAACCAATCAATTACCTCCATTCCCACTCCTGACTAGGTGCATGCTGCCTCACATGGCCTGCAGTCTGATCCCAGTCAATTATACATTCTCCTTCTTTCTATCCAAGTCTTTTTGTTCCTGTCCCTAGAATAATGCTAAGGTAATGGCCCTCTGCACATGTGAGGTCAGTAACAAGTCATCCAGCTGCTACCTGCATCTGCATTTTTGCCAAGCCAAGCAATATCTTACTTCAGTAATCCTGGATCTAGCATTCTTTTCTTATCCATGCCTCAGAAATAGATTTTGAACAGCTTCAGAATTCTAGTGGCCAATTAATGAGTTTACATTTCTAGTTAAAAATGATTTGGATTTCCTGTCTTCAACCATATTAGCAGCTGAGTTCCATTCAAACCAAGTAATTTGGGAAGATTCTTTTTTTTAATCATTTGACATAAAGGGCAGGTCTACACTACCACTTAATTCGAACTAACATGTCACTCAGGGGTGTGAAAAAGACATCCCCCTGAGTGACACAAATTACAGTGACCTAAGCAATGTCCAGACCAGTGCTACGTCAGTGAGAGGCGCTGTGTCCACTTCCTGCTGACATAGCTTCTGCCTCTTGCAAAGGTGATGTAATTATGCCGATGGGAGACCACTCTCCTGTCGGCATGCAGTGTCTTCACCAGACTTGCTGCAGCAGCGTATTTACTGTGCCAATATAGCACTTTTAATCTAGAGCTGCCCGGAGTTAGACCATCTCAATGACAGAACTCTAGAAATATCAGGGAACTATAGAAATATTTTCTTTTGACTTTGAAATGTGGAAAGTTGCACTATAAATAAATATCACCAAATTTCAGTGTGTTTCTAGAATTATAGCTGTCAGTCTGCACAATCATGAGTCAAACTAAAAATTCTACCCCAATTTACCTATCGACGGGGTAGTTCCTCTGTCTCTGGATTGAGATAATTGTTAGGTAGTAGAAATGCTTAAATTGTTGTTGCCACTTTAATACAAAATTAGAGGTTCACTGAAAAACCTATAGTGCTGTAGAGCTAACCTGTCTTTTTCTTCTTCTTTTCAAAGCCATATGAGGGACTAAGACTTCAGGATCTGAGAAGGCTAAAGGATATGCTGATAGTGGAATCTGCCGACATGCTTCAAGCCCCACTGTTCACTGCAGAAGCTCTGCTTCGAGCACATGGTAATAAAACATTCAAATAGTTTAAAAAATTGTCTCAACAAAATAAAAGTCATATTCATGAGGACCTTTCCTCTTTTTTAGCTATGATTAAGGAAAGGAGAGAAAATAATTATTAATAAAAATTACAGGAAATGAAGATTACTTACTTGTTACTGGAGTTCTTCTAAATGGATTCTGCATATCCACGCTCTCGAGATGCACCAACCAGATGCAGCCAGGCCGGTGGAACCTTCTGGTAGCAGTGCCTGTTAGTGTGCTCAAGCCCCTCCCTCCTCCATCCTCAGTTTAAGAATGCATTTTGAGGGCATAGTTATAAAAGGGGGTATGATGCCCATTGCCACCAACTTCCTTCCAATCACTAAAATGAAATACCAAGTAACACTGAAAGTAGGACCCCTCTCAACAGGAGCCCGGAAAGCAGGTGGGGAGCAGGAATATGCAGAGTCCATCTAAAACAATTCTGGTTACAGTAAGTAACGTTCATGTCTTCTTTGAGCGTCCTCTGTATATTCCCACTCTTGGGATAGTTTGCCAAGCAGTATTATACAGTGGAAGGAGGAAGTGGAGTCTAATTAAACAATGACTGAAGCACCGCTCTTCCAAGCTGTGCATCAGACCTGGATGCCGGATCCTATGCGTATTGTCTTGTTGAAGTGTAAATTGGACTTCATGTAGTAGCCCAGCATATCTCAGTGAGGGGGATATGTGTAATGAATGCTGCAGATGTAGTAACCACTATAGTAGAATGTTCTTTAAGAGGAACAGGAGGAGATAGATAAGTTCCTCTAAAGTGCTCCTCAGTGCACTATCTGATCAATCTTGAGAGGGACTGTGCTGAAATGGCCTACCCGTAGAGGTGCTGATATACGAAATAAACTGCTTAAGAGAAGACCTAACCTTCTTAGTTTTGTCCAGGTAACATAAGAGTGCTCTCTTTGCATCTGAGTAATGTATTCTGGATTCCCCTTGACTTATATGGAAGTTTGGGGAAAATACAGGTAAATTAATACTTTGATTGACATGAAACTCTCTGAGATCACTTTAGGAAGGAATTTTGAGTATGATCTAAGAACCACCTTATCTTTATAAAAATACCCTCCTGACACTGGTCACGATCCCCAGCACCGGGTGAAGTTTGCTGCAGGAGGCAGCACTTGTCTGGGTCACCTGTAGGAGGATACTCCCCAGAGGGAAGTCAGCACCCCTTCCATTCCCCAGCACCAAGGAGTTCAATCACACTTGTGAGGAACAAAACCTGGTCACCGGGGGCTGACTCAGCACCAAGAGGGAAGCAGTGCCATAAGTCATCGGTCCCCAGACGCCGCTCCAGGTGCTCCAATTCACAGTTGGAGCATGGTTCCCGTGTAAGCACCAGTCACAAGACCAGCACTGGGTCTCGTCATCATCAGAATCGATGACACCAAGAGCCTGTTCTCCAGAGCGCTGGAGCACCCACAGATCAGGTCATCGCTCCCACACCACTTGAAACCGTAAAGCAGGAGCCTTTGAGGCAGCACCACCATGGTCATCTGACAGTGAGTTGGTGTCCTCTCGAGGGGACAGCCACTGAGCGAGTCATTGCCACCAGCAAAAGATGCCAGAGCACCCTTTAGCTAGGCAGCCCCGGGATGGCCTCAGGGGCAGTGGCCACCCCATTGGCCATATTGGGGACTCCAGGGGTTTCCAGTCGGGCCAGGTCTGCAGTAGTTCAGGTCATCTGGGGTGCAGTCCACACCAGTCTGTTTGGCCTCCGACGACGATTCAGACCCCCAGGAAGGGACCTCTATTGGAGCCCATCGTCAGCAGGAAGGAATACCACCTCACCCGTCCAGTCCTTCTCCTCTTCCCCGGACAAGGCAGTCACCCAGTGACACTCTGCGCCCCTGGATGATTTCAGGGCACATCAAGAGTTTCTCAAGAGGGTGGCTTCCAACTTGGGGTCGGAGGTGGAGGAGCTAAAGGAGGCATCAGACAGTCTCTTTAATTTCCTGGTAGCAGCCGCAGCCTGGGTTGCCCTCCCCGGGCATGAGGGGGCATTGAAGATAGTGAAGGTCCTGTGGCAGACCCCTTCATCAGTGTCCCCAACCTCTAAGGGGGCATAGAAAAAATATGTACCAGCCAAAGGATTTGAGTACTTTTTCACCCGCCTCCCTCCTGGTACCCTGGTGGTAGATGCAGCCAACCAGTGGGACAGGCAGGGACAGCCCAATTCCATGCCAAAAAATAAAGATAACAAGAAATTGGACCTGTTTTCAGGAGAGAGGCTTATTTGACAGCAAGCCTGCAGTTTTGAATTGCCAATCAGCAGGCTCTCCTGGGCAGGTACAACTTCCTGGGACTCATTAAAGTGCTCCAGGACCAGGAGCTGGACTTTAGTACCATCCTGGAGGGAGGGTATCATGGTGGCCAGAGCAGTGCTGCAGGCATCTTTGGACACAGCAGATTCAGGGGGCAGAGGCATGGCCTCTGCCATCTGCACACATAGGTGCTCATGGCTGCAATTCTCGGGGCTGTCCCAGAAGATCCAAAAGTCCATCCAGGACCTCTCCTCTGACAGATCAGCCTTGTTTTTGGACCAGATGGATGCGAAGTTGCATGGTCTGAAAGACTCAAGGGCCATGTTTCGCTCCTTGGGTCTTTATATGCCCCAGACCTCTAGAAGCCAGTTCCATCCTCATGGCCAGTAACAGCAGAGGTACCAGCTACAGCAGTTCATGCTCTACAGACAGAGGGACAAAAATAGGGAGTCTAGTAGATGTTAACCAACAACAGGGTCTTCCTCAGCCCCCCAACAAGGGTCGTCTAGGTGATCCAATAATCAAAGGAGGCCATTTTGAAGGTGCGCCCAAGGGCATCATTTCAGACTGTTCCCTCAATCACTCCTGTCCCTTCTTGAGCTGACCAGCTCCATTCCTGTCTGAATGGGCCAAGGTCACTTCGGATCTCTGGGTCCTTGGCATAGTTCAGGCAGGCTATGCCCTATAGTTTGCTTTTACCCCTCCCAACAGCCCTCCCTCCCCATCCCTCTTCAGGGACCCCTCTCATGAGCAACCCCTCATGCAAGAAATAGAGACCCTACTCATCCTGGGGGCCATAGAAGGGGTTCCACCAGACATGAGGGGAAAATGGTGTTACTTGAGATACTTCCTCATTCCCAAATTGAAAAGGGGTCTAAGACTATACTAGACCTGCATCGTCTCAACAAATATCTCAAGAGGCTGAAATTTCACATGGTCTCTCTTGCCTCTATCTTCCCCTCTCTGAATCCAAGAGACTGGTATGCCGCCCTCAACCTAAAGGACACTCACTTCCACATCTCTATCTTCCCCAGCCACAGGCGTTTCCTCCATTTCGTGGTAACTGGCTCCCACTTCCAGTGTGCAACGTTGCCCTTTGGCCTTTCTTCAGCCCCAAGGGTGTTTACAGAATGTATGCCAGTGGTGGCAGTGCACCTGAGGTGCAAAGGGGTCCAAATTTACCCTTATCTGGACAACTGGCTAATCAGGAGCATGTCCAGGGCCCAGGTGCAGAACAGCATAGATCTGACATGCACCACCTGCTTCCGGCTGGCCTGCTTATAAACTAACAGAAGTCCAATTTAACCCTGGTGCAGCGGATAGAGTTCATCGGGGCAGTCCTGGATGCTTCCCAAGCCAGAGTTTTCCTACCCCAGCCACGGTTCAAGGCGATGACTGCCATCATTGCTCGCCTGCACCTCTGCCCGACAACAACAGCCAGGCAGTGTCTGCAGCTGTTAGGCCACATGGTGGCCTGCACTTATGTGGTGAGGCTGGCTCGCCTGAGACTCAGACCACTTCAGTCGTGGCTGGTCTCGGTTTATGTCCTGAGCAGACATTCCCTGGACCAGGTGGTCACAGTTCCCCCCTCAGATTCTGGCCACACTAGACTGGTGGCAGAGAGTCTGGGCAGTTTTGAGGAGTGTGCCATTTGACAAGCTAGTTCTCTGATATCAGACACCTCGGACTTAGGGTGGGGGGCCCATATCAG
Organism: Mesoclemmys tuberculata; assembly: GCA_007922155.1. Taxonomy (NCBI): domain Eukaryota; kingdom Metazoa; phylum Chordata; order Testudines; family Chelidae; genus Mesoclemmys; species Mesoclemmys tuberculata. The sequence goes on from ML675603.1 coordinate 40,364,272, forward strand.
CCCCAATCAAGAGGGACAAGGCAGATGTTATCTTAATTGCACTGGCCTCGCCCCGCCAGCACTGGTTCAACATGCTGCTGGACCTGTCAGTTACCTCTCCCGCACCCCCACTGGAGCTTCTGAGATGGCACAGTCTCCTGTCCCAGGATCATAGTCACTTGCTACACCTGAACTTGGACTCCCTGTACCTCACGGCATGGAGGCTCTGTGGCTGAGCACATATGAGAAAGCCTGTTCAACACAAGTCCAGCAAATCCTGCTGGGTAGCAGGAAACCTTCCATACAGGTCATGTATCGGGCTAAATGGAAGCAATTTACCTGTTAGGCAGAGTCGCAAGGGATTTCGCCACTGTTGTCACTGATACAGGTGATCTTGGAGTACTAAAACTTCAGGGGTTAGCCGTGGCCTCTCTGAAGGTCCACCTAGTGACTTGATTGGCATTCCACCAGCCTGTGGAGGGAAGATCAGTTTTCTCCCACCCTTTGACAAGTAGGATCCCGAAAGGGTTGGAGAGGCTCTATCCGCAAGTCTGTGACCCGGTGCCTCCTTGGGATCTCAACCTGGTCCTCTTGCTGCTCACAGGGTCGAGCCCATTGCCACACGCCCTTTACTGCTGCTGTCATGGAAGGTGGCCTTCTTGGTGGCCATTACCTCAGCAAGGAAGGTCTCTGAGGTCTCTGACCTCGGTGCCTCCTTGTACTGTGTTCTATAAAGACAAAGTTCAGTTGCGGCCACACCCAGCCTTCCTGCCTAAAGTGGTTTCCCAATTTCATTATAACCAAGACATTTTCTCCCTGTGTTTTTTCCCAAACCACATAGTTTGGAGGAGGAGAGGAGGTGGCACACGCTAGATGTTAGATGGGTGTTAGCATCTACATTGAGCGCACAAAACTGTTCCAGAGATCTACATAACTCTTCGTCCCGGTGGCTGATCAGATGAAAGGCTTACATGTTTCCGCCCAGCACATCTCATCATGGATAACTTCCTGCATCAAGTTCTGCTCTGAGCAAGTGACGATGTCACTTCCAAGGATAATTACAGCCCACTCAACCGGAGCTCGAGCTTCGTCTACAGTCTTCCTAGTGAGAGTGTCTATGCAAGCCATCTGCAGGGTTGCCATCTTCACATCCCACTACACCATCAACCTGCAGGTGTGGGACAACACGGGCTTTGGCAGAGCGGTGCTGCATGCAGCTTATCGGTAACTCCAGCCCACCTCCAAGATATTGCTTGTAAGTCACCTTCAATGGAATGGGCATGAGCAAGCACTCGAAGAAGGAAACACAGTTACTTACTTTGTAACTGCTGTTCTTTGAGATGTGCTGCTCATGTCCATTCCATGACCCACCCCAACCCTGTCCCTGCTGCCAGAGTTGGCAGCAAGAAGGAACTGAGGGGGCATACAGCCAGCAGCACCTCATATACTACAGCATGTGTGCGAGGCTCCAGGGGGCACTGAAGCCAGCCCTAGGGAAAAAAGTTCTGGTAACAGTGCACGAAGGCGCACGCACACCTACTATGTAATGGACATGAGCAACACATCTCGAAGAACAGCAGTTACCAGGTAAGTAACTGTCTTTTACTCAGTAACTGGCTGCAGGTTCAATGGGAGAAGACATAACCTGTGATAGAACTAAATTCAAATTCAGTGAAGGGAGCAGGTTCTGTACTGAGAGAGAGAGATTCAGTAAACCTTTTTAAAAGTTTTCACCAATTTGTGCAAGAAAATGGATTTTTGGAATGCTGCTGTTGCTGCTAAATTAACTTTAAAGGAGGAGAGAGAACCCCATTGTTTTAAAGTGTAACAAATATTCTAAAACAAATTGTATACGAACTGAAACTGGTCAACATTTCTATCAGACTGCCCATATAATAAATCTTTTCCATTTATAATTGTAACTTTTTTCTGGTAGATGTTTCTGAGCATTAATAAGAACTTGCTGCACCTCTGAGGAGCATGATCTTTCTAAATCTATCAAACTCCTGTTGCCCAAGCCAATAGATGTAACAGCTGAAGATCTGTGTTGAATACCCTCCCCTTATGTTGGGACAGTATGTCAGTTGATGACAGAAGCATCTTGCATTTAAATGGAGTAAATCGTTACATCATTCTTGCCTTGGCTATGCTAGAGCAACTAAAATCACTCTGGCTGAATTTTTTTTTTTTTTAAGAATGTTGAGGATTAGGGGGAATGGGGCAAATGCATACATCTGACCCATTCCTCGACCTAGGATGAATGCATCTGTCAATGATATGTTGTCTGAACCTCTTCTTGACAAAAAATGAAGATATTTCGTATTGAATCTAGTGGCGAACAGATCTATGTCCAGAAACCACCAAAGGCTGAAAACATTCTGAATCACCAAGTCCTTTAGAAACCACTTGTGCATCTGTGAGGAATCTTTACTCAGGTGATCTGCAACCTTGTGGTATCCTTCCATGTCATGTAAGGCAATTGGGTAAATATTGTATAGAATACACCAGTCCCAAAGCTTTATCATCTCATGGAATAGCTGAGAAGATCGAATTCTGACTTGTTTGTTCAAATCATAGACTGCAGACATATTCGAGGTCAGCTGGATTACTACTACATTCTGTATCTGCGGAAGAAATGCTTTGACAGCTATTTGATTGCAATTCTAGCAAGTTGTGTAATAGGGATTTTTGTAGGTACAAAGACCTTGAATGAAAAGATTGCAGTAGTGTGCTCCCCAGCCTATCTTGGACTGCCTATCTGTGGTTATGATTGACACAGAAGTAGGTAGGTTGAACAATACTCATTTGAGGATATTCTGTGGGTTCAACCATAATATTAGAGAGAGATGAATTTTCCTCGCAACAGTATTTTTCACATACATTCCATACACATCTTAAAGTTCTATAACAGCTAATGTTAAAGTGGCCTAATTCTGAACCTGGCATATTGAGTCACATATGTTGTGTATTCCATGAGGCCTAATCACACCAGAAAATACATTACCCTTTGAGAAGTCTGCAGAAACAGTCTCTGTACGGTGGTGGTGATTTTTCAAAAACCTCTCTTCCAAAAGCTCTTCCTTTTCACTTCAATGAAGGGACTCCTTTGTGTTGGAATCAGAAGGGACTTCTCTTTGTTTATGATGAGCCCTAATGTTCAAAATAGAGAACAGGTCATCTGATTGGCTCTCTCTAATAATTTTTTTTGATGGGGCCTTCAGCATCTGATTATCTAAGTAAAGGAAGATGAAAACTCTTTGCCTTCTGGCAAGCTGCTGCCAAAGCCAGGCATTTGGTAAAAACTCTGTGCGCAGTGGAGATGCCAAAGGCAAAGAGTGAACTGGAAATTCTGTTCTTAATAATCTCTTATGGGAAGGGTCCAAAAAGAGGGTGGGGTTACATAGAGGAAGGGATTTGAGCTAGACAGTATAATCTTCCTTTACTGTGGCTAAAACCCATTTATCTGAAGTGATAATTTTATGCAATGTTGTTGTAGCTGTGCTGGTCCCAGGATATTAGAGAGACAAAGTGGGTGAGGTAATATCTTATGCTTCATAAAATTGGGACAGAAAGGATAGTCTTTTCCAAAATTGGCTCAAAGCTTTTGATCAACATGTCAAATACGCAGCTTTACATTAGGCAAGGAGGATGTGTTTGAGGAATTCTTTGACCTCATCCAGGACTTTCTCCTCTTGTGTTTGAGAGAATGCTTACTGTTGGTGTTGCTGTTGATAGTATGACTGTCTCTTCTGATTATAAAGAGACACATGACTTTAAGGTTAGAAGGGACCAATATGATCATCTAGTCTGACCTCCTGCACAACGCAAGTCACAGAACCTCACCCACTCATGCCTGTAATAGACCCCTAACCTATGACTAAGTTATTGAAGTCCTCAAATCATGGTTTAAAGACTTCAAGGCACAGAGGATCCACCAGAAAGTGACTCGTGCCCCATGATACAGAGGAAGGCAAAAAAAAAACCAAAGCCTCTGAGACCAGGTGGGTGAGGTAATATCTTTTATTGGACCAATTTCTGTTGGTGAGAGACAACCTTTCAATCTTACACAGAGCTCACAGTATCAGGGAGGGAGAACATCAAACTGGAGCAGAGGAAAACAATCCCATAGTTGGGACCTTCCTTCCAGATGATGTCAAGGTATCCTCCTGCACTGAGGATACCACTCTGGGGGAGGGAACTCCAGTTATTAGAAAAAGATGGCTAATAGCAGTGGGGGACTCAATCATTAGAAACATAGACAGGTGGGTTTGTGATGAATGGGAGAACTGCACAGTGACTTGCCTGCAGGGTGCTAAGGTTTAAGATCTCTTGAGACATCTAGATAGACTTATGTGTAGTGCTGAAGAGGAGCTGGTGCTCATGATACATGTAGGTACAAATGGCATAGGGAAGGATAGGACAGAGGTCCTGGAGGCCAAATTTAGGCTGCTAGGTAAGAGATTGAAGTTCAGGACCTCCATGATAGCATTCTCTGAAATGCTTCCATGTGGAGGGCCAGTTAGACAGGCAGAACTGTAGGGTCTCAATGCATGGATGAGATGATGGTGTAGAGAAGAGGGGTTGAGATTTACTAGGAACTGGGGAACCTTCTGGGAAAGGGAAAGCCTATACTGGAAGGATAGGTTCCACCCAAACAAAAATGGAACTGGATTGTTGGCGAATAAAATTAAAAAGTCCATAGAGCGAATTTTAAACTAAGCGCTGGGGGAAAGCTGATAGATGCAGAGGAGCACATGGTTTGGACAGAGACTTGTCTTTGGGGAGGATCTATTAATGGAGATTCTCTTTATTGTAGTAAGGAGGCGAGGATGAAAGAGGATAAAATATGGGTAGGATCTGATGAGAAACAGTCAAATGAAAAAGAATCCCATTCAGTTATATCACATAATGGCAGACAGCTAAAAGATGGGTGAACTTAAGTGCCTCATATTAAATGGGGATATTTTTATAATAGGCATCACATAAACTCCGTGGAATGAGGATAATCAATGGGATGCAGTAATACCAGTAATATATCAGAAGGACCGAATAGGTCATACTGGTGGGGGAGTGGCACTATATGTGAAAGAAGGCATAGAGTCAAATGAGATAAAAATCTTAAATGAACTAAATTGTGCCATAGAATCTCTATGGATAGTAATTCTATGCTTGAATAATAAGAATATGGCAGTAGGAATATACTGCCGAACACCTTACCAGGATGGTGATAGTGACTGTGAAATACTCAGGGAGATTAGAGAGGCTATAAAAATAAAAGACTCAATAATAATGGGGAATTTCAACTATACCCTATTGACTGGGTACATGTCACCTAAGGATAGCATGAAGAAATAGTTTCTTGACACCTTAAATGACTGCTTCTTGGAGCAGCTAGTCTCAGAACCCACAGGAGGAGATTCTTAATTTAGTCCTAAGTGGAACACAGGATCTGGTCCAAGAGGGGAATATAGCTGAACTGCTTGGTAATAGTGACCATGACATAATAAAATTGAACATCCCTGTGGGAGGAGGGAGGAACACCAAAGCAGTCCACTATGGTAGCATTTAATTTCAGAAAGGGAAACTACACAAAAATGAGGAAGTTAGTTAAACAAAAATTAAAGGGTATGGTGCCAAAAGTGAAATCTCTGCAAGCTGAATGGAAACTTTTTAAAGATACCATAATAAAGGCTCAATCTAAATGTAAACCCCAAATTAAAAACCATAGTAAGAGGACCAAAAAAGTGCCACTGTGGCTAAACCACAAAGTAAAAGAAGCAGTTAGAGGAAAAAGGCATCCTTTAAAAAGTGGAAGTTAAATCCTGTTGAGGAAAATAGAAAGGAGCATAAACTCTGGCAAACGAAGTGTAAAAATATAATTAGGACGGCCAAAAAAGAATATGAAGAACAGATAGCTAGCCAAAGACTCAAAAAAGTAACAGCAAAAAAAATGTTAAGTACATCAGAAAGAGGAAGCCTGCTAAACAACTAGTGGGACCACTGGGCAACTGAGATGCTAAAAGAGCACTCAAGAAAATAAGCTTATTGCGGAGCTACTAAATGAATTCTATTGTATCGGTCTTCATGGCTGAGGATGAGAGGAAGATTTCAATACCTGAGCCATTCTTTTTAGGTGACAAATCTGAGGATCTGTCCCAGACTGAGGTGTCATTAGAGTTGGTTTTGCAACAAATTGATAAATTAAACTGTAATAAGTCACCAGGACCAGATTTTATACACCCAAGAGTTTTGAAAGGACTCAAATGTGAAGTTTCAGAACTACTGTGGTCTGTAACCTATCATTTAAAACAGCTTCTGTACCAGATGACTAGAGGATAGCTAACGTGATGCAATTTTTTAAAAAAGCTCCAGAGGCAATCCCAGAAATTACAGGCTGGTAAGTCTAACTTTAAGTACCAGGCAAATTGATTGAAACTGTAGTAAAGAACAGATTTATCAAACACAGATGAATGTTGGAAAAGAGTCAACATGGTTTTTGTAAAGGGAAATCATGCCTCACCAATCTATTGGAATTCTTTGCGGGGGTTAGTAAATATGTGGACAAGGGTGATCCAGTGAATATAGTGTACTTATATATTCAGAAAACCTTTGATAAGGTCCCTCACCAAAGTCTCTTAAGCAAAGTAAGTGGTAAGAGGGAAGATCCAGTAACTGGTTAAAAGACAGGAAACAGGACAGGAATAAACAGTCAGTTTTCAGAATGGAGAGAGGTAAATAATGGTGTCCCTCAGGGCTCTCTACTAGGACCAGTACTGTTCAGCATATTCATAAATGATCTGGAAAAAGGGGTAAACAGTGACATAGCAAAATTTGCAGATGATACAAAACTACTCAAGTTAGTTAAGGCAAAGCAGACTCTAAATAGTTACAAAGCGATCTCACAAAACTGGGTGACTGGGCAACAAAATAACAGATGATTCAAAGTTAATAAATGCAAAGTAATGCTCATTGGAAAACAATCCCAACTATACATATAAAATTATGGGATCTAAATTAGTTGTTACCACTCAAGAAAGAGATCTTGGAGTCATTGTCAATAGTTCTCTGAAAACATCCACTTAATGTGCAGTGGCAGTTGAAAAAGCTAACAATGTTGGGAATCGTTAGGAAAGGGGTAGATAATAAGACAGAAAATATCATATTGCCTCTTTATAAATCCAGGGTACACCCAACATTTTGAATACTGCATGCAGATCTAGTTGTCCCCTTTCAAAAAAGATGTATTGGAGTCGGACAAGGCACAGAAAAAGGCAACAGAAATGATTAGGGGTATGGAAAAGCTTCCATATGAGGAGAGTTTAATAAGACTTTCAGTTCTCTTTCAGCTTGAAAAAGAGATGACTAAGGGGGGACATGATAGAGGTCTATAAAATCATGACTGTTGTGGAGAAAGTTAAAAAGGAAGTGTTATTTACTCATAACACACAAACTAGGGATCACCAAATGAAATTAATAGGGAGCAGGTTTAAATGAACAAAGGGAAGTAGTTCTTCATACAACGCACAGTCAACCTGTGGAATGCCTTGCCAGAGAATGTGAAGGCCAAGACTATAATGGGGTTCAAAAAAGAACTAGATAAATTCATGGAGGATAGGTCCAGGCAGGGATTGCTTTTTACTAGAGGCTGGGAAAGGCCTACAGGATGGATCACTTGATGATTACCTGTTCTATTCATTCCTTCTGAAGCACCTGGCATTGGCTACTGTTGGAAGACAGGATACTGGGCTTGATGGACCATTGGTCTGACCCATTATGGCTGTTATGAGCTCTTATAGTAAGACAAAGAGGAAGAGAGTGGAAGGTATTGATTGCATGCTTAGCCACATTTTAGCCCTGTTTGTTGAGAGCTGATGTCAATTTCCTATAATCCACTGGGAGATTTTTGATAAAGACTGACTTTTTCCCCCACAGTTGAAACTAATACCTGACTGTAACCACTTGATAGATTTGTCACATGTGTTTAAAGAAGCTGAAGAAAACATTTTTCTCCCTAGAGTCCAACTTTTTTCCTTCCTTAGCATAAGGGTTAGAAGGTTGAAGACCTCACCTTGCTCTTGAAATGATACTGCCATAATCAGAGTTAGACTGAGGGTATACATGAAAACAAAAGAATCCCTCATAAGGGATTTGGTATAACTTGTCAGCCTTTTTTGAAATTGATTGACACAACAATGGATTGGATCAGAGGAATTTTGCTGATTGCCAAATCCCTTCTAACCTGGGCAACAAAATCCGACTTTTTGCAGTAGACTCTGAAATGTCAAAGACTGGATGAATAACCTCTTCCAAAGCAACAGATGATAATTTAGTTTATGCCATCCTATCAACTAGTTCATGAAATTAAATCCCCTCTGCCAAAGGAGACAATGCTGTAGCTACTCACAGTGTCACCAGGAGCCACTTTCCAATTCTCTGACATATTGGAAATCCTCCTGTGGACATTCCTCCTGGTGGTCTCCTTCAAGAAGTATAGCCTGTGCCAAAGAAAGGGTGCCACACCCCCTTTTAAAACTATGCCCTCAGAACACATTCATATGTTGGAGGTGGGGAGGGAGGTGTGTGAACATCTTAACACAAACTGCTATTAGAAGTTCCATTGTCCTGGCTCCTCCTGCTCCGTGCATCCCAAGAGCAGGAATATGCAGAGAACACTTGAAAAGAATATTTTATTACAGTATTTTGTCATGACATAACTTTACAACTCAGCTAGTCTACTTAGCAAAATGTTGTGATTTTAAATTAAGATATAAACTAGAAACCACTCTGTAAATTAGTATTGCCAATTAAATATTTTGCTATTAATTTTGAAATAGAAACAAAATATTAATGACTAGTTTAATTCTAATTTTCTTAATTCAAAGGACATGAATTTTTATAAAGTTAAAAATAATGTATTTTACTCATCTTTTAGAACCTTTACATTGAAATCTATTTACTTGACAAACTTGGAGTTCCTCTGTTGTGCAAAAGCATGGATTTGTTAGTACAGGTGTGTTCATTAAAGCTGGGATTGGGATTTAGTTTGTTTAGTCACTAACAGAGCGCAGATTTGAGGGAGAAGGATGGAAAACAAATTATTACATAGAGTTGCAACTAGAGAAGAAAATATTAGTTGTTTTTTCTGGACCTACCTACCTTTATATACTATTACCTCTATATATTATATATATAGTATATATTATATACTATTACCTCTTTTTAAACCTCATTCTTGTAGGATGAAAGCTAGAGCACTCTAATTTCTAATTCAGCTCATGCTAAAATAATTGATTTCAGGGTAAGAGAGGTACGTTCAGCTAATGTTGCACCACCTTACGTTCTGCTGCAGCTCATGATTTACTAAAGAGAACAGTGGACTCCATCAGGCAGGAAGTCTTTGCTCCAACTACTAATTTAAAAAGGCACAACGTACATCGATGTTGAGGACTTTTACAGCTCTTAGCAATATCTTAAGGTCAATAAGTTCCTGTTTAAAAGATTATGAAGACAAGATAATGTGTAAAATAGCATAATATGTTATGCTGGTAGTAAGAGTAAAAATATTTTTATTGCAATCTAATGATGTAGCACAATATCCTTAAGCAGATGAAATTGAATGAATGGAATCTTTAAAATGTTGTATGGTTTGAACAAGTTATGCAAACTTGACTCCAGATCATCTGCATTTATATTAAAAAGCAGTAAGCAAATTTCAGTGCGACTTGACCTACTGATATGCAAAATGAACATTCTTTGATACAGTAATAGTACTACTAAATAGGGCTTCTTATATTTTATATTCTTTACTTATAGTACACATGGAATTTTTATTTACAATAACATGGTTAAGGAGTTTTATTTATTATACATTTTCTTCATAATAAATTAGAATTTTAAAATTTTGAAAACTTAGTTTTCCTAAACCACAGATGCTTGTGGTTGACAAAGAAAATGAGATTTTGTGTAAGATATAGTAATTGACAGAATTTGAAAAAAAAAAATTAAGAGGCTTAAAATAAGTGATATGGTAAAATATTTGACAAACTATCAGTGTTGAATGTTTTGTTTGGTTTTATATTTGAAATAAAGCAGTTTTAAAGCATTTTAAAAAATAATCATCTTTATAGTTGTTACCTTAATAACTGCTTATATATTATTTATGTATGCATCGTTGTTGTAGCTGTGTCAGTCCCAGAGTATTATAGAGGAAAAGTGGGTGAGGTAATATTTTTATTGGAACAACTTCTGTCAGTGAGAGAGAAAAGCTCTTAAGGTAACACAACTCGGACCTGAAGAAGAGCTCTGTGTAAGCTCAAAAGCTTGTCTCTCTCACCAACAGAAGTTGGTCCAATAAAAGATATTACCTCACCTACCTTGTCACTCTTTAAACATTTGTTTTTCTGTAGTTCATTTGTTCTATGGAAAATTGTAACTGTGAATTTCATAATTGTACAAGTGAAAATATGTGTAGGTCACAGTAATATTTGGTTGTAGAATAAAACAATCCTAGAAAGGATAAATTATTTCTTTTTAAATTCAGATAATTTTTAATTTTATATTTTTAAGAAATTCACTCATGAATATGCAAACAGGCTGTTGTGTAGATGGCAAACGCTTCAGCTATTTCAGGTCAATCTGAATAATTTTCAAATGTGGAAATAAAATTGTCTCAGTTGTAATACTTATACAAAAGTCTTCATGTTGTAAGTCTTTAAAACCAACTAATTTAATAACAAAATTTAGAGTACCTGTTCCGAAAGAGGTATCAAAATTGTCACACTGTTTGGAGTGGCTCACAGCTGTGGTTCAGGGCAGACTGTCAGAAAACAAGGGCTAGGGTGAGCAGATGTCCCAATATTTGGGGTTTTGTCTTATATAGACAAATGCCTATTACGCCCACCCCCTGTCCTCCTTTTTCACACTTGCTATCTGGTCACCCTAACAAGGGCAGTCACCCCAAAGTGGTAGTATATTCTATAATTAGATTTCACCAAGCCAGTAACAAATATGAACTTCTGGATCACTATACCTGTCTTACCATGGAGTCACATATAGTTCCTTTAGATTCTTCAGCCTATCTTGCTGTCCAGACAAACTGAACTTTGTGATATGATCACTTAAACCAAAAAATCATACATCAGGTTTTTCCCAGTTCCAAGAAACCAATCACTTACCCCAGATAAGTTGGTACTCCATATCTTATATCAAAGAAAAAGTTAGCAGCCAATTCTATAGTAAACTAACTAAAGATTTATTAGCTAAGAAAAAAGAATGAGAGTTATTGAGAGGTTAAAGTAGGTAAAATATATGTACAGGTGAATCACAGTTTGTAATTCCAAATGGTGGCAGTGATGTAATAAACTGCCAGTTCCCAGAAGTCTTTCAGAGTTCCCAGATTGTCTCTGGGGATCTCTGCTTTGCATCTGGTACGCTTCCCTGTAAGACTCCGAAAAGTTCAGAGATGAAGGATATTTCTTTGGATCCATTCTTATATCTTCTCACGGAAGAAAAGATGATATTCTCTCTAGCCATGTGAGCTTTTCCTATGATGCCAATGAATGAGGAATGCACTTTGAGTCTCTGACCTCAGGTCATCATCACAATGGCCATTTGCTTTGGAGTTAGCATCTTTTCTGATAAAGTCCTTCATTAGCATTTCACAAGATTTCTTTGATGGGTTAGTTAGTTACCAGGATATGCATGTTTGCTATTGCATTATAACTGGAATAGATAAGTGAAAACAATGCAAGTAACATTTTACTAGTTTCCATGAAGTTTAAACACTCAAATACACCCTTATATTCACACTCATTTTGATATACCAGTACACAAGCGAATTGGCCTGAATACACTTTAGCATGACCTGGTCAGGCAGCATCACAGACTTGAAACTTTTCACAGCTCAGACCTTTTACAGTAGGAAACTCGGACAGTTGGGGGACAATTCCCCCTATTTATAGCATTAGAAAATGTACAGAATTACAAAATCAGAAGTTAGTGAAAATGGTGACAGAACTGCTGCACACAGAACTTCCAGTTTTGTAGACTTCAGAAACTTTCATATGCTGGTATCCTGCCTCATTATAGAAGGGACAGATAGAGGAATTATGATTATAAAAGGCAAGATTGTCACTTGTCCTATGCCTCAGTGCAGGTCAGGAAGAGAGTATGAGTCATCTCCTTACTTCTTTGCTATGTGGGCTTCCTGCATTGCCAGTCTGTGCATAGGAGACAAAGCAGGCTCCACAGTTCTCTCTCCCCACATGTAAATGCACTGGCAAACAGAGCTGAGCCAGCACAGGGTGGGAAGATAGTAATCTGAAACTGTTATGGGCCAGTAACAGATTATTTCCTGCCTGGAGCAAGGAGAGACCTTGGTGAGACATTGGCACATTGACTCGTAGTTCCTTCCTGAATTGCTATCGGGGCATTGTATCTACCCAAAACTCCTTACATAGAACTAGAAGCAATAGATGAAATCATGGCCCATTGGGTACATTCACACAGCAATTAAACACCCACAGCTGGTCTAGATGAGCTGACCCAGGCTCACAGGGTTTGGGCTGCAGGCTGTTCAGACTTGGGCCAGAACCCAAACTCTTGGACCCCATGGGAGGGCAGGGTCCTAGAACCCAGGCTCTAGCCCAAGCCCAAACATCTACACAGCAATTTTTAGCCCCACAGCCTGAACCAGCTGATGGAGGCCAGCCACGGCCATGCTAGCGGCCTTTTATGCTAGTGTAGATGTGCCCTGAAGTCAATAGGAGTTTTCCCATTGACTTCAACAGGGCCAGAATTTCTCCCATCATGTCAATCTACCCCAAGATGTTAACATTCTATAGCTATAATGACTTACTTTGTAAGTGTTCATAAATTACACTTATCCATATCAGTAACTAAATCCCATGAGTAGTCTCGCCAAAGCTAATGGGACTATTGTGCATGAGAGCTTGCAGGAATGGGGACTGAATGGCTGTTCTGAATTGTTTATGTTTCTGAAAATGACTGATAAAGTCAGAGAGAGTTTTAGGTGTGCAGGGGATGCTGGATCAGACGCAACATAAAGAAATTGCAACTTGTAGTAATTGCTTGTTTAATATATTTTCGTAATACTTATTATGAACAGTTGTTCTGACATTTCTCCTCTTCGTTTGCTTTTAACATTTCGCTTAAATCAATTAAAATGTGGTTCTTTAAAAAAAAAAAAAAAAAAAAAAAGAATGGATATAAACTGAATGGTCAGCTTTTATCATATTAAAGTGGGAATAAGCTTTCCATTTAGTTTATGGTTGACATTGATAGAAGGGAGATATTAACAGTGATGTTAGCTGTAAATAATGTACATTGTATGTTATCTCAAAATATATACTGAAAAATTAGCGTCCATTGAGGGCTGCAGTGTCCAGTATTTCAAAAGATATGTTCACCTCTAATTTTTATCAGTAAAATAAATATAGATCCTTTTAATGATGCAATCATTAAATGTAAACAAATCCATATTCTAGGATAGCTAAATAATTTTCTTTATATATTTATTGAAGACTGGGACAGGGAGAAATTACTTGAAGCGTGGATGTCTAATCCAGAGAACTGCTGCCAACGTTCAGGTGTTCAAATGCCAACTCCTCCTCCAAGTGGCTATAATGCCTGGGACACACTCCCTTCTCCACGAACTCCACGCACCACTCGCTCTTCTGTGACCTCCCCTGATGAAATCAGCCTGTCACCGGGAGACATTGAGACAACTCTGGTACGTTCTGTTCTTAAGAAAGATTACCTTTCTACAATGCCAAAATACTTTTTTGATAGTTAGAGGTGCAAAGTAATGTATTATATATTATTAAAAAGTTGCTCTGGTATATATGCTTTGTGACTTGTGAGGATTATCATCTTCCATAATCATTGTGCAATAGGCTTTTAAAGTATGTTTTTAGTGCCATATAAGTAGAACTGAAATTAATTGGGCTATTGAACTGATTCCCCCCCCACCAACCTCCCCCCACAATAGAATGAGAGAGCTATTTTGTCATTTCCCTGTTCCAAAATTTCCCTTTAGAAAGAACATGAGAGATTTGCTTGCTTGCTTGCTTGCTTTTCAAGAAATGCCATTTGATGGACTTCTTAAATGTAGGCCAACACTGAAGTGTGTGTAGAATCCCAGAAATGCAAAGTAGGAAGGAAGCACAAGAGGTCATCTTGTCCAGCCCTCCGTGCTGAGGCATGTTAACAATTGGCTTTATAATGACACAAGTTGTGCATGTGGCTGAAACAAGGGACACTCTTTTTCAGCTTGATTGCCACCATTATAATGTCAGACTTCTGATTTAACAAGATAGGATCCTACCAAGTGTGTGTGGCTCTGCATTTCTTTTGAGACTTTTTATCTCAATGTTCACTTCCATGGTATCAATTTCCCTGAACATACTTAAATGCTCTGAATCTTCCCTTTTTATATTTTTTCATTACAAAATAAAGTTTTCTTTGTTTGCATTTTAAATGTCAGCCTGCTATTTACTGTAAGATTATGAATAATTTTGGTGTGCGTGGGCTGCTTTAAGCAGTTTACAAGGCTTTTACAAATTTCAAATATAAAAGCATCTTTCATTAAAATCAGTAGGGCTCTTTTGGAAGACAAAACTCTCTTTTTATTAAACCACAGCTGTAACTTTATAAAATTTGTGCTCAGTAGCCTAATCATTTTTCTAGAAGATACATAGTTTTGTAACAGGGTTATCCCTGGACTCATATCAAAGTAAAACTGGATTTAGTATGCAGACAGTCCTTATTTCTCTAATTTTAAAATGCTAAAAAAAGTTATATGGGATGGTGTTATAGCTTATCTTATTTATGTTCTGTAACGCTTGTCTTCTTCAAGTGCTTGCTCACATCTGTTCTGATTTAGGTGTGTGTGCGCGCCACATGCACCGGTGCCAGAAGTTTTTCTTCTAGTGGTACCTGTAGGGCCAGCTCTAGCATCCTCTGAAGCGGTGCGCATATGTGCTCATATATAGGGCTCTGCTGGCCCCCCTCCCTTCCAGTCCTTCTTACCACCCATGATGGTGCTGGAACAACTCTCTTGTTCTTGTAAGTCTCTGTTTCCTAATGGTTTCTAGCTTTCTAGCTATTTCTAGTCTATATAGGTTAAAGTTGGTTGTTTAGTTGCTAGTCTGTTAGTAAATTCCCAGATTTGGGACACGCCCCATTCCCTGGGGTTTAAACCCTGAGCTTCATGCAAGAAGCTTATGCCATTGAGCAACCTACATCAGAGCTGTTTAAGTTGCTTTGGAGAAGCTCACCTCTCTGAGACGTGCAAGATCTGTAGGAGCTTTTCCCCGAGAACTAAGAAGGACGAGGATATTAGAGTTAGGGCCTTTCTGTTGGAGGCAGCAGTCAGACTGGCATCAGAGCCACAATTGGACTTGGGACCGAGTACCATGGCATTGTTAAAAAGCGCTCTTCCAGCATCGGAGTCAACCCGGCACCGCTCGGCATCCCCTGTGCTGAAGAGGCACCAAAAGAGAGTTTACTCAGGGAGGGAGCAGTCGCTGGCACTGAAGCTGGCTAAGAAAATTTCAGGCAAGCTGGAGTCAGCCCAAAAGGAGTCCCCTCCCTGGTTGGCGTTGAACCCAGCACCTGCACTGCCACCGACTCCAGGGAGTAGCAGAGGCCCACACCATCTATTGGTCCCCTCCACACCTGAGGTGTTCCAGGCAGTAAAGGACCTATTGGCCATGCCATTGCTGCCTACTCCACAAGAGGGTAGGCCCCCACACCGAGGAGCAGACACTCCAGCCGGGGTTTCATTGAAGAGGATGCCAGCGTCTATTCAACAGCCCTGCACCTCGTCAACTGGTTGCCGTTCGCTGGCCTCAAGGCGCTCATCGGGTTCTCGGCACTGGTCTCCAGAACCGAGCTGGGACAGATTGGGTTTGTGCCTATGGTCTCTGGGCCTTAGGCACCGATCCCCAGAGCGCCAGCACCATTCTGCTGAGAGCTGGCATTGATCTTCGGAGCCCCAAGGTTCACTGAGCCCATGACCTTGCAAATCACAGACACGCAGCAGGTCACTGGAGCCCCAGCAGCACTCAGATCCTTACAGAAAGCCAAAGGGCCAGACACGATCAAGACGTGGCCAATGCTCCAGCTCTGGACATCGTTCCCCAATGCTGGAATTCCAGCATAAAGACGCGGAGAAACAGGCGGCGTTGGTGTCCCCGTGCTCACTGGGATATATCTCTTTGGATTCCGGGGAGGAAGTTATAGTCCCCCCAAAGGTGAAGGCCACAAAGTCCCCTTCATTTTTCCCCATGCCACCTCAGATGGATGGATGGCCTCAAAGACAAGGGACTGGGCCCTGGCAATACTGGAACCCATGCGGGTTCCCCCATTCCACAGTGCACTCCCCACTCTCGTCTATGAGAACTTCGGTGCTGCGCTCTTCAAAAGACCTCGCCATGGCACCAGCCTTAGACGTTGACTCTGAGCCTGAGGAGTTGTTATTGGGAAGTCCATTGGTGACCACCCCAACTAAGAAAGAGGCACCAGCAGCCCCTCAGCTACTGGCCTCCTCCTTGTCCTCCTCAAATGAGGCAGTACTGGGTGCCTTGCATGCTGCCCTGCTGGATGATTACAGGTCACATCAGGACCTGCTGAAAAGGGTAGCAGCTAACCTGGGCCTTAAGCTGTAGGAGCTTAAAGAACCTGTGGATTAGCTCTTTGGCATCCTGGCATTCGCAGTCCCTTCCAGGGTGGCCCTCCTGGTTCATGAAGGGGTAGTGAATCTGGCTAAGGCTTTGTGGCAAACCCCAACGTCTCTGCCCCCCATGTCCAAGCATGCAGAGAAAAAGTACTGTATCCCAACTAAGGCATTCAGATATCTATACACGCACCCATCTCTGGGTTTGCTGGTGGTCATGGTGGCTAACGAGTGCTACAGGCAGGGTCAAATGAGCTCCACTCCAAAGAATAAAGAGGCAAAGAAAATGTACTTATTCTGCTGGAAAATTTATTCAACAGTGCGCCTACAGCTAAGGCTAAGGCATTGCTGGTACAATACCATTTTAACATCTGGCAGTAGCTGGAAAAGTTTACTGACTCCCTCCCCCAGGCCTCCAAACAAGAGTTCGAGGCCATCCTGGAGGGGGGGTAAGACTGTGGCTGGGGCCTTCTTGCAGGCAGCTTCAGACACAGTGGACTCGGCAGCGTGGGCAATGGCCTCCGTGGTATCATTGAGGAGAGTTTCGTGGTTCCAGTCATCTGGTCTCTCTCGTTGGAAGTCCAGCATTCCAGCACTCCTTGACTCTATCCAAGCCAAACCACCACTGCCCAACATCAGATTCCAGTCTATGATGGAGCTTATAGCCAGTCTAAGGGACCACCCAATTATCATGGGTGCAATTCAGACTAGTGAGGCACTGCTCACCCCTGCCTTGCAATCTGCTATCACTCCCAACCTGTACCTCTTACAAACAGCCTGCCAGCATGCATGTCCCATCCAGATTTGTCTACAGCTCTGGTCCAGCAACTCTGTAAGCACACACCAGACACACACTGACTTCCAACAGCCTTGGTTACCATTTGCAGGGTGACTCCAACACACTCCCCAAAATGTATGTTCTGCGCTGTCCAGCCTCTCCTGGATAGTCCAGATATATTACGTCTGTTGTCCCTCCTAGGGAACAATATACAGCAACTTGTGACCTTAAACAGAGTTACACAGGCAATTTAATTTAATTTAAACACACTGGATTAATTTAAATTAAAGAATAAAACGGGGGGGTTTAACTACAAAGAGAGAAATTTTAAGTGAGTACAAGTAATGAGGCATAAAAATCAGAAATAAAATAAAGGTAAAATGCTTCCTACTGCCTAACGTAACAGACTACATTTGATTTAAGGTGAAGTCCTTACCACAAGTTCCAACAGCATTACTGAGCAAATTATTCAGATCAGGATCCTTCCCCCATAGTCCAATGTCTGTTTCTTTTGCCCGAGGTACAAAGAGGGAGGTGGAGAGGGAGAGAGATAAATTGGGGTGTTTTTGCTTCTCACTTTTATAGTTCAGTCACCCTTTGAAATGCACCTTCCTGGGAGTGATCCCTAGCTAAAGTTTTTCCAGCTGAGAGCAAAGAGACATGGAATCTGGTGGATGGGAGATTTGCTAAGTTGTTGCTAAGATGCAGATCTGTTTTGTTGCTGTCCCCTTTCCTTTCAAAGAATGGCCACTTGATAGGCGATGGTCCATCAGCTTTGATGATACCTGGCTGAGGCATCAACTTGCCATTTGTCTTTGAGAAACAGGTTTACCCCTTCCCAGGCTTGTCAAGTAAACACGCTTCAGTCATGATTTCAGTTTATGTTAATAACTTTACATATAAAGTTGCCACATACATTTTATCATGATATTATTGATCATTGAGTTATTAGTCTTCAAATGATACCTTACAAGGCATATTTTGTAAACAGATTATTACAGCACTGCGTAGGATGTGAGTACAGGGGATCATTCAGTCACACATACCTGCTTATGTGTTTGCAGGATCAGCGCCTTAACTTTCACTATGTTGTTTTTTCATATAGCAGTTTTTATAAAATTCAAATGAGATACCCTACCAGTAATAACATGAAAGGAAAGAGCCTTTATAATTTAGATCATTACAAATTTTTACCTGAACTTTCAAAAATTACAAATTTTCAAATCCATTTTACAAAAGTGATTTAAAATCACAATTTAAATCCATTATTTAAATTGCTTCACCCTGCCTTGGGCCTGATTAATTGTTGGGGAGAATACCTGCTGTGACATGAGGCTTCCCTTATCTCCCAAGCCCTACTCCTGCTCCTGTTGAAGTCAGTGACAAAACTCTCACTGACTTTACTGGTGCAGGCCAATGTTGTCTTTATTGGAAGCTAAAAGTGCTCAACAACTTAAAGGAGGGAGGTGGAGGAAATCCTTGAAGGCAATAAAAAAATGTGTTGCATGCTTTACTAAAATATTTTACTAAATGTTTGTGTTGAGGTATGTGGAAATGAAGACATGCACCTTTCCATGTTCAATTTTTCTAACATAAAGCAACACTTTCTCCTTGATAAATTAATAAAAGATTTTTCCCTACTTTGTACAATGTCTGTTGTCTTACAATAGTTTGATTTTATATTTTTATTATGTAATTCTCATAAGTTCTGCACATGGCACACGGGTTTATTTTTTTCTTCATCGTTTGTATTTCTTTCTTAATCTACAGTGTGACATTTGTATGTGTAATATTTCTATATTTGAAGACCCAGTGGATATGCCTTGCGGACATGAGTTTTGCAGATCATGCTGGGAGGCGTGAGTATATATGCATTTAGCATCTTTTGCAAAATTATTAGACTTTTCATTTTAAAGAGTTGGAAAAAAATTATAACCAATAAACAGCTAATGTCAGAGGTTGAGATGTAACTGTTCTGAAGCATATGAAATATTTTCATATGTATTCTTTTTTTTTTTTGGCCATTAAGTGGCTTATGGATACATAGTGATGGCTTTGTCCCTGTTACAAACTTAAGTGCTTTGCTGAATAGGGGTGGATTTAAGCATGTTCTTCAGTGCTTTGGGAACTAACTGGCAGAGAATTGGTCTATACTTAAGTTTTACTAGTATAACTATTTTAGTTAGGAGTGTAACTTTTATTGAAATAGTTAGACTGGTAAAAGCCCAACTGTGGATGCAGTGATACTTTTATACCACTATCACTGCATCCACAGTTGGGGGGTTGTACTGCTTTAATTATACTGGTAAAGTTAAAGAAGTACAACTTTTCTGGTGTAGGTAAGGCCTGATCCCAAAGCTTCCATTATTGTGGTTTTTGTAAGAGCATTAACTCATTATATTTAAGGTTGTGGTGAGCTTACTGTTTAAAAAATGTGGATTTTAGAGCATGTAGAAAAATCATTCATGTTCCTGTTGTTTTGTAAATTGGTGGGCTTGGCAAGGGCTGAGTAGGGCTCGTGCTGTGTCCAGGATATGAAGCTCAGTATGGTGTTATGAGGCTCAGTTGATGGGAGAGACTAGATGTCACATTGAAATGGTATCAGAGAAGCTGGCAGAAGAGTCGCAGCCAGGGTAAATCAGTTCTGAGCTGGGAGGTGCTCATTGAGCTACTTTAAGGTACCCCTAGGCATGGCAGACCAGATCTATACCGGGGGCTGGAAATACGCATGCTCTGTGCATGCCCCAGGCACATATAACTGAAATTGGCAGGAAAGAACAACCAAAAAGTTGAATGGGGAAATTCACACATCTCAGAGCTATTACTGAATGTTCCGTTCATCTCAAGGAGGTGTTATTCATTGTAGGCATCTGTTAGATGAATGGACCGCTTCACACCTCTGTGAGCCTCCAGTGCTGCGACAGGTGTGCAGAGCTCCTTTCCACTATGCTAGGGAGTTTGGGACTTTCCATCCTTCCCCTTCCTGCTCCCAGTTGGAAGAAGTGTTCCTCACAGCCCCTCAGAGATCACTTTGCCTCCTCCCTGGGCCCCTTCAGCCCTACTGGGGGTATGGAGGGGTAGAGAGAAGTGCACAGGTGATAGATAATATGGTGATAGTAAGGGAGGCATGATTGAAGAACACCTGTAGCGTGGCGTGAGGGGGCTTCCTGGGTATGTTTTGTCACCACTTTGGCCTTGTCTACACTAACACTTATACTGGCAACACCTTTGTTGCTTGGGGATGTGAAAAAACCACACCCTGAGTGACAAAAATTTTGTCGGCATAAGTGCTTGTGTGGACAGCGTTATGTAAGTGGGAGATGCTGTCCCGCTGACATAGGTACTGCCACTCATTTAGATGGTTTTATTATGTTAGCTCTCTTCCGTTGACATAACGTAGCTACATAAGTGCTCTTACAGCACCCCACTGTACTGATACAACTGTACCACTGTCAGTTTTAAGTGTAGACTAGCCCTTGAGATATGTCTACACTGTAGTAAAAGACCAGCGATTGGCTCAGGTTAGCTGACTTGGGCTCACTTGGGCTATGGGGATATAAAAGTATAGTGTAGATGCGCTATGGGGGAGGAGGGGGTGTCAGAGTCTGGGCTCCAGCCCAAGACTGAACAGCTTCACTGAAATTTTATAGTCGCATTGCCTGAGCTCCATGAACCTGAGTCAGCTGACCTGTGCCAGCCACGGCTTTGCTGCAGATCTTGTATTACAGTGTAGACAGTTCCATAAGTGGTAAAAGCATGCCCAAAGAAGCCCCTCCTGCTGCCCTAATAGATGCCCTTCAATCATGTCCTCCTCACTATCGCCACTTTGTCAAAAGCAGGGGGAAATTTACAGACAAAAAAACCTAGCTGACACAAAATTATGGTTGTGTAGCACTGCCTTATATCTCTTCAGAACATGGAGCGTGACTAAACTTAAACTTTTGAAAACCAGAAATAAAGAGCTATGCTAAGACAAACTTAAACCTCTGAAAACTAGTAATGTCTCCCACATAATGTTTACTCCATCTACTTTGAGTGATGCCCCACCTGTCAAGGCTCATAGGACTGTATCCTTCCTGAGCACATGGATGACAGTGTGGAAAGTGCACAGTACCAATGGGATGGGGAATATTTAGGCTTTGTCCTCATTAGGAAAAAGGTAAAATTTGCAAATGTGAGCTGGTAAGCCCAAGCTACACTTGACCACTTTGCCTACACCAGGCAAACTCCCAAAACCTTGGCAGATATTTACCTTTCTCCTAACAATTCCTTCTAATATATTACCTTTGGTTTCCACCTACTGAGCCTTGTGGTGCACTGTAATGTGTGCCAATAGGCTGCATAAAAGGTTCATGGCGATTTGTGAATGCCAGTGTGGGTGTAGATTTCTGATAGGCACTAAGAATATTCCAGAGAGTGTTAGAATGGAGTGAATTACTCTTATAGTTCCTTATCTCCTTGATGTAACTAGTGGAATGTTAGCTTCTGGATGTAACAGAGGCAGCCCTAAACTTCATGCAGTCTTAGGTTTTAGAGCCAGAAGGAGCTATTGTCAGAACTCCTGCATAACACAGTCCAGCAAATAGGAATCCTGGATCCCTCTAACTGCAGATGCCAGCAATTGCACTGCCATCCGAGGAGAGCTGCAAGTTGGTGTATCCAGCCTCAGATTAATACAGCTATTTTTCTAACACAGTGATCAGTGAAGTATATGAAAAGGCATGTCTAACACAATTCCATATCATCATAACACAGAAAATGACAGATTTTGTTAGAGATACTTCTTATTTGGTTTGTTTTCCATACATATTCCTAGCTCCAAGGAAATGGAGTTAAGTTTATGGGAGACTGTGCTGTGGAAGGCATTACCAGAAAACACAGTTCCTTGGTTTTCAGAGATTTAAGGTCAGCTACTCTCCATATTCTGGAAAGGCACAAGGAAGTGATAGGCAATCTTAGCTTTATGGTAATTAAGTTTTTTGTCAGTAAATTTGGGTATTTTTCAGCACAAGATTGTTATGGTGCATGAAAAAGATAGGAAGAAAACATTTTTTAAAAGTTTAATGTAACAGTAGAAAAAAAATACTCTTGTTATGTTTTGTGAGGCCTGGTCTACACTTAAACATACAGGCTATCATATTCAGGTGTGTGAAAAAACCACACCTCCTAGCCAATGTAGCTATGCCAACAAAACCTCCAGGATAGGTGCAGCTATGCCAGCAGAAGAGTGCTTCTGTTGACATAGCTAACATTGTTCTGTCAGCATCTGCTGCATCTATACTAGAGGGGTCTACAGGCATAGCTGCACTGACTTAGGCTCTGTAGTGTAGACGTAGCCTAAGTTACAATAGACTTAAATAATCTTTGCTTGATGATCTTTTTGTGATCTCACAAGTACAGTCTCATTTCAAGAACTAGTTAATAGCTGACAGGAGCAAGTAGCCATTCCAAAGACCTGTAGTTGATCTACTCTGGCCAACTATCAGTTTGTTCAGATCAAGCTTTTAAGTGTTTCAAACAGTATTTTGAACAAGGATTGCTATTTATTGTAAAAACGAATTACATGTCAAACTAATTAGTGCATACATTAAGTACTGCTATATCCATTTTGGGGAGTTAATGAAGAAACTTTGCTCAGTTTTATTAAATATTGTACAGATGGCTCTGACAAATGGGAGACAGGCGTAAACGACACATATATGCATGCAAGTACTTTTTCTAGTTGCTCACTTGTGGACTCTTCATTTTTTTTCATCAAATGACTCCTCAAATCTGAAGTACTTGTTGAGTGTAAAAACCAAGGGACAATTCGTATTTCTTGTTTACAAAGAGATGAATACAAAAGTATATATTTTATTAAGTTAGTCTAAAAACAATAAACCATCAATTTCTTGACTTATTTATTTTTTATTTTCAAATTCTGACTGACATAATTCTGGCAGGTTTTTGAATCTGAAAATTCAGGAGGGTGAAGCTCACAACATTTTTTGCCCAGCATACGATTGCTTCCAGCTTGTTCCTGTAGAGATCATAGAAAGCGTGGTTTCCAGGGAGATGGACAAAAGATATCTACTGTTTGACATTAAGGTAAACTGTCAAGCTGTTCCTGTGTGACTGCTGTGTGTCTGACTTTATTATTCCAATTACAGTGCAACTTCTGCGTGAAATATGACTACACCTTTTCTAAGTAGAGTTTAATAAATTAATACTATAGATTTAAACTGTATGTAGTTTACAGATGGTAATGAAAGGAGTTGGGATGCTGTTGAGGATGTTAAAAGAAGGTATCATTATATTTCTTCCTCAAACACAGAAACTACACTTCCATGTATGGCAATTTAATAACCTTTTTTTGGTACTTGAAAAATTATTTGATGAAATTAATGTCCAGAACAGATTTTAATCTGCCAAGAATATTTTTGTTGGCATATCATAAAACAATATTCTTCTTGAAGAATGTTTTGATAAATGAGTCACTATTTCGATTCAGAGTTTCTGGGAAAGTTCTACTGTACTTGAGTGATGCTGTTCACATCACTAGAGTTTGTTCAAACCCATACTTCCATAAAATTCCTATATAACCCAGACAGGAGAAAGAAGTTGGAAAATCTTGACTTGGTTCATGCTTGTTTTTTTTTTCCCCATTGCTACAGAGTGTATCTTAAAAAAGCAACCTTTTAATTAACTTTTTGAAAGTTATTGGCCTATAATGTGGATCCTTGAAATAACTTTTAAATTATTTCCTGGGTGGGGACGGTAGAGATATTTTTAGTACAAGGACTTATTGTAGAAAAGTTACAAGTTACTTTGATATGAGGCATAAAACTTTATACACCAAAGTGGGGATCTGATATCCAGATTTGATCCAGTGTCTTTCACATCCTCACCTTCTAAGTGACCTGCACATCTGCACAATTTTGAAGGGGAGCAGCAGAGGTTCCTTTTCTTCAATATAATTTATTTTATGTAATTAATACAAAGGAAAACATGCTACAATGACAGAAAAAAATTGAGGCAAATTTCTGATTTACTTTAATTCTGGTTCTTAAGAGTTTATTGCATTTAGTTATATTGAGATTGGTGATAGATAACATAGGTTTTATTTCTTAATCTGCAGTACAGGTATGCACTGTAAAATTTCAAATGTTATGTATTAAATACATTTGCAGTAATAATGAATTATCTACATGGAAAATTATTCCAGAATAGCTATTCCTAACTCTATGTGTGAGCACTCTTAAATTCAGAATAAGGCATTCTTATTCCAGAATAAGTGTGCCCACATATCGAGATAATCAGGAACAGTTACTCCATTTTAAATTTACTTTCATGTGCGGCCAAGCACTAAATCTTTTTAAAAAAGAGGAGGCTGGTACACATTAAGCATTTTGCATGAGCTGTAGATGTTCAGGTGTTAGTGTGAATCTTAAGTGTTGCTGTAGCAAAGAAATATTTGAGTTAGTGATTAAATAATTCTCTTTTATAACTATTTTAAAAATACCATACAAATTTAGTTACAAGACTATCTTATGCTTTTTGGCTATGCTCCTTC
This sequence comes from Mesoclemmys tuberculata, assembly GCA_007922155.1. Taxonomy (NCBI): domain Eukaryota; kingdom Metazoa; phylum Chordata; order Testudines; family Chelidae; genus Mesoclemmys; species Mesoclemmys tuberculata. The sequence continues at coordinate 40,389,277 of ML675603.1, forward strand.
AGAGACAGATTATGATCACAGGTTACAGTTCATATAAGTGATGAGGATCTGTTTTCAAATGCTAGGTAATTTTCTTCTCCTTTTTTCTTCTTTTCAGGCCTTTGTTGAAAATAATCCTGCTATTAAATGGTGTCCTATACCAGGCTGTGAAAGAGCAGTCAAGCTAACAAGACAAGGGTCAAATACAACAGGTTCAGACACACTTAACTTTCCAATGCTAAGAGCCCCTGCTGTCGATTGTGGAAAAGGGCATCTCTTCTGCTGGTTAGTATTAGGAATTTGTACATGACTGCATTAAATGATCGCAGCCACTGCCAATCTAAAGGTCAAGAGAAAACTCCATAGCCAGCTGCTATGCTGCAGAAGCCTACATGAAACTCTGTAGGTGTTGATACAGTAAATAAATTGATGTATAGTATGGCGTGAATATATTTTCATGCACACGTGCTGAATATTAATATGTGTACAGTGTAGGTCAGTTTATCAATTCCTCCTTTTCTGCACTAGGCATCACACCAAAAGTAAGAAGGATTTCACTTACCAAAACCTTTCTGAACTTTGGAGCTCAAAAATTTCTCCTCCCTGAATCTTGATTACTCACAAAATCATAGCAAAACATATGCCAAATCTTAAACTTGCTGCAAATATAAAAAATAATTCTCTGTCTCCATCTTCCTGGCTTACACAAATGTGTGTGTATCTTTTAGGGCACCAAAGGGTATAATGTTGTCTGCTTCAATGTATTAATACTTGTGCTGGACAAAAAAAACAACTGCATGGAGCTCTAGGCTTTTCAGTTCTATTCTCATAGCAAAGAAACTTTTGTGCCTGTTTTAGAGGTTTGCAATATAATGAGGATAGATGTTGGCATGTTCAAGATTATATTCCAGAAAACCATTAACTCTTGCTTTTTTAGAATCATGGGGTTTTATTTAATCTGAGGGATTCAGATACTGTACTGTGTATGGCTTTCAGGCTAGTTCTTAAGTGATTTTGTGAAGAGGGCTTTTCATGTAAAATTTGCTAGGATTCCTACTCCGCAGTTATTCAAATATACAGCCAAGTTTCCCTGTTCATAATTCTTATCAATGCCCAAAATATTTATTAAATTATTAAGAACATAGGAACAGCCATATTGGGTCAGATCAGTATTCCCTATAGCCCAATATCATGCCTTCTGAAAGAGGCCAATTCCCAGATGCGTCAGGGGGAATGAACAGCATAGGTCAATGATTGAGTGATCTATTCCCTGTCATTCAGTCCCAGCATATGGCAGTCAGAGGCTTAGGGACACACAGAGCATGGGGTTGCATCCCTGACCATGTTGGCTAATAGCCAGGATTGATGGACCTATCTTCCATGAACTTATCAAAATTATTTTTTAACCCAGTCATACTTTTGTCCTTCACAACATCCCCTGGGAATAGATTGACTGTGTGTTTTGTGAAGAAGTACATCCTTACATTTATTGTAAATCTGCTGCCCTATTAATTTCATTGGGTGATCCCTGGATCTTGTGTTATATGAAGCAGTAGATAACAGTTCTTTAAACACTTTCTCTACATCTTCCATGATTTTACAGACCTCTATCATATCCCCCTTTAGCTGTCTCTTTTCCTAGCTGAACAGTCCCACTATTTTTAATTTCTCCTCATATGGAATTTGTTCCATACCCCTAATCATTTTTGTTGCCCTTCTCTGATCCTTTTCCAGTTCTAATGTATCTTTTTTGAGATGGTGTGACCAGAACTGTACACAGTATTCAAAGTGTGGGCATACCATGACTTTATATAGTGGCATTAAGAGATTTACTATCTTATTATCTATCCTTTCCATAATGGTTCATAACATTGTTATCTTTTTTTGACTGCTGCTGCACATTGAGCAGGTGTTTTCAGAGAACGGTCTACAATGACTCCAATATCGCTTTCTTGAGTGATAATAGCTAATTTAGATCCCATCATTTAGTATGTATAGTTGGGATTATGTTTTCCAATGTATTAACATTGAATTTCATCTGCCACTTTTTTCAGTTTTGTAACATCCCTTTGTAACTCTTCACAGTCTGCTTTGGACTTAACCATCTTAAATCATTTTGTATCATGTTCAAATTTTGCCACCTCATTGTTTACCCCTTTTCTCAGATTATTTATGAATATGGTGAACATTACTGGTTCCAGTACAGATCCCTGAGGGACCCCCCTACTTACTTCTTTCCACAGTGAAAACTGACCATTTATTCCTATCCTTTGTTTCCTGTCTTTTAACAAGTTACAGATCCATGAGAGGATTTCCCTCTTACCTATGACTGCCTGCTTTGCTGAAGTACCTTTGGTGGGACACCTTGTCAAAACCTTTCTGAAAGTCAAAGTACACTATATCCACTGGATCACTCTTGTTCACATGTTTGTTGATCCCCTCAAAGAATTGTAATAGATTGGTGAGGTCTAAGTTTCCTTTACAAAACCCATGAAAAAAACAGTAGTTAGTTTAGTGTTGGCTGCAGGCTGGTTGGATCAGATGTTCCTGCTGCAAATCTTGGATTCTTGGCAGTTATTCAAGCTTTTTTTGGAGCACACTCCAAATTGCTATTACTTTCTTGCTGGTGAGCAATATGACTCAAGAAAATTCTCTTGAACCATTGTTTCTCCTCATGGGAAGAATTTGCTCCCTCTTAATTAGCCTTCTTTTCCTCCTTGTGTCTGAGTTGCTGCAGAACCTCTTTGCACTCCTCAGAGCCCAAGTTATGGGAGAAAAACTGACAATGAAAGTGAAAGCAAAATTCTGCTTATCCTGCCTATCCGTATCACAGAATGCATAGAGGGAAACTTGTTCATTTTTCACCAGCACTACAGCCCAGCCAGGGATTGTACTCACCTCTCTTGGCCTGGCCAGCGATAGATATCTGGATCAGGGGGCAAAACTGCCACTGCAAATGAACTGGAAGGAGGGTCCTCCTCCCCCTTACCTAAAGCAAGAGTGGAAGATGGCCTGTGTCAATAAAGCCAAGAAAGGTGCTAAAAATACCTTTGATTAAGCCACCATCCTCCCTTCCCCAGGTGAGAACAGAAGAAGACCATGGATGGTACCAAAATGCCTGGGACCTTAGTGGCATCTGTTGTTCTTTGAGTTCCACAGATCTGACCCATGGCAGACCTGCAGAGTTGGGGGTAGGTTGAAAGGTCACATTCAGTGGCCACTCTTGCCACAGGTTTGGGGAGCTAAGTGGGGTGGCCCTTCCCCACAGCAATGTTAAACCATCTCCCTTGGTTTCTCCCAGGAGTATGACAGTTGTGTAAAGATAGCTTTCCTTCCCTGAGCTTGCAGTTTGTACCAATTACTTATCAGTCTCAGGACTAAGTGGACTGAAGAATGGTTACCTCAGAATTCTGCCAGCTCTGACTTTTATCTGTCCAGTCTCTCTGATCACTAGTATGTTTCACTGTGGAACCTTCTCTCATGGACCAATGAATTTCCCATACATCACTCCATTGTGATTTTTCCAGTCCAGTGCAATCTCCAGAGGGAACACTAGCTGAATAAAACCCCTGTAAAGATGTGTAAAGACCCATCCCCTCAGTCACTCTTCTGACCTTCTTATCTCTCCCAAGGAAAAGAAACAGGAAAAAAATTAGGAAGTTGTAACAAATATTCTAATGGCCACAAGAAGCATGCAGAGCTCCTTCCCAGCTTCCCCAGATACTCTGTCATATTTGGATCCATTGAAAACCATTGTAGCTTGGAATAGGGCTTCTGAACAAAGAAGTTCCTCCCTTTCCCCAAGGTGGGAAATGGAAAAAGGGCAACCAAAATATAGAAATGCAGACAATCTAAATAATGTCCTTCCTTCTGGGAAGGGCATCCTTCAGAACTGGAACCCAAGTTGAAGAGGAAGAGACACTGGATAAATTTGTAGATTTCAAGTATTTCAAGATGCTCCTAATAGATACCTTTGGTCTAGATCTTTACCCAAATGAACCCTGAGGAAGAAAAAAGACCAAGATGAAAGTAGAAAAGTTAACAAGACAATTGAGAAATATTTTCCAAGAGGCTCAAAGTGGAACAACATCATTGCATGCCACTCTGCACATTGTCTCATGTGAATGGCAGAACTCAGTGAAAGCAAACAGTAACAGTAAACAGTAACAAGTAAGGTAGACTTTTCAAAAGTAGACACTACTCTATCATCCCTGGTTAAGAATGCTACTGTCTTGATGGAGGGAAAACCACAAAGCTGAAGGACAGAAGAGTTGACCTCTGATATAATTTCAGTGGCCCTTTAGGCATTAGCAACCTCAACTTGTTTTACATGGACAGTCATAGGCTGCACAGCTTATCTCCAAGACTATTAATCTAAAAAGTTAGAAAGGCCCATGACTGGACAGATTGCTCCGAAAGATCTCTCTGTTGACAGACTTTGCCTCTGATGCATCTCTGGATGTTTTCTTTTTCTCTGTTGTGGTGATGGGGTACGCCACAGGCATACACAGGCACGTATGGTTAAGAAAGAAGACACTTGGGCCAAACAAATCCTACAGTCAGCAAAGTGTACAGGAAAAAGAATCTTCAGGAGCCTTATAGAAACAGCAAACAAAGACCCTTTCAAAAAGGCAAACATAACATCACTATCAGCCAGAACCATTTGCTGAGGACACCTAAGTTGGTGGCATTAATCCTCCAGTTCACAACCAAAATCATCTTCAGATAGGCATGAAAGAGTTATTCAACAAGAAAAGAACCAGGGTATTTGTTCAATTCAGAGGAATTTCCTTACTTCTGTAGATTTAAAAGAAGCTTACTTTACACATGCCAGTTCAACCAACACATTGAAGATTTTGTATCATGGCTACATTACTTACTCCAGCATTCTATAAACTTGAGCTTCAAACACCAGCAGATGATGAGTTTGGTGAGAGGGTTATTCAGTCTGTAGTTACCTCAATATAGAGTATATCTGTTTTTCTAAAAAAGTAGATAGTTGTATGTTACTTGCTGTTATGTGGTAAGGATCTCTCTCCCTTAGACCACACTGACATAAAACTCCTTCTGTGAGGACTTGTAGACCCTTCTGCCCAGAAGAATGGGAAAATTTATCTGTGCAAATTCCTTTCTTCTAAGTAGTTAGGTTCATAGATCAGATCCACTCTGGGATGAGTACTGGAATTAGTTTTATCATTATCCTTTATGTGGATAATTGTGGAGAGGTAATTATTCTTGCTCTACAGTAGAAACACTTCCACTATAGGCAGGGCCGGCCCTAGAGCAGATGGTACCCCAAGTGAGGAGTGTCTTCAGCATACTCCCTCCATTTGTTAAACTTTTGAATACCATTTTTTGTATTGCATTTCATTATTTTGATGCACGATTTACTTGTATGATTTATCCCTGTCATATAAGACTATACATTTTCATGCTAGGATATGCAAAGCTGTATTTTTATTCATGCCATATATAAACAATTTTTTTAAATAATTTCCTCGAAGCTTATAGAAACTTTTAAATTTCTAAAATAACTGAAATTTACTAACATCAAGAAATTGAATGGTGCACCAACATTGGGTGGACCAGTATTAAATTGTGTTACAGTAGGTGACAGCCTTAGAATGTAAACCCTAGTCATTTAGTTCAAAAGGTTGCTTTTCTTGCCTTTGCCCTCACAAGCTGAAGCACAGCATCAGAGAGATCCAAAGACTGGCCAATGGCATTTTCAAGTGATAAAATAGCAATGTCAATCTCTTGTCACCATCATCGATCAAAGATACGTTTTAATGAGCCTGAGTTTTGAAAAGCTGTGCTAACCACTCTTGACTGTGACCAGCAGCATGAGCAGACTCCTTAAAGCTATCTACAAATTAGGAAAAGTGTCCTTCAGCTGTGCATCATGAACTTGAAGAACTTGGAGTGGAGAGTGCTTCCTATGTGGCAAAATGTAATGGATGTTGTCCAGTTAGGCATAGAGGTCTTTATCATTTTGACATCTGAACATTCCCCATGTGTCAGCATCTGTCAGCATAATTGTTCAAGCGTGTTTTCCTGTCAGTCAGCAGCTTACTAAAGTCATACAAAATTCCCCAGGTCTTTTCGTATTACTTCATTTGTCCAAACCTTTCTTTGATGGACACTCAAGCAGTGTCAACGAGTGAGCAAAAAAACTCCCTCTTCAATTTTTCTTCTGAGTTTCCCATCACCTCATCCCTGCCCTTGTAACCAAACTGTTTCTTCTTCCAATGAATACGAGTTTCCTTAAAGACAGAGTCAACTCCTATGTTTTCTGCCATTTCTTTGGCAGCAGTGATGGCATCTTCAAATCCATTGTCCACATATGGAATACCTGAAACATTTTGCTTCAAACCTTCTATGTTCCCTTTTATTGCTAACAACAAAAACAGTACCCTGAGCTTGGCACCACCAAAATTCAGCAACCCAGACAGTTGTCCCGGGTTGCCTGTCCCTAAACCCAGCCCTGACTATCAGTGTGTGCATGCTCCAAGAGCAGATGTTATGGGTGAAGTTCTAGCTCCAGTGAAGTCAGCGGGGCCAGGATTTCACCTATGGCTCAGATTGACCCTAGCACTATTTCAGTTGTACAGATAGCAGAGGGTGACTCAGAAGGCTTTCTTTCTTTCTCTTTTTTTCTGTAGTTTTCTTCAAGCTTTTTTTGTCCATATGTTCCCTGTTGTGGTGAAGACGAGAGATCATGAGTATTAATTCATCTTATGACATTGCATTGCAGAGAGTAGTTTACCATTTGATCCTCAGAAAAAAACTTCCATTTTCTTTAATATAACAGGTGTCCATGTGGAAGTATATCCGTTTGTAAACTATTTGTGTATTTCACGTGGCAGATGTCTCAAGCTGTTTTGCTGAATTTCCAATAAAAGAGCGAGTCGTGACAATTCTGGAATCCATGTTGACACATCTACACCCAAGCACCATCTGGAAGCCATGTATCTGCTGCTGTATGCTGACTGCCATCCTAAAAATTAGCAGTAATAATACTGGAAAAAGTTGAGGGACCCATTGTTAACTCCATCTGTTCCATATAATTTCAGCCAACCTTATCTCCTTTCCATTTAGGGACTCGGGGAGGGGTAGAAATCCAAATCAGGCAACATTATTGGTGTGTGAAAGCAGTGGAGCTTGACTCAAGCACTGACATTGTTATTAAGGATTAATGGTCATCAGTGGACCATTAATGGACAAGTAATTCTTGAGTGAAATTCATCCCTGCTCAAGACCCTATCCATCACACAAACTCAATTTAAACTAAGATCTTATACTTAAACAGAAAGGTCTTTGGAACAGGGACCATGTCTTACTATACATTTGTACAGCTTCTAATACAGTGAGGCCTCAGTGCTGATTGGGGCCTTTGAAATACTACTTTCATATGAATAATAAAGGCTTTTCATAGTCCATCTGCACTGAGGTCAGCTTCACCGACTGTACAAAAGCTATCTGACCATCTTATGTGGATCTAATTTGCTATCTAGAGTCATTTCTGGTCAGCCCATAAAATATAAACATACCAGCTGCTTTTGAGATATTCTCCATCATAATTAAAAAGCATTTTTCTTTGCTGCTTCACTTAATTCTCCCATTAATTTTCATGAGGCTCCACCTTGGCTTGTGAGCAAATGTAAGAATTTTTTAAATGTAAGAAATTTTTAATTGAGTAGGTTTCTTTATCTTCCTGGCATAATTAGAGCTTTAATATACCTTGATTAATTTTCATTTTGAACCAAAGTAGATTTTAATCTAAACAATTAGCTACTGTATTTATGACTTAATTTTTCAGGGAATGTCTTGGTGAAGCACATGAACCTTGTGACTGCCAAACCTGGAAGAACTGGCTGCAGAAGATATCTGAAATGAAACCAGAAGAACGTAAGAGTGGTTTTTGTGGGGGTTTTAGCAGTATTAAATAAGAACTTTATGGTAATTAAGAAATCAGCATGAAAGAGGGGAAGAACAGGTTTGATAACTTGTCTTAAATCAAACTCTATAGATTAGAGATTTGTTTTGGGTAACATTGTAGGGGGAAAATTACCTAAAATACACATGCTTTTAAAACTCATTCAATAAATTTACCATAAAGTCAGAAACTGGTATTACAAGAGGAGCAGTAGTGTTATGTAAATAGCTAACCTGTCTCCCCGGCCCAGGAAGGATTAAATGCCATGACCAGAATCTGTTCAGACCTTTTCTTTAGGAAACAATCTATTGTTTGCATTGAAAATCTCTAGCAAACTCCCACATAAAAAACAGTTCAGCATAAATGCAATGACCAGCAGCTACCATTCCCCTGACCCAGGGACTTCCTTGCTAGAGCATCTTTCATGGTTGATCTGTGGTGGAAGGTGGATTATTTTGGTAAGTGAGTTTCAGCCAATTTTGAGTAAAAGCATAGTGGGGGGAAAATAGACTTTTCACGTTATATATGTATATATAAAAATCTTGTGACTATTTTTTTAGCAGCTCTGCTGCTGAAACAACTCAGAATATTTGGCACGAAAATAGTCTTAACTGAGCCGTGCTTTTGAATCTTCTGGCTAAACTTTGTTTTGATATGGCCAACTTATGAGCCTTTGAAATTTCCATGCTTTGCATGAACAGTAGATTTGCATGCTCTTTCTTGTCACGCTCATAGCAAACTTCAACCGTATAATGAAAAATGTAAAGCAAAGCACCCCACCCCACAGAGTGAATGTCTCTAGGAGCTCCTTGGTATAGAAGGGAGCACAGAGAAGGGATGCAGTATATTCAGCTCCTTGGTGCTAGCCACTCTGCTTACTGACTTAGAGGGCAGAGCCATTGTGCCACCTACTTCTTTTTTGCCTTAGTTGAAGCATTGTGCACCTCTTGAGAAGTAACGGAGGGATAGTTCTTGTACTTGGTTTAGAGCAGGGAATGAAATTCCACCCAGGCCTTAATTAGGGATATTAAGGCGCGGGGAGGCGCCACTGCATAATGGCCGGCCAGACTCTAGCCTTTGGTAAACTCACTCTTAAAGGTAAACTGCAGTGTAAAGTAAAAGACAAAATCACAACATTAATGACAAAGAACAAATCAAGTTTCAAAAGGTAAAAATATGTAAAATGTATAAAAACAAACAGGGAGGTGCTCTCTTGACAGTTTGATTCTTTTGGTTTAGATATGGGAAATACATCTTCCAACTGGAATGAACTGGAAATCCAAGCCCTTTCATAATTGTTGTAAAAGTAAGTTCTTCAAGTGGTGCTCTGCACATTCCTACTCTTGGGATGTGCCCATGGTATTGTCAGGACCAGTGGAAGCATCTGGCAGAAGTGCCTGTTGGAGCGCTCTTGTGCCTTCTTCTCCCTCTTCTTGTGGCTCTGTACACTCCGAGAGAGAAGCTATAAATAGGTTGTGTGCCAACCACCTCCTCCAATGCCCAAGTTGGAATTAGAACTCCAAGGAAGAAGCATTCCAATGTGCAGTACTGCTAGAATGTTCCATTATTTCTGGCTACGCCATAAGTACGTTCTAAGAATATGAATGTGCAGAGGTCACTTTGAAGAAAAAATGATTACTCACCTTTTGTAACTGTTGTTCTTCAAGATATGTTGCTCATGTCCATTCCAAGCAGGTGTGCACACGCTGTGTGCACGATCATTCGAAGTCTTTTCCCCAGTGGTACCCACTGGATCGTTGCAGAAGCCTCCTGGAGTGGTGCCCTCATGGCAGTGTATATAGGGCCCTGCCACCCCACCGTCCCTTCAGTTACTTCTTGCTGTTTATCTCCAACAAAAGGGGAAGGTGGGTGGGTCTTGGAATGGACATGAGCAACACATCTCGAAGAACAACAGTTACAAAAGGTAAGTAACCATTTTTTCTTCTTTGTGTGCTTGCTTATGTTGATTTCAACAATCTGACCCTATAGGCGGGGTCAGAGCTCACGAAATGGCTAACTGTAGCATGGCCCTGCCGAAACCCGTGTCATCCCTAGCCTGCTGGGTGATGGCATAATGTGAAGTGAATGTATGGATAGAGGACCATGTTGCAACCCTACAAATCTTCTGCTTGGGAATTTGCACCAAGAACGCTGCCGAAGTTGCCTGTGCCCTGGTTGAATGTGCTGTCAAGGGCGGGGCTGGAACACCCCGCAGAACACCGGCAAAAAAATTTCCTGACTTGTATAGAAGTGGGAGACCGCCTTGGGGAGGAGAGCTGGGTGAGGGTGTAGTTATACCTTTTTCTTGTGGAACACCATATATGGTGGAGCCAAGGTCAGTGCCTTAATTTCTGACATCCTCCTTGCTGAAGTGATTGACGCTAACAAGACTACCTTTCAGGACAAGTACAGAAGTAGCTAGAGGCTCAAATGGAGGCCCCAGTAGCTTATTAAGCGCCAAATTCAGGTCCCAAGCTGGGATGGGGCAATGAACCGTAGGGTAAAATTGTTCTAGTTCTTTAAGGAAATGTGACACCATGGGGTTGGCAAAGACTGATCTGCTTCCTTCCCCAGGATGGAACACAGAGATTGCTGCTAGGTGCACCTTAATCAATGAAGTAGCTAACCCTAGCTGTTTCAAGTGCAGCCAGTAGTTCAGGATAAGGGGCAGCAGAGCCAGTTGGGAGGAATACCCTTTTCAGATGACCAGATGGAGAATCTTTTCCATTTCACCAAGTATGCTGCCCTGGTGCATGGCTTCCGGCTATGAAGAAGGACCTCCTGCACCTGCTGTGAGCACAAGGCCTCCCTGGAACTCAGCCATGCAGCCTCCACCCTATGAGGTGGAGTGAGCCCAGGTTGGAGCGGCAGAGCTGTCCGTGGTTCTGAGCGATAAGGTCTGGGACCAGAGGCAGAGTGACCAGTGTGTCTATGGACAGCTGCAGCAATGTTGTAAATCAGTGCTGCTGGCCCAACCTGGGGCTATGAGGCTGACAGAGGCTCTGTCTCTCCTGACTTTTAGGGTGACCTTGTGAATCAGAGGGAATGGCAGGAAGGCATTTGACAGGAAGTGGCCCCACAGGAGAAGGAATGCATCCGTTAAGGAACCTCAGCTGTGGTTCCGGTAAGAGCAGAATCAATGGCACTTCCTGTTGGAGTGTGTCGCAAAGAAATCCACTTGGGGAAATCCCCACTTTTGGAAAATGTGTCTTGCTATATCCGGGCGGAGAGATCGCTCATGAGTAGTAAAGGAGCAGTTGAGGTGATCCGCTAGTTCATTCTGGACTCCAGGCAAGCATGACACCTCCAGGTGGATAGAGTGGGCTGTGCAGAAGTCCCACAGGCTGATGGCTTCTCGACACAGGAGAAAAGAGTGTGTTCCCCCCTGCCTGTATATATAGAACATTGCTGTGGTGTTGTCTGTCACCACCGACACGTCTGTCCCCTTAAGTTGAGGCAGAAAAGCCTGACATGCCAGCTGAATCGCCGGAAGCTCCCAGATATTTATATGGAGCAACAGCTCATCCATGGACCACAAACCTTGCATTGTGAGCAAGCCAAGGTGTGCCCCCCAACCCAGAGCCAAGGCATCCGTGACCAGCACCACCAACGGCAAATGGGACTTGCCTGCAAACCAGCTGGGGGTCTAGCCACCATTGAAGGGCTTCCAGTACTTGACTTGGAATAGATACCACCTTGTTCAGCTTGTCCCTGTGGGGATGATACACTGATGTGAGCCACAACTGGAAAAGTCTGAGTCTTAGCCTCGCGTGTCTGACCACGGAGGTTCATGAGGCCATGTGGCCTAGAAGAGTGAGACAACTCTGAGCTGTGGTGGTGGGAAAACTCCTGAAGCCCCTTATCAATGCTCTCATGGTCTGGAAATGAGCCTCTGGGAGCAGTGCCCTGGCCTGGACTGAGTCCAAAACTGCCCCGTGAACGCTATTCTCTGTACTGGCTCCAATGTAGACTTGTTCATGTTTAGCTGAAGCCCTAAATTGGCGAAGGTCAGTCTCACCAGCACGACATGGGCCCTCACTTGTTCCCTGGAATGCCCTGTGACTAACCAATCGTCTAGATAGGGGTACACCTGAACATGGTTCCTTCTCAGGAAAGCCGCAACAACAGCCATGCACTTGGTGAAGACCTCTGGGGCCGACGAGACCAAACAGGAGGGCTGTAAACTGGTCATTTACAAGTCCCACTGCAAATCTGAGGAATCTCCTTTGAGGGGGGAATATTGAAATATGAAAGTAGGCATCTTTTAGGTTGAGGGCAGAATACCAGTCCCCTGGATCCAGAGAGGGAATGATGGAGGTGAGGGAAACCATGTGGAATTTTAGCTTCCTTATTAACTTGTTGAGGTTCCGCAGGTCCAGGATAGGTCTGAGTCCCTCTTTTGTCTTGGGGATCAGAAAGTATCGGGAGTAAAAACCCTTTCCCCTCATTTCCAGAGGGACCTCCTCCACTGCCCCAGCGTGCAGCAGTTGACGCATTTCTTGTATGAGAAGTTGCTTGTGACAGGGGTCCGGAAAGGGGAGTGGAAGGGTGGAGAAGAAGAAAACTGGAGGGAGTATCCCAGCTCCACTGTGCATAGGACCCATCTGTCTGATGTTATACGGGCCTAGGCCCGGTAGAAATGGGATAGCTGGTCCAGGAAAGGTAGTGAGCTGGAGTGTCGCCCTTGGGCTTGGCTTCAAAAGTTTTGCTTCAGCCCTGGGGGTTATTTGCCCAAGCCCCTGCCCTGGTTATGAGGCTGAGGGGTTTTGCATCTGCCATTTTTAGTCCTCCTCCTTGAGAAGTCCTGCCTTGGTTGCAGGGGGTAGAATCTTTGGCTCAGCTGAGGCTTAAAATGCTTCTGCTGGGTAGAAGGTGTGTGGAGCCCCAGGCATTTAAGAGTTGTCCTCAAGTCCTTGAGACTATGGATCTTTGAATCTGTCTGCTTCAAAAACAGACCCTCTCCTTCGAATGGTAAGTCCTGAATTGTGGACTGAACTTCTAGCGGGAAGCTCAGCACCTGTAACTAGGAGCTATGCCTCATCACTAACCCCGACGCCATGGTGCATGTTGCCAAGTCTGCCACATCAAGAGCAGCCTGCAACGACGTCCGGGCCACTGTCTTGCCTTCATCAGTCATAGCTCCGTATTGGGACTTGGTGTCTGGTGAGAGAAGGTCATTAAATTTCAACATCATGTCCCATGAGTTGAAGTTATACTTGCAGAGGATCGCCTACTGGTTGGCGATCCTCATCTGGAGTCCCCCTGTGGAGTAGACCTTTCTTCCAAAAAGGTCCAGTCTTTTGTGCTACTTGGGCTTGGGGGTTGGGCCCTGCTGCTCTTGCCTTTCTTTCTCATTTGCCACAGAAACCACCAGTGATCCTGGCTGAGGATGTGTGAATGAGTATTCGTATCCCTTTGAGGGTGCGAAATACTCTTTCTTTATGCTCGTCACATAAAGTGGCAAGGCTACTCTTGAGAGCCCTTCTGGTGTCAGGATATTCATCATCAGATCCACTGACTCTTTAACCTCCTCCCCTTGAGACCCCAAGTTCTGAGCCACCTATCTCAGAAGCTGTTGATGGGTTCTGTTGTCCATTGGGACGTGTGGTCGACAAGTCCGCCACCGCTTTGTCTGGGGAATAGGAGGACAAGGTTCTCGGCCTGTTGCCAGCCTCCAGTATCTCCTGGTCCAGATCCTCCCTGTCCAGTTCCTCCACTTCCTTCATGGCACTCCTCAGTGCCGGAACCCTCCCTGTCCTGGCTTCAAGGCATGGGGCGTCTGTGTCTCTGACGCAATCGAGTAAGGGCCTCTCGAGTGAGTCATCTGGGCCTGATGGTATGCCCATGGAGTCCAGAAGGGCCATTGCTGGGACAGTTGCCATTGAACCAGCCATTTGCCCATGGGCAGGCCTTGCCCTTTGTCCTCTGCAGGGCGGCACCTGCTTAACCTGCGCCTGCTGCACTTGGGTAGAGATGACTCCGAGTCCGAGGTCTATGAATCCTTCTTGGCAACCATGGTGGTACCATAGCGCTGTGTCGCAGCATTGGAGAGCGGTGCATGGAAGATTGGTGCCTACGCTCAGAGGACCAGTGCTGAAGCGATGGTGAATGGTGCCAGTACTCAGGTGATCAGTTCCAGGGTGGTGACAGGCAGTGCTCACCTGTCAGTGAATGGTGCTGTGACGACAGGGCCTGGTGCTGTGGTGAAGATGAGTAGTGTCTTGGCGACAGTGACCGGCGCTGCGGTTCAAGCAGCTAGTGCTGTGCGGGTAACTGGTGCTGGGGCAAGGGTGACTGATGTGTCAGAGATGGGTGCCATGGCGAAGGCGACCAGTACCACATCATTGCCGGCTTGCCTCTCGACGGCACTGCCACGTGCGGTGCCAGAGGTCTTTCGTTGGCTCCTGCTGAAGTCGGGGACTGGTGGGTCATCATGGCAATCAAGTCCCTTGCCGCCTCAAAGGTATCCAGTGTTGAGGGGAGATCCAGCTCTTCCAACTCATTATCCCTCGTCAGAGAGTCCTTGCGTGCCAGACTTGAGGGCTCCTGCAGGGGTGGAGTATAGCATGGAAGCATCCTTTCCCACAGTGTGCACTTTTGCTTCTTGTGTGGCACCAGTGAATGAGACCGGAGCCACACTGCTTTGTGCACTGGCAAATGGAACCAGGATTCCCTTGGGGCCAAGCCCTTCTTTGGCACCGGGTCTCAGATCAATGCCAGGGCACTGCACACTGAAGCACTAAGTGCTGGGTCGGGGGCTTGTGGACGTAGAGCCGCCTTCATCAGGATCTGCTTCAGCCTAGCACTTCTTTCTTTTCTGCTCCTGGAGTGAAATCCTTTACAGATCTTGCACCAGTCGATTTGATTCGACTCCCCTGAGCACTTCAAGCAGGAGTCATGCGGGTCACCCTTGGGCGTTGGTCTGTGGCAAGCACTGCAGGGCTTAAAGCCTTGGGCACCCGGCGTGCCCCAGGAAGGAGAATACCACAAACAGGGATGAACTCCCTTAACTAATTCTAAACTACAACTCTAATCACAACTAATTCTAACTTGATTTAAAACTAACTAATGGGTACCGCTAAACTAGAAGAAAGCTTGAAAATGCAAGGCAGGGAAACTCCGACAACCGTCACTGGTGGTAAGAAGGAACTGAAGGGGCGGTGGGGTGGCAGGGCCTTGTATATGGCACCATGAGGGCATTACTCCAGGGGCACCTGCACCGACCCGACGGGTACTGCTGGGGAAAAACCTTCCGATGATCGTGCACGCAGCACTTAGATTCACCATGAGCAAGCACTTGAAGAAGAACTCTGGTCACAGATCAATAATCTTTATCTTTATAATTTTTTAAATAGTGGTTATTGTATCAGTTTAATTAGATTAATTGCTTAGGACTTTTTCTGACTTCATGCTGTCTTACTGATGTAACTCTGTTAACTCTCCTATTTTACACGGTGACCCGTCTGTGCCTAGGGTAGCCACCTGAGAATGCCAAGGTCAGGGCAGGCTGTAAAAGGAGAGCAGATTCTCCTAACACTGGTGGGTGAAACTGACGTCAGACTTCCCAACCAGTCGAAAACAGGTTATCCCCCACACTGGTTATCAAGAAACCAAAATAACAATATACACAGCCCCCTTTACTGCATTTCAGTCTCTGGCCCCCCAATCAGCAACTAGGTCCAGTAAAGAAATAAGTTATTTAAAACTGTGCTTTTTACCAAAAACGTGTCTCCTGACCCCAAAGGGTCAGCCACAGTACCAGATCAATATAAGTTTAGATCTTATCCAAAATAGCACGCTGCCAGCCAATCCTTTAGTAACCAAAACTAAAAGTTTATTATAAAAAGAAACAAACTGTAAGAGAAATATTAAAGGATTAAAACAATCAGACACATACAATTGATTTGAAAGTCCATATGTATCAGGTTTCTTGTAGAATTGTGGAATTTGCAGGCTTGTATAGTCCCTCTGGTATACATCCAGTACCTGGATAGGTCTCAGTCCTTTGTTTCACAGCTTCAGTTCAGTTCAGTTCAGTTGTAGATGAGTTGATCCAGAGGTAGGTAGGTGGCTGAAGACAAAGACTGAAAGACAAAATGGATCTCGGGCAGCTGCCTTTTATGTCCTTTGGTCTTAGCCATGCTACTTGTGGAATTTTACAGGAATAAGATGGAGTCCAGAGTCACATGAGTAAGTCCTGGTGACTCATCAGGTATATCCCTGGTTTCTCCCCCTGGGCCCCTTGTACTTGTGAATTTCTTAATGGGCCATTAAGCAGTCTAGTGCTGCAGCCATCTTGTCTGGGATGTCACCCCGACTTTGCACAATTTGAAATACAGCTATAGCAAACATATGCATAACTTCCATTACACATATAACACATGAACATAAACATCATCATCTTACTTAGCACATTATAACTTTTCTAACAGTACCTGACATGACATATTTCATATAAATTATGATTTTGACATATTGATGTTAAATAGTATAATAAATGCCCCCCCAATCCAGCCAGCGTGACATACACCAGTGTTAAATGATGTCAGAATTATGCCCTTTATGTGTCTACAGCATTTATAACAAATAATGTGGTATGTAAATGCTACTTGTCATTATAAAACCATCATTAAATTAACCAAGCATTTTAAAATAGAATATCTTTACGTCTTTGAAAATCTCAGATTCCCTCCTCATCCTATTATGAGACATTTCGTGACACTTTTTACTTTACAATTGAAAGTCCAGTTTAATAAATGTCATCTCCCACTAGCCCCATTTATATTTTATTGGGTTTCCTGCAGTAGTTTCAAGTATGTTTAAGTAAGTTTTCACACCGTTCAGCCAGGCAGCGTGGATGAGGCCAAAACATATTAAAAATTTCCTCCCCACCTCCCAAAATAGCATTTTAGAACTTGGTAGGAAATCTTGTAGTCCCAAAGGGCAAGTATTTATTTTCTAAAGTATTATCTATTGTACATGGTTTGGCCCTTAATGCTATGTCCAGAAGTCACTTTTTAAATCTTGCAGCAGATACTTATGTTTAAAAAAAAATGGGGGGAGGGGAAATAAAAATGAGAGAGAGAGAGAGAGAGAGAGAGAGAAAACTAACATGCTGTTTGCTGCCATCGCATTATTCACTCTGTATGCTTTACTCCTTCCTCCACCCTGTGTCTCTCTTTTCTATTTAGATTGTAAACCCTTTGGGGCAGGCACTGTCTTTTGTTCTGTGTTTGTACAGTAGTGTCTAGTACAGTGGGGTCCTGATCCATGAGCAGGTCTCCTAGGTGATACAAATAATAATAATAATGTTAAACAACATAGGATACACACTTATTTAGTGTGATCCATAGAAATTAGTATAAAACTTTAAGTAGTAACAGTGGGATATTTTTTAATTCCTAGAATGGGTCTTGGACTGTAATAAACATCTTATCATAGTATATTTAATAAATTATAATATAAAGCATAATAAGATATACAGAGGGGTACAGATACATTCCCTAGCTGATGTGAGGTGTGGATGTAACCTTTGACTTATGTCATATTTGTCAAAGCATTCTAATTTTTGCCTTACATTATTTTGTAACACATGCTGTAGGATAATGAGGAAATTAATGTGCACTGTGAAGAATTAGGGAAACATGCAGATGTCTTAATCTGCTTTTTACAAAAATAGATATGCACATAATCTTAACTTTTCAACTTTTTTTTACTTTTTTCCCCTCAAAGTTGTGGGAGTTAGTGAGGCTTATGAAGATGCTGCCAACTGCCTATGGTTACTAACTAACTCCAAACCATGCGCCAACTGCAAATCTCCGATTCAGAAGAATGAGGGCTGCAACCACATGCAGTGTGCAAAGGTATGAAGAAGGTTGTTATTTATGATGGAAAGTGTAACGCAAGTTGTATATACATGTCTATTTTGTAAATTCAAACATATGAAGCCTCTGAAATTTCAGGTATGGGATCTAGTGGAGCTTCTAAACCAAATTGCAACATTGGCAGATGCAACAACGCTCTAAAGTACTAAGATGTAAGCAGAGTATTTGATACAGTGTTTCATTAAATCTTACTTATAAGATCCATTTTGGCTTGGCAGTGAACACTGGATACATGAGTTGAAGGACAATAAACAAAGAGAAATGATGAGCGGTAAACTAGGATAAAATAGGAGGAAAGGTTTAGAAGAAAACTATACAGATCTTCACATAGTTTACTCTTCATTAATGGCCTAGAAGAAAAAGTGAACAGCATATTTAATTCACAGAAGATACTAATTGTTGAGGAGTTGTGAACACTAAAGAAGATAGAGAAATAATACAAAGAGAAATAAGGTGAGCAGAAAATATCAAAATAAGGTCAGGTTGGAAAAATGTAAACATAAATTTTCAATGGGATTGAGAAACCAGGAGAACGGTAAAGCCAAGAGAGACTTTGAGGTGATAATAGAAGATTAGATACAAGTTTTCAGTACTTCAGAAGAATAGAAAATATTGTTATGCAAAATCTTTGTCAAAATCTCTTTATGTAATTTTATAACATTTCAGACAACTCTTTTTCAAATGAACTAAAAGCAGAATGTTAGAGTACTTGTTCTTTATTCTGTGGTAGCTTATGTGAAAGTAGTAAGCACGGCTAATATGTCCATTTAGTAATGTAAGGTTTTCAGATTAAGAAGGAGTATCTGTCACTATTAAGGTTTCAAACACATATTTATGTAGGTAGGTTGACTTCTAACAAAATATAACTTGGGTTAGAAAACAGTTTTCTCTCTCTCCCGCATAAATAGCTTATTCTTTCTATGCCCATCACCTAATCCTCCTCACTTCCCCCTACTGTATGTAGGGATGTTGTTTATGTTGCCAGCAGAAGCAGATCCTGTTGCTCTCTGGTTCATTCTAGGTTTACCATTGATCTTTTCCTCTCTTCAAATGATTTTAAAGAGAATTCATAAATTCAGTTGTGATATAAAATATCAAGCTTATTATGTTTAGCTAGGTTTGAAACTTTCCAGAATGTGAGTTCCCATACATAAGGCAAAGATAAGGGAGCTTGACATAATCAGGTATAGAAGGATCTAATTGGCAGAAGTTGTGAGGATTCATGTGTGGAATGTAGAGTGAATTCTTGTTAGTTACTTGATGGCGATCTTTGCCAATAAGCTCAACTCAACAGGATTTAATGTGTTGCGTGCTATAAGCTTGATTGCCTTTCACCATTAAACATAAGTTAGTGTCGTTACTTCAGTTCTAGCAGCATTTGAGATACTGACTAGGGGCCAAGATTCTCCAACCTGCTAAGGATGCTCTGCACCTTGTAAGCATCACAAAGTGGCTTTAAAATGCCAGAGGTAACTCTTGCTGAATTCCCCTTATGTAAGGGAATTCGCCATCAGCAGAAAGCTGATGGAGGCAAATCTACTACTTCCTGTGCAGCCTCCTCTCCCTTATGTAAGAGGAGGGGGATGGATTATGTCAGCAGTATTCCAGGGCTGCGGCATGAGGTGGAGTGGAGCTACATTATACGTGTTCATCATAATCCGTAATGGACTTTACGCCTTTGGCGGAAGTTAGAGTAGTCTCCCTGCTGTTCTAATTTCTGCCAGAGTCTAGTGGGTGGGGATTAGAGAATCACAAATGTCTTCCTGCAGTTGTCACGCTCCATTATATGTCCGCACAGCTCAAAGTGGATTTTTGGATCATGATTTTGAGAAGTCATTGGTTTTTCACCAGACTGTCTATTTGGAGGCTGTCATTTATTCCTTCTGTACTCTAAATCAGTTCAGGATTATTCTTGCCATATCCCTCCAGGTCTTCTAGCATTCTTCTTAATATAGAACAGGTGAGGAAACATAAGATTTGTAAAGGACATTATAGAGGAGAGACCTCAGTATTGTGGCAAAAAAAGTTATTAATAAAACAATTATAATTTATTATAATTTTAGATTATTATGGAATTGCCTTCACTATTACTGAATTTTAAGAGACATTTATTTTCATGCACAAGATGCTTGGAGAACATGATAGCTCACATGCTTAAGTTTTTTTAATTACTTCTGTAATTAAATGTTCAAGCTAATTAAGGAAATTCCTAGGAAATGTCTGCATTCCATCAACACTGATAAGAACAAAATGTCAAAGAGGATGACACCACCTTAGCTGTAAAACCCTATTTATTACCTCCACATGTGTTCACACAGACTTTTGAATTCAGCTTTATAGTTTCTATTTTGCTTTAATGTTCTGTATTATGTTCTTTTTACATTATGCTTTCAATGATGTATATAAATGTTAGTTATTGGGATTTTCACCTTGTACAGGGTATTTGATAAGAGTCTTTAATTGCAAATTGTGAATGTAGTACAAACAGTAGGTTGTAAATCTAGGAACCATTTTGTCAAAAGGCAAGCAACCAACAATACTCATTTGTGATTTGGAAATGTTTTATGGAAGATATTGGTTACTTCTAACTCATGTTTCCACTCTAAGGTGAAAACTTATTTTGAGGTATATATTTATAAATATTAATATAGCTCCGTCATTTGATGCTATAACTGGTTACTAATGTAAGATGCCATTTGAATATAGAAAGTGTTTATATTAATTGGGAAATCTGGCAGTGTTTAGTGGCTCATTACCAAGCTCAAAAAGACAAGAAGAACCTCTCCAAGGTTGGTACGGAGAAAAGACAATACTTTCTCTGACCATTTAAATTTAAATACTCTGTCTTTAAGAATCATTTATATTTCAAAAGACTATTTGAAGACCTGAAAGCTTACATTTAAAAGGGTTATTTTAAGATCTGAAAGATCTGAGGACTATTTTAAAAGTAGACTATTTCAAGAGCTTTTCTATTGGAAATAGGCGTATTTGGACTCATTTGAAACAGAATTTCTGCTCCTATTAAGCACGGATGGATTTAAAGGGATAGCTCAGAAAATGAACTGAATAAAAGAGAGAGTTAAAACTTTAAATATGACACAAAGACAAAAGTCAGTATACCCATAAAGCTGAAGAAGAATTACAACTCTGCTGCATATGCAAAAGCAGATTGCATATTCAGGAGCTGAAGATGGTACCAACACGACGTCATGAAGATGTTGAGCCAACGAAAGGTGACAGCAGCTGATGTTTTAATCCAGCTATACCCCTGAAAGAGATTTGTCTTTCACCTTCAGCATGGCCATGGAAAGAAAAGAGTATAAATTTCTCTGAACTGAAACACACTCTCTTACTACACTCTTATGCTTATACTCTTTACCCTTATGTAGTCTTATACATACTTGCTCATTTACACTCCAGCTCTCAGCTCTCATCTTAGTTTAGCCTGTTTGTTTAATCTCTGCAAGCAAACAAAAGCAACAAAACAGCTAAGAACAATGAAGCCACAACACAGCATCAAGAGGAAGCAGCACTGGTGAGATGGAGTTTGCCAAAGCACTGCCAAAGGATTAGGTTTAACTTGTTCTTGTACTAATTTTATTGTGATATTGAAATTCTGTTATAATTTAGGTATTAACAGCTTCTCATGTTAAACCCCAGATTGTTTAAACTTTGTATTCCTAGAAAGGAGACATAAGCAAATCTTGGTAAACAGAGAGAAATGGTGGGATTTAATTTGAATTTACCATTAGTATTCATTAATTTGCCTGTCTTGACTTAAATGGCTTCTTTTAAGTAACAAACTTAAATACCTTTAGTTTCATAGGACTTAGACCCACTCCCACTGATTTCAATGGGAGTTAAGCACCTAAATACTTCTCAGGATCTGGGCCTTAGTTAAGATCACTCATTCATAATGAGGTTCACAAATCAATGACATTGGGTTTCTGCTGGCAGACCAGACCAGTTTTTCATCTGCCTCTTCAGCTTCAGGCAGGCAAGCCATCTCTTCCCTGCTGCAGAGCAAATTTGAAGAAGAGCAGGAAAAACAGGCTTAAAATCACCAGCCTGTGTTGGTCTGCTTTTATCAGCACAGAGGGATTCCCTTTCTCACCTACATGGAGAATGCTAAGAAGGCCAGATGCTGTGTCTCCTCTACCTCCCCTGGATGATCTGCCTGTTCTGCAGATTCAGGCACCTCTCAAGTGCTGAGGCGAGGGCATGGTTTCTATGGCCCCCTCCCCAAGCAGGAGCGCTATAAGAAGCAGCAGCAGCACCTCTGCTGCAAAATCACCTGGGCTTGGCACAGGTGGCACCTCTTAGAATGAAGGCTCCTTTGTCCACACACCCCCTGCATCAGGAGTGTTTCAAAGAGCCAGGGAAGATCCCATCCCCCAGATGCTGGAACCTGTGCTCACAGCCCTGAGTGTTGACCATGGGACAGCTGCCCAGAGGCTTCCACAGAGCTGCTGTGGCAAGAGGGTAGCGACTGATAGGCATGCAGAGCAGGGAAGGTCTTTAGTCAAACATCTCCCTCTATTCTGCAGCATTCCCTGCTGCCTAGTACCCCAGCCTTTTCTATGGTTAGCTTATTACTTTTGACAATTTCAAAACTTCTTCCAACCCTTTTTTGAGCAAAAAAAAAAATGGAAACTGACACTTTCCCACAAACTGTTTCAGTTTTCACAAACTGATATTTTTCAACAGAAAAGGTCACTGAAATATTACCAACCAGCTCTACTAAGCACCTCTTTCTCTGCACCCGTGCAGCTCTCTTGTAGCATGCAAAACACTCCTGGCTTTTGACTCTTAAGAGCAAGAATCTGTGTCTGAGAATCAAACTGTACCTTTTACATTGCACCACAGACCTATTACAACATATACAGCAGCTCAGAATACTTCTGCTACGAGGGTCCTTGGGCCTTTCCTTTTGGCATATAAACATATGCGGGAGTGTGCTATTCCTGTGAGCTCTGTTGCTTCAGTTGGTTATGGCAGAATAGTGATGCAGTACTAGAAATCTATAACATGACTGGATGCAGGTATTAGTTTTGTTTTCTTCTTTTTCTGAAGTGCAAATATGACTTTTGCTGGATTTGCTTGGAAGAATGGAAGAAACACAGCTCATCTACCGGAGGCTATTACAGGTGCACTCGCTATGAAATCATCCAGCATGTAGAGGAACAATCCAAGGAAATGACAGTGGAGGTAGGAGATTAAACTGTACTGGCCACGATAAGGTACTTAGGCTGTAATTTTGTGTCTTGCCTAACATTCTGAATTGGTGTCCCTGAGAAGAGTTTATTAGACTTTAATTTTTCCCCATCCTAGGTCCTCAATGGAACAAAAGTGAATTATAACACTAAACATCAGATTGAGGTAATAGGAAGATTCTAGGCTTGTGTTAGACGGGGAACAAAGACAACTAGATCTTCTTGTTTCTCACAGACTCAAAGACTGTAAGGTCAGAAGGGACTATTACAATCATCTACTCTGACCTCCTGCACACTGCAGGCCATAGAACCTCATTTACCCACTCCTGAAATAAACCCCCTAACCTCTGGCTGAGTTACTCAAGTCCTCAAATCATGATTTAAATACTTCAAGTTACAGAGAATTCACCATTTACACTACTAACAAACTGTGTGATATGTTGGGCAAGTCACTTCATCTCTCTCAACCTCGCTTACTATTCTGTGCAATGGGTATAATAGTACTGTAATTACCTGCTGTGCCTCATAGAAGAGTCATTTGGCTTAATTGATGTTTGCAATGTACTTACAGGTGCTTAGCTTAAAAGTTGCTCTATGGGCACAAATATTTCAATTCCACAGATTTGATGGCTGTATCTGTCAGATTTCTGATTTCAAAATGTTACCTTTCAGTCTGTCAGTCTATTAAACAGTACCCTTAACCATAGCATTTGTGTATAAATGTCTAATGTTGCCAGTAAAAACATTTAACTCTACATTTGTATTTGCTGATGATTGTGAAAATAATATAAATCTAATGAATGACTCATGTTTGATTTCTTACTTTCTAGGCTGAAAAGAAACACAGACAATTTCAAGAGCTTGATAGGTTTATGCACTATTACACAAGGTTTAAGAACCATGAGCTTAGCTATCAGGTATGGCCCAAACAGTTTCTAATACATTTTGTTACCAATTCATTAGTCCAGAAATCACGAGTTTATTGTATTTTATATATGTCCCTTTTTTTAGTTAGAACAGCGCCTTCTAAAAACTGCCAAAGAAAAGATGGAGCAGTTGAGTAGAGCGCTCAGTGGAAGTAAGTAGAGTGTTTGTTAGTATTTACACTAATTTATAATGATGGTCTGAAGTCAAATATCTCTTTACAGTAAGAGAACAATTTTGTTCTTCAGATTTTTCTTTACTTTTATTGATGCTTGTGAGAAATGAGATATTTCACACTGCTCCTACTGTACATTTCAGGCTCTGAACTTTCAACCTTTGTCAGTCCTTGGTTAATATGATGTTAAATTGAGTTTGTGTCCTTCATTATTAAAGAGATAACAATTCTCTTTCAGTATTAATGTATACAGCCCCCCACACCTGATTACATGTATTTTTTTAAAATATGTGGGAGAAAGGACAAAACATTGTTAAATTAATGAAAATCGCTTGAGGAAACAGTGAAATATGAATTTCAGACTCTTAATATAGTATCTTATATTTATGTAGCGATTTACACTGTGAAGGATCCCAAGGTGCATTTCGAACCACAGCATGTATGCTATACATGAAGAATCACTTTGCTTCTGAAATACAGTCCCCTTTAGGGTGAGAAAAGGCGATTTGGTTCAACCAGTTCACAGCACAGTGCACAAGTTGTTATATGTGAATCTGTTCTGAATCAGTTTATTTTCTTACTTTTTAGAGAAGTGTACCCATAATAAAGAAAGAAAGTCTTGATCTTCCAATGAGCTCTGTGCATATGCAGGAGTTTGCCCAGGAAGAGCTCTTTACAGGATCATGGTATGAGTCTGTATTGAGACTGTATGAAGACAACCTGCTATGTCACCACCTGCAGCAGTAGGAATTCAGACCTGGTCAGGTGGCCACTGCTGGCAGTTTTACCCAGCTGGCCCAAGTGAGCAATCTCATCTGTCCTTTTGGATAATCCTTTCATGGATAGGGCCATTTAGGCCTATTACATGGTGTAATTTCTCATTCTGAAATGGTGGTGTGAATAAAAAGTAGTAAAAGCTTCAATTAGGCAGTAGAATAAGCATATGAGGCTATAAATACACACAAGGAATAGATCACTTGAATCAGAGAGACGCTAGTTATACATAGTTACTTTCTTGACCATCACCACAACTACCCATTTTCAGTATGGACATAAGTTTATTTGGAAAATATTTCTGATCTTACATTAACAGACACTTGTACTTCTTTGGGGAGGAAACTCTCATAATAAAAAAATGTTTTTACAATGCTTGTATTACTGTATAGCTGAAGAGGGCTGTCCTGATACCATTTTCATTGAAGATGCAGTACAAGAGCTTCTAAAAACTCGCCGCATTCTCAAGTGTTCTTATCCATATGGATTCTTTTTGGAACCTAAAAGCACAAAGAAAGAAATATTTGAACTTATGCAGGTAAAATACGCATGCTTTGTTTATGACATAACTAATTTTTCTTGTAATAATAATTATCCATATCACATTATATTTTCTGGCTATATAAAATTCTTAAGCGTAGTTCAAAATGACAAAGACGTAGAAAGAAAAGTACATAATCAACTATTTATTTTGCTGTAGCATTAAACTCATGGTTGGGTCTATATAATTTTGAATTCTGTCTTTAGAGATCTTAAGGCTACAACAAATTGGGGGGGGGGAGAGGGAAGAATTCTTTTGGCAGGATTGTTTAGTCTATACTGCAATATATTTTATTTCAGCTTTAAGACACACAGCATCTTAATGCAAAAAAAACAAACAAAAAAAAACAATTACTTACCTGTAATTCTGCTTTTTTAAGATAGCCTATGAACAGGATTCTCATTCCTGGATTAGACTGAGACCAGCAGATCTCCCTCAATTCTAAAATAATTTTGATTCCTGAGGTCACTGGCTATGCAAACCAAGCCCCATATTGACCATCACATCACCTTTTCCTGCTGGGTGTAAATAATGCCCTCTAAATGATCTAGTTAGTCCTTTGTTTGCACAGGATGTGAAGCTTCTAGGATGATAAACCAATACAAAATGATTAACTGTGACCAAAAATATGCCCCAAAGACAAATAGAATCAAGGCATAAACCTTAAAGAAGATAATCCCCAAATTCTGTGGGGATGTATGTTGTGAATGGAAGTTGTGTCAGAATGATGGTTTTGTTCAAGGTATTTCCATAGCACCTAAGAGCCCTAGTTAAGAACCAGGAGCCCATTGTGCTAGGCATTGTAGAAACACTGAACCAAACGATAGAACCTGCCCCAAGAGCTTACAGTCTAAGAATGAGATAGGAAATGGATACAGACAAGAAGGAAGTACAAGGAAAAAAGGAAACAGTAGTGTCAGCATGATAGGCATGGTCTTAGCTCACCTCTACCCTCAGTGGTAAAAATTCTTTGAGGGCTGAAGGAGTTCCATCAGTTTCTTCTTAAGGAACTAACATCCAGGAATGAGAATCCTGTCAGGATGGTATCTTCAGAGAAATTGAATTATTCAGCATAGCATGTTCACAGTGCAGTTATGCCTGTTTTTCATTTAACTCTTTTATTTTGTAGTAACGTTACATGGTACACTTTAATTTCTGTTGCAGACAGACCTAGAAATGGTCACTGAAGACCTTGCTCAGAAAGTAAACAGGCCTTACCTTCGTACTCCTCGTCATAAAATAATCCGTGCAGCATGTCTTGTGCAGCAGAAGAGGCAAGAGTTCTTGGCCTCTGTGGCCCGTGGAGTTGCCCCTGCAGACTCACCAGAAGCTCCAAGACGCAGGTAATTCAGGCATAAAAATTAAGTGTGCAAACCCCAAAATGTTCAGGTTATAGCCACCAAGTTTTGTGAACCCAACCCCCAAAATTAGGACTTCCTTTGACATACACATCAGGTCAACATAGAGCTGACAAAATTTTGTAGTTGTAGGTCACTGTTCAGCAAACACTTTCATTTGATTGATGTGAAATTACACCTTTTCACTTTAAACTTCAAAATGTGAAACTCAGTTAAACTGCCAAGGGACGTCTACTTTCATTTTGGAACTATAAATGAGGAATCTTGGCCTACTTTTAAATTTGTAAAGAAACCCAAAAACAGGAAAAATTTTCACAAATTTTTGGTTTTATTGTCAACTCTCTCCACACAGATGCAGCTGCAGGGTCAGCGTAGGAGATAGAGCCCACACTAGGGTAGTAATCACTCCTGGAGTTTGGGAATCACTCCTGCGAAAATGGATTAGATGCATGGGGAAGTCATTGATTTCCTCCTTTAGCTAGAAAGCCAAATAATCTTATTCACAGTTCCTACAGTTTTGGTTAGATTGGCATTTTCATTTTACTCTTATGGCACCTTGTGGATGCCAATTCAAATTGCTGTATAGATGTCTGTTGATATCTGATCAGCTGACAAGTAAAAGATGTTAACCTGAACCCATCTTGTTAATAGAATATATATCTTAATAGAGTAATGTGATTGAACAGGTTCAGAAAAGCAACGTTTTTGCTACTTAGTGTTTTGTTTAGATTACGTTTTAAATTGTTTAAAATTGCTCGCAGATTTGGTGTGTCTATGCTATTTTGTCCTTACATTTCACTTCCTTTTCTTGTAATGAAAGGATGTAAACCTAAAAATCTTTCTCTCTTTAGTTTTTTCTATTTTTTTTAATTACAGTAAGATATGTCAAGTTGTAAATTGTAATAGTTAATAAGTATCATTATAAAATATACTCACCCACTCAATTCCTCTACCATCTAAGACATTGTGACAGTGCAGCATAATTTTGGTGTAATGATTCTTGCCCAGTTTAATCAATGTAGTAGGTATGAATTACTACAGTATAATTCACACTTAGTTTGGTGAGCTGTTTATAGCTAGCTAACTACTTGTGGCCTCATTTCATGTCCTGTACTCCAAAACAGCCACTAAATACTTGGCACTCACTCAAATGTTGTTTAAATAATTGCTGAGAATTGTAAAAATCCAGAATTTTGAATGATTTCATTATACAACCTTCTGAAATATTTTTATAAATGTACATATTAAGCAGATGAGTTCACCTCAAAGATGATTTACAGTTGTACCCCTTTCTTGTAGACTGGGGAAACCTTGAGCCAATGTTCATATTTTATTTTGCTAATAAATTAAATGGTGTATCTGATTTAATTTATAGCTTTGCTGGTGGAACATGGGACTGGGAATATTTAGGATTTGCATCCCCTGAGGTAAACTATATATTTTATATTTTTAGTGTAGCTATGCATATAAAAACCATGATGTAATTCTGTTTTGCATGGAGAGATTCCAGATTTTGTTTCAAATTGTACTAAGGTTTGCAAGGTTTGGTTTAAGCTTTCCATTTTCTTTGCTTCACAATAGAAGGAAATATATGTATGGGTAAGTGGGCAGAACCTAAACAATGAGTTTTATGAAAAAAACAGTTCTTAAGATTGGCATTGGACCAGCTTTGCATTGTATTTTTTCCAATCTCAGAGCAAGGCAAGAATCTATGAACAAAAACATGCCTGCATTTTTAGCAATATTTTTATAATAAATATTCAAAAATCTATATAATTAAAAAAATACTTTTGAATGCAATACCTGTGTAACAGAATTTGACAGAGAACCTAAATAAACAGGTACACTATCTTCCACTCTACTGATTTAACAATCAGTGAACAAACAATTTAACAATTGTATTTTTTTTAAAGAACCAATCACTTCCAGACAGACTAGAAAAATACCATATCTTATAAAAACTTCATTTTTCTATATATTTCCTTTCCTATTGTTGCTGGTTAGCAATATGCTGGCAGAGAAAACAGCTTGCTTCTTATAGAGTAATCAACTTGCTTCTCCTGTCCAATTCCTTCGGTTCTTCCTTTGTTCCTAAATTCAGTGTTTTGTGAGACCAAACTATTTGTGATGTTACTACGGCATAGGAGGAACAGGGTAGGAGAAAAGGTTGATTAGAAGAGGGAAAGCTTCTGTTAAGCAATAAGTATCATGGCAGTCATTTTTAGATGACAATTGATTAGCAGTTATAATTTGCCCAAATACAACACTGGCTGATTTAAATTGGACCCTATGTACCTTAACTGCCAAGGATACTTGCAACCACCTGTGCTAAAGAAATTTTGTAGCTAAAATAATACAATCCTCTTTGTATATTTTCCACTAAATTCACTAGACAAACTTTTTTTAGCACAATTATGTATTTTTACTGACACAAACTAGAATATCTGTGTATACCAGATCCTGCTATCACTAAATTCTACCCAGAATAGAGAAAATTTCAATGTTTTAAGTAAAAAGCATGATATTTAGGCCAGTGTATGAAAATTCTACATTTCAGTGGAACAGAATTAAAACCTATATTGCTAAAACGTATAAAATCTTTCCAAATAATCAGAAATAAAATAACATCTGTATGAGTGCAAATATCAGTCTGAAGCACAAATATATTAATGAAAACATAGTTATCATTAAAAAGGCCATAAGTGAAATCTGAGACCATATTGCAAACAGAGAATATTATATTACATGTACTATCTGGCATGATTTTCAAATTTTAATACTTTATGGACTCATTTATCATCACTCATAATCCCCAACCAGTGTTCATGTATTATCAAAGAATATGGCACTCTACTTGCGGAGCAGGTTATATTGTGGAAAGAATACCAAGTAAATTGTTAGGCATCAAGATCTGATAGTTAAGGTCCTGACTCTGCACTTTAATCTGTGTGTGTGGTCCTTGGAAATCAGTGCAGCACCACCCAGGAACCACATTGATCTTGTGGTGAAAATGCTTATGACTTGCATTAGCACCCAGGTTGAAACTCTCCGCAGAAGGAATTGAAGAAGCCATGTAGCAACTGTCTCAGCTATTGGACCTTTCTGAGTTTCTTTTATGTTGTAGAGCAGCTGTACAAAAGGAGGCTTAATGGCCAGGCTGCCTTTTCAAGGTCACATAGTACCAGGGAGGCCTTGAAGTAGAGATTTCTCAGGTGCAAAATGCAGGGGCTGAGAGACGAAATAGGTATTGAGTGTGTTTAACTAATTGCATTTGTTTGAGATTGGTGTGAATCTGAGTGAGAGAGAGATTAGAGATAGCTGCTTCTTGGTCTGTGGTGCCTTATCTGCAGTTTCTGATAAAGAGCGTTAACACCTAAGTGCAGTTTGTTGAAACCTCTTATCAAGTAACCAGGATTTGTGTACATTTTGTAAATAAACAAATCACATTAAGAAACACTTGCAGTCCCTATTGCAATGCCCATACCCAGCCTGGCACATCAAAACAATTGAATAATTAGGTATGATGACATGCCTCTTTTACTGCTGTACAGTGGATGAAACCCACCCCATTTGGAGAGACACAGACCAGACACTTTGTACCACAGGTTCTGTGTTAGCCCTGCAAATGTAGGCCCCAAGTCAGCAAAGCACCTTAAGCATGTGTGTAACTTCATGGTTCCTGGAAAGCAAGCACAAACTTAAGTGCTTTGCTGGATCAGGGACCTTAGAAGGTAGTTCCTTAATGTCTAAAATTAAACAAAAGAGAGAAGACACATATTTAACAAGTTGTATAGCTCAAAATAAATAAAATTTGGTATTAAGACTTGTAAAGAAAATTAACGGGACTTGGAATTATTTCAAAATGGAGATTGCATGTATTCAAATATCTGCAACTTGACTTGTAGTCTTCTTTGCTAGCTAAAAATTTTACAGATTTAGGATTAGCTGCTGTGTTTTTTGTTTTTAATTTCTTGCATGACGTAACCTGACATTTATTTTTCTGGGAACAGGTGATTTTATAATGTGTATAAAATCACACATTTTTCTTCATAGAAAATGTACTGTTGGTTATGGCAGAAAAAATATTGCATGTTCCCCCGTATTTTGTAACCTTTGGTTTATGCAGGAATATGCTGAATTTCAGTATCGGAGGAGGCATAGACAGCGTCGACGTGGAGACGTGCACAGTCTGCTCAGTAATACTCCAGACCCCGAAGACCCTAGTGAGAGCACGTTAGGTATGTTCTTTGTTTAGATGTATTTTTCCTTTTTTACTCCATCTCAAATTGTTAGTAAAGTCCATTGTGATCCGTAGATTAAAAGGAGGTTATGGTTTCAAGGCTGCACTTAACTTTACACGAGTTGATGTCCGTGTGACTATTCCTGTACAGTTGAACAAACCCATGAATGTTTGCAGGAGGATGGCCTTAGACTAGCCGCCCTTTCTTAAAGCAGACTTATTTTTCTGTCTCTGAAGACATTTTCAGTCATATATACTTAGGTGAGATTTTCATCCCCAGACCAAGCTCCTTTAAGCCCAGTAAAAGTGCCAGAGTGACATAAAGGGGTTCTAAAAGCCCTGTATCCACCTGCAGATTTCTCCTCATGCAGGCACTGCAGAAGACAGGATAATGCTGTTTTCTGAGGACTCTTTCACAAAGCCTAGGGTAGTCGACAAGGCCACACGGTGCAGCACTGCAACACATAGCAGGACAGCCTCAGTAGACTGCTGTAATTTAGACTGGCCCTAGGACAGTTTTAAATTACGCCAAGGGCCTCTCCAGCCCTTGGAGTAGCCAGGGATCATAATGGTGCAAAAATAGCTTAAAGCCACCTTTGCCCTCACTCTCTCTGGGCTGTATGTGCTGTGCTGTGATTCTAAGAAGCACAACGCAAGTTCTCACCCTTTGTCTCTTTTATTTATATAAGGGTGTGCTGGCAGGAAGTGTAGCCTCCAAATTAGGTTTGTTTAAAAAACACAACAAACCTTTATTAAATCTAGTATTGAGAGAAATGTCTGAAAAACTCCAAATCTCTGAAAATAGTTTAGTTTGGCTATGGCCATTCTACAGTGTAACTTCAAAACAACATTACCATGATAATATATGAAAACTAGAAAATATCCCCAGGTAGGCACATGGGATGCTAGTGTTGAGCACAGTATAAAAACATAGACTAGCAATAAAATATAAATGGTAAAATAAATTGAGTTTCTTTTATTTTTAATAATCCAAGGTGTGTGAACTGGTAGCAGTAATAGATATGTGAAAAGGTGTGGATGTAAATGTTTTCCCTCTAAGTTATTTTCTAGAAGACAGTCTAAACAGAAAGATACATTATAAATAAACAGCATAAACTAAACTTTTAATACTAAACAGCACTCCCCAGCTATGGTGCTGGTACAGTGATTTAATAACAAATTGCAAAATTAATTAATTGAACTATACTTTTGGATCCTTGTACGTTACATATCAGGAGCCATTTTAGTATTTTCAGGATACTGTTTGGACTTGTTACTTGTTTCTAAACATATAGTCCAACACAATATAAATTCACTGGTTTTTGTCCAATGAGATATGCAGGACAGACATGGAGGGACAAACTCCAAATGTGGATTAAAAACATTCCAAGAGTGCAGTTTAAAATAACTGATGCAAAATTTCCACCCTTTTGGCTTTTTACAAGGTAATTTGTTTTTATGCCACCAGATTAGTTGTAATTAAGGGACAACCTGTTGGGGTCGAACTTCTATTTCATTCTAAATTTTCAAGTGAAAATGGTCAATCCTAGTAACGTAATTCAAAAGATTGATACTTCCCTTTACTACAGAATGAATTCTTTCTGAAAACAACACTTATTTCATTATTAGAATTTTTTTTCCTCCTTAAAAACAGGCATGTCACTTGGATTGCTCAGGGGAAGCTCTAGGAACATTACTCTTAGAAATGCTTACACATCACAGGAAAAAGAAGTGGGAACAAGATTCTCAATTTGCAGCTGAGCTATGGTGTGCATCTGTGACCTGCATATTCTTGCCCCTCTTTTAAAATAGAGCAGCCTCATGGCTGCTCTAAATTACACTCAATTACCACAACACACTAGGGGCCATTCTGCAGCTAAGAATAGAGGAAGATATCTGCTAACTTACAGATCTTGATGGGTAGGAAGGAGGCAGACAAGCACAAAGGGGCAAATTCAGGCACCTACCTTAGGGGCTGAGATGGAGTGGCCAAGAGCATTCTGGCAGTTCTACAACATTCAAGGAACTCTCTTATGCCAAACGTATTCCCCAGAGGCACTTTCCACAAGGAAAATCATAAAGAGGCCAAACCGTGATGGAGAGTTTCGGCCCATATTTGGAAGGAAGATCCTGTTTTGAAGCAAATGTGAGGAGGGGAAAGAAGATTTATTTATTTAAAGAATGTTTTTCAAAGTATTCCATAATGCACAAGTGGGTTTTAGAAGTCCTTCTGCCACCTTATCCATCAACTTGTATTATTTTCCATGTATCCCATCCCTGCAAACTAATTATAAAGGAATAAATCAATCCCATCCTGTGCAGCCATGAAGGCTCCCAAAACAATGTAACTGGTGCTTTTCCACTGGACATGATTTGGGGCTGGCTGTGGGGGTTAATGTGTATGCACCCATGCAGAACATGGTGCTGTGCAGGGAGCAAGGCCAGAAGAGCCATTAGCTACAAGGTTCCTCTTGTCTCTCCCCACCTTTCCTCCAAATGCAGCAGGGGTTCATTGGTCATCATGGGAGCAGATGTGCAAGCATCCCAACTGAGGGATTGAGAAGCAGTCCATGCCTCTAGCACACATCCGGTTGTTTGAGCCATGCTTTGTATTATAGAATTTGGGCCAAAATGAAGACGGGAGCAAGATCATACACCTGAAGCCAAAGAAAGGAGGGAAGGGCAGGAGGTTCTGCCAATAAAAATGGGGATAAAAATTGAGAGGTTTTTGTATTAATACTTACATGTTTTTGTGTAAATTATTTGAACAGATACTCAAGAGGGTGGTAGCAGTAGAAGACATGGTACCTCCATGGTGAGTTCAGCTTCTATGAGTATTCTACACAGCTCTTCACTTCATGACTATACCCCTGTCAGTCGCTCTGAAAACCAGGATTCTCTTCAGGTATCTTCCCTAGTTTCCTTTCCATTTCCTTTTCTTTGCTTCCCTTCCTATATTTTTCTTTATCATATTTTCCTGCATCCTACATTTGTTACCTGACTATTTGTGGTGGCGAAAGTGGTGGAATCTAGAATAAGAAAATATGAATTTACAAAGTATTGTTAAGCTACTATAAATGTATCATCATCAAGGATAAATCAACTTCTAGATTTGATTTTAAAAATTTACTGGAATAAATTTTTCAGACATTTTAAACAAGAGGAAACAATACATAAATTAATTTTGAATCCAAAACTTGATAAAAGCAAAAATTATTTACTTTTGAACGTGATCTTACATATCTCCATAGGCTCTGAGTTCTTTGGATGAAGATGACCCAAACATCCTGCTTGCTATTCAGTTATCATTGCAAGAATCTGGCCTGGCTATTGATGAAGAAACTAGAGACTTTCTTAATAACGAGGCATCATTAGGAGCAATAGGTACTTCTTTGCCTACAAGGTTGGACTCAGCTCCCCTAAGTATAGATAACCCTAGGGCTGCTTTGAGCAGCTCTGAGTTGTTAGAACTTGGTGATAGTTTGATGAGACTAGGAGCAGGCAACGATCCATTTTCAGATGATCACCTTAGTTCACACCCTTTCAGCGATACAAGAAGTGGATTATACTCAACACCTAGTGATGCTGATTCAAGTAGCCAAGACCCCAACATTCATGAAAATCTTCTTGGAAATATTATGGCCTGGTTTCATGACATGAACCCTCAAAGTATCGCACTAATTCCTTCAGCAAGTACAGAAACTGATGAGGATTCACAGCAACCTAGGATTGGTGATGGATCAGGAGGACAACCAAATCTTATAGAGGTAGGACTGGAACCGCAGGAAGAGCATGCACTCTTTGAGGATACCCTCCAAAATGAAGTCAGAGGAACCCAAACAGAAGAGAGTATTTCTGAAGAAAACATCATTCCAGGGGAAAGAGTACTACAGAGTTCTGACTGTACCAGGGAAGCTATTAGCAGTTTGGATACTTCAGAAGATGTTTCAAGTCAAACTCCTCAGACCTCAAATGAGTGGATTGAACATGTACATTTGGTATGAACACCAACTAGTTTTTGAGCCTAAATGGGTGGCAGTTACAGATGGTACAGTATGTGGAGTAAGCATTATGGGGACTTTGATCCACATACTTACAACGCAATTGTAAACCACTGACATAATGATGGAATACATAGGAGTTCCTTTGAATTGAAGTTCTTTATACTAATAATATGAACCTTTCAAGGAATATCCTTTGCATTTAATCAGGTAGTGTTTGCCTTTTTTGCTCTGAAGAAAAAGGAATAAGTAGCTTGTATGCCACATTCCTAATACAATGAAGCATCTGTTTAGCCTTTGGTTGGTGATCCTTAATT
Organism: Mesoclemmys tuberculata; assembly: GCA_007922155.1. NCBI lineage: Eukaryota > Metazoa > Chordata > Testudines > Chelidae > Mesoclemmys > Mesoclemmys tuberculata. The sequence goes on from ML675603.1 coordinate 40,424,619, forward strand.
TGTAAGTATGGATTAAAGGCTTACACTGATTATTTTGGTTGTTTATCCTAAGAAATGGTGTTCTCCATTTTTAGAACTCAGTCTTTCAGCAAAATAATGGTTAGCAGTTCATTTACATTTTGTTTTTGCTTTTCTATAACTTTTTCCTTATTCATCTTTCATTTTTTACTAGCAGTGTGAACTGAGGTATTTAATGCTTCTCTTTAGTTCTGCTCCAGGAACAAGGAAATGGATATTCTTTTCATATTAAAATCAAAGATTTTTTTCATGTCTATTTACAGTCCAAACGTGCCAAACTGTGAATAGCTAACTAACCCGATACAACAGGTACAAAGTGTTCCTGTCTCAAAATAATCCCAGGATTCTTAGCAGTGACAGATACCATTGAGTAGCATTGCTTCTCTAAATTAAATGGCATTTATTGCCATGGTGACTGCATTTAATTAAATGTAGCCTGTACCTTAAGTTAATTAAACCTAATGCTGCTGTTAAACAATTATTTTAAATATTAAAATACAGTTTATTAGCAACAGCTATGCTGTATTTAAGCGACACTTTAATGGAAGTGCAATCATAGTTCTTTGTTTTCATAATTTTACACTGCATTTTATGCACTAATAGTGCAACATTTTATAAAATATAGGAATATGAAATGTTCATATTATTGCCAGTCCCACAATTATTAAAGTTCAATAATGCATTCTGCACAACATGTTACCGTGCCTTTGCCGTAACCCAAATGGATAGTTGCCACAGTTAAATAAGTAATTCAGATTCAGCGTCTGTTCTGGAGTAACTATGCTATTAATTGCAAAGACCTCCATAAAACCACCCATGGCCTTGCCTTTACAGTAAACAATGACTAACCGTTCAAGTCAGTGTTTTTGCATAAATAACAAACACTGCTAGATATTTGTTCAATTACACAATATTCACTTGCTGTGTGATTACTGTTTAGTGGAAAAACAAAACAAAAAAGACTCTTCCTAGTTGTTGTACTGTGAAGAAAACATTGGTTTTAGATTTGCTTAAAAGCATCAAAATTACAGTTAGTGGTAAGTGAGATACAATGGTACAGTATATAATTACAACTAGAGTAAATTGTTGAGATTGCTGTTTTACTTGCATATATTCAAAACCTGTCATAATATAAGGAAAATCAATATACAACACTCCGTTGTAAGTTTTGCTTGACTGTTAGAAGATTTGTTGACATAGAAGTTTTTCACTACTGAGCGTGTATAGGCAAATATGATGGCAAACAAATATATCTATCTATATATATATATCTATATATATAGATTACTGTGAGTGTTTTGGTAATATTTCATTCAAATCTTACTTCTGGAACCTTGTAGTTCCCAGGGCTCATATTAGTAAGGAATTATATATGAATATTTTATCTCCAGCTGCCACACACAATTTTTTTTGTCTTTAGCAGTGTCTTTCCCGAGAATGGTTTGAGGTTATGTTACTATGCTCTATAGTTCCATTACATTCTCTAACTTATCCGTAGGTGCCCCATTCTCAAAAACATTGATGTTGAACCCTTTGTCATCTTTGGAAAATACCTATTTTAAAATGTTCTATGCTATAAAATACTATAATCTAAAATAGTTCTTAAAAGACTATCACCATGAATTGGTCTAGAACTTAAAAATGTTTCACTCACATAGCGTCCTGGAGTTGTAATGTCTGAATAGAAAGATTCTCACAAAGATTGTATATTGCATTGAGATGTGTCTTGCAAAGCTAAAGTAAGATATGTAAGAGTGCTCTGTGAAGATAGTGAAGTTTGTGGGTTCTGGTTTTTCTGTACTTCGTTTAGGTTGTGCAGTATATCCACTGTTTCTGTGTTACGCTATTCTGAGCATGAAAATAAGCATCTTCAATTTGTATTTTCTTGATACTTATTTTAAAAATCACCACAGTCATTGACTTTACAGTTCAGAAATAAAGTTTGGCAAGCCTATTTTGTAAACCTGTTAATTTTATAATGTAAAAAATTACTCTAACCTTGAATTGTTATTTGCACTTTCATAGTCTATACTTGATACATTCCCACTTTATATACAGTAGGATACTACAACGATGTAGATGTTTGGCCAAATGAATGCTGTTAATAATATGTAAAATTCTTTGATTAAACATTTATTACTTAAACTATTTCCTTTTTGTTTCATTACCTCTTGGACCTTATTTTAGCAAATTCGTAAGATTGATTTGATTAATTTGGTTCTAAGACTGTGAATATTGAATCCTACGCTTTGGGAGTTGCAGAGTACAGAAGGTGAGGCATTTCTTGATGCATAAAAAAAATAAGGATCCACAGTATAATGTATTTAACTGAAGTGAACGTATTTTATTAGGGGTAAAATTTAAAAGGGAAAACATCCAAAATACACTTAATTTTTTGTTTGGTCAGATTATGCAATAACTTTCATCACAACTTGTGCTACTGAAGTCAGTGGAACTACTTACAGAGTAAAGGAATCACAATCTGCGACCAATTCTGAACACGGGGCATACTAAGCCAGTGCATAAAGTGTAGCTATTGCACCATCTCTGTAAAGGAAAAGCTGCATTCACAACAACCTTGCTGATTTTTGTATCTGAGCTTTCAAATTCCACCCCCTAAGGGAACACATTCAACCCCTAATAGTTTTCCAAGTTTCAACTTTTAGCCAGACCCTCAGTGTGACAGGTTAAATAAGAATATACATATTCTATTATTACAAGTATCTTCCTCCAACTGGTATGCCATGAGTACCAAATCTTATTTTGAAAATGCTATAAAACATACTTGAAGTCTTAAGTCTAGCATTCAGTTTTGCTCTTAAGATATTGGGCCTTGGCCAGCTGGAGAAGACAGATCACAAGCTAATTTCTTGAGGGTCTTTTTAAATAACACGCAACCCATTATGGTCCAAGCTCAGAGTTCTGCTTAATTAAGTCTTCTCGTGGTAGGCTCTTTCTCCACACTAGGTTTCCCAATACTATGCCCCAAGAGGTGGCAAGGGTGAAGCCTGAGGTGCATGTGATGCAAGTAGCCAGTGTTTTTTACTGTATTGTCTAGAGCTGTTATCAGCCATTAACCTGTCTAGACTAGGGCTCCACCGCTGAAGCTCAAGCAGTGGAGGAAAACCTTAAGGATAAAGACTCAGCTCTTCAAAAGGTAGTTAAGTGCCTAACTCCCATTCCAGGAGAGAAAGATCTGGGCCTAAGAGCCTAGGGGAGATGCATCCCTGAGAGACATTTCACTGCCCTGACTCCTTCAGCTTCAGAATAGTGGACAGATTATATTGAAAGAAGAGGGCAATATCTGCTTTACTTACTGCATGGGCCACAATTCTAATAGAGAGTGATGACAGAGGAAATGCTTTAAGGCATAAAACTGGACTCCCTAAGATGATATACATCAGCTCAAATGTAAGCTACTTTTAATGCTGTACCTATGTATTCTATTAAACAACTGTCTATGAAAGCAGCAGTGTATGTCTATATAATAAGACAATAAGAAATTTGTTTCAAATATTTTGAAATTGTTTTTACAGGCTGTTTTGAAATGTGTTCACAAATACTGTACGTGTATTGAAAGAAGGAAGTTGTTCTGCAGCCCCCCCTTTTTTTTAAACAGCTATAAGCCTCCTTTCTTAGGCTCTTCATAGAGAATTGACGCCACATCTCACGTTTATATTCATGTTAAAGCTAGCTGTTGCTAGGATTATGCCATTGTAAATGCATTTAGTTCCAGCTGTAAAAATTAAGATTTTTTTTTACAACTGCACTTCTGAGTTTCATATTACATTACAGCATGAATTATTTTAGCATTACTCAGATATTTTGCTTCACACTGTTCCTTTTCTCAGCTCATGTGCAAAATCCTTTTCAGGGTGAAAGCCTAATGAACGGGAGTAGATCAGCAACAAAATATTTGATGTCCAGGTAGAGATTCAGTGCTGCAAAAACATATTCTTCAGGATTCAGGCAATAATGGTGCTTTCCTCCCTGCATGAGTCGTGTATCTACCACAAGATACTGAAAGAAAATAGATTTCAGTTTTACAGATGTAATGTAATGTAAAAAAAGCATAAGAATAATTCACCTGACCCAGGACACAAGTAGTGATGTGCAAGATCTGAGTTTATGGACCCACGTGATTTTCCATAAGCAATGATTAATAGAGCTGATGAAGTATACCCATGGGACAGTATTTTTTGGCTCTAGCCCCTGTGCACATGAATTGTCTGATAAAAACAGTTTGAAAAGACCAGTTTTTACAAATTTCTGCCGCTAGTTAGTCTGCAGCTTATGTTTATGTTGGCTTTTTGTTTCTGCTTCACATCGGGCGCGTCTAAACTAATTCTACTTAGCCAACACCAACAGCCTCTTCATAGGTGTACATATTTATAGAAACAGCCATGCCCCAAATAGTCAGGGAAATTTACAATTGTTTTCAAGAATATTCACAGCTAGCCCATGCAGAGAGGTAGACGGACAATACCAGAGGAAAACTCCTTAAATAATGCAACTTTTTAAAGTTATTTCAAACCAGCATTAGTCTATAGGAGCTGTCTATTGTTATTCTGTTTCAAAAGAGATGCAACTGGCATAGTAAATTGAGCACCAGCAATAAGCAATTTTTATTCCAACTGAAATTTCTGTCTACATTATATAGCTCACAGCTGCTCATGCAATGGTAGCCAGGCAGAAGCTGTGCTGAAATTAGGCTGGGCAGCAGGACTAATGATCCTGCTCTTGACGATGCAATCAGGACAAGACCAAATTCAGTCCCATTACCCTAGACAGTCCCATTACCCAGAATCAGCAGCATTTTCCTCCCTCAGCAGGAAAAGGCAATGAGCAGACTGGGAGCATGGATGCATGTGTGGTACACGTTCCTGTTCTTTGTAGCAATGCAGATGGCAGATAAGGACAAAGATCCAGCATGATGTTGATTTTCCCTAGACCCTTCATGGTCATTGCTCTAGAGGTCAGTGTGCAAGACAATCCCAGAAGAACAGAGTTTCAGTAGCTGAAGAAACAATTAAAAAAACAAAATGTACTGCACCAAAGATCAATGTTCCAATTGACACAATATTTGTAGCCACTGGAAAGGAAAAGGATAGCAAATGTTTTCTATAAATGGGTTAGATTAAGTCAATGCCAAAATCAAGTAATGGAAACCCAATGGAAATTGGTTAGGTAGAAAAAAGATAGTGTCCTGTAACTGATACTTATACCACTATTTCCATGCCTTGATTGAGTCTGTCATAAGATTTTGTGAAAAGATACATTTAAGTTTCCTTGTACACATACCTACGGTATACGGACACAGTGGTCCAATTTCACCCCTTGTGGAACTCCAGTGAAGTCAGTGATTTTCTCCACCATGAGTGGCCCTGCATTCTGTTGTAGTCTTAATGAGAGGGCGCAAGGAGGTGTTTTTAGATGAACTCTGAAAAGAGATGGAGGTAAAGGAATAAAGATACCAAGAGGGCAGGAACTGCAGATAAAATTCTCCCGTCAGACATTGGCAAAACTGTTGGAGGTAGAAAGGCGATAGCAGTAATGAGCACATCTGAGATAAATTAGAAAAAGATCATGGAGAATTTTGTAAAGATGAGAAGTTTGAATTGAATGTGGAACTCAAGAGACATTCAAGGTACTGTAAGCTTTCATGGGAAGTTACAGATGAAGCATACTCAAATGATCATATGATAGCACAAGGAATCCCTAAGGCCAACAGCATCAGAACCATAAGGATTCCAGATGTCATGGTAATGTCCCACTGAAGATAAAAATGTGATTCAAACTCAATTTTCTTAGCTATCCGATCAATTGGCACACAGCTACCTGCTGCCCCATGCGGTATGAAAGGGACAGGAAGTTGGAGCTAGATAGTAGGACACAGAAAGCTGAGTGCTATCTCCCCTTCGAAAGCCTTCCCAGGAGTACAGATCTAAAGAGGGGCAAAACTACGAACCATTACTCTAAGACAGGAATTCCCTATGTAATGTAATGCTGAAACAATCTCATTAATGTAGTATTTGCTTCCCTCCACATCTGAAAGTGCTTGAGGGAGATTGCACAGGCAACCTGCAGAAAAGCAGCTCCTGGTAGTACATCATGTTGAGGAGACAGGGCAGAAGTCTGGAGTTGCTGAAGAAGCCCCATACCTGCAATATTCCCAAAGATCTGAGGAGGTAAGCCATTACTACTTACATATGAGGGAACCCCCATCCCAAGGGAAGAATTCATAGGAGATTCCATGAGTTGAAACTCACCAAGAATCCTGTCCTCATTCATATGTGGAAATAGCCCAACAGGGCACTACAGTGGACTGAAGGGGTTAGTATTGCCACATTTGAAGACTGAAGCAACAGTATATACAATGGTGATGGTAAATTACTAAATTACTTTGGCGTTTTAATCTCAAAAGTTACCAGCTTGGAAGAGTTCCATTACAAATGTTTTAGTAACTGCCAATTACAGTATAGGCTGGCTGCCACTTGGAATCAGCCTTTGCTTGTAGTTACTGCAGCTGCTTCTATTGTAGCCATGCAAATATACTTTATTTTAAAATCACCTAAAAAAAGCACACAGGTCAAAAATGTAATTTAGCATTGTAGTCATAGTTCATTAATGGATGTATGCTTTGGGCTGAAAAGCAAACAGGGACAGTCCCAAAAGTCACAAATGGAGTTGCGCCTACAGACCACAATGTCATAGAGGCTGAAACCCAAGCATGCATCATAATCTCAGTAAAATGCAGTTAAACTGGTACAATCAATTCCAAGTCTGATGAAAGTTTTATACGTGCTCCAAGCATTAAACTTTCAAAAATGATCTAAAAATAAAGCTGCTAACTCCACTTACTAAGGTTGGCCAACATTTCTCATAATAAGACCCTAGTGGTGTTACCCACGGTTTTCAGAATCTAAAGCAGTGGTCACTTAACTGTTTTCCAAGCAGTGTCAGGAATAAGTCAGTGGGGACGCAGCTCCTCCGTCTGGTAAATGATTGATATAAACCAGAGTGTTTTTACGTAAAACTTACTTTTTTTTTAGGTCTCAAGCATACACACATGTATGTTATAGCAATAGGTTCAAAGAACCCCAAAACATAATTACCCTAAGTCTGAGATGGTTTTCAGTGAGTAACAGCAGGTTCACCAATGGCCAGTCGCCTTCCCACTGGGGACTAGGGTGTCAGAAAAGAGTCTTCGAAGACTGCTCCGAAGTGTATTCTTTTATTTAATCTTTTATAGCTAAATTAAGCAAAGCACATAACACATAGTCACTCATGGTGGGTCACCAAGTGTCATAGCTTCAGCAAGTAACTCATTATCTCTTATCAAAACATTCTAGTATTTCTACTCATAACAATAAAACTTGTATGTTAGGGGCATTTTAAAACAAAGGTCACCTATCCAAATACTCTCTTCCATTCTCATAGTACATTAACTTTCCATGCCATCCTCCCTTTCTGATTAGCAAAACTGAAATCATGCATTTCAGAGCCCTGACTATTATTCCTAGCTATATAATATTTGGTTTTCAGCTAGCAGTGGCTTGACACACAAAATGGCTAACTACAGTAATATCAAGGTTAATTTTATCCTAACAGTTTCAGTGATTTAGAACTTTTGCAAATTTTAGCCATTTGGACAGAAATTTTCCATAGTAGTGTATCTGCCTCAGCCTGCTTGTGGTAAGGGTTTTTTCTTTTAAATTTCAGCCAAAACAATTCAGCTGTTTCTGAGAACAAGCTCAGGGAAAAAGACATTTTGCCCATGTTGAATTCTGGTGACCTTTTCTTTGAGAAGTTGTACACTTTAGGACTTGAAATTTGACATGAATTTGGACTTTGTGCCAGGGATTTTGCCTTTTCTTGTACCTGTAAAAATCTATCAAAAGTTAGCAAAGTTATAAGTCTTTGAAAAATTTCAAGTTGCACATGCTCAGTAGAGACTTGCATGAATTTAACCACTAATATGTCTAGCAATTGTGTCCTCACTGAGCTTGCTCCAGCCTTTCAACTCCTAGTGTTGACCAGACAGACATCTGTGCTCTCAATGACCTCCCTGCTAACACCCTGGCAACATAGAGGAGGAATCCATCTGACTGAAATGCAGAGGGGATAAAAGCCTGACCTGGGAAGTAGGGGTTAGGGAAAAGCTTGAGATAAGTAGTCTGATAAGACTGGGACTGATTGAGGCACAGGGGGAAAGAGAAACTGGAACTGGTTGGGCAAGGAGATTTGGACTTGGAATCAGTGGGATGGAATGGAGTGGGAGGGGAGACATCTGATAAGGAGCTGCAGTGGGGAGGAAACTGGAACTTTAGGGGTAAAGAGATTGGAATGAAGAGCCTGGGAGGTTGGGAGTAGAGACACATCATACGAGCTTTCCCAAATATTGAAGTTACAAAAGATGGTTATTGATGCACCTCTTGCAAAAAAGCTTAAGAAGGAAAGCTTCCCACTGCCTGCAGTTGGTAAAACTGGAGGAGCTTGGTTTGCCAGACCAATCAGCAAAGCTGATGCTGATAAACTATGTGAAAAGGCTGCAAAACACAAAGCCTCTGAACTGTATCAACATGCAGAAAGTTTTATAAGCCTGTCACTGTTAAAGCCAGTTTTAGAAGTACATATGAGGCTACAAGAATGCTAGAGCTACAATACAGTGTACATGAACAAACATGGCTGTTGCATCATGCTTTTCTATTTAAACAAGAGATACTACACGCTACAAACTGGAGGCCAAAGTTAAGTGCATTGTCACCTGTTAACCCTGAAGTTGGACACTGGGTCTGACCAAGACCAGCATATGCTCGCTATCTTTCTGCAAGAAACCCACCTGACTGGTTAGAAGTGTGCAGTTGAAAAAGTGAAGAATTGTCTCACCCCATTCAAAAAATTTGCATACATGGCTGAAGAATGCACCAATGCAAATCGGCATCAAGTCATTGCATCTTATCCTGATGTCGGCAGTAGGCCAGTAGATGCATTTCTACATGTTCAAGTTATAGAAAACTCGTTGGCTGCATCCATGACAACCCACATCTTAGAGGAAGAGTTAAATAGTTGTAAAAGGACCCCAACAGATAGCTGCTTGTGCATTTGATGGAGCTACAACCATCACTGGAAGACGGTGGTGTACAAGCTTTGCGCAGAGAAAAGTGTAACACTTATCTTTCCTATACACATTGCAGAGGCCATCTTAACTTCAGAACCTGGAAAGATAATGGAGCAAATAATTACGCAATCAATTTGCAAACACCTAGAAGTGTGACACGCTGTACCCCATGTACACCCCTCTAGTGGATTTGTGTATCAGATTCACCCCCATAGTGTAAGTGGGCATTGTCTAATGCAAAGTATGTCATGTAAGGTGTTTTTGGAATGCCCATGACAAACTGAACATTATTGTTATGGTAGCACGTTTCCTTCAGTGTCATTGCACTGTGCCTGTCCTGACAGACAGCAGCAGGAATCCCAGCCACCTGTGGTGGCTTGTAGCGACAGGGTTTCTGCTGCCCACTGGTGATTCCCACTTGCTCTGGTGGATAGCAGCAAGGCCCCTGCAGCCCATGGTTGCTCAGAGCTGGGGGGTCCCTGCCATGGCTGAGAGCTGCAGCCTTCCTTATCCCCCTGAACCTGGTCCCCGCATCCTCCAGAAGCTGAAAAGGATAATTTCACAGAGGTTGCTGGTCATCATGGACTATGTGACTTCCATTATAAAAATCGTATTCTTATCTATGACTTATAAAGGAAAGATTGAAAGAATTAGGTTTGCTTAGTCTGGAAAAGAGCACATAAAAGGTTGTTAAAGAAGAGGGAGAAAAATTGTTCTTGTTAACCTTTGAGGCTAGGACAAGAAGCAATGGGCTTAAATTTCAGCCAGGGAGGTTTAGGTTGGACATTAGGAAAAATTTCCTGTCAGGGTTTTTAAGCACTGGAATTAATTGCCTAGGGAGGTTATGGAATCTCCGTCTTTGGAGGTTTTTAAGAGCAGGTTAGACAATCACCTATCAGGGATGGTCTAGATCAGTGTTTCTCAATCTTTTTGATACCAGGGACTAGCTTCCTATACTGTGTCAGGCAGATCTCAGGGACCAGGGCCGGTCCATGGACTGGTTGTTGAGAAACACTGGTCTAGATAATACTTAGTCCTGCCTTGAGTGCAGGGGACTGGACCAAAAGACCTCTCTAGGTCCCTTGCAGTTTTACAATTCTCTGATTTACTCAATTAGCACTAGTATGGGATGCAGAATCTTCAAAAGTCATTTTTAAAAGCCATAAATTTAATGTCTTCATGACACACTTTTTTTCAACAAGCGTCCAAAAAGACTGAACGTCTAGGAAAAATAAAAGGTGCTCTGGGATTGACGTTCAAATTAGTCCAACCTGGGAAAACCTGTTGGCTTTCTCATGCGCCATCTTTGGCTGTTGTCTTTAAATTACTGCAGCCATTATTACTGACTTTGGAAAGCACCTACCAAAATGGGACAGATCTAAGTAGTGAGGTTGGTGGACTACTTTTGCTACTAACTTCAAAGATGACAATTGCCATTCTCTCTCTCTTGTAAGTCTACTGTTGAAACCGCTTGTGTCATTACATAATGCCATCCAGGCATCTGCTGCAGTCGTAGATCTTTGTCCAGCAATAGAAGCTACACTTGGATCAGAGAAATATATTCATTGAAAACATACTGAAAGAAGCAAAGACTTTGGTCCAGAAGTTGACTAATAAAGTCACTTATATTGACTCCTTAAGTGAAGAGGACAAGAAGTATTTGTTAAGCCAGCTGAAAAAGTACACAGACTTAATTCTTACAAATCTACAAAAGTAACTTCTGGATTCTGCTCAACATCTACGTAGCTTTTACAGATGCCTGTCTTATGAAACATTGACAGTTGAGTGGAGTGAGGCACTATCAGCAGTGGGGCTGCCACATGATCAGGACAGAAAAGAGAATTTGAACACCAAGTGGAACATCATACAATGAATGAATATTTTTTATTTAAACTTTTTTTTTTATCATTACTAGTGTTTCTACCCAATCTTTGTGCTATATTTCCTGGGATGAAAGAAATAGGAATTCATCTCTTGCTACTCTGACTCGCAACAGCTACAACTGGGCGTTCTTTTTCATCATTGAATAGAATTTTGTGTTCTGAAAGAAGTCGCCTTCTGCCTGACTATGTGCATAATGAGTGTATCAATGGAAGGACTAGTGGTATCAGACATATGAGAAGCCACCAGAAACAAATGTGCTGCATTCAAGAAGTTTATTAACGGTTGTACAAAATTACAACAAGAAACCAAGAAAGATGGAGATTTAGCACTTCATAAAATGCTTGAGTAGCCAACTTTAGGTTGAGTGATTATTTTAAAACTTAAGTTAAATATAATAAAATGGCTGTGAAACATTTTTCAGTTTTTACTATGGTGCCATACAGCCCACCTTCGCTCTCATGGTCTGACCCTTTGGTCCTCACCTCCCCCCCAGTAAATTCAAACACCCCCCCACTCATTTCAATTCCAGTGGAAAATCCTGGTGCCCACTACAAACCACTCCTCCTAGAGCCTGGAACTGGACCCAAGATTCCTGATTTATCACTCTCCTGCTGTCAACCAATATCTGTGAAACCCACTGGCAAAATGTGTGTTTCACTCCCCTTTAGTGTTGGTTCACTTAAACAATGACAGCCTATAGGTCTATGTAGAATAAATATGAAATTAAAGAATAAGGCTTATCTTACATTTGGTTCAGGAAATATATGTGTTGTAAAGAAAAACAACAAACTAAGGGGAAAAGTTTATTTAAAAAAAAGAAAACAAGGGCCTCTGACCAATAGGAGTGACTGCAGATCATTTTAAATAAAATGAAGAGAATCTGACTTAAAATGAGCCAACCTAGCCTTTCCCACCCCACATTCCGATGTTATCTAAAAAATGAAGGCCTATGTGAACCCAAATGCAAAAGAAAAACTGTTGGTCAGCAAGGAGGGGAAGAGATAGGGAGGAAAGGTCTTGAGGAAAAAGGAAGTTAGAAATCTTATCAGGAAAATCAGCATGAATTGTCTCAAATTGTTTTTTAGCTGATCAGTAATTGGCAATAACATCACTTGTTTGTTTAAAGGTATAAAAAGTAAATTCTTAAAAGGTTCATTGCTAATACCTGCCTGACCATGTTGGAGCTGACCGATATGACCGGTATTTAGCCTGTTTGTGAGGATCTTGATCAAATACTTATAAATGCTTTGTTAACAGTATTGGGTGTAGCAATTGCTTATTTTCAGGCTGTTGAGCAACTTTATAAAATACTATTTGGCCTTAATAAAGGAATTTCTGGTTAAATTGGTGTTGTGGTAATACTCTGCATAAATTAATAACAATTACAATATGCTGTCAATTACTCTATTAGCTCAAGTGGCAGAGATCCAGTTCCAACCCTGTTGAAGAATGAGGTGGATGTCAATAAGAGGCCACTTTTTTTCCAAAGGTCTAGGAAATTACGCACAAAAAACTATGTCAAAAAACATTAAAGTTGCAAAACAAAATTCTCAAAAATTAGGAAATGTCAGAATTAAGGTTAAAATTCAGCGTCCCTTGTGTGTATGCATTATGATGCCATCTTTAATTATATGACCATACTATTTTTTCCACTGAATCCCTGCTTCCTTCATTTGACCAGATGGACCTGCTTTGGGGATGAATCATGATTACGTAGTGGAGACTTGTCTATAAGGCCCATCTCATTTGTTGAGGAAGGCGGTAGGTGTGTAGTCAATGAGGCAGTAGACTGCAAGAAAAGAAATGATGGTCTCATGGTTAAGAAAGTTGAATGCAGCCCCGGAGAACTGGATTCTATCCCTACTTTTGCCATAAAGCTCCTGGATGATACAACTCAAGTCTCTAAATATAAACTTTTCACTGGTGGTCGCTAACTGTGCTCATTTCTTGTGTGCCTGAGTTGAGACTCCTGAGGTCTGGTTTGTAGAAGCACTGAGCATACAACTGCAACTGAAGTCAAAGGGAGCTGTGGTTAAAACACAGAAAGTCCTATAATGCTAAAATAACTCTGAAGAATAAGGCCCATGTCATCTTAAATTGGCCTTCCACAAATAGTGGATATTTTTTAACTTAATCTGTGTCTCAGCAACCCATCTGTAAAATGGGGATAATATGCTCTCACCTCATAGGGGTGTTGTAAAGATAAATTAATTGTTGTGAAGCACTCGTGTGACCATAGTTGCTTGGAGGGGCCGGGCCCCACTGAGAATGCTCAAACTGCAAAGAATGAGGACTCCTGGTGTGTTCTAATAATTAGATATACCACACCAGTAACAAAATACCTTCTGTAATACCTAACTGGCTACTAAGGCCTGGTCTATACTTACCTCTGAGATTTGGAGGCAGTCGATGGGAGATAGGCAAGCGACGTAAAAAACTTGTGTAACTCATGTCAACTTCACTGCTTCAGTTCTGCACACTGTGCTGCACTGACGGGAACAGCGTTCCCCTCAATGTAGCACTACGGCACTTTCGGAGGTGGTTTTCCTAGGTCAATTTCTGGATCGACTGAGTGGATCTTTACTGACCACTCAGTCGATCCAGAGAAATCGACCTGACGACAGAGAATTTGCCGCCATCAGTATAGACGTAGCCTAAGAAGCCAAAAACACAGACTTTGGCTATCACCCAGGCAGCCAAGTCTAATATGGTGAGGATTACTTAAAATCTTATTCACCATATACAAAGTTCTACCAGTCCCAAGGGATCACATACATTACCCACCAGGTCAATGAATATTTGAGATCTTACTGAAATACACACAGTCAATTCTTACTAACTAACCTAAGATTTATTTAAAAAGAGAGTTACTATAGTTAAAAGATCATTATACATCCAGCTATGAATGAATATGAACCCAAATCAGGCCCTATATTTCTTTTATAGTTCCCTAGCAGGCTATGATATCCTCATCCGCAGACAACACAGCAGGCATTCCTTGGATGAAAAATAGGTAATATACATTATTGCTTTGATGTCAACCTTTATTCCCTAGGCACATACAGGGGACTAGCTGCATTCATTAGCATAAGGTAAGTAACCATTCCAGTCGTTTACAGACATCTTACTACAAACTTCAAACAGAAATACAGACAATGATATTATTACATCCAAGTTTCATCTAAATGTTAATACTCCTTTTTGATCTCTGAATCAATAGAATATATAGTAATGGACATTACAGATAGGAACCAAAGTTTAGCATCTACAAGCTAATCAAATCACATCGTTAATCTTCTAAAAAGACACAGGTAAACGCAGACAAATACAAATAATACCTATTCTAATTCTCTGACAATACAGGTCTACTTAACACGGCTTTGATAACTATCTACAAGAAACAGCCTTGTTTACCACTTTATATACTTCTCTAATATGTCCCTTAAGGTTGATTTTGGGTAACTTAGCCTGTTGGTTGTTTAACCCTCGCTGGATCAATGTCACAACTCAGATACTACAGTGATGAGCATCACAGAAAAGCACGTGAGAAAATTAATTCTGGTTTCAGGGCATGGTTTGAATTGTGTGCAGTAAATAAAGCATGGGTCATACTGAACAGTGAAGATGAAATTAAATTTTCCATCACCACTCATTAAGTGAGCACCATCTATACTTTGCACTGAGTGAAACAGGGTTCCTATGGAAAAAATAGTCTTTAATTAGAATCACATGCTATCATAATCCATATGCACACAAGGGGGGGCTGAATTAAGGCTCCAGAGGTGACCTGAATTCTAGCATTTCCTAACTTCTGAGGGCTTGACTTTGCAACTTTAAAGTTCTTTTAACAACTTTTGTCATTGTAACTTCATTGTCACTTAACGTACACTTTATGGTTTGAGGGCAGAGGAGCCATTCATTTATATCTGCTCCACATCCCTCAGCCAGCAATCACCACTTTCTTTTTGAAAAGCAAATGAAGATTTCAGTGAGTATTGAGGTGGCCAGCTTGTGACAAACCACATTAACAGGCCCCACAGTAGTGTTATAATGTCAACAACCCTGCTTCTCAGTTACTGTTGGGATGCAGTGTCTGAAACATTACATCTCTTTGCATGAAGATTCAACACCAGGAGGCAGCATTCCCCCAGTGTTTGGTGTTTGGGCCCTGAGTTGGGGGTGGAGCTTACCTGACTAGGGGTCCTATATAAGGAGCCAGGCACTCAGGCAGCAGCACAGGAGCCAGCAAACAGGACTGCTAACAGGGGAGTTTCAGTGGGAGTTTCCAGGGGGAGATTCCAGAGAAGACCACAGCAGAGAAACCTACAAGCCAGAGGAGGGAAGGGGCAGGGGCCTGCCAGCAGCCCAGGCCTTGTTGGTATCCCACGGGGCAGTGTGAGGCCTGAACTGCCAGGCACAGAGTTGGAAGGCCATGAGTGAGACAGAGATAGCAGTGAAAGACACACTGAGAATGACCGGATGTGGAAGCTGTGGCATGTACATGGTCCTGGAGGGGGCACCTGGAAAGAGTTTTGTCTGCATGAAGTGCCGCCTGATAGAACTGCTGGAAGAAAAGATCAGAGGACTGGAGATGCAGGTAGAAACCATGGCTGAGTTTAGAAGGGGGTTTGAGCAGATTATGGAAGGCAGACATGTTGAGGCACAGGGGATAAGCTCAGACGAGCAGATGGAAGTAGGACCAAAGAATTTTGAGGAGAGGCTGGGTGAGGAACGTGGACGGTGGGAGCATGTGACTACGAGAACTAGGCAGAGGAAAAGACGGGCCAGCGAGGGAGAAATAGAACTCAGGAACAGGTTTGGTGCATTGGAAAATGAAGATGGAGCACAGCTGGTGCTCGCTGAAGGAGAGAGGGCAAGGAAAAAGAGGCGAGCGGCTAGTCCTGCGGGAGGAAGGGAGGAGTCGATGGAGGCGACAACCAGTATGAGCCCTAGGAGGATTGCGAGGGCAAAGACGAACCGAGAGGGCTTGCGGCTAGCTGGTGCCGGGGATAGACCAGAGAGTCACACTGTCGCCGGGAAAAGGCAAGTCTACGTGATTGGAGACTCTTTACTGAGAAGAATAGACAGGCCCGTAACTAGAGCTGATCGGGAGAACAGAAGGGTGTGTTGTCTGCCAGGGGCTAAGGTACAGGATGTGGACCTGAGGCTGAAAAGGATCCTAGCGGGAGCAGGAAAGAATCCGTTGATTGTCCTCCATGTGGGAACGAATGATACGGCTAGTCGCTCCCTGGACTGTATCAAGGAGGACTATGTCAGACTGGGGAAGACGCTCAAGGAAATCGAGGCTCAGGTGATCTTCAGTGGAATTTTGCCGGTTCCTAGAGTGGGGCAGCAAAGGAGCGACAAGATTATGATGATTAACAGATGGCTCAGACAGTGGTGCTATAAGGAGGGCTTTGGGATGTACGGTCATTGGGAAGCATTTACGGACAGACGACTGTTCGCTCGGGATGGACTTCATCTAAGCAAGGAGGGAACTGGACTTCTAGGATGGAGGCTTGCCGACCTCATTAGGAGAGCTTTAAACTAAGAAGTTGGGGGAGATGGTTGGGAGATGTTCAGGAGATCTCCACGCCGGAATTTAACCTGGAGAGGGAAGCAAACAAACTGAGAGGGGATATCCTTGTGGACCAAAGAATTGACCGAAGGAGGAAAAGCGGAGTTGAAACTAGACTAACGGGTGATGATGGTGGTAGAAGGTCTGTGCATGACGGGGGAAAGAATGTCACTGACGCCAAACGTCAAAAATTAAAATGTCTGTACACTAATGCGAGGAGCCTAGGGAACAAGATGGAGGAACTGGAGCTACTGGTGCAGGAAGTGAAACCGGATATTATAGGGATAACAGAAACCTGGTGGAATAGTACTCATGACTGGAGTACAGGTATTGAAGGCTATGTGCTGTTTAGAAAAGACAGGAAGAAAGGTAGAGGTGGTGGAGTAGCTTTGTACGTCAATGATGAGGTGAACTGTAATGAAATGAGAAGTGATGGAATGGATAAGACGGAGTCTGTCTGGGTAAAAATAACATTGGGTAAAAAAGCTACTAGAGCTTCCCCTGAGATAGTGCTTGGGGTGTGCTACAGACCGCCGGGGTCTGATTTGGATATGGATAGAGACCTCTTTAATGTTTTTAACGAAGTAAACACTAAGGGGCAATGTGTGATTATGGGAGATTTCAACTTCCCGGATATAGACTGGAGGACGAGTGCTTGCAAGAATAATAGGGGTCAGATTTTTCTGGATGTGATAGCGGATGGATTTCTTCATCAAGTAGTTGAAGTACCTACGAGAGGGGATGCCATCTTAGATTTGGTTTTGGTGAGTAGTGAGGACCTTGTGGAAGAAATGGTGGTAGGGGACAACCTTGGTTCGAGTGATCATGAGCTGATTCAATTCAAATTAGATGGAAGGACAAACAAATGTAGATCTGGGATTAGGGTTTTCGACTTCTCAAGGGCTAATTTCAAAGAGTTAAGGAAATTAGTTAGGGAAGTGGATTGGACGAAGGAACTTGTGGATTTAAATGTGGAGGAGGCCTGGAATTACTTTAAGTCATGGCTGCAGAAACTGTCGGAAGCCTGCATCCCAAGAAAGGGGAAAAAAACCATGGGCGGGAGTAGTAGGCCAAGCTGGATGAGCAAGCAACTCAGAGAGGGGATTAGGAAAAAGCAGAAAGCTTATAGGGAGTGGAAGAAAGGCCGGATTAGTAAGGGAAGCTACCTTAGTGAGGTCAAAACGTGTAGGGATAAAGTGAGGAAGGCTAAAAGCCGCGTAGAACTGGACCTTGCGAAGGGAATCAAAATTAATAGTAAAAGGTTCTACAGCCACATAAATAAGAAGAAAACAAAGAAAGAAGAAGTGGGGCCGCTATACGCTGAGGATGGAACGGAGGTTAAGGATAACCTAGGCATGGCCCAATATCTAAATAAGTACTTTGCCTCGGTCTTTAATAAGACTAGTGAGGAATTTAGGGATGATGGAGGGATGACGAACGGGAATCTGGATGTGGTGGTGGATATTACCGTATCTGAAGTAGAGGCCAAACTTGCACAGCTTAATGGGACAAAATCGGAGGGACCGGACAATCTCCACCCGAGGATATTAAAGGAACTGGCGCGTGAAATTGCGAGCCCGTTAACGAGAATTTTTAAGCAATCGGTAAACTCGGGGGTTGTGCCGTACGACTGGAGAATTGCTAACGTAGTTCCTATTTTTAAGAAAGGGAATAAAAGTGATCCGGGTAATTATAGGCCTGTTAGCTTGACGTCTGTCGTGTGTAAGGTCTTGGAAAAAATTTTAAGGGAGAAAGTGGTTAAAGACATTGAGGTCAATGGTAATTGGGACAAATTGCAACATGGATTTACTAAAGGTAGATCGTGCCAAACCAACCTGATCTCCTTCTTTGAAAAGGTGACGGATTACTTAGACAAAGGCAATGCGGTAGATCTAATTTACCTCGATTTCAGTAAGGTGTTTGACACGGTTCTGCATGGGGAACTGTTAGTTAAATTGGAAAAGATGGGGATGAATGTGAAAATTGTAAGGTGGATAAGGAACTGGTTAAAGGGGAGACTACAGCGGGTCGTGCTGAAGGGTGAACTGTCAGGCTGGAAGGAGGTTACTAGCGGAGTCCCTCAAGGATCGGTTCTTGGACCGACCTTATTTAACCTTTTTATAACTGACCTTGGCACAAAGAGCGGGAATGTGTTAATAAAATTTGCGGATGACACGAAGCTGGGGGGTATTGCTAACACGGAGAAGGACCGGGATACTATTCAGGAAGATCTCGATCACCTTGTACATTGGAGCAATACTAATAAGATGAAATATAATAGTGAAAAGTGCAAGGTCATGCACTTAGGGATTAATAATAAGAATTTTAAATATACGTTGGGGACACATCAGTTGGAAACGTTGGAGGAGGAGAAGGACCTTGGGGTATTGGTTGATAGTAAGATGACTATGAGCCGCCAATGTGATATGGCTGTTAAAAAAGCAAATGCGGTTTTAGGATGCATCAGGCGTGGTATTTCCAGCAAGGAGAAGGAGGTGTTAGTGCCGTTATATACGGCGCTGGTGAGACCCCACCTGGAATATTGTGTGCAGTTCTGGTGTCCCATGTTTAAGAAGGATGTATTCAAACTGGAACAGGTTCAGAGACGGGCTACTAGGATGATCCGAGGAATGGAAAATCTGCCTTATGAAAGGAGACTCAAAGAGCTTGGCTTGTTTAGCCTGGCCAAAAGAAGGCTCCGGGGGGATATGCTTGCTCTATATAAATATATCAGGGGGATTAACGTTAGGGAGGGAGAGGAATTATTTAAGCTTAGTACTAATATAGGCACGAGGACGAATGGGTACAAACTGGATATTAGGAAATTCAGACTTGAAATTAGACGAAGGTTTTTAACCATTAGGGGAGTGAAGTTCTGGAACAGCCTTCCGAGGGAAGTAGTGGGGGCAAATGACTTATCTGGCTTTAAGACTAAGCTTGATAAGTATATGGAGGGGATGTTATGATGGGATAGTTTAATTTGAGCAATTGATTTTGGATTATCGGCAGATAAGTCTGCTCAATGGTCTGTGGGAATGTTAGATGGGATGGGAGCTGAGTTACTGCAGAGAATTCTCTTTTGGGTGCTGGCTGGTGAGTCTTGCCCACATGCTCGGGGTTTAGCTGATCGCCCTATTTGGGGTCGGGAAGGAATTTTCCTCCGGGGCGGATTGGCAGGGGCCCCGGAGGTTTTTCGCCTTCCTCTGCAGCATGGGGCATGCGTCGCTTGCTGGTGTATTCCCTGCAGCTTCAGGTCTTCAAATCTCACTTTTGAGGATTTCAATAACTCAGTCATGGGTTCGGGGTTGTTATAAATATGTATGGGTAGGGTTTTGTGGCCTGCCTTGTGCAGGAGGTCAGACTAGATGATCATATTGGTCCCTTCTGACCTATGTTTCTATGTTAAATCCCAAGCAGTAAAGAGTAATTTAATTAGTTAAACACTGTACAATACTTGGCAAAAAGATACCCTTTATGTGTCCAAAGAGAAAGTTGTCCATGGTTTGCAATATCTGCAGAGGCTACAATTCATAAACATACTTTACAATAGTAAAAAGACAGATAGGGGAGTCCCCATCAGTATTTTTAAGTTATTATGCACATGTAAATATGCTGCACCACACATTGTTTATTGGATACTTGTGTGAGTCCAATACAGAGTTGCTGTGGAGGAGACAACAAGGATGCCTCCAATTAAAAAAGAAGTTTTACAAGCTAAGTGTCCTTTGGATCAGTTCTCTCCTGTGCTCTCCCTTACAAGAGAGATCAGCTACCCACAGCACAAAGCCCAGGTTGGATATTCACCCTCCCACCTCTGAGGGCAATCTTTTCCAAGAATTGTATGGGCAGTTCCACAGGACTGCTGTATTCTGGGAGATCATCCTGGACTTCTTCTAGGTAGGTATATGGTGTCATATAAGCACCTGTAATTCCTTCCCCATCAAGCCACTGCTGGTAGACTAGGGGAGGCAAATTAGGGTGATTTATGCTCATAACATAAGGCAAAGAATCAACTGGGTAACCCCTTGCTCCAATATTGGCCTGGGGCAGGACACCCTACCCTGAGGTTTGCTCTTACTGTGTGGTGTGTGTCATCCGTCTCCAGGATAATTTGCTGATTCATTTCTTTCCCTCTTCAGACATTTAAATCCCTTCCGTTCCTTCACAGTCATTGAAGCAAAAGCTGTTAATGGCATTATACTCGTGAACAGAATACTTTCAATACCTGAATAGGTGACTCCAGAAAAGAAAAGAAAAAAAACCTTTTACTTTGTATTACCAAAACCATTTACAGGAAATGTAATGGAAAAGCTGCACAATGCTTCTACAAGACAGGAAAATACTGTTACAGCTAAACAACTCATGTTCACCATAGTGAAGATCTAATGTCTAAACAACTATTAGCACTGTCAAATTAAGGCCTATTATTAACTTACTTTTATTTTTCCCCTACTAAATGTCAGACATTCTCTGTATGACAGAACAAAAAAGACCAAGTCACTAACAGGAATAAGGAACCACCAAACTACTGATCCATTTTCAATCTCATCTGATTTCTTTATCAGAGTTAAGAAATTATTTACTTGGTAGGGAGCATTTAAACTGAGCTACATAAAAAGCTTTTCTCCTTTTTGTGAGCCGTGACAGTTTAAAAGACAATGTGAGAAAAAAAATAGTTGCTGTAATTTTTTTTGAAAATATGAAAAAATGATTGTTCAATTTCCCTCCGTTGTGTACAGGATTGTGATCTGGTCTGTTGCCACAGTGAAGAGACAGTAGTATAAAATGGGCACAAAGTCATACAAATGTAAGACATTGCCAGAGTGAGATTAAACACAGTATGTTGCTTAATTCCAATACCACTTTCCAGCATGCCAGGTGTTTGCTGCAAAACCAAACACCATGCTAGGTGCTTGCTAAACATATGAAGACACAGTCTCTGCCCTAAATAACTTAATCCTACAAGTAGTATGGGAAAAAAGGACAAACCGTATAGTCTAAATGTATAGGATTACACACTTTAAAGGCATACTGACCCCAAAAGTCCTTCTGCTGTGCTATTGCTAGCAGTTTAGCTTCTTGAAGGTATTAGAGTGAAAGTGGATTCTGAGGGAGCAGCACCTTACGGATAAGTTCAGGGAAAGTATCCCATGCAAAGGGCAGCATGGACAAGCATGCAGTCAGTTGTCAGTGTGGACACCATTTGACTGCACTCATCAAAACAGTTCCATAGCTTATATCCCACATGTTTTTCACTGGCAGAAATCACTACCATTGTATTTGGAAGTATCCTTTTCCCTACACATGCAGAAGCTGATTATGCATTCCTTATGAATGGAACTCTCCTGGAGAATCAATGGAAGTTTTAGGTTTTTTAAGTTTTAGTTTTAGGTTTACAAGGAATACACAATCAGGCCCATAATTATTAAGAAGAACTGAAGGTTAGTTAGACCAAGAATAAGTTACTGAAGGGCATTTTATAAATAACCCAGTGGCAAATTTAATATTTTAAACTAAAAGCCAAAGGCACTAGTACGACATACAGTAATATTATTGCCCCTTGTCCCAAGCGGTTAGCTGATACTCACAACCTTGCCAGGTTGTTTTCTTTAGGAGGAGAAATTGATTATGGAATCAGGTATTTCTTTGGTGTGGTCCTAGTTATTTATAAAGGCTGCAGACCATCCAAGAGGCTGCTTCCTTGTTCAGAAATCCAGCCTCTCTCTTCCAGCCAGTCACATGCCCCACGAAGATCTGTCTCTGCTCCCTCTGAGGGCTATGCTACCAGCCCTTCTCTGATGCTTCTCTTGGCTTTCTAGTCCTGTCTGTTTCTAAAAGATACAGCTCCATCACTCTATGGACTATCTTCTGCATTTTCAACCATTCCAAGGAACACTCCTCTTATTCTCCTGAATTCGTTGTAGTTCAAGCCTTCCGAGATGGCCCAACACTTCAGGTGTTAGCTTCTATTGTTCCACAAAGGAGCTTGAGTATGTCTTCTGTTTAGTCTGAACAAAAGGTGGCTACCATACCCATCAGATTTAATGAGGTCTGGGATTGCCTTTGGATCAAAGAGATATTTGCTGGCAGCCACCAACACACACATTAAGTGTTGCTAAGGGCTAGTCTACACTTAAAACTGACAGTGGAACAGCTGGATAGAGTGCATGTGTAGCTCTCCCCTCAACATCATAAAACCACCTAAATGAGTGGCAGTAGCTATGTCGGCAGGAGAGCATCTACCAATTGTTAAACCCTGGGTTCGAGATGTAACTGCAATGGACCGGCGACACCCACCAAGGAGACAGACACCAAATTCGAGTAACAAAAGGGGATTTTACAGTAATCTCGTAAAAAACATATCAAAATAACAAAGGAAAAAACATACGGTGCACTAAACAACTACACAGTGCAAAGGGTCATGCAAATTACAGGTGGGGTAATAAACAGCTACAAGGAGCTGTTATAAAAAACAAGGAGGAAAAGAAAACAATACCAGATATAAGTAGAAATTATTACACTTGTGAACAACACTTAAATGACTTCATAAAAACAAAGAAGAAAAGAATAGATTGAGAGGGGTAGGATAACTACATCCATTTATAATACCTGTCCCAGCACCGTGGGGGTACCCAGAGCGAGGAGGCAGACCAGCTGCAGCATCTCAGTACTTAATCGTTCGTCCGGCAATTCGCAGACACCCAAAGGTCTCGTGGGCGGGAGCTCTCTGTCTCGGTCGGGGGATCAGTCTGACCGGTTCGTGACGTGCCCTTTAGCATTCAAGGGTGGGAGAACACCTGAGCTAACCGGGGCAGGAGCTTAAATAGCGTATTGTATGGCCAGAGTATAAAATAGCCAATTAAAAATGAGATGCAGGTCAGGACCAATGAAGTAACTGGGGCCCCAGACAATGATCCCTCCTTCGTGGTGACGGGGGTGCTGAGAAATAAACAGGGTGATCGAAACTCACCTGAGAAATTGGGGCCCATCAGGGGAGATCGGTACTTAACATTCTTCCCCCTGAGCCGCATAGTCCAGAGATGAGACCCATCAGGGCAATCGGCACTTAACATTCTTCCCTGTGGCCAGCAAAGTTCAGAGGGCCATGTCAGGGGCGGGGTGGCCATCATGTCTGCCACCTCCGTTAACACCAATGACTTAGCACTGGCCACACAAGCTCTTATGCCAGCAACACTTGTGTCACTCAGGGATGTGTTAGTATAGACAAAGCCTAAGAAAACAAAGACTTGTACTGTACACCACTAATTGGAAGTCAGTGGGAACAGAAGTTGTGGGTTCTCAGCCCTTGCTAATGAGATTCCTCTCTTCCTATTGCAGTGTTAGCAATTATGCCTCGTGACATAGAACAACAAATCCTTCCTTCACGACCCTTTCAAGAATAAATAGATACCTAAGGTATAGACCACAGGTGACAGATTAGATCACAGGGTCTTTGGGATAGGAGCCATCGCTTTGTTCCATGCACAGTGAATCTGGGATCTCTTAGTACCACCACCAAAAAAACACTACCACCCCAACACCATCTACACACCCACTAATCAGAGATCTGCACGGCATCATTTAATAGTTAAACATGCAGGGCTTTCTAGTCACCTTGAAGTTAATAGGAGCTTTTACATATATGTAAAAATGGCCATCATTTGGCCTCATGATCGAATGGTGCAAGGGAGAGATTAGGAAAACTGTACTGCTTTACCCTCCTACTAAAAAGGGCAACCTATCAAGCCATTATGGGGATTAGGACAGCATGAGAGCCACTATATCAAATCAGACTGTTGAATAATGTATTCGGTATCCTGTTTCCAGCAGTGGCCAAAACTTAATGTTTCAAAGGAAGTGATCTGCCTAGGACAAGATAGCCACCAGCCTGGGTAGATTTGTTAGTAGCTGTCCAACACTAAAACAGCAGGGAAGGAGCCCTTTCGAATCTGTTGGCAATGAAGTGCTTGACTTTGCTCTTAGAACAGCATGATGCTGAAGCTTGCAGTTCTGAAGCATGGCATGTGATTAAAAAAAAAGTAAACGGGATAGCGAAGAATGTTGTGGTTCATGTAGTTACCAACCCCTTTTAAAGAGCAATCCAGAGCAGTTAGCTGGAAGCCTTTGGTGGCAGTGACTGGCACAGGCTGACTATATGGTACACAAAGTTTTAAAACATCTAATTTTTATTAGAGGTAGAGAAAACGGCAAATGGGAAAAAGCAGGAGTAAAATGCTGTTATGGGGCAACACCCAAGATTATTAGAATAAAACACCTGAAACTTGTTTTGTCATGAACATTACACTTTTAGGGGGGGGAAGGGAGACTTTTATCGAAGATTTGAAAAAAGTTGTTAGGTGGTTGTGTAGGTGTTTTATGGCAAAGTTTTTAATGGAACCTGAATAGAGAACTGCCTTCATTTAGAGCTATTAGTTTTAATTCCAATGAAAAAGCTGGAAAGGAAGATGATTTAGACATCCCTTTCAACATTGGAAACTGAGACAAAATATTGTTAATGCAAAAGAAGTGAATGTTCAGTTGCTTATCCATGCTGTCTGAAGAGTTAAATAGAAACATAAATTTAACCTAGTCTGCACCATTTAAGTTATTAGAGTTTTAATAGCAGTACCATCGACCAATGAATAATTGGACTATGCTTACAAAAATAAAGACTAAAAACACTGAAAATACACAAAATAAAAAATTAACCAACCCTGTGAATTATAACAGTACCACCTCAGAGCACAGTAAACTCGAGATACCTACATCCTGAAAAAGATATTGGGGTGGGAGAACCTCCACTCTACATATAACTTCTTATTAAATTGAACCATCATTAGCACCTGCTGCAAGGCTTTTATACATCAGACTCCAACTGCCTCACTAACTGCTGTTTGATATTTGACGCCGCTGCCAATTCCTTTAATTAGCCACAGCTGAGCAAGCAGGGTTTTATAGCACAGTACTCAAGTGCCACAAAGCAGCTGGCAGATTCAGAGCCAAATTTTCAGAAGCTTGTGCAAGCACATATCTCCATATGGCTGTTTATTTGGGGGGCACAAATGCAAAACAAATGTAAAAGGGATTTTCAAAGGAGGCAGCTGAACATCTGCAAGATACTACCTTCCTGGAAGACAAGTGTATGCAAGTAAATTGGGCTGTGGGTATGGCTAGAGCATAAACATACGTCATACTTCTGGATTCCACAAGGGAGAAGGAGCAACCAATGAGTAGTTCTTCAAAAAAAAAAGCCTCTACTTTCACTGGGAGATACAGTACCAGTCTTTCCTCCCAATTTCAGCTGTGGCCCAGCTATGCTGCACCACTCAGCTAGCTCGGATGTTCCCAGCCTGTGGGCCACAGGCTGATAGCACTCACTGCAA
Source organism: Mesoclemmys tuberculata (assembly GCA_007922155.1). Taxonomy (NCBI): domain Eukaryota; kingdom Metazoa; phylum Chordata; order Testudines; family Chelidae; genus Mesoclemmys; species Mesoclemmys tuberculata. The sequence goes on from ML675603.1 coordinate 40,450,603, forward strand.
CTCAGAGCTAGGTCTGGCTCTACCATACAGAGACATCAGGAAATTGGCTAGCACGGTAAAACTTTAGGGACAGGCCCATATCTACAAAGGGACTTAAGGCCTATAACACTTAACTTTTAGGCACCTGGAAAATCACTGTAATAACAGGATCCACAAAATGTACATTAGCCATCTAAGCACACATACAATGAAGGGGGAGGGAGAGGTTAGCATGCTAGGTAGAGAGCTGCCTACACTAGCCGAGGGGAGAAGCCAAAAAGAGGGGCGTGTCCAAAGCCCCTTCTCTCTAAAAGAGTCAGATACTTTTCTTAGCTTGCAGCTCCACAACTAGAAGCTCCTGTCCTGGCATTAGGTGACTTAGGCACCTAAGCCATTTCTTGCAAGAAACAACAGAGCAAGTGGTGCTGCTGTCACCTCCCCTTATAACTTAGCCTAGTAGTTAAAAGGATTCACCCGGGACAGGGGAGACCCAGCTTTAATTCTCCACTTTGCTAAATGAGGAGAAAAGAGACTCCTGGTCAAATCCTATTTCTCAAGAGTGTTATAACCCCCAAACTATGGGATATGCTGATACAGGGCACCCGCAACCTCTCCTGTTGTGACTGTTCCACTTTGGATAAGTATTTAAATAGTCACAGCAAGAGAGCATCACTCTGCAATCCAATGGTCAGGGCCCCCACCTGGAAGGTAGGAGATTGAGAGTCCTGTCCCTGCTCTAATGACTATTTAATTAGCTATCCAAAGTACAACAGCTTCAATGTGAAAGACTGAGGAAGAGCCACCTCAGAATAGCTTATAGCATTTCTGGAGAGGCAGGAGGCCTCTGTTCAAATCCTTTCTCCCCATCAGGTAAAGGGGAAAATAAAATCTGGGTCTCCCATACCCAGGGAGAGAACTCTAACCAATTTGAAAATGGAAGGCAGTGTGGGTGAAAGTGATCATGAAATGGTAGAGTTCATGATTCCAAGGAATGCTAGGAGGGAAAACAGCACAATAAAAATAACGGGTTTCAAGAAGGAAGGCTTTAGCAACCTTAGGGAGCTGATAAGCAAGATCCCATGGGAAGCAAATCTAAGGGGAAAAACAGTTCAAGGGACTTATTAAGGGTACAAGTGCAAACTATCCCACTGCATAGAAAAGATAAAAAGTATCGCAAGAGACCACCCTGGCTTAACCAGGAAATCTTCAATGATCTGAAACTCAAAAAAGAACGGATGCAAGTGGAGTATAGGATTAAAATTCAAAATGATCTGGACACATGGGATAAATGGTCTGAAGTAAATAGGGTGAAATTCTATAAGGACAAATGCAAAGCACTCCACTTAGGAAGGAACAATCAGTTGCATACATACAAAATGGAAAATGAGTGCCTAGGAAAGAATATTGCAGAAAGGAATCTGGGGGCCATAGTGGATCACAAGCTAAATATGTCAACAGTGTTACACTGTTGCCAAAAAAGCAAATGTCATTCTGGGATGTATTAACAGGAGCGTTGCAAGCAAGACACGAGAAGTAATGATCATGCTCTACTCCGTGCTGATACAGCTTCAACTGGAGTATTGTGTCAGTTCTGGGCACCACATTTCAGAAAGGATGTGGCCAAATTGGAGAAAGTCCAGAGAAGAGCAACAAAAATGATTAAAGGTGATGATTAAAACATGACCTATGAGGGAAGATTGAAAAAAATGCGTTTGTTTAGGCTGGAGAAGAGAAGACTGAAGGGGGACGTGATAACAGTTTTTAAGTACATAAAAGGTTGTTACAAGGAGGACGGAGAAAAATTGTTCTCCTTAACCTCAGAGACTAGGACAAGAAGCAATGGACTTAAATTGCAGCAAGGGCAGTTTAGGTTGGACGTTAGGAAAAACTTCCTAACTGTCAGGATAATTAAGCATTGGAACAAATTGCCTCGGGAGGTTGTGAAATCTCCATCATTGGAGATTTTTAAGAGCAGGTTAGACAAACACCTGTCAGTGATGATCTAGATAACACTTTGTCTTGCCATAAGTGCAGAGGACTGGACTAGATGACCTCGCGAGATCCCTTCCACTCCTACGATTCAATGATTCTAAAGGAGATAGCAGCACCAGCCCCTGAACCCCAATTTAAAGGGGGATCACTTAAAATGGGGCATGCTCAGAGCATACCTCCTGGATCAGGCCCCACAGGCTAGACCGGCAACCCTCCACCTATATTCTGCTGCTCTGAGGCTCATGCTGGGGTTTAGGCATGAGAATGTGTCTAGATAATTATCCTGAGGCAGAGCGTAAGTGCCCAGAGGCAGAAAATTAGCTGCTGAGGGAACTTCTACAGCAGAAATTTAGACACTAAGTGAGTTTAGGAGCCTACAGATTTAAGGATAGGGAGCAATAGACCACTATTGGCAATCAAACCTCTGCCTCTGCTGTGGTAGATCATTAGCACTAGGCCAGGGGTCTCAAACTCAATTGCTGTGGCGGGCCACATTTACATTGAGTTGAGTTCAGGGGGGCCACACATAACACACACTACTCTGCTCTACCTTTCATGCTCTACTCTCCACCGAAAAAATCTCCCTGCAGGGTAAAATTCGGCGGCACAGTAGAAGAGAGAGAGGCTCTCACAGGGACTTGCAGACTCCACTCTCCGCCGTTAAATCTCCATGTGGGGCCACATTCGGCGGCCATTTCCTTTTTAAGACGGCCATTTCCTTTTTAAGAGCTCACGCAAGATGTCCCACAACTTGCCTGAGCTCCGCTCAGAAAACACTCACAGCACAAGCCTGCGGCCGGATTCGGACTGCGGGCCACATAACACAAGCCCGCGGGCCGCAGTTGGCCCGCAGGCCGCGAGTTTGAGACCCCTGCACTAGGCCATTAGAACAACCATAATAATTAGTAATTACCTTTTAAAATTAAGCCATTACTTGGCTCCCATACTGATGGCAGTCAGACGTTAACAAACTATAACTTTGTTAAGGAAGTAAAATCTTCACATTTTGTGGAGTAGATGGCCCACTGGTTTGGTAACAGGACTAGTGGAAATTCCCCTCTAGCCCACTGATTCAGGTCTGCTCCATGTACATAATTCAAACTCATTGCTACCTGCTAGAAGCTGTGAAATTAGTTGACTTAAACAGTTCAGCACCTAGCAGGCAGGTATCCACATCACATTTTGCTTTATTTCTTCTGCCCTCCCTTCCCCAATCTTTTTGGCAGACTGAGTAATGAGGGCCTAGACAGAAGGGGCATGAGAGCAGAACTGGTCATTCCAGGTTAGGAATGAGGTCACTGAGCGAAGGCAGCTGCCACAGCCTGTACATCACTTCTGCACATGAACAGGACGTCACCCTTCAGGAATGAAACAGGCTGACACTTTCACAAGCACAACATTTTCTTAAATTGTTAAAGGCAAGAGAAAGAAGAACTATAACTTTACCAACATCACACTGCCTTGTGCTATACAGTCCCTTGGGGAAAAGGTAGTTAATATCTCTCCTTCGAGTGATTGCTCATATGCATTCCACTTAAGTGTGTGCGCACCCTCGTGCACGGCCTCCGGAGAACTTTTCCCTAGCAGCCCCCTGAAGGGGTCGGTCTCGGTGCCCCCTGGAGTGCCGCCCTCATGCGGCGGTATATAGGGCGCCGCCGGCCCCTCCCCTCCTCAGTTCCTTCTTTCCGCCCATGACGGTCGTCGAGAACAACTCTTGCTCCTCGCAAGCCTTTCCCTTTACTGTAAGTAGTCAATTAGCAGTTCTCCCTGAACTCAGTTAGTTTTTCAGTTAGTTAAGGTACTTAATTAGTGTAGGAAAAGAGCCTTAGGGCTCTGGGCAACCTGACTATGCCGGGCTCGCCGGAGTTCAAACCCTGTGCTGGCTGCGGGAAGGCCTTTCCTGTCAGCGACCCCCACGACCACTGTCTAAAGCAGTGATCCCCAACCTTTTTTGCACCAGGGACCGGCTTCAAGCAAGAGTATTTTTCCATGGCCCAGCAGGGTGGGGTGGGGCAGGGGCGGGGCTTTGGTCATATGGGGGCGGGGTTATGGAGGGGGTTGGAGTTTAGTCACTGAGGCCAGCGCGCCGCCCCGCCCCGGCACACCCCACATAATGTTCTCTGCCGGGAGCCGCATCTACTGAGGCCAGCCCGCTGCCCCGCCCCACACAGTGTGCTCTGAGCCGCCACAGAGCGCCGCAGACCAGCAAAAAACCCCCAACAGCTCGGTCCTGGTCCGCGGACCGGTGGTTGGGGACCCCTGGTCTAAAGTGTCTGTGGGAGCAGCACCGAAAGGATCGGTGCCGCATTTGCAAGGCCTTTAAGCCGCGGACCCAAAAAGAGAGGGAAATCCGGCTTAAGGACATTCTCATGGAGTCCGCCCTGCATCCGGTGTCCGAGCCAAAGTGGACTCCCTCTGCACCGAGCGTCTCGTCGGTGCAGAGCGCTCCGCTGGCACCACAAGTGCCCTGGCACCGGACGTCCCCGGTGCCGAGGAGAAAGAAGCGTCGTTCGCGCGTGGAGCGCTCCCCTGCACCGCAGGAGCGGCCGGGGTCAAGCCCTGTGGTGCTTCAGCTCTCAGACGTGCCACCCGCACCGGCACCGGTGCTGCTATTCAGGGAACCTCCCCCGACTTCTGGGAGTGGGGGACCCCCTGTCCAGGACCCTTCCACGCCGGAGGCATTCGAAGCGGCTCAAGCCTTGCTGGCCTTGCCCATGCCTCCGGCCCTCTCTCTGGTGAGAGAGCCAGGGCCTATGTCCCGGGGCAAGCTCACGATGGTAGTCCCCAAAGGGTGGGCGCACCTGGCACCAGAGGAACAGCCGCCCACCACTCGACGCTGGAGAGTCGAGCTCAACAGCTCCTCTCCCTCCTCATCATCGGATGAGTTGTCCTGGCACCATTCTCGTTCGTTGAGGCGGCACCACTCATGATCTTCGTTGCGGCGATCCAGCTCCAGCCCGGCACCAAGACGCCGGTCTCAGCACCACTCACCGGCACTGGGGAAAAGACGTCGCAAGTCTTCCGTTCCTTGGCACCGGTCTTCATCTTCGTCCGCGTCACCCAAGCGTCGGCACCACAGATGACATCGCTCGTTGGGATCATCCGGTAGCGGGTCCCAGAGCGGCTCTTCCCGGCAACGCCGCCAGCACTGTTCGCCTGGCTTGGGATCCCAGACCCGCCGCCAGGAGGAGGCACACCTTCCGGCACCGGCACCGGGCTAGCCCCAACCCCCTTAGCAATGGCCATATTGGGGTCCATGGGCAGCCCAGATGGGGCAGGGAACTATGTCAGCCCCTGCCTCAGTAACTCAGATAGCTCCCCAACAGGCACCTTCGGTGCAGGAAAGGGACCACTCCTCGGAGGGGGAGTCAGACCCCAGGGAGGGCCCCTCCACTGAACCCCGCCACCTGTCCTCTTCTTGGTCACCGGACAAGGCGGCCGTCAGGGACCAGGGGGCCCCTCTCATCGATTTCAGGGCTTACAAGGAGCTTCTGAAATGGGTAGCCTCCAACCTTGGCCTGGAGGTCAAGGTACTGGAGGAAGAGGTGGACCCCCTCTTCGGGTGTGTGGGGACTCAAGGATTGTCCAGGGTAGCCATCCCCGTTCATGAGAGGGTCCTGCACCTGGCGAAAGCCGTTTGGCAGACCCCTTCCTCGGTTGCCCCAACCTCCAAGGGCACCGAGAAGAAGTACTATGTGCCAGCCGAAGGGCACGAGTACTTGTACACCCACCCGGCCCCTGGGACTCTGGTTGTGGACGCAAGGGGCCCAGAGCACCACTGCTAAGAACAAGGAGGGTAGGAGACTGGACCTTTTCGGTAGAAAGGTCTGCTCCACAGGGGCGCTCCAATTCTGGGTGGCTAACCACCGGGCCCTCTTGGGCAGATATAACTTGAACCTTTGGGACTCTCTGCGAAGGTTCGCAGAGTCCCTGCCCCAGGACCAGGCTGCAGACTTCGCCACGGTCCTGGAGGAAGGACTGACTGTAGCCAGTGCAGCCTTGCAGACTGCTTCGGATGCTGCGGACACGGCCAGCAGGGTGATGGCCTCCACCGTTGCCATGTGGTGCGCAGTGTGGCTACAGTCCACGGACCTGTCCCAGGAGGTGCAGAACTCCATCCAGGACCTGCCTTTCGATGGAGCCGGCCTCTTCTCGGAGAGAACGGATGACAAGCTGCACGCTCTCAAGGACTCGAGGGCCACGATCCACTCCTTAGGACTATATACCCTGTGTGCCAGGGTTACGCCTTCCAACTAGTGGCTTCCCCCCCCACTCACCTCTTTCCCCGTCCCTCTTCAGGGACCCTTCTCACGAGCAATTACTCCTTCACGAGGTCCGCTCCCTTCTGCACAAGGGAGCCATAGAAGCGGTTCCGCCGCTCGAGGTGGGGAAGGGGTTCTACTCAAGGTACTTCCTCGTTCCCAAAGCCAAGGGAGGCCTCAGACCGATACTGGACCTGCGCAGGCTAAACAGGTTCATAAAGAAACTGAAGTTTCGCATGGTGTCCCTAGCGGCCATTATCCCTGTGTCGAATCCAGGAGATTGGTTTGCCACCCTCGACCTGAAGGATGCGTACTTCCATGTGTCCATCCTTCCTGCCCACAGGTGCTATCTAAGGTTTATGGTAGCTGGTGGCCACTACCAATTTACAGCCTTGCCCTTTGGCCTGTCTTCCTCCCCCAGGGTGTTCACCAAGTGTATGGCAGTGGTGGCGGCCTTCCTGAGGCACAGAGGGGTCCAGATATTCCCCTACCTGGACGATTGGTTGATAAGGGGCAAGACAACGTCGCAGGTGTGCGAGGTGGTCTCCCTTGTCCAAGCCACCTGCCACGCTCTGGGGCTGCTCATCAACGAGCAGAAGTCGACGCTGTCTCTGGTGCAGTGCATAGAGTTTATAGGGGCACCCCTAGACTTGGTTCAGGCCAGAGCCTCCCTCCCACACTCGAGGTTCGAGGCCATGGCGGCAATCATATCGCAACTTCAGAGGTGCCCCACGATGACAGCCAGGCAGTGCCTTCAGCTGTTGGACACATGGCCTCGTGCACCTATGTGGTGAGGCTGGCCCGCCTCAGGCTCAGGCCTCTCCAAGGTTGGTTGGCCACGGTGTATGTGCCCAGCAGGTACCCTCTGGACAGAGTGGTCACAATGCTCCCTGAGGTACTAGGGTCACTGCGTTGGTGATTGAACCCCAGGACAGTGATGGAAGGGGTTCCGTTCAGGGACCTGACCCCCTCGGTCACCCTGATCACAGACGCGTCGGACCTCGTTGGGGGGCCCACATCAGCGGTGGCCTGAGTACCCAGGGCCACTGGTCGTGGGAGGAGACGGCCCACCACATCAATGTAAAAGAACTGAGGGCAGTCAGCCTGGCATGCAAGGTATTCCTCCATTGTTTATTGGGCAAAATGGTACAGGTGCTGACGGACAACACCGCAGCAATGAATTATATAAACAAGCGGGGGGGCACGCTCCTCGGCTCTGTGCCAGGAGGCGCTTTGGCTATGGGACTTCGCGGTGAGGCACGACTTTTGTTTAACCGCCTCTCACCTCCCGGGGGTCAGGAACAACGAGGCGGACCGCCTCAGCAGGTCGTTTCTACCCCAACACGACTGGTCGTTGCATCCGGAGGTAGCAGCCTGGATTTTCCACGAGTGGGGTGTTCCCCGACTGGATCTGTTCGTGTCGTCCTGGACCAGGAAGTGCCCGAGGTTCTGCTCGCTCCAGGGTCGTGAGCCGGGCTCCCTCTCCAACGCGTTCCTGAACGAATGGACAGGGACCCTCATGTACGCATTCTCCCCCTTCCTGCTCCTACCCAGGGTCCTCTTGAAAATCAAGAGGGACAGAGCGGACGTGATTCTGATTGCCCCAGCGTGGTCGAGGCAGTACTGGTTCAGCCTGCTGCAGGACCTATCTGTCGCCCCGCCGATCGAGCTCCCGAGGAGGTCGGACCTGCTCTCCCAGGACCACGGTCTCCTGCTGCACCCCAGCCTGGACTCCCTGCACCTGACGGCCTGGAGACTCTCCGGCTGACTGAGGAGGAGAGAACCTGCTTGGAGCAGGTCCAACGCGTGCTGCTGGGACGCAGGAAGCCCTCCATGCAGATCGCCTACACAGCCAAGTGGAGGAGGTTCACCTGCTGGGCGGAGTCATGGGGCATAACAGCCAGTATGTCCCCCATGCAGGCTATTCTCGAGTACCTGCTGCAGCTTAGACTCCAGGGTCTAGCATTAGCCTCCCTTAGGGTGCACCTAGCGGCCATCTCGGCTTTCCACCAGCCGTTGGAGGGGCGGTCCCTGTTCTCCCACCCCATGTCGGTGAGGTTCCTCAAGGGGGTTGAGAGGCTGTACCCGCAGGTCCGTGACCCGGTGCCTCCTTGGGATCTGAACCTGGTCCTTGCTAGACTGACGGGGCCCCCCTTTGAGCCCTTGGCCACCTGCCCCCTGCTGATCCTGTCCTGGAAGGTGGCCTTCCTCGTGGCCACTACCTCAGCTAGGAGGGTCTCTGAGCTAAGAGCTTTGACCTCGGAGCCCCCCTATACCGTGTTCTTCCGGGATCAGGTGCAGCTGAGGCCACATCCAGCCTTCCTGCCTAAGATAGTCTCCCAATTCCACTGTAACCAAGACATTTTCCTCCCCGTGTTTTTCCCTAAGCCGCACGGGTCGGAGTAGGAGAGGAGACTACACACCCTGGACGTAAGGAGGGCGTTGGTGTTCTACCTCGAGAGGATGAAGCCGTTCGGGAAGACCACGCAGCTCTTCGTCACAGTGGCGGACAGGATGAAGGGATGCCTGGTTTCCACCCAGTGCATCGCCAGATGGATCACCGCCTGCATCAAGTTCTGTTACGAGCATGCAGGCGTCCAGCTTCCCGGAGTGGTGACGACGCACTCAACGAGGGTCCAGGCCACGTCAGCTGCCTTCCTGGAAAGGGTCCCCCTGGATGACATCTGCAGGGCTGCCACCTGGTCCTCGGTGCACACCTTTGCCGTGCACTACGCTGTCGTCCAACAGTCGAGGGAGGACGCGCGAGTTGGCAGAGCCATGCTGAGGGCAGCTCACCGTTGACTCCTACCCACCTCCAGGTATGGCTCGTGAATCACCTAAGTGGAATGCCTATAAGCAATCACTCGAAGGAGAAAACATGGTTACTTACCAGTAACTGTTGTTCTTCGAGATGTGTTGCTCATATCCATTCCACACCCACCCTCCGTCCCCACTGTCGGAGTCGGCAGAAAGAAGGGACTGAGGAGGGGAGGGGCCGGCAGCGCCCTATGTACCACCGCATGAGGGCGGCACTCCAAGGGGCGCCAAGACCGGCCCCTACAGGGGGCTGCTAGGGAAAAAGTTCTCCAGAGGCCATGCACGAGGGCGCGCACACACCTAAGTGGAGTGGATATGAGCAACGCATCTCGAAGAACAACGGTTACTGGTAAGTAACCATGTTTTCTTTATGCTAATAAACAGTACAAGTGAATGAGCTCTCAGACATTGCATTTTGATCTATCAGCTAAAACACTTTGAACAGCTGCAATAAAGCTGTTTTCTTTCGTCATTACAAAATTATAGTTTAGTAAAACCCATCAAAACCAGCTCAAACTATTACATCAAAATAAAAATAGTTTTAAGTTTTCAAAGCTTTCATAGCCATTTTTCTAGGTGTATTTATTGCTAATAAATATCAATAAGATAAATTTAAGCAGAGGTGTTATCAGAGCAAGATTATGTAGGAGCAAATCCCGTTAAAGGCATCAAAAACTATACATATGTATCTGTAAGACAGATAAATACTCTGGCCCCAATCCACAAAGGTACTTAGGCACCTAAGCTTCATATTTAGATGCGTAAGCGTCAGGTGTAGATATCTAGGTCCCAGTTTTAGATTCCACTGAGCTCCACAAAACTCCCAACAAACTCTGTATGTACCTAAACTCACTGGGTATCTGTTTTCAGAGTAAAAGTGCCCTAGGTGCCTAAGTTTCTGCCTCTGGGAATGTACACTACTGCCTTCCTATCTCATGCCTAAGCCCCAGAGTGATCCACAAGCTGGGGATGTCATACAAACACCTAACTCATGTCAGGCCTGATGTGGTAGGCATGCTCAGAGGCCACCTACCAGACCAGGGCCCATTCAAAATCTGGCCACTAGAGAACAAGGTGGTGGTGGTGGAGGTAATGCAGTGTTACCAGCCTTGTAACTTTTAGTCCAGTGGTTAGAGTACTTGCCTTGGATGTGGGAAACCCAGTTTCAGTTCCCCCTTCAGCCTACCAGGGAGACTGAATTTGAGCAGGTGTCTTCTACCTCTCAGGGGAATGCGCTAACCACTGAGCTATGGGATAATGTGATATGGAGCTGTCTCCATTTCTCTTGCTGACGCTGTTCCACTGTGGATAAATAATGAAAGAATGACTGCAGCAGGGGCAGGACCTGGGTCTCCACATGGGTGCCTAACCTCCAAACTACAGAGTCGTTCCCAGGCACTCATCCTCTATGATTCAGTGATTATTTTAGTGGAACAGTCCCTGGACCACAGATAGCATGCAAATGTGGGACTGATTCTGTCTCTGACTGGTTAGGGGAGATGGTAGATCCTGGGAGATGAAAGGCCCAAGGTCCAGTTCCCTTGCTCCAGTCATTCTTTCACTATGTATCCAGTGGAACAGCTTCAACAGGAGAGACTGAGGGAGCCTGATATGAGAATATCCTGTAATGCACTGGTTACAGCATGCTCCTGAGAGGTGGGAGAACCCATGTTCAAATACTTTCTCCCCATCCAGGTGAGGGGGGAACTCAACCTGCACCTCCCTGCATCCCAGTGGTGCTCTTAACCAGTAGGATCAAAGTGAGAAGGGGAATGGTAAGATGGCCACCTTTGCAAAATACAAAACCAGGACACATGCAGGAACCCCACCCCCTCCATTGCCCCACCCCTGTTCCTCCTCTTCCCCCTGAGGCCCCACCTGCTGGCCAGGCCAGATGCTGGAACCAGGCAGTAGTAGTAAGAGCTGTGCAGGGAGCCCAGGCAGTTGTGGGTACCCTGGACCCTCCACTTGCCCTGCATGGGGGGCTGGGCAGGGTGCCCAAGAGCAGCCCCCAGCCCATGTCCACGCTGCCCAGGACATGTGGAGGGTTAGGCACTCCAGGTTACCCATAGCTGTCCAGGCTCCCTGGGCAGCTCTTACTAATGTCTGGCTTCAGCGTCTGGCCTGGCCAGTCCAGGGACAGGGCCTCGAGGGGAAGGAGAAGCAGGTGATGGGGCCTCATGAAGAGAGAGAACTAAGGCCACCACAGCCCCCTCTACTCCACTGGGAAGAGACTGGTGCCATCCCTCAGGCTCTAGCAGGAGAGGAGCGGCGATGCAGGGGATCCAGGACAAATGATATCCTGGCGTCATTTACTCTGGGACTGAGACTTGAAATGTACAGTTGAGGATTGTCCCACTCAGTTAAGGATAGATGGTCACCCTAGTGCCATTGACGACTCCTCCTGTTTATTTTCTGCTGAGCAAGGCAGGAAACGGCTTAGACTCCTAAATTGCTTGACTCCAAGAGACAGGTGCCCAACTATGGAATACTAAGCAGAGCGAGGTGTCTCCCTGGAGCCTGGACTTGGGCACCCAGCTCCAAGAGAAGGGCTCAGCACACACCCCTCTCCTCAGCGTCTCCCATTGGTTAGCTTAGGTGGCTCTCTCCTTTTGTGGATGGCATTCTAAGGCACCTCTCTCTCCCCAGTCCTGTATAGGGACCAAGACCTACGTCCCTTTGTGAATTCAGCCTCTGTATGGATGTCACAGGGGACGAAAATGACTTTACACCAATGTTTCAGATAGACTGAAGGGGGAAGTGGAGAAGACCAAGAGGAGGTTGCAGCAATGGAAGGTGTAACCAAATTACCAAAAAAAAGTTTATTTAAAAAAAAACAAACTTGATTAACTTGATTTCATTTAAACATTGTTCAATTTTGTGAATTTCACGTAATCAAAGCATTAACAAAATATATTAGTTACTTATCTGGGATGGAAATGGTCGCCCTTCCTGTCTTGTTTCTCTACTGACAAGGGGCTTTTTGGCAACATGAGGCCATGGGGCACAGAATCTATAAGCAGCAGAACTGTAAGAGTAATGGTTGGGAAAGGAAGTTAAAGAAAAGCAGGTCGGTGGTGAAGGAAGAATTTTAAAGGTGGAGTAAAGAAATAGAGGTCTCCTTGTGAGAACTCTGATACACAAGATAGGAAATAATTAAAAAATACGAACAGATATATAGGGAAGATTCAAAGAAGAAGGAAAAAGAAAAGAAACAAAGGATTAGGAACAAAGTTTAAAGGAACAAAAAAGCAAAAGGAAAGGTTTTAAAAAGGACTGGGAAGAGAAAAATTGTAATTTAAAATACAAAGAGTTTAAGACGACTGGTGTGAAACAAAAGAACAAAAAAGTCAGAAAAAAATGGCTCAGAAGCCAGTACAAAGCAGGACAGCTTCACAGGAAATAAATATTGACTGCAACTCCCTCTGGCCAGGAAGAACGACCCTTGTAAATACTGTCTGGTAATTATGCAATTGGTAACATAATACATCAAATACTGGACTGATTGGAAGTCTACTAAGCATGAACCATCAGGAACTAACGTCACTGGAGGGTAATTAACAAAAACCCCTAGATGGGATGTCTGGAGAAGTACCAACCAGTGCAAGGAACTGTGTATATTGCAAACAAAAAACTGAGAAGTATATAGAGTGACCAGGCTGACATAGTGGTTGGGGGGCACCCTCTCTTGATCCAAGAATTGTATTGACACTTCGATCAAGAGGAGCAAACCCTACAGCTAGGCTTTGAGACCTATCAGGGTGGTCCAATGAGGTAGACCAGTGTTACCTGTATTTTTACATAAAAGGACAATTTGATTCTGACAAGTCGAGGTTCATTAATAATGTAATGAAAAAGCTAATAGAGACATTATAATGTTATACAATATGAGAACTGTTGCTTAAATCCATTAAAATACATCATTAAGGCTCTGTCCCCCAATACCGATGTACATGATGGCACACTGCTGTAGTGTTAGGGATTTTATAAATGGTGACTTTGAAAGATTACATTTTGAAGAGAATTTCTGTTTTTCTGGGTTTAAGCCAGTATCCTAACATTTCTCACATTATTGTAATAATTACCATAATTTATTAGCCTCATGCAAACATTATGCAGTCTGCTATACTGTACATATAATAAAAGTTAGCATGTGGAGAACTGGAAAACTTCTTACTAGTTTGTACAGAACATGTGTTATTCAGTTTCTCCCCTCCCTTTGTATTGCTACCTGGCAGATGGGAAGGCAGTAATTCATTTAGTTGAAACAAGACAACCAGTGCAGTGACGGTTATAAGTTACCAAAACACAAATTATCAGGAATAAAAGCCACTGGAGGGTAATTAATGAAAATCCCCAGATGGATAAACATGTCAGGAAAAGTACCTACCTCTGGGGGGAATTGCATATGCTAGTTTTGACTAGGTTCAAGCAGCTCAACAAACAAAGAAGTGAGAAGCAAATAAAGCAAGTAGGCTGCTATAGAGGATGGGGCACTCTCACCTGATCCAAAACCTGTATTGACATTGTGACCAAGAGGAACAGATCCTGCAGCAAGGGTTTGAGACCTCCCAGGTTGATCTTATGTGGTAGATTGGTATTACCTGGCAAGCACATGTGTAAGCTGATTATTGTTTTATATTTTTTCTCTGTAATACTTGTGTTCTAAATAAGTACTTTGCTTTATGAAGGCTGGCGGGTCATCATAGCTTGTGACAGTGTAGAACTACGGGTACTGAACTAAACCCAGTCTTGCTAAGATGATCACAGTGAACTGCAGGAGGAATTTCAGCCTAAATTCCCAGTCTGGAGGAATTCCCACCCTAAAAAGGTGACAGCTAGAGGCTTAAGCGAAGGCATTGCCAAGGAGGCCATGAAGGGGTTAGAGATGTAATTGCTTTGGGAACTGCAATACACCAAACATGCCTCCACAAATCCAGTATATTTTCATATACACCACTTTGCTACTCCTGCTGAAAGGAGGGGGACTTCTATGCAAAAATGTAGTTAACTAATCTAATTCAAAAGATTTTAAGGCCTCTGAAGCATCATCCTATGGGCATCAATCTTGTAAGCGGATCCACAGCACACAGATGCACCCTTACACCTACATATTGCCCTTATGAAGTCAATGGGATTCCAGACCGGTGCAGCAATCTGCCATCCAAATCAATTTGTAGAATCAGAGACGCACTGAGATTTAAGATTGTGCTTTTGCATCAAGCTGCAGATTGCTGGCTACCACTAATAAAAGTGATGACATTATTTGGGCTTCTTTGTTCTTCTATATTGCAGCAAGGTATGAAAGGTAACCAAAACAGGAAAAGGTAACTGTTGACTTTTCTGGTAAGAAAATCTTAGCAAACAGCAGGCTCCGCCTGAGGCACAAACTGAGGCCTCAGCTCATCAACTGACCTGGTGTGGGGGCAGGAGTCCCACCCAAGTGGACTCAATTGCAGATTCAGGGCCCCAGCCAGTGTATGCTTGGAGGCCATTAATTCAGCCCTCACTGAGCCCAGATATCGGTTGGTTTTGATTTTTAATTTAATCTCTCTCTCCCACACATACACTTTTTGTGTGAATTTAGTGCTTAGAAGTTACAAATTGCCAAACTTTGTCTACACAACAGGTATAGCACAAGTAAAGCAAGCTTCTTACTCAGCACATCTGCTCCCCATGCGGGAGTCACAGCTGCTGACTTGAGTGACTAAACTAAGGCCCTGATCTTGCAGTCAGGCCTGCACACACAGACCTGTAAGCTCTGCACAGCCACGAGTCCGTTGGTGCCAGGCCTATGATTTTAAATGGTTTTATTTTTACTCTCGTTAGTGATCTCTCTCAAGTGCCCTTCATTATAAGGGACGTCACTCATTGGAGTCCCCCAGTTACCTACCTGCCACAAAAATCTACTGGCCCCTCACTTTTCTTGTTGAAGGACGAGGTGGGTGAGGTTTGGATCAACTCCTGTTGGTGCCACACACGCTTCCGAGCCACACCGAACTCGTCTTCAGATTCAAAGTTACTTACAGCGGAAATAACGAACCACGATGGCACGGAGTCTGCAAGAGGAGTTATTTACAGTTCGGGAGTAAAACCCACCGCGTTTTTACTTCCCTGCCTGAGTATTTTTGTCCCCCCGACTGGGGTTTTGTCACGCATCGCATCCCGCACTGGGCTGTGGCAGGTTCAGCGGAGCTGCTGTTAGCCCCGCAAAGCCAACGCACCGAAAAGGCAGAGACGGAGCCTATTCCTCCCTGCGCGGGAGCCCCGGTTTCCAGGGAGGGAGACGGTACATGCCAGGCAACAGCCGGCTGGGCGCAGCTGCCTCCATACCCGCGGGGGGAGGGACCGCCAGGCCGGTCTGTGGCGCGGCGCGGCTGGGGAGGAACTGACCGCTGGGGAGCGGCGGGCTAGGCCGCGCCGTGCACGGCAGGGAGTGCTGTGGGGCTGGGCGGCTCGGGGCTCGGGACCGGGGTGCCTGGAGGGGCCGGGCCGGGGCGTTCAGCGGCGCCGCCAGGCTGTGCGGGGGGCGGGAGCGAGGCGCGGCCGGCAGCGGCCAGCAGGGGGCTCGCTCGCGCCCCGCCGCGCTGTGGGTTCCGCGGCGCGGCGGCGGCAGCAGCAGC
>ML675603.1:40466675-40568019 GCA_007922155.1 Mesoclemmys tuberculata
CTCTCTCTCTCTCACACACAGGCACACACATAGATGTAAGTTACACTGGCCTCACACATACCTAAGTTACACTGACCTATATGGACCAGCGCTATGTTGACAAGAGATTTTCTCCCACTGCCATAGCTATGGCCGCTCGCCAAGGTGGATTTATTATGCCGACGGGGGAGAGCACTTCCGTTGGCATAAAGCAGGGATTCTCAAACTTTTATTTTTTGCAGGGACCCCCGTCAAAAATATTTCAGGCTCTACTGAGCCCCCTATGCCATGCCATCCTTCTGTGCTGCTGCTGGGGGCGGCGCTACCTTCAAGCTGGGCACCCAGCCAGCAGCCGCTGCTCTCCAGCCACCCAACTCTGAAGGGCTCAGCATCAGCCGGAGCCCCAGCATGCACAGGGGCTGACAGCTCATGACTGGCAGTTTGAGAATCCCTGGCATAGAGCATCTTCACCAAAAGCACCGAAGCAGCATTATTGCAGAGCTTCTAGTGTAGTAGCAGTATGTTCTGCCCCTCCTTTTGGCACACGGCATTAGTGTTGCAGTCTTCTCAGAGCAGTGTCCCAGCGTGTCAAGGTAACCCAGATCTTGTAGAAATAGTTTTTTTCTCAAAAGGATTACTCCTTTTCTGCAGAAAATCAAACTGAATCCAGCTGGGCAGTCCCAACTTCTTGGTCAGCCCCTTCATTTCTGCCATTTCTTCATTTCATGTCTGTTAAAACCAATTTGACTTATTTAACATAATTTCAATTAAATACACATTTATTTTTTTAAATAAACCTGTCATTTAAAATTGAAGGTGACAACTTATGGTAATGCTTAAACTTATAATTAAAATATTTGAAATAAAATAAATAGTATTAAGCAGTATATGTTTGCTGCCAAATTTTAAATAAAGTCAAATCATTGAACTGGTGGAAGACTCTTGTGGCTAAGCATCTGGAACCAGTTTGCTGAAATACTAAACCAGCTTTTGACAGCAGTAGCCCCTTCTGCAGTTGCAGAGAGAATATTTTCTTTATTTCAGTTTATTCAGCTAGTTCAGTTCAATGCCAGATCATTCAAAGTTAAGAAATCAGTTGGAAATTGATAAAGCAGGAAGGCCTCTTTTCCTGTTTCAATCTATGAACAAAAACAGGATGAGCTCTACTAGCTCTAAAGTCTTGGAGAACACAGTGACTAGAAAAAATCAGTTAAATTCACTAACTACATATAATACTTCATATGTTTTGTATTTATAATTGATTTTTATTAAAGTTTTTATAAACTTTTTTCTTATGAATCCAACATATTTAAGGTAAGTTTTATTTAATAAAAAAATACTATTTTTGTGCATTTGTAATTTAATTTGAATTTCCTTTCCATTAGTTGCAAGAAAAGAAAAAAAAGAATTTAAGTCCATTATTTACCATTTTCTAACATAATAAAAATGTTAAAATGAATATATATGTTAAGCTGTATAATAAATGTGAGTAAATATAGTGTTCTCCTGATTAGCAAAAAAGCTTCAAATTTAGTGTACAGGCTAAATTTAGTTGAAAATCAACATGTTTTAATGGTCACCCTGCAAGAATTAACCTTCCTTTAGGAAAATAACTTAAAAAGTACAAATAGAAAACAATTTAAATCTGTGATTTAAATGAAGGTTTCCAGCTTGCTGATTTAAATCATGATTTAGAAGGCGATTTAAATTGCTTTGATTTAAGCTAATCTACCCTGACTTCTGATGAAATGTGCATTTGGCCCTGTTGTAGTTTCTTCTACAACTCCATTCATGCGATCAGTCTTTAGTCAGGGTAAGATATGGTTGCAGTGTCAGGTACACAGGTTTGGATTGCCCCTACCCCTGAGCAGCGTGAACAAACCTGCTCACGTCTCTGTGTAAGGGATCCTTCTGCCTCCTGGCTTGAACTGAGTTCTCAAGGGTCCTGCACTTTCTCCTCCTCTGTCCCCCCACCATCTCCTCTCTCCATGTTTTAACTATGTAACTGGTCATACAAGTTTATAACCAGCCTTTCTCTTTAGAACCTCATTTCTGAGATAATGAATGTTAGTGGTATTGTCTCAATTTTTATTATAAAAGTGTAACTATTTAGAAAAGTTCTCATTTCTTGTCCTTTTTTGTGAAGATTCTGTTTTGGTATCTGATTTGCTAGAATTGTCTTTCCAATTTCTCGAAAACAAGGACATTTTCTTCGTGAGTTTTTTCTACTCTAAATTCTAACTGTTTTTATGTTGTTTCTTCAGCCCATCAAGGCCCCTGAATCTGTATCCACTATAATAACAGCAGAATCCATCTTTCATAAGGTATGTATCACTTATATAGAGAAAAAGATGTTGCTATTCCTCTAAGACTTTCAAAAGTTATTGCAGATAGTGAAAGGACTTTATTTACCAAAAACATTTTCTTCCTTTCACAAACTAAATTATTGGGGAACCCCAACATCAGTGTATTATGTTGTATAGTATCATTACATTGCTGCCCCCAGTCATGGAAAATTGTTTATCCCAAACGTTTTAATCTTTTTTTCTCTCCAATGGTTAAGTATTAAATTGTGGAATTCTTACAAAGAGAACCAGCTTTTTAATTAAAAAGAAAGTACGCAAAAACACACTTGTGATTTTATGAAAGTGTCAGCTTTCACAGTTACTCTGGGAACCAAGCAAAATTGATATTTACTTTCATCAGTAGTTCAAATTTAGCGTGATGGTCCTATTTTAAGTAGATGGAATATCACAGATATCAGAAGTTGCTTTTGTGCACTTCTGACTTCAAGAAGCGTTGTTGCTGCCAGTGGGAAAAATGTAGAAGTTTCAAACAAGGGGACAGTATGTATTTGACAAGTCAAGGAAAGAATAAGCCAAACTTAACAGGGAAAGAATATTCTGAGGAAATTTTGTTGCCAAAATGTTGGTGTGTCTATCACCTCTACGAAAATAAATGTATGTTCTCATATTTGCTGCTTTAATGTTTTGTAGCAGTGTCCATAGCTAGGACAAGCCTCAAAAATTATATCTATAGTATTTTTTTTAAAGTGTGGTTGTTCCTTATCTGGTTTTTTTTTAAAGGGGAAACATTAAAATCAATAGTAAACAAGTTATCAGTTATCTCAAAGATCTGTTGACACTGCGAAAAATGTGTTTGCTGGCTGGTTACTCTTTGTGCTGCCATATGTATTGAAGCCTTGGTCATTGATCCACAGCTTCTGGCTCTAAAATCACATGTAGCTCTTGAGGGCAGTGTGTACACTGGCTTTTGTGGTGCACTTGGTGACCCTTGTGTTAGCAAGGCAGTGACTGTCCACGTCTGCAGAATAGAGATTGTAATCCAGACCACTAGAAATTAGGTGATGTTGCACAGATCATACTATGGGAGAAGAATTATTCCATTTTACAGCACCCTTTCCACTTTGATTTGAATGGCTGAATTGATGGTGTACTTGAAGAAGGGTCAGTTTTATCTGGACTGGAGATGAGGCCTAAGCATTGTGTGTGCAAATAAATGGTGTAAAGGAGGGATAATTTGTTATTTAAAGCATCCCTGAAGAGAGCTGAGAATAGTTCCAGGCAGTTGCTAGTAAAATCCATTTTTAAAAAAAGTAATTATCTGTCTCTCTTCCAGGGAGTGTACTATCAAATTGGAGATGTTGTTTCAGTGGTTGATGAGCAGGATGGAAAAACATACTATGCTCAGATTAGGGGGTTTATTCAGGACCAGTACTGTGAAAAGAGTGCAGCTTTAACATGGCTCATTCCTACTGTAGCCAGTCCCAAAGACTGTTTTGACCCTGCATCCTATATCATAGGTAAGCTCCAAGACTTCCTATTATAACTGATATACCTGGCTAAACTGCTCCAAAAGTCCTTGTATAAACTGGTCCTATCTGTGATGTAGTTTATAGAATACTTTGTTGTTCTCCCTGAACATCATTAGGTAATAAACACTCAATACACAGGAGTAGTTGTGCACGTGAGTAGTCCCATTTGAGTTGAATGAGATTATTCACATGCATTAGAAATAATTACAGATATAATTGTTCTGGGCTTGGAATCTTAATTGTCAGAATCTGCCGCTGGCTAGACAGGCCCAGATTCTCCCCTTAGTGACCCAAATTAGGTGAAATGCACTCTGCGTGTATAGAGGGATGGAGGGGAGGTGGACTCTGGCATAGCTCCAGAACAGTTTTTATTAAGAATATCAAATATGAATGTATTTGAGAAAAATTAGCTGGATATGCAGTTTAAGCACTGAGAGCAGCTAACTTTATTAAATGTATTTTTTCATCTCTACTCATAACTAAATACTGGAAGAATGCTTCAACATTGATGTACGAAGAACAGGACAAATTTTAAATGGCTTTTACCATATTGATTGAACTACTAGTGCTCTCAGATAATGCTGGCTGTTGTTCCATATTATGTTCATTCTATACATAATGTGTAAGTTTAAAAATTTTACTTGCTTTTTTAGGACCAGAAGAAGATCTTCCAAGGAAAATGGAATACTTAGAATTTGTTTGTCATGCACCTTCAGAATATTTCAAATCTCGATCATCTCCCTTCCCTACTGTTCCTACTAGACCAGAAAAAGGCTATATCTGGACTCATGTTGGACCTACTCCTGCAATCTCCATCAAGGAAACTATTACCAACAATTTATAACCTTTGTTTGAGTACCCATTAAAAGTATAACGTATTCTCAGCCTCCATCTGTACATCTATTACAAGAAGTTCTAAAACTCTTTTTATAAAATGTTTGGTTGACCACGGATTATGGTGGTGGTTGATTTTGTTTTTTAATCTGACTTTTGAAAGAAAAAGAAAGTAAGTTTTCTTACCTGCTGCTTCTGTTTCACTCTGCTGCTCCAATTAAAGCCACTGCTTTTGTCACTGCTGCTTGAGTATTAGAAACTACAGAATTTGAATTTTCCTCTCTACTGCTGGGAATTTATGAATGATTTTTCAGTTGGTTGGGCCTGTAGTTGTCTGATCTTGCCAATCTGTCTTACAAAAGAAGACTAATATTATGTGCAGTATTTTAAAGAGCCCTCACTACCCCCACAATGTATTGTATAGTTATGGTAGTGTATTTTTGTTCCCTGCCATTGTCTTTAAAGACTAAAACTGGAGTTTGTTAATGTGGCTATGCTCTACACAAGTTTGTTCATGTCTTTAATGAAAGAGTATTGAATATACTGAACTGAATTTTACAAACAGGTGCTGTTACGGGGGTTTCTATAGAACTGCATAAGAGGAGGAGACAAAGAACTACCATTCTTTGGTTTTTTTGCCACTGTCACATTCTATGCAAAAACTTGCTGAGCAGAGCAACATTACTTGGTGCAGAAACAGCCTTGAGCCCTGACTCATGCAGGGAAGCATTGATACATGATGTACGTAACCTCTTTGTATGAGCATGTGCTAGATCAGGCCCTTGGGTTGGTTTTAAATTCTCTGCAGACTATGAGTAGGCTACGTATTGATGGTAGTTCATAAAGATGAAAGGTAAGTAGTAAAAAAATTGACTTCTGACAAACAGTTTAATCATATTAAACTATCATATGATTTACATTCCAAAGCAATTAGTAAAGAAATAGAAGATATTTAAACATCAAGATAAACACATGTACCTCAATAACTCTAATATTGTACATACATTTTAAGAGCCTTCCAAAGCCCCTTAGAAACAGTACTGATTTTTTTATATTTCTTCCTGTGATGAGAAAACGTGTAATAAATTCATACTAACATTTTTATCCCCTTTAAATACTACACAGTTCAAAGCTTACACGTCTTTATGCTTTTTAATGGATTTTTAAAATGAATTAAAAAACCCCAGTCAGTGTTGAGGTGCTGTATCAGGTCCTGTACAAGCACAGACAAAGACAAGACTCTGATTCCAGAGACATGTTTTAACTTGGGGAACATTGAAAGTTAAAGAATTCCCTTTCCGTTACACCAAAGGTCCTCAAACTGTTGGGTGTGGAAGGACATTCAGGGGGCGAGGCAAGGCTGGGCCAGCCCTGCTGGAGGGTGGATAAGAAGACCCTCACCCCTGCTCTTCCCCTACCTCCAGCAGCGACTCTTCCCAGCCCACCTGTGGTTCACCTTCTGCCCCATACCCAGCCTCAGCCATGGTGCGTGGGCCCTGGCTCCTAGCCACAACCCCAGCTTTGACCAGCACGGCCACAATTCTGCTTCTGGCCCTGCTCCTGGAGGGATGTGGACAGGAGTAAAGGGGAGAGGATGCAGCATAAAAAGTTTGAGGACCACTACATACTAACTAGCTATAGCTAGACAGTGTAACCTCAACTCTCCCCCTCTCCACATGCTATGGACAACGAGGGGCTTGCTGCATGTACTCCTGGTCAATGTATTTAGAGTATTTCAGACCTGGGTGGGGGGAGTAAATTCTAAAGCTGAGGGACTGACAGTAGCTCCCATTTCTCTGTGGAGGGGACTCTACTGGCCATAAATAGAGCAGAATGGCACCAGAGCTTTTATGTGCATATGGCCTAGATTTATAATGCAATAATACCATCTTTAATTCCACCCAGAAATGAATAAACAGCCAGTGCAGATCATGGAGCACTGTGCTTTCAGCACGATACTCCATTTATTGAGCAGGTAGCTAAATTCGGCACAAGTTTTAGTTTCCAGATGCACTTAAGATATAGCTCCACCTGGAGGACATTGCAGTAATCTAATCTTAAAGCGACGAAGGCAATGGGGGACAGTAGGAAGATCCACATCCAAAAGATCATACAAAGTTATGTTCATGTGTAAATAGAAAGCCGGTACTCTGCCCTTCCCAAAAAAATCAGTGACAGCCTCCACTAATATTAGGCCCTTCCTAACTTGCCTTTGGCAGTTAAAAGGGCCTAGAGCACTGATGGTCACATAGCATGCTCCCACCATCTCCAGAACCTCAGTGACACACTGACTGAAACCTGTGAAGAGGAGACTTAATGCCTCAGCTGGTGTACTGTATCCAGTTCCAGGTGCCACTCTTTCAGAAAACTGGAGACAGTCCAGATAAGCGATACAAAAATGATAAATGATTTAGAAAATGTGACCCATGAAGAAAAGTTAAAAAAATTGGGCATATTAGTCTCAAGAAAGAAGATTGAGGGGGAACTTTTGTCTTCAAATATGTTAAGGGCTGTTATAAAGAAGACCGTGATCGGTTCTTCATGTCCACTGATGGTAGGGCAAAAAGTAATGGGCTTAATCTGTAGCAAGGGAGATTTAGGTTAGACATGAGAAAACTACCTTTAGTTTTAAAAAGTTTAAGCACTGGAATAGGCATCCAAGGGCCTTCCAAAGGGGGATGTGTGGAATCTTTGTCACTGTTTTTTAAGAACAGGCTGGACAGACAGCTGTCAGGAATGATATAGGTATACTTGGTCCAGCCTCAGCACAGCAGAATGGACTGGGAAACCTGTCAAGCTCCCTTAAAGCCCTACATTTATATGATTCTATTATTACCCTACCACTATGCAGGCATTGCTGGCTGAATTCTTAAACTCTTATCTACAAAACAAGAAGCAGGCGTCTCTTACTGGAAGGTATTTGAAGCAGCCACACACTGAAGGCAGCTTATTTTAACCAAAATGTCCACCATGCAAAATAAATGTGCTGAGCAGAGATGTTGCAGAATTTATGGTGTAGGCAAAGAAACTTTCTTTTGCCTCTTACATAGCCATGGCACAAGACTTCTAAAATTTCTTTCACAGGCAGTCAGCTATAGGCTGAGACTTCCCCCACAGGTCATCTAGGGCTAGATTTTTACAGGTATTTAGGCATCTAAAGGTGCAGAAAGGCAGCTAGTGGAATTTTTCTAGGTACCTGACTCCTACTGATTTCAAGGGTGTTGCAGTGCTGAAGTTCTCATAGTAACTCTAGACTAGCCCCAACCTCTTCACCAGGCCTCCATATCCCCAGCAATAACAGCATTGTTTTCATCCTCTTGGTCACTCTAAAATGACCATCAAAAGGCTGCATCAGGGCACGCAAATAAAGATTTCCGGGCAAGCTGCAGAAGGTCATCCTAATAATTTAGCCACAATCACCACAACAGAAGACCCTCCTTAGCCTCCGATTCCCTGGGACTTGCACAAATGTTAAAACACACGCAACCAACATCAAGCAATCCTCTTTCAAGAGGGTTTGTATCCCCCATAAGTTATCACAAATACATTTTCCCAAAAAAATACAAAAACAAAAAAAAAAAAATCCTTTTCTTTCCTTAATATCCCACTTCTTGGAAACCTTCCCCTCCCACAACTGCCCACTCAGTGTCAACCCAAAAACAGAATGAGCCCCATCTATTAGTATGTTTTACACTCCCACAGGAGGTGGCAGGTGTCCCCACAACATTAACCTAGCCCCCCTCCTCCCCGGGGGGGCCAAGAAGCAGGAGAACTATCAGAAAAAAACAGTTTAACCTAGAAGTCATTCGCACCACCTATTGTAATTCTCTCACCATACAGGAGGGTCACATTCTCCCCAACCACTCTTCATAAAAACCAGCAAACAACTCTTGCGGCCCCTGCCTTTGGGGCTGGCTACCCCAAGCCAAACAGTTGACATGCTCCGTTAGCTTCAGTATAAAGAAGAAAAGTGTTACAATGTTCATGTAGAGATTCAGTGCTAGAGAAGCATAATCCATGGGCTCTTGATCCTCTGTGGATTCTCTTCTGATCCAAACTTGTGTCTTCATCAAACACTTAAAAGAATAAGGAAGGAAGGCCTCACTTACTTTTTATTTGTCATTTGAGTCTTACAACTTTTACACAAAAATGAAAGGTTTATATACAGTACTTGCCCTCACCTGGGACTAAGCCTACCGTGCAACACTATATGAAGGTAACTGTGTTTCATGGACTCAGCTGCATTTGTTAATATTTATGGACATCAAAATTGCAAGTGTTTATTTTTCCTAAAGGGATGGCTAGTCCTAGTAACAAGACTGTAGGGCAGAATTTAAGCTGTCACATTTTTTTGGGGGGGGGGGTGAATGCTTTTAAGAAGAAAGTCAATTTACAAATATTTTCTTCTCCCTCTATTATTTTTATTAATGACCCCCTCTCCCTTGTCTTCAGTGTGGATCCTTTAAACTTCTCTGGCTCCATGGTCCGTGACAACACCAACCACAAAGAACAGCCCACCATAGCCTGCCGCAAACCTTGTGCTCCAGGAACTGCAATCTACCAGAGCTCTCAGGCAGCCCAACTGCCACTGCTGCTGCTTTTCTAGAGCAAAATTACACAGTCGTAGCAGCAAGCTCTGCATTTCATATATCACGTCACTGAATGGCCTAGACAAGATTGCTGGGGAAGAAACTGCATTTCTCCATACCAGGCCTAAATACAAATGGTCTGGTTTACAGAGATGATACGCACTTGCAGAGCCACTGCCTTCAATGGGAGCTGTGAGTGCTTAGCACCCCTGAAATATCAGGCCACAACTATTTAGGTGCCAAATTATGGAATTAGGAACCTCATTTTAGATAACTGAGTTTGAAAAATTTGGTCAAACAAAATAGTTTTCTTGGAGACAACGTCTTATTTTTTGAAAGAGAGAGAATGCAATACAACTAGTCTACTTACAATTGCAAAGATCAGCGTTCCAAGCAAAGCATAAGTTAGTTGTAGAATCTATAAGAAAACATTTAGAAATATGTTTGTGTGCACCATCACTGCAACATGATGCATAGGAACAAGTTAAAGTTACAGCCCTATTGCATTTGAACCAAAATCAGCATTAAAACTAAGAAAGGGACATTTTTGGCAGTAAAAAAAATAAAAGTAGTAGTGAAAAAAGCCCCAGGAGAACTGTTTTATAGCTCATCTAAAACAAATGCTAATCCGTAACTGGCAAACAGTACACTTAATAGATCTGTTACTAAGAGTCTCATTCAGGCAGGAACATTTAGATTCTGTCCCATGATATTCCGTTTTGGGAACATGCACAAAGCATCAGCCTTTCTTGGCTGGCAAACCCCTAAGAGATTATAGATACTTGTTAACACATTTGGTTTTGCTACTCAGAGAGGAATGAAACAGGAAAAACCTATAGAAGACATCTACTGATCAGCTGATTAAACAAAACAACGTTCAGAGGAATACAATTGATGTCACACAGTTCCACTTCTTTTTTAAGTGCATCGCTCATCATTGCTTTCTGCCGTTGGGATTTGGATATAGTTTGCTGTAGTGGGAGATGCACTACCCCCCGCCAGGCTTAGAATACATCTACACAGCAGCTTGCAGGTGTCATTCCCATCTTGGGAAGACTTACATGCCCTAGCTTTGCTTGAGATAACTGCTAAAAATAGCTGTCTGGTTGCCACGGCACAGGCAGTGGCTCAGGCTAGCTGCCCATGTCTGTGCCTAGGGCGTCGGGTGGGATTGTATTTGAGCAGCTTGCCTGAGCCCCTGTGGCCACACTACTATTTTTAGGGTCTAGCTCAAGCAGAGCTAGTGCAGGTATATCTACCCAGTCTGGGAATGACACCGCTAGCTGCTGTGTCGACATGCCCACTGTGACTACAAGTACTGTATGGTGCAGCCATGCTGTGCTGGAAGGGCACTGCGTGCTTTCAGGAGAAATACTCAGTAAATTACTTACAGGTGATTTGATAAATGCACAGAGAATTCCAAAGACGACCAAGCCTAGGACCACAATCCAGCGGGGCACAGCTCCATGAGTGATGTACCACTGAGGACAACAAATACAATAAGGCCTGTCTCCAGTTGCTATTAAACAACACATCGGTGATTGCAAATGCTACCATGTTTTCCAAGGATGCTGATTAGTAAGCTTGAAGCAATGATAAAAAGCAGTGATGGTGAAATTCTGAAATTACCAAGGCTGGTTTAAACTTCTGCGCCATTTCCTGGGCTTTGATTAAACTAAATAAATCCCTCTACAACTCTGAACAACTGAAATAGGTTTTATTGATTTTTAAATACTACAGGTCTTGATTTTAATTAGGACCTTCACCTGTTCTCCAGTAGCTAAAGCATACACATCAGCATTCCCGAGCACCTGCGTGAGAGATGCTAGTACCTGCTGAAGTGGATGATAGAATTTTTCACCTGGAAAACATTTAAAAATAAATACATTCTATCACCAGTTTATTTGGGTTTTATAATCTGTTGTCTTTTACTAGGATTAGAGCAGCAAAATGTTTGGGTAGATCGATGTGTACTTTGTAGGGAGGATACATAATTAGGCCCAGAGGTATTAGGTCAGTCAAATTCACAGGTTGTTTTTGTTTGTTTTTTAATATGAGCATTTCTAGCACCAAAACCAAAACCATTAGTTGAGGTAAGATGTTGAGTAAAAAAAAAAATAGCACACCAGAACTCTACATTACCCAGAAATATAAGTAGCTATACTTTTATTGATAAATTCATGCTGATGTTGGCTATTTGAACTACCCTTTTGCCAAATCATTCATTAGGTGATACTTACTTTTGACCTCGGAGCAAACCAAGATAGCACCAAAGTCACAAATGCTGTTATTCCTCCAACCTGCATTATTGTCTTGGCAGCAAAGAAGCTAAAATCCAAGCACACAACATATTATTTCAATGAAATGCACAGAGATTCTAGTACAATTAAAGAAAATTCTTGAAAAAGACTTACGATGAAACCATTCCGAGCACCAGGCCTTCAACAATGGTCTAAAAAATCCAAAACAGAGAGGGGGCGGGGAGAGAGAGCACTTTCTTTAAGATGTAGAAGAATGTCCCTCAGTAAAATGGTGGGTATTTTTATTTCAATTCCTTATATTATATTGAAAAAAAATGGCTAAGATTACGATGGGAAAGAAACACAGCATATAGAATATCCCTAAGAAAATTAGCTCCCCACTCATTTTCTTTCATTGAAGTGTTGTTACTTTACATATTAAACTATAAACAATTCCACAATGACCCTTCTTCATGCTTGCTTGCATCATAATCAAGTGAAATAGGAATAAATAATAAATCTGTAAGCCATTTTCTTACAGGCACAGTTGGAAGAATAATGGCTACAATGTGGAACCTCAAAGATTAGGGAATTGTGGGGTTCTATGATCTCCAAAAAGGATACAGCAATAGAGGAAACATTCTAGAGACAAAACTTGTGGGATACAATTGAATGATTTGAACCACCACCACATCATTCATCTTTTCTTTCCGTCAGATCCCCCTGATGCCAGCAATAGAGGGATTTTTATTTCTGAACCAGCATGTGGTTAATGGATACACAACAAAATAGGTTAGTGAACATTGCAGAGGGGGAGTATCTCAGACATGCCTTTGTAAAGCAACTTGAGTTTTAGGGATTAAAAGTCTACGTAAGAACTAAAATTATTATTATTATTATTTTTAATACAGACTGTCCTGCAATCTTACAGTTCTACCTCCTCCACAGGCACACCTCCTTTTTATATTTATAGGAATTCAGTGCTAGTAAGCAGATTTCATCTTGTAGAATAAGTGAAACTGTCAGGCAAAAGGATCATAGTAGTAATTTTTTGCACTTAATTTTGATTCATAGAAACTTTCACATTTACCCATTTACATATCTGAAGAAGATCTGGTAAGTTCCTTAAAACATATTAAAGGAAACTTATAGGAAAAACACATATACTTCAACAATATACTTACAATCATCAGTGGTAAAATTAAGTTTAGTGGGAATTTTTTGCAGTTGTTCTCACAGCAGGGAATTACAAACCACAGAATAATAGGTGCTGTACTGAAAATAAATTTAAAAAATTTCACTTACTAATATTTCAGCTAAAGATAGTATATGACTATTGCTAGTACTTTCGCTTATTTAAATCAAAGCATACAAATTTTACATCTGAATCACTTATCTATACAATGTTTTAGTTATTTGTATGTTTTTTGTTATTGCACCAGGCTTGTAATTATACACACACACATCAGCTGAAATATGGAAATGACCCTGGACTCAGAATCTAATTTTTCTGAAATTCTGATTTTTGGCTATGACCCCCTGATTCAGATGGATAATCAGTATCTTATTTTATTCTTAGACAGTCGTCATGTGTTAAATACATCATGTGACTTGCACATTCTCTATCTGATTTGCCTGAGTATAGATGTCATTCAAATTGCAGATTTGTGCAGAAATACAGATCCTAGCAAAAAATGTACCTCAAAGACCTGGAGCCAAGTTTTCCATAAGCAGCTTTCCTTTATGCCTATGCACTTTTTGCTCAGCAACACCCATAAGTACACAGGTGATGGGTTTTACACATGTAAACTGTATCACTTGTGTCTTACTCTCTTCTGTTTTCTCTACTCCCTCTCACATTTCTCTTTTAACATCTGCTCACCTCTCTCTTTCCCCTAGCTCCCTCTGCTATTTTGTTTACATGCTTATATGGATCTCACCATTGCAATACCTGAACTGCCCACATGGGGCTCTTTCCCCTTTCTACCTACTCACCAATGCTATGTCTACACTGCAGCTGTTACCAAGCCACTCAACCCAGGTAGCAGACTTGTACCAGTGGAACTTGAGCTAGAGTGCTAAAAATAGCTGTGTGGATGTTGTGGCTCCAACAGAGACTCAGACTAGCCACCCAAGCTCAAGCCACCTAACCCCCTAGGCCTGGGCTCTCTTCTGGAGGCCCCGTTGTAGCAGTATTGTTTTGAGAACAGGGGAGCAATGCTGATGAGTAAATTAGCCAGTGGATCTCCACAGAAAGCCTGTGAATAGTTGCCCACCTCTTGTGTACCAGTGCTATGGGTGAGTCCAGCAATCTGATGCTATGTGGCACATGTGTGCTTGCACACCAGCTTCTGACAAATTCTCTGGTGTGGTTGAGTGTATTTGCCTATGCAGCAATGAGGAAAAGTGGCACAAACTCAGGTCTGTCCCACTGAATTTGCGGCAGTGAGCCACTCTAGACCCCTGTGTTAAGTGGGGTCTCATGGAAGAAACAATTAATCCAGCCCTACAGAGCATGGCCTTTCTGCACATTCCTGCATAGCACTTGTGGAACACTGGAATTTGCAGGAAGGTTAAAATATTAGCACCTGGTGTCCCATTGTAGTACATACCACATCAGTCCTAGCACAGGGCAATGAAAAGAGCAATGAAAAATTGTCACTAAATGAAATAATTCCATCAGGAAACTAAAACAGGTACACTTGGCATATAGAACATAGTGGTGTGCATTTCTATTCACTAGACTCACATAGAAATCCTAGGACTGAGCATTTCATAAAGGAGGGGCAAGGGAAAGGGGCGTGAAGAAGATGGGGAACAGATAAAAGAAAGCAGAGGGAAAATTTAACACCTGCTTTTACTGTTAATGATCTCACAGATCATGACATTTAATGAAACACAGTGGTTTGGTGAGTCATTTCTGGTTACTTACAGACATTTCAACCAAAACCAGACACTCTTCTGCTGCCATTTTTGAAGCATGTTCCTAGTAAAAGACAAAAATAGTTGCCACAAAATCACATATGGCTTTGCAAAATTCTTTGGGCAAGGTTCAGCTCTCAGTTATCGTTGCGCATCTCCACTGACCTCACTGTAGCTTCAGGAGTTTAACTGAGTTGTATCTCATATTACTTTCCTTACATGGTGCTTCTTCTCACACACTGTTAGAACTTACATTAACAATTCACAGAAGACAAACAGGCAAACAGCGAAGAATTTAAATAGCAAAGATGACTTATAGAGCAGTGACAGACACGGTAAAAGTTAGTTCACACTTATGCCATATCTTGCCCCCATTCTCCATGGAAGGCCCTAACTACAACAGAATTACTGTGGTCCTTCTCTGTGGTGCAGTACATGTTAGGAAAGGACTGTACAGGGGGAATTTATGCTTCTTACGCAACAGAAACCTGTGCTATGTGGCCATGCAAAAGGGGTAAAGATCCACTGGCTTAAACAGACATGTGAGTTTATGTTGGGGATGTAGTGTTCCCAGCTCCCTGGAAAGGCCTTGGGCAGGAACCATTTATTTTGGCTTTGGGCAAAGATTCAGAATTTGCCTTTTCTCTCAATGTATAACGTTCCCCACCCCAATTTCTGAGGAAATGGGAAAAAAGAAAATAAATTAGAGAGAGAGAAACATTCTCTGCTTTTATGACAGTTTCAGTTACAAATACATTTAGTTTTCATGCCGTGAAAACCTAGAAAAGAGCAAAAATCAATTTCTAAGAGGCTTCACTGTTTTGTGTGCACTGCGATAGCTGATCTAAGCAGCAAATAAGTCAAGTATTATCAAGAAGGAAAAGCTTAGACAATTGTAGAAAACAATAAAGTGTATCAGACAGGCTATTCAAAGTAAGAGGGATCTGGTCTGTGTGGGTACATAACGGCTGTCATATGCTCACTCTCATTTCACTTTGCCTTAAAATTCATTTGCCACTTCAGTCTCTGCTCTCCCTAACTGCTAACTCCTTCCTCTTCTTGATCCACATTTCGGTTACAAAGACAGCTTCACCCTAGGCCAATGTGCCTCAGAGACAAATTCATACTTTCACAGAGTTTCATAGACTTTAAAACCAGAAGACACCAGTAGATCTTGTAGAATGATCTCCTTTATATCACATTTTGTACCCCTGTATCAAGCCCAAAGACTAATCAGCTTAAAGCATATCAGTTCTAAGAAGACTAAACTATGTGCCACAGGGATAGAGCAAGAGAAACTAAAGTGTCACCAATACCCGAGGTCCCTGCAATGAGAGGGAATTAATTAGGTCAGACAAAATATGCCCAGATGATCCCAGCAGTCAAACTACACCCCAGGCTGCAGAGGAAGGCAAATACCTCCTAAAGTCCCAGCCAATCTGACCTGGGGAAAAATTCCTTCCCAAACCAAATCTGGCAATCAGTGTGAGTCTGAGCATGTGAGGAAGACATACCAGCTAGTCATCGAGAGAGAGGATTCTCTCTACAACGTCAAAGTACCAGTCCACCCCATCTCCAGCTGTGGCCAAACGCTGATGCTTCAGATAAAGGGGTGTGTGTGTGTGTGGGGAAAACCTTTCAGAATATGTCTAGCCCATTGTTGAAGAGGAGAGAAAATCCTTCCTGACTCCTGCAGGCAACCCAGTAGCTCTGAAGCATGAGATTTGATTATAGTCGTTATCTTAATACAAAGATGGAAATGTTATGAGCATGTTGAGGGAAAAGCAGACAATCTTTCCCATGGCCCAAGAAAGAAGAGGATGAAAAGGGGCATTCATAGATTCCAGGCCCAGAAAGGACCCCTATGTCCATCCAGCCTCACCCATGCACACATGTGCCACAGCATTTCTCCCAGAAGATGGATTAAACCATTAACCCTTTTGAAATATTGGACTTACACTGGCAAGCCTCCAACTCTCTGGAATTGCCCCAGTGTTCCAAGATTGGTTAAAAATTATCAGTAGTGGTTCAGAAAGCTCCTCAGCTAGTTCCTTTAAGATCTTGACTGTAAACTATGCTGGGTTTGCCAATTCTGAAAACGTTTGATTTTAGCAGATGCTGCCTCAGATCCTCCTTTGTTAAAGATGCTGAAGGTTTTATTCCATCCACCACAGCATATGGAATGGAGATCTCCTCCTGCTTCTTTCTAAACATGGAATAATTGCTTTTGGGGCATCCAGTAAGACATCCTTGAACAATTACACTTTTCATTAATGTTTCCCACTATAAATTTATGTTCCCAGGTCAGTTATGCCAAAAATTGCTTTCAGCTTTGGAAAATTAGCCCTTTTCAAGGTTCCTAATATACGGTTGGTACCATATTTGGATTGCACAAGGTAAATGTAACCAAAGCATGATCACTGGTACCTAGGAAACTGCTAATTTTTAGGTCACTGATTAGCTCTTCATTGACTGTCAGAATGAGGTTCAATGCTGAATTACCCCTTGCTAGGTTCAGGACTTTCTGTGGTAAGAAATGATAATTATTATGTTTAGAAGCTCTAACGAAGGTTTGTTACTGGCTGCATGAGATGTCCAGCAAATATCCCCCCAAGCTGAAGTCACCCATGATAACTCAATTTTTCTTCCTACACATTATGGAGAGATTCCTAAAGAGTAATTTGTCCTGTTCTTTGGTGAGATTTGGTGGTCAATAACAGATGCCCACCACTACACCACCTGAGGTTTTCTTTCTTCTCTTGAGGAAGGATTTCTGAGAAGATCACCTGGATATTCCTTTCCTTCAGTTTCCTTCTCAGCTTCCTGAAATCTGCCGGAGTTCCAGGATCAGTGGAATGATGTGTGATGCGATGTCACTGTTGCCGATGAGGATCACCACCAAAGGAATGCCTCCAGCCGACCTTTGCTTCTTTGCTCCTGGAAGTAGCAATCTGTCCTGCTGCCCTTCTGCCCCTTGCAGAATGTTCTGTCTACTCTTTTTAGCATGACATCCAGAGTGAGGATTGTAGGCTTCTTTGGCCAGTGGTGGATGCTCTCTTGAAGTTGTCTGAGGTCCATCTGGTTTGAGTTGAGCAGCAGTTCTCATTTCTCTCCCCCACTATTTTCCCTCCATTTGGCCCTTGCAGGTTGTTCTCTTCAGATGTCTTTCTCAGCACCTGGTAGCAATTCAAGACTTCCAACTGTGAAAATATCCTTCAGGTTCTCCTACAGGAGTGGTGACAAATTTCTAGTCTTCTTCATTTCCTTGACTCTCCTCTTCATTTGACTCTGTTGCTTCCCCCGACAGGATCTGTGCTGTATTGACTGGATCTGGGTAGACAGGATATCCTTCATAGTTTCAATGCTTGTGAGGTGGTCACCTGTTCCTAGAGACCACAAACCTTTCCCTCCATCAAGGTCATCTGCCTGCACCTCATGCAGACAACCTCTCTCTTCAGCCAGGAAGCAGAACATGGGACATCCGATGCCAGTTACAATAACTGATGATATGCTCTCCATCCTTGCTGCTGAGGCAAAACTAAACCTAACGCCCCCAAACTTCCTTCTACCAACTTCTATGGAAACCCCTCTGTTAGATGGTTCCTCTGTGCTACCAGGACTCAGTGGCTGCACTGTTGGGAGACAGAGGGAATATTTTGTGTCATCACTTTATGGGGTGCCACAGAGCAGTGCATCCAGCTCAACTTGCCAGTGCACAGGGATGCAATGCCATGGCTCTACCTCCTCCCCAACTCCTGCCTAGTTACTGCCAATGGGAATCCTCTTTATGCCTCTGAGCACAACTGTGATGAGCCCTGACAGAGCTGTATATGGGAGGAGTCCTCATCCCCTCCTATTTCCCCACATGCCCATGTAAGGGATAGGCACCATCTAGCCTTTGAATAGTATTAGTCTGAACTGATGATACAGAGACCCACTGCTAGAAGTGCATCATCAGTGCTTCATGCATCTGATGAAGTGGGTTTCTGCCCACAAAAGCTTATGCCCAAATAAATTTGTTTGTCTTTAAGGTGCCACAGAACTCTCGTTGTACTGCTGGAAGTGGAGTTTAATATGAAGCTAAACATTGAGAACTTACCAGTAAGTCAATCCAGAGATTATACCAATTGTTATCGCCAAGAGAAGTGTTGTAAAGCAGTCTACTTTCAAGCTGAAAGCTGAGGAAATAGCACATTAAATGTAGTTTTAGATACATTTACATTTAAATAACATCCATGAGCAAAACTTAGTGTAAATGTCACATCCTATTTCTCAGGTGTCAGAACTGAATGATATTAGCCTGAAGAAGCCACAGTATTCAATTTATATCATGCAGTAGGTAGGAATAGAATAAACAACCAAGGGGTTGATGCTGAGAGTGAATGCTGCCTCTTTGTCTGAGAACCACTAAAAACCTTGAAAAAGCTGATATATCCTGTCAACGTGTAAAGGCTGCACAACTTACATGAGATGCTGCTCTGGGAGTGTTTTTCTTTCAGCTGGTCTGTGCGTGTGCAGACATTGCAGTTCTGACTCTAGGTGGGGTTTTCATATTGGTCTTTCTGGTAACAAAGCCAGGGCTTATGCCATAGCTGCCGTATCATAGAATCATAGTAATATAGGCCTAGAAGGGACCCCAAGACCCTCAAGTCCAGGCCCCTGTGCTGTGGCAGGACCAAGTATACCTAGACCATCCCTAACAGGTGTTTGTCCAGTTTGTTCTTCTAAACCTCTAATGATGGAGATATCACAACCTCCCCAGTAGCCTATTCCAGAGCTTAACTACCCCTATAGTTAGATACCGTTTCCTAATACATAACCTAAACCTCCTTTGCTGCAGATTAAGCCTATCATTTCTTGCCATACCTTCAGTGGGCATGGAGAATAAGAGATCACTATTCTCTTTATAACAGCCTTTAACATATTTGAAGATTTTAAACAGGTTTCTCCCCCCCACTCCATTTTCTTTTCTTGAGTCTAAACATGCCCAATTTTTTTAACTTTTCCTCATAGGTCAGGTTTTTTAAACCTTTTTAGCATTTTTGTTGCTTGACTCTGGACTCTCTCCAATTAGTCCACATCTTTCTTAAAATGTGTGCCCATTTATAGCTTTCTTATTTGTTTTTATGTTATGCCTCATTTGGCTGTTCAATTCATGATCAGCTCCTCAGCTCTCTCCGCCAGATATAAAGTTGTGCCTCTTGTGAGCAGAGACCTGGAGAAGGCTAGAGCCATTATGAGCACTAGAGGGCATGTGTATGAATACCAAACACTCCCAGCAGCACACCTATGTTGGTAGGCAGGAAAAAGGAGCTCGGGTGATGCTCTTTCTCACCCTCAGCTAACTTCCGACCACTGCGCGGGGCTCTGAGGACCTGGAAGAGCTACCTGAGCTGCCAACCCCTGGTGAGCCACAGGAGACCCCTGGACCCTGCGACCTAGAGGAGCTTCCCCCCACAGATGGCTCTGAACAGGTCCTGGACCTGCTGTCAAGCAAGGAGGCCAAGGGCTTCTGGAGTTTTCCTCAGGCAGAATGGCCCAAGAACTGGGTTCAGCCGAGGAGATCAGGTACTCTAGGGAGAAGATGGGAGGAAGTAGCCCGGGGGCAGCTGACTACAGTCCGGCTGAGTCTGCACTCGCAGTAAGGTAACATGTTTTGGCTGGAGCCCCACTGACCCAGTGACGGGACACCCTGCCACTGCCCGGGCCCTGGGATGGGACACAGTGGAGATGGGTGGCCCTGCGTCCTCCTTCCCCCCTTTCTACCCTGACCGAGGGGTGAACACCCATTGAGGGCCAGAGCCAGTTCCCCGCTGTCTGCCCCACCCTGCCTAAGGATGAAGGCTTTGGGACCATTCATTTCCTTGCCCCTCTGAGACTGTTTTCCCCATTGCCTGCCTGCCCTGCCAGAGGGCTAGGCCTGAGGCTATTTCCCTGCCCTGCCAAGGGCTAAAGACTGTTTTCCCCCTTTGCTGGCCCACCCTGCCTGAGGGCGGGAACTTAGGCTATTGCCTCCTCCTGCTGAGGGCTGGAGGCTGTTCCCTGCTGTCTGCCCGCCTTGCTGAGGGCCGGGCCGTAGACTATTTTCTCACCCTGTGAGGGGATGGGGACTTTTTGTGTAGTTACACCCACCCTGCCTAAGGGCCAGGGCTTCAGAACTGCTTACTCACCCTACGAAGGGCTCGAAACTGGTTTCCCCATTTGTCTCACCTGCCGTGCCTCACCCGCCCTGCCTAAGGCTCAGCACGGCCTACTCGCCCTACGAGGGGCGCGAGATGGCTCCCCTTTACCGGCCCACCCTGCCTAAGGGCCAGGGCCTTGAATTGCGTGCTTGCCCTACTCAAGGGCCAAAGACTACTTCCCCGCTTGTTTGACTCGCCCCCAAGGGCCAGGGCCTGAAACCGGGGCTCGCCCTGCGAAGGGCAGGAGGTGGCTCCTTTATTTTGGACTCCTCGCAGGGTGCAGGCACAGGGAGGTGTGCCCCCCTCGGAGATTGACAGCAAGGGAGAGCCACCGGCGCCGCCCACAACAGGAAACCCTTCACAATGCCATTATCCTTAGGGAGCAATTATTTTTAATTCTACACCAGAGTGTTATTCCTGAAGTATTTCCCACAGGAGGGAACGAGCGTCGTAGAAAGTAAGATGGAAGAAGGAGGTAGCGTAACGAGAGTGTCCAGGAACTCTCGGCCCAAGACTATGTGTAGGACTGCTCACTTATCCCATCATATTAGCTAAAGCGATGACCAGTGAGCTACTGCATCTTTTGCTGTAGTTCCTCCAAGCTGCAAGTTGTGTGTTATTGTGGAATCTAGATCTGTCAGAGAAAGTCTCCCTTTCCCCCCAAGATTTAATTCTGTGGGGGCTTCACTCAGCAGGCCTGTCTCTGTGCGAGGGACAGAAGGTATAAAGGCTCAGCCATGCACCAGTGGAGCAGAGTAACTGAGGTGTGTGGAGTTTGTAGTTGCTGCCAGAGGAGAAGCTACCCGGAAACTACCATGAAAAGCGATTGTTTTCAGCACAGCTCTGAAGAAACAAGCCTGTGACAGGCACTGTCCCTGAGCATCCCCCTTTGTGGCATGGCATTGACTGCAGGCCTGCTGCCCTGTCCTCTCTTGGGTCTTGCACTGATTTACTCCCATTCCAGAGTACTTAGAGCATGATTCTCCCTTTGTGGGGGAGAACTCTTGTACACACTACAAAACTCTGGCGTTTCAATCCCAAACCCTTCTCCTGGGACAGGAGTCCTAAGCCTTCTTTTTGGTGCTGTGCAGTCTGCAGTCTTACACCAATTTCTTCCATCTTGCCCTTTTATTTTCCAATTCTGTCCTTCAGTCCCTTGGGAAACACAGCAGTCCTTCTGCTGGTGCCTCTCTCCTTATGAGGGAGGAAGTGAGGAAGGGCTTAACCCGGTTGGCTGGGAGCGAGGGGAGCCTGGTCCCACACTGCACTACAAGGGTTCTGTTCCCTGGTCCTTAAAGTAACCGTAGCATGGGTCTTCTTTGAACACTAACTGATTCCCCAGGACCACTTCCTCTCAACCAGTATCTGCCTCTGCCACTAGCTAGGACCTTGCATACTCTCAAACTCCTGGAATCTTAAAGGAATAGGGGTTGGCTGACTCACAGACCCTTCTGCCCTTAAACGGGACCACCTCTGACAGAGTCTGTCTCTGTTTCAGATTGGCCTGATACTCACAGTGGTGTCACATTCTCATTCCTCCCGGCAGAAATCAAAGTCAGAAGTTCCCCCATCCCTCCTCCAAAGCAGAGCTCCTTAGGCGAGGAGGCAAATGACACATGCACAGCACAGCTATTTAGCTGCCATTGTGGCCTGTTACCATTCTAAGGACTCTTCTTAAAAACTCTTATTAGAAATGTACAAACACACCAGGTTTTAAAGCTGGAAAGTGGTTCTGCTGGTGCGACCCACACTGTCAAGAATACCCTCTTGTCCCCAGTGTGAATAATTCACTATCTACAGTCTAATAACAAAAGCAAAATGATCTTGTGTGTACTCCCAGAAACAAAGCCCAGATACTGCTCCTGGACATAGGACATTATGTTTAGGAATTCCCCTACTTACCTCTACGAAGTCCTTTGCTTGCGACTCCTGTAGTCTGGGGTTTTGCCTTTGGATTGGTCATCTGGGCACCTGTACCGTAGCCAGGATGGACTCCTGGGGAATGCTGCCTCTCACTCTCTGACGTCTGCCCTCCATCTTCCAAGTTAACCTCAGCTGGTTTGTTTTTCTCCATCTCTAGACATTTTCTTTCTGTTGTTGCCAAGATTTTGGTAGGTACTGTAGCATGGGGAGATTCAAATGTCAGGATGAAATTATAAGGTAACTGCTAATGGAAACTATGTGTATTTCCAATTCAAACAATGGACAAATATTGCGACAAAATTATCCCTGGCGTAACACAATGGAATTAGACCGGAGATAAATTTGGCTCATTATTTACAGTGGCTAAATAAGAATTGAGTATTAGACTTGCCACCACTGTTCTCCTGCAAAAGGACATTGAAATATTGCTTGGTATAAGAGGCAAAACTAGGCTGACGGATGGTACACACTGCACAGATGAAATGCTCCTAATATTTTAGTTTATGAGAAGAATCTGCAAATAACAGTTAGGGAATATGAAACCTGTCATTTCTGGTTGAATCATTTTTCCTTCTGGAGACCTTGGAGCACAGGCACACTGATCATGCATGTCTGACATAATACAGAGAAAGACTGCAGCATCCCGGTGGAGCAGCTTGTTCATGCAGTGGATGCTGCTGGCCCTTCAAAATCAAGCATTATTTCATCTTGAAATGCTATGTGTGCGCACAGCCAAGAGCAGTATCAAACCTATAGGAAGGAATTGGTTAAAATAAAATCACAGATCCTATGGGTAGGAAGGGATTTCTAATAGATCACCTAGAGTTTTTAGACCACACCACTGAACTGTGGAAAGACTGATTTCATTACTCCTAAACCACCCCTGATAGTTGGATTCAGGAAAGGGAAAGAGTTGTATAGTGGGAGTGTTTGGCTTGAGGGAGACCCCATTCACAAATTATTCCCCTTTTTAGGAGAGTAACAAAGGACTAATTTCTGCATAGATTATGGGGAAAGGACCAAGAGGGGGAAGAGAGAATAAGCCAAGAAGAACAAGCCATGCTAAACAAAAATGGGAGCAGCCCCTATGAGTATGCACATATTTTGAAAGTATAAAAGCAGAGTTTGAAAAATCCATTTGTCCAGGATGAGTAGGAATCTTTCCTGAGCAAGTACCATCAAATTCTGCAGACTATTTGCTTGCTCTAAAAAAAAAAGTTTCTACTCCTTATTGTTGCAAAGAAAACCTTCCAAATATGAACTGAGTGTAACCAATGCATCACTGTCTTCCTACTATAAATCTGCCACCAGCTCTGGTAAATCTAGGTTTTAATATAGGCACTGATCTGCACAGTACCTGAGCACCAGGACCTCTGTTGCTGCACAGAACTTTCCTAAGCTACAGCAGTACAAGTGCTAATCAGTTTTGTCTCAGTTTCACTGATGCAGTTCAGAATTCTGTGGGCAGCAGTGACTGTGACATTGGTAAGCCAAATGTC
This sequence comes from Mesoclemmys tuberculata, assembly GCA_007922155.1. Classification (NCBI taxonomy): domain Eukaryota; kingdom Metazoa; phylum Chordata; order Testudines; family Chelidae; genus Mesoclemmys; species Mesoclemmys tuberculata. Next base: position 40,490,679 of record ML675603.1, read on the forward strand.
ACCTCTCGCCAAAGCTGTAGGCATTAGCTAAGAACCGACAAACTCATAGACAGAAACCAAACGAGTAAACCAAACCTATATGTTGGTTAATTTCACTTGTAATGTCTGTATTCCATGCTTTGTGGAATATGTAAATTTTGCTTTATAATTTTCAGAATGTTTGCTCAGCACTTGTGAACCCAGGCATGGGAATAGCCCCGTACTCCCCACCTCATCCAGGAGGACTATCAAAAATTAAGTGAGCCATTATAAGACAAAAGCTTTGTTAATCGCCCCATCCATCCATGTAGAACAGGGGTTCTCAAACTATTTTTTGCTGGGACCCATTTAAAAACTTTCAGGCTGTGCTGACACCCCGGCAAAAGTGATGACCCCTGCCATGGCATGCCATCCTTACTGGCATGCATGGGGGCTGACAGCTCATGACCCCCCCATAATAACCTCATGAACCTGTGAGGTGTCATGACCTCCAGTTTGAGACACACTGAATTTTTGTAGAAGTAGGTGCAGAAGGCCTAATCCCATTGGTTTGAATGCAAGAAGAGAGAAATTAAAATATAGTGGACATGGAGAATTTTCATCTCTACTGTTTGAACTCTCACAGGGCTAGAGACACTAAACTGAAGCCAGAGATCCCCAGGGTTTATTCTGGGTCTGCCCTGAAAAACATTTTGCACTGACAGATCTCTACAGCTCTGTTAGTTTTAGGATTTAGATTGCAGTTCATTTGTGTGTATATATTTGGTCGCTTTAACCTGTAAATACTTTAATTTCTTTTTCCTAGTTAATAAACCTTTGGATAGTTTATTACAGGATTGGCTACAGGGGTTGCCTTTGTTGTAAGATTCAGGATACCAATTGATCTGGGATATGTGCCTGGTCTCTTAGGACTGGAAGCAACCTGAGTATTTTGTGATCTTTGTTATAAGTGACATTTATCACCAGATTCGGATTGCCTGCATGGCAAGATAGACTAGAGAGGCTAAGGGTACTGTGACTCCATGGTGAGACAGTTACAGGAGTTCACATTTGTCATTGGCTTTGTGAAATCTAATTATAGAACATACCACCAATTTGGGGTTTCTGCCCTGTTGTTGACAATCTGCCCTGAGGTAGGCACTCATGGTGGCGAGCCTCTCCTGACAGTGACAACTGACAAAATCAGGTCCTTTTCAATTGTTTAGTAAATCTCTGAACAATTGCTAGCGAAGGTGTAGGGTAGCAGAGCCATTCCCTTTGCAGTAGCCAGAAATGTAAGAGTGAGGTAAAGAAAGGGAAGCATACATACACTATCACAGCAACCAGAATGCTAGAGGAAAGATAAAGTAGTGGAGAACCCCCCTCACACATCCTCTTGTGGCTTGGTGAGTCTCCAGTGGGATCTGACTTACATGTTTCTGATACAATTAATGGCCCTTTAGGGGTTACAAGAGCGTGCATGTTTTCTTCATTACTCTACCCCTTACCCAGCTGCCCAACTGTTGTGGTGGGTGGATATCTCCACGACTCTACCCTTCCCTTCAATTTCTGGCTGCCGGGAAGATGTGAACTAGTAAGAGAGTTTCACAATGATCAAATCACTGCACTTTCCTTGCATGGAAATAAAGAATGAATGGATTCTATTCCATGGTGTTACTTACGGTGTATGCACTTTCTCTCTATAACTCCTTGATGCAAGCTTTTTGGACAAAGGTAATTTTTATCTGGAAACCTCAAGGCTATTGGATACTTGATTGGTGATTAGAGAATTTAGACTGCTGGTCTCCAATCCTGTAACTGATTAATCAGAAATGAACCTCTGCACCCACAAACTTAAACAAGACTTCATGGGCGTGTGAAGCACACAGGCATACCTCACGCTGCAGGTTCAGAGCCCTGAATTTCCTTTCGGAGAAGCAAGCAAGCAAAAGGCATGATCTTGCTCCCACTGCAGTCAATGAGAGCTTTTGCTCTTGAATTCAAGGAACCAGATCATGACACTCTATTCAGGATGTGCCATACCTTAACTCAGCAAGCAACCTCACTGATGTCAATGGGCCCAAACGTGGAATAACATTCTCCTCAGTGTAAGCAAGGGAATCGGAATCTCACCAACGTGAGCACAATTTGGGATCCTTATTTCCTATTTGTAAACCCTCAACTTTATGAACCAGTTAAGAACAAAAGTGAGATACTTTTCTGGATGAACACTTGCTGACTGAAAGAGTAACATCCACTGCTGGAATTTTCCTGCTTACCTCTCTGTAAACACTCAGGACATTGCCACACATCTTCATTATCGACATTCGCCTTTTCAATGTGTTGGGTTTTTTTATCACATCTCGATATGCGACTTCTGATAGTCACCTCCATTGTTTCATTCATACGCTTGAGTAGTTTCTGCACCTACAAGAGTGCTTGGAAAAGAAATAATAATAGCCTTTATTCTCACAACAAGAATGTTTTAAAAGTACCATAATGCTTTTGCTTAATCTATTTTTTTTTAAACACGATCTGTATAAATGCAAGAGGTGGGTCATAAACAACTATAAATTCATCAATAATTTATTAATATAAAAATGCATAACTCTATGGTAGCTGTAAAACACAACTATGCAAAATAATCAAATCACTAGTGCTTATAAATCAATTATATTTGCAATATTACATACTGAAGACCAGCTAAGCCTGATTAACAGTTGTCAGATTAAAGTTTACTACTAGACTTACCTCAATTTTTCTTCAGTGTGAGCCCACTGAAATATTGTTTCGTGTGTGAGATAAAACTAGACTGAGCTATTAAAAGGAAGGCACTTCCTTATACAGAGATCATTGTTTTTTCACTGCACCAGGTTTCTTTAATCTTTATTTCTAAACAGTTTAATTGACTGATTGCTGCAGCATTTGGTAATATTAAAAAAATTCTTTCACTCTTTTCTTTGAGAAGTTACACATAAAACCAGCACAGGCAGCAAGAGTGGAAGCTGTGCATGCATTCAGCAAACTAGAAGTGAAAGCAATTATGTTGTTTGTTACTTATCCGCATTGGGTACAAAGTCCATGTATGTGGGCTGTGGCTAGGTGTTACCAAGTTGAGAAGAGCAGAAATGCTACAGTGAACAAATAGCACCTTTGAATTACTAGTTCAAAGCTCTGTTAACCCATGTTAGTAATGACCTACAGACTTTACAATCTGATGGCAGCTTTTTTTCTCCTTAAGAGCTGAATTGGTGGTCTCAGTTCAGTTCCTAGTGAACACTAGTGCGCACTGTTTCTGTGTCTCTATCCAAGTACTTGTATGGGCCACCTCACCATAGTATCTGAGCACTTGTTATGAGGTGAAAAGGTGACAATGCTCGCTCACTTTTGATCTATCTCACCTTTCCCTGCCACTGCGAGACAGGATTTGGGGTTGTTTGTTTTCTTATCTGAATGGGAGAGAACGAGGGGAATATTGTAGGACAGGTTGGCTAAAGAGGTGGGCTTTTGCATTTGGTTCTGAGCGCAGGAAGGTTAGTAGTCATTCTTATTTCTCCTGGTAGTGAGTTGCACAGTATGGTTAGCCTCCTGTGAAAGGTCCATCTCACTTGGTTACAAGCATAACTCTACTGGTCAACAGTTCCATTGTTCAGTGAAAGGCAGCTGTTGTGGTAGGTCACAGTTCTGGACAAAGACAGCCTATTAGATAACCCAAGGATTCTTTCTGTGCACAGCTTTGGAAATGAAGACTTTGACCTAAAACTGTCCCATGCCTGCCACAGCTGCATGGCAGCTCTTTGGGCTAGCTCCACAAAGGGGACTTGGACTCAACACTGTAATATCTAACTTGTAGGTATCCTGCCACCTAGTAGAACCCAGAGCCCTCAGTTAGGCACCCTGACTGCGTGAGTATGACAGCCAGGGTATAATCCGGACTAACGAGTATCTGTGTCACCCCTGCTTGCTAACCTGGGGTATCCTTTACAATGCTTTGCTGCTGCAGCCTCCAGCCTAGACTGCTCACAAATGGCCTCCAGCATGTAAATCACTCCCAGCTACCTCTGTGTGTACTGCAGCCAGCCAGCCATACCTTGGCTCTTAGCAGCCTTGGTTATATTGTAGGGCAAGCCTAACACACTAACAGAAATCCTAGATTTCTCCCCCCAAAATGTATGTCTTGTACTCCCCTCAGTCCTCTCCTGGACAGTACAAGCTGCCAACTCCGACAGTGGGGACGGAGGGTGGGTGTGGAAGGGATCTGAGCAACACATCTCGAAGAACAACAGTTACTGGTTCTGTTTTCTCCTTCGAGTGATTGCTCATATCCATTCCAGTATAGGTGATTGCAAAGCCGTATCCTGGAGGTGGGTAGGAGTTATCGGTGAGCTGCCCACAGCACGGCTCTGCCAAATCCCACATCCCCTGTCACCTGCTGGGCGATGGCTCTTGAGCTCTGGTTGAGTGCGCTATGATGGTTCTTGAAAGTGGCTCCTTCGCCTGCTCGTAGCCGAACTTCATGTAGGGTGTAATCCACGAGGAGATGCGCTCAGTGGAGACAGGTGAGCCTTTCATCCGGTCCACCACTGCAACGAAGAGCTGCGTGGATTTCTGGAATGGCTTCCTATGCCCAATGTAAAAGGCGAGGGCTCGTTACACATCCAGCAAATGACATCTCCTTTCCTCCTCCGATCCGTGTGGTTTGGGACAACATGGGGAGAAAATATCTTGATTACAATTAAACTGGGAAACCACCTTGGATAGGGAGGCTGGATGCAGCCTGAGCTGGACTTTGTTCTTACAGAATACAGTGTGAGGGGCTCCGAGGTCCAGGTCTTAATTTTGGAGACCCTCCTAGATTAGGTAACAGCCACCAGGGAGGCTATCTTCCATGAAAGCATGAGCTGGGGACATGAAGTCATGGGATCAAAAAAGGGGGGTGGGGTGGGCCCGTGGGTCTCGAGAGGGCTAGGTTAAGATCCCAGGGAGGCACCGGATTGCATACCTGTGGATAAAGCCTTTCTTGCTGCCAAGCAAGACTTGTTGAGCCTGCAATGATCAGGCTATCTCTCTCCCTCCATCAGCCACAGCGCCTCCAGGCCGTGAGACACAGGGAGTCCGAGTCTGGGTGCAACAGGCAACTATGGTCCTGGGAAAGACGGTCGTGCCGCCTCGGAAGCTGCATGGGCAGGGCGATCAAATGGTTCAGCAGCATGCTGAACCAGTACTGCCTCGGCCAGGCCAGAGCAATGAGTAAGACGTCTGCCCTGTCCCACTTTACTTCCAAGCAGGACATTGGGCCAGATTGGAATGGGTGGAAATGCATACCTGAGGATCCCTGTCCAGTCAAAGAGGAACGCTTCAGAAATCGACCTGGTCTCACGACCCCAGAGCGAGCAGAGCCTTGAGCACTTTGTGCTCCAGGCTGATGTGAGCAGGTCCAGTTGGGGAACACCCCCCTTTTGGGAGACCGTAGACACTACCTACAGGTGCCGCAACCAGTCGTGGTGGGGTAGAAACGACCTGCTGAGGCGATCCGCCTCGTCACTCCTCACTCCCGGGAGGTGAGAGGCAGTTAAGTGGAAATCGTGCCTCACTGCCAAATCTCACGGGTGGATAGCTTCCTCACAGAGGGCTGGGGAGCGCACTCCTCCCTGCCTGTTTATGTACAACACAGCTGCAGTGCTGTCCGTCCGCATCTGCACCAGTCCACCTGTTAGGACTTGGAGGAACACCCTGCATGCTAGGCGAATAGCCCTCAGCTCCTTTCAGTGTAGGAAGGCTAGGGCGGGTGGGGGAACTATGACCACCCGATTCAGTGGGTGGCTGCTTGGCACATATAGTGAGGCCAACCACGCCTGAAGCGATCTGAGCCTCCAATCACTGAGGGGTCCGCCCGCACCGAGGGGGTGCGGAACCCGGTCGCCATGTGAATACCCTACACTGCAGTCCCCGATGCGGAACGCTGTCACCAGAGCCAGGTTCGGCACCGCGGAGTCCAGAGCGGCGCCAGTCCTGATTACCAAGGGGTAAGCAGTACTGCAGAGTCCTCGGTACCGAGAAGGCACTACAGTACCGAGAGCTCTTTGGAGAGCGTCTCCGTCCATCAGCACTGCTTGCGGTGGCGGAGGTGGTCCTCGTCACCCTCCAAGTCGGAGACGTTGAGAGGACAGTCCCTGGCAAGGCACGGCACCCGGGATAGAGGGCAGCCATGGCACTGCCAGTCTAGTGGGTCAGGACACACGTGTCACAGCAGGTGGTACAGTCAGCCCAGGTTTGGCCCCAGGGACAATGGCTGCAACAGTGGCTTTATTGGCCCCCATGGGCATCCAGATGGGACCATGGCCCCTACCGACCCTGTCAGCAGGGGTGCAGTCAGTGCACCTGTCACAGGAGAAGGCCCATAGCCACCACTCCTCAGACGAGGAGTTGGACCCCATGGAGGGACCCTCTATGGGTGCATTTCTTCGGCATGCAAGGGAGCACCCACAGGATGTGCCTCAGCAGTCCTCTTCCGCCTCCCTGGGAAAGGCAGTCTCCCGGGACCACACGGCACCACTGGAGAATTTCAGGGCGCACCAGGAGCTTCTCAAGAGGGTGGCCTCTATTCGGGGCTGGCAGTCAAGGAATTAGTGAGGCCAATGATACCCTCTTCAATGTACCGGTACAATGTACAGGTAGAGCGAGAGTAGCTCTACCTGTCCAAAATTGCTAAGGCCCCGTGGAAAACCCCTTCCTTAGTCTCCTCTATGTCAAAGGTGGCCAGGAGGAAGTACTATGTCTCGGTTGAAGGGTTTGAGTATTTGTCCACTCACTCAGCCCCGGGAACCCTGGTGCTGTGCTCTCAGCTTTCACAAACGACTAGTGGGACAGGCAAGGTCAGCCTGGTTCCCCCTCCCAAGAACAAGGTCAGCAAAAAGCTGGATTTGTTCAGGAGAAAGATTTATTCCATGGCAACCCTGCAGTTCAGGATTGCCAGCCATCACTCCCTCCTGGAGAGATATAAATTTATTTTGTGGAACTCCCTCAGGTGGTTTGCTGGGACCCTGCCCCAGGACCAGGCCGCACACTTCGCCACTGTCCTGGATGAGGGAATCACGGTGGCTAGGGCACCGCTTCCGGTGATGCTGCTGACTCAGCAGGTAGAGCCATAGCCTCCGCCATTTCCATGAGGAATGCTCGTGGCTGCAATCCTCGGACCCGTCCTTCGATGGGTTGGCCCTCTTCTCTGATCAGACCTCTATAAGCTGCACGGTCTGAAAGACTCCGGGGCCATGCTTCGCTCCCTGTGCCTGTACATGCCCTGGTTTTCCAGGCGGCAGTCACGGCCGCAGGCGCAGCAGCAGCCAAGGCCTCCACTAGGGACAGGAATAAGAGTTTAGAGCATGGAATCAACCCATCTCATCTCATCCTCAGCCCCCAGCAGGGGCACCCCAGATAGGCAATCATATGGGGCCTCCTGTGTAGTCCAAAGCCTCTTGGCCGGCCTGTGGGAGCTGCAGGTTCACGCTTGCCCTGGTGGTGGCATGCCCGAGGGTGGTGCCCTTACTGCTTTCTTGGATCTGCCCGCCCTTTCCTGAAGTTCACCAGGAGGGCCGGGTGGTTTAGACGTGGACTCAAGTTTCAATGGGTATGAGCCATCCCTAGTTCACATCTGCCTGAAGCAGCAAATGATGCTGTTCCCCAAGCCTTTCACCTTTGTCCCTCTTCAGGGACCCCTCTCACGAGCAACTCCTCTTGCAGGAGGTGGACACCCTCCTCATCATGGGAGTGTTGGTATGGTTCCTCAAGACAGAAGGGGGAAGAGGTCCTATCCAAAGTACTTCTTCACCCCCAAGGCAAGGGGACATCTGAGACCCATGTTGAACCTGCGTTGGCTAAACAGCACGTCAAATGACTCAGGTTTCTCATGGTTTTCTCTAGCCTCCATCATCCCTTCTCTGGACCCGGGAGACTGGTGTGTTGCTCTTGACCTCAAGGACGCATGCTTTGGGTGCTCGTCCTTCTCAGCATCAGGCATTGGCAGGGGCACTCTCACACTCCCAGGAGTTGGGGGTGGCTCCTTGCTCGGCGATTCAGGCACTGGAGAAGACTCGACAGGCTGTGGCTGGTGCATCTCCGCACTCAACCTTGCCCAATACCCATGGTGCAAGGGAGTGTCCGCACTCCGCATGCTGCCTCCTCTCCTTCGGCACTGGGGGCTGTTGCTCAGTGCCGAGCCAAGCCTGGTGCCGGCGGTGCTCTCTGCACCGAGGTGATGCTCGGTGCCATGGAGCGGAATGGCTCAGGGCCAAGCGCTGCTTCCATGAGCAGGGCTTTGATGCTCATGTAGATCTTTCAGGTTCCTCCCCCTGACACTTAAGGTACTGATGGGGGTGGGGTCTTAAATCCAGGCGACTTCTTATCTAACAACTTCTTAAACTAATTACAGTACTTAGAAGAACAAAGAGATCAAATAAAGTGGAATAGTATTTGCTCAGAGCACGTGCCTGTTCCAGCAACCGTCATGGATGGAAAGAAGGGACTGAGGGGGTGTAGGGTCGGCGGTGCCTCATATGCCATGGCATATGCGTGGCACTACAGGGGGCGCCTGAGCTGACCCTACGGGGTGTGCTAAGGGGAAAAAGGTTCCAGGAACCCGTGCACAGTGACGTGCACTCACCTATACTGGAATGGATATGAGCAATCACTCGAAGGAGAAGCAAAGTTTTTCTCATATGCTCTTAGTCATCTGACCAAACTTCTTAGGTCAGGACCCCTTCTCCAAGTCAATGGCTGCTTCCTTTTGAGGTGACAAAGGGTTAAAAAACGTTTTGGTTCATTTATTTTCCTCACCTTAGCCAGGCGGGGAGCTTGGAGAAGAGAGAGTGCTCCCTATCTGGTTTACTTTAATTGATTTATGGCTTTGTTTCAGTTTTACAATGTTGTGGTTTTCTTTTTAATGGAGTTGATTCTCAAACCACACACTTACAAACACACACTTATACAACTTAGGCTTGACTTACTGAGGGATCCGCACCGCTTCATTTCAGCCTGCAATACTGCTGAGGTGAATGAACCCAATAACGGGAACGCTTATTTAGCAGGAGGGGGGTGGAAAGGTAACACACAAACACAGAGGGAGTCCCCTGCTGTCACAGGAGATCTACTGACCAACAGAGCTGCTGGGGCTCATGTTTGGAGGAAAAAGGAATAGACCTTTCGGTCCACACACTCTGCCTGCCCATTGGGTCACTAGGTTCAGACAGACCCCCCCCTTCTATTCACCTGACCAACATGTGGATGGATGAGGGCAGCTAGAAGCTGTCCTAGTCCAAGACCAGGTCAACAATTTATAAATCTATCATTCATTTACATAATAACACACATCCTATATCCAATCTAAATTCATTATTTATTGGGAGGTTTTACTCTACCACAAATTGTCTTCCCCTATACTTTTACAAATTCTTAATACACAAATGAAATTTAAAAACAACTAATCACAATAACACATGTACACAAAACAGTTACCCCAAGAGTTACAGCAACACTTACCCCTGGAATACAAGTATAATTATTACTGGTTTTACATTCACACTCACTACTCACGAATGAACTCAGCTGCAGTAAAAAAAATAAAATAAAATAAACATACCATGGCCAGTTTCTCCCTAGTTTTATGCTATATTTTCATATATAGAATGAACCTCTATTGTATTCACACCCAGGTTATCATCCACAGAACAAAGTCCCACGGGTTATCAGCTCTGACACCCTTTGAGCGACGAGCTGGAGAGAGGCGAGATGGGCGATCAGACCCTCTACACAGTGTGAGTCTGGTGCACCCCCTTCCTGATGCTTGGCTCACTGAATTGCCTTTGGTCTGAAAACCTATTTGTATGAACTCCAGCATATGTGTCTGCTAAGCCAAGGATTGATCCTGTCCTTTATCATTTTATCAGCAGCCCCCCTACTCAAAATATACTGCTGACTTACAAAGCTAATTTTTGCTGCGACTGCAAATTCCCACATCTGGGTGTGGAACTGCCACACTTGCAAGTTCCTCTTATCATGGGTTTACTTCTTGGTCAAGGTTTTTTTCTTTTTTTCTTTTTACTGTCTCACACATGGGTTTGTAGCTTATCTCGAGATGGCCTTGGGGCATTTATTTTACAAGCATGTTTTTACCCTGTCACAATACCTGTGTTCCTTCTGGTGTAGTGAATTGTGAAAGCGTGAGAGAACAGGCCCCGGGGCGGAGGGGGTTGGGGGGTGGTGCGGAGCGTGGAATGTTTGACTCTCATTTTTAATAGCATCAGTTCCCCCTCTCCTGGGAAACATTTCCAGCTAAGATTCAGGAGACAGAGTCTATGGGAAAGAATGTGCTCTGCTGCTTTTCCACACCTGTTGGAGCCTCTTTTTTTTTTTGTTTCCCTTCCTGCTTGCTGACTCCGTTTACTGCTTAAATGAAAATTAAGCAGAGCACACATTCCTTTGTCTCCCAATCTCCACTTGGAACAGCGGCTGAGATCACCATACAGTGGAATCTTGTAACTTCACATACGCTGTTGCCACACATTTTATCAAGCCAATATTGACCAGCAAATTACGAGTTTTCAGAAGACACCATACAAGGCATATCGTGTACATAGATTATTACAACAGTATGTAGGGTTTGGACACAGGCGTACGTGCGGTCACCAGGAATGCTCTAACCACTGGATTACATGATATGAGAGAGTACCAGAACATCTGTATGTTGTGTAGGGCCCGTTCCAGTAGGTGGCTCTGAGAAAAACTATTGTATTGGGCCCCCACAGGAAAGCTAGGCAGGTCACTCCCTGGTTTAAGGATCCTGATGGCCATAGGCACCAAGCTGTTTATAGCACCAGGACTTGCGTGGCTTTGTAGATGCCCACAGGGAGAAACTTAGGTACCTACAGGGTTAGGTAGCAGCAGAGTAAAGGTTTTGAGGATCTAAATTTTGGAATTAGGTACCTAAATCCCTTTGTGGCTCTAGCCTTTTGTCTTCATCAGATGACAGAGGCTGAACAGTTGCTGCATACTGTAGAGCAAACTATTTTTACCCTTAAGATTCCCAGCTAGGGCAGACAAAGACGCAATGCTGATCAAACTGTGGAACTCATTGCCACAGGAAGTCATTGAGACTAAGAATTTAACAAGCATCTGGATAGTTATATAAATATCAAGAACATATAGAGTTGTTATAAATAACAATAATAATTTTGGAAGGGGAAGTAAACCTCATGCTTCAGGGTTTAATCCAATATCAAATTATTATAGACAAAGCTCAGACCTATGTGGAGAAAAATTATCCAACATCTGCTTACAGTGGGGCTATTGCCCTTTTTGCTGAAACACCTGGTGCTGGCCACCATGCCCTTTCCAGTTAGACAAGGCTGGTCCTACCTCCTAAAGCTGCAGAACAGAGGAAAATCCACTGCAGAAATATTGAGCCTGAAAATGAGAATTACACATTCCCACAGCCACCCAAGGGAACTAGCTGCCTCAAACTATTGATTGCCATGGCCGAGCCCTTTCGGATGGTGTTGCAGGACTGGTACACCCCTCACCCTTTGGGGAGGGCTGAGTTCTAATGACTGACCTTAGCCTTGGGGCAGTATGATCTAATGGTTGGGGTCAAAGAGCTGGCCCTCTTATGCAGGGCTGCGTGGCCTAACAGCCAGCATCAATAATGCTGCCATCCTTAGCAGGGCTGTGTGGCTTAATGGGTGGCATCAATATGGTTGCCCTCTTCAGCACGGCTGCATGGCCTAAGGACCTGAGGTGCTATGGCTGTCCCCCATTTGCATGGCTGTATGGTCGAATGGCTCAGGGGGATGTGCCACTTTACCCATAGTCGACTTTCCAATACCAAACTGGTTTCCAACAGACCTATAGTAATCTGGGGCATCCAGCTTCCAGATGGCTACAGCAACCCATGTCTGGTTTAGCAAGGGTGGCCTCATGTGTCTTTAGGCTGCAGGGTTGGGGCAAGTTGCTTACAAAGCTCTGGAAATGCAGCTTTTGTCATGCAAAAATTCTGGACCCACTGTTGGTCATCCCAGGTCTGCATGATGATGTGATCTCACCCGTATGTGCTTATGGGCCTGTGTCAAAAGTGCCATTCTACGCACTGGACATCAGTGGCTGTACCAAGTGTCATGAGCAGCATCAGCCAATGGCTGGGAACTTCTCTTCCTTCTGTTCCATCATATGTTTTGTCAGATGCCTTTGGTGGGTTAGAAAACACTGGCAAAATGTCTCCCAGCATCTGACAGAAGCTCTGCCCATTACCTGACATGAATGAAAGTCAAAACAAGAAAAGTTCCTGAAAAGGCACCTCCTCTGTGTTGCTGGCTCTTAAGCTGGATCATACAGAGCACAAAGACCATTCCACAGGATGTATTGGCAGGCTGTTCAAACGTCCTGTAACGGGCAGGGTGGACAGTCAAGTTTTCCCCACAGTGCACCACGGACAAGGGGCTACAGCAGCCTCATTTCAGGACTTGGGATACAGCCAGTTTAACTTGGCTCTGTTTGCTATAGCATGGATGCTGGAACCCCAGGTTTGAGCTTGGGTTAGAAAAATCTTAACAGAGTTAAGCATCACTGTAGATGCTCAAGAACTGGGTTCTGTAGCCCACATCTAGCTGATTTGAATTTCACTAATCTTGGGGTTACATTGTCATGTATCCATACCCTCTGAGGAGAGTGGTTCTGCAGTCTGGATGGTATGGAGCATGTGGGAGATGGTACACCCTCAGTGCAGATGAAGCTCCAGAGAATAAATCTGTCATCCTCTAACAAACCTCTAATACGATATAATTTTTCAGAGGTTTGTAACTTGGCAACATTTGGATGGATTCTCCTAGGGAAGAAAGAAGCACATCTCTAATGCCAGGGCTACCATTTGCCTAGTCTCTGCGCCAAAGCATAAGGTTATGTTAATGGTTCTCAAGAAAACAATTAAGTTTTATTTTTTAAATACAGGCAAAACAATATATTTTCTCTAACACTGTTCTGTGACATGGATGACCTGCTGAAACTTTTTAAAAATTCAGCCTGTGGCAGACACTTAGCACAGGAAATTTCAGCCTAGACAGTTGAAGTTTGGCAAACTTTAAACAACTAAAGACAGGATTTTATAATGGAAAGTGTTAAGGTTGTCTAAATATATGTGGCACGACAACTACTAGCTATAATGGAATCTTAAATACTCTGGAAAGTCCCTTTTTCCCTAGTGAGGTTCTCTGTAAAAGAAAAGACTGCTGGTTTTGCAATTTTAATTTCCCCCTTCCCATTCCTTGAATAAAGATATGAATTAAATCTACAAATACAGGTCAAAACATTGGTCCAACACACATCTACTAGTCAAATGAATGCATACTACATGCTTCTAAATTTCTTTACATTTATATTTTATGTGAAAAGCTGAGCCATAGGACTGATGTTTTTGTAACAAAAAGATGCAAATATTGTAATATATACACACAAGCATTCTTTACACATCTGAAAGTATAAAAGCCAAAAAACGGAGTATTTTCTAAATAAGTATTTACATTGGTGTGCCTATTCATAAAGGTCATATATTAATTATTTTAACTCTTAAAAAGTCCCCATGTAGATTTTGTTTGCCAACTGATACATTTAGTCAAATCTGATCACCAGTATCAGCTGGTTCAAGATTTTCAGTCCTCTGAATAAAATATAAATACATTCCCCAATATAAAATATTGTGTTCAAGATTCATTAAGGCCCTGAGTCAGCAAATCAACCCTATTCAGCAAAGCTCTTTTAAGCATGTGCTTAAGACTCACTGACTTTAATTGTACTTAAGAACGTGCTTGAAAGTGGGCTTTAGTGCTTTGCTGAGCAGAGGCTAAAGTCAGGATGCAGGCCATGTTACATTCTAGCAGTCCAGCTTGCAAATTAGTAACCACAGGCTACAGTGAAGTGGGACTATCCCACAGGATTGCAGCCAAAGTAACAATTTTAGTAAACACAAGCATGCTATATCATATTGTTTAGTCCCCTATTTCATATACGATTTCAATAAACAATAATTTTTTTCAGGTCTGAGTATGCTTCTGAGACTTCATCTAATGGTGTATTTGCATGATTCACTGAAGGTTCATCTTCTGAATTAGATAACTCATCTTCTGCAGCAGATGTTTTGTTTGCAACTGACTCAGCAGTTTCAGTTTGCAGCATGTGTTCAAGTCTTTGAATACCTGTAAAAAGGAGGATACAGTTCAGTCTAAGTTTTTTCTCTAGGGAAGCAGTGGTGCTAAATTTTTGAAAATGTTCTTAACCATACTTTAAACATCTGAGATTATTAGAAGAGAATTTTTAAAGTCCAAATTACTTTTTCATTAATGATGCAGAATGCAGCATTACTTTTCACATTTCTCAGATTGGATAAATAGATTAATTACAGGGGTTTTTTTATATTCACTTTCAAGTTACATCAATTTTCAAGTTGGTTCTCATGCAAGATCAAAATAATGCAGCCCTTGGGTTGCAAATTCCGTAGAAAAAAATATGTAATAACTGTTTCCACTGGAATTAAAAAAAAATAAAATAAAAACAGAAATTTTCTATTTGACTTCAGTTTGCTAAAAGCTTATTTTTACAAAACAGAAGTTTTGTTTTTGTTTTTTTTAAATTTACAAGATGTGGCCAGCTGCAAAAATTCAACAGATTTCACATTCATAGATCTCTGTCCTGCATTTCTGAGGGCAATGGTTCTCGACCAGGGATGTGTGTACCCCTGGGAGCATGCAGAGGTCTTCCATGGGGTACGTAACTCATCTAGATCAGTCTCTCAGCCTGGGGAGTGTGACCCCCCCAGGAGGGTGTTGCGGGATGGGCTTAGGGAGGCGTCACAAGTGCAGGGCCAGTGTTAGGGGGTGACAAACAGGTCAGTTATCCAGGGCCCTGTGCTGCAGGGGGCCCCGGGAAGCTAAATTACATGCTTCAGTCCCAGGTGGCAGGGCTCCGGCTTGAGCCCTGGGCAGTGGGGCTCTGGATTCAGACTCCTGAAAGGGGTACAGTAGTCGGGAAAGGTTGAGAGCCACTGTTAGTGCTTTTCTATATGGCAACTGGAATTGGAATCACTAAACTCTGTTGTAATTCACACTTCTAGTTATTTTAATGCAAGTCTGTGTGTCAGGACTTATTTCAGAATAAAAATGGCTTCTGTAAATGGGACAGAGTTAGGCCCTGACCCGGCGAATGTACGTTAATGTTATGTAATAGTAGATGCACTGAAGACTCCAAAATGCTGTTCTTGTGCATAAAGCAAAGCATGTGCTTAAGCATTTGCAGGATCAGGCCCTTAATTTACATTAACCAGCAGATAAGATGTTTACTAATGCCAAAGCCTCTTAAAAATTCTCATTACATATCTTCACATCAAACAAGCTTTCCTCCATGAGAGAGAGGAAACGTCTTCATTTTTTTCCCTTTCTTTTTTTAAATTTCTATGAAAAGTAGTTCTCTTATTTATATTGTGGGGCCAGCTCAGGTCACCACCTCACTGAAGTGCTAAGTGTACCAATTCACTCTTTAGGATAGAACAAAAGGGGATGTTATCCCACTATGTCTACACAGGATATGCCCAGTAAATACATTTGCTCTAAATGCATGGAAGCTAGTGAAACGTTAATGTTATTGTCTTCATCTATTTGGTTTTAGTTTGCCTTTGATCACAAAGTGTATTAGACTTTTGATGAAAATTTACTTAATACTATGTAAAACCACATGAAAACTAATGAAGAATTGTTTCTGGATTACTGTAATTAAATGCATAATGTATGCCTCTGTAATTGAATGGCTCATTAAAGGGGACTGAAAGCCTCAGAATTATAAATGAAGAAATATGTTACCCATGCTTTGAAGTTCTTTACATCCAACAATGGGAAATCCACAAACTTTGCCTGCATTTAGTCAACAAAGCACTTATCCTAACAGAATTGTCTAAAAAAAAAATCATTCAGATAATGCTAAAATTGGATCTACTGTCTGGTGTTCACTGCAGATAATTTGACTACAATGTATAGATATAACACACACACATGCATGCACACTTGAAATAGCATGCAAATATTTTAATGAAATGTAATAGATCTATAGTCTCAAACATACTTGAAGTGAACACCGCAGCCTACACTGACTACAGCAAATAAAAATGCATTTCCCCATTCACTGGTAACGAACAGCATCTGAGGGTTGGTCTACACTTGCCTCCACGATTCGGCGGCAGTCGACAGGAATTACACAAAATACAAATACAAAATACTTGCGTAACTCCCGTTGACTGCTGTGCTTCTCTTCTGCATGCCATCTTCACTGCACTGCGCCTATGGGAACTGTGTTCCTGTCGACGCAGCACTACATCACTTGCAGGGGTGGATTAATAGGATTGATTCCTGGATCGACTGACCGGGTCTTCACTGACTGCTCAGTCGATCCAGATAAGTCAATCTGACGGCGGCAACAGTGTAGACACAGCCTGAATCGATCGCTCATACTATAAACAGCTTGATTTGTTTATAAACTCTGTACCACAGTGAAAGTAACAGGGCATAAAGAACTAAAGGCTCCAAAAGGTGGACTGCAAATTTCTCCATGGCATGAAAATGATGAGTCCTCCTCCATGACTAATATACATAGATTACTTTGGGAAGACAACACCTCACAACACTGAATTCCTCTCCCTAGCTCTCCATACACTTAAAAAATAATAATTTTTAGACAGCATTCAAAAATAACGAAATTAGCATAAATAAATGTAAGTGCTCAGTGACCTAGCATTAAAGTGTTCAGAATCCCATAATCTGGGCCAAATTCAGGCTCTAATTGGGCTGTACCGTCTTACACAAGATCTGAATATGGACCAAAACCTCTTGCCTTCACAAATCAGCAGGAAATAGACGTTTTGAACTGAACATTTGAGGTGCAATTTAAGCCCATAGCTTCTTGTGCTATCTGCAGAGGTTAATGAGAACAATTTTTCACGCCCTCTTTGCAACGTTTTATATAGTTGAAAACTTATGTCCCCTTCTCAATCTTCTTGTCTCAAGACTAAACAAACCCAATTTTTTCAATCTTCTTCGCAGGTCATGTTTCCTAGGCCTTCAATAATTTTTGTTGCTTGCTCTCTTCTTGACTTTCTCCAGTTCGGTCACATCTTCCTGAAATGTGGTGCCCAGAACTGGACACAATACACCAGCTGAGGCCTTATCAGCGCAAAGTAGAGTAGAAGAATTATTTCTCCTGTTTTGCTTACAGACACTCCTGTTGATATATCCCAAAATGCTGTTTGCTTTTATCAGAACATGCATGTTATTTTATGATAAACTGAAAGTAACACCCAACTTACCCAAGTAAATTTTATCTACAGAGTCTGAGAAGACCACTCTAAACCATCCAGGCTCGTAACAGCAAAAGGCTTTTCCAGGACTAATGAGGAGCTTTTCATCAAGGAACTTCCACCATAACTCCATTTCAGCTTCAAATGTCTGTGATTTTAGGAACTAAAAGAGGAAAAAATGAAAAATGCATTAAGAAAACTGGAATACAACCTCAAATTAATGAACTACTGCAACAAAGTATATTCCACATCAAGGCTAAAGCCAAAAAGAATGAAAAGGACCTGACCACCAACTTCATTTAGAGTTTTGGGTGCTCAGTCAAATAAAATCAAGTAAAAAGCTTACTGCTTAATAATTTGTTTGCCCATTATACTGCATAAACTTGTGAGATCCATTCTACAGGTTCACAATGTGCAGGAGAGACTGCTATCTGGGGCAAAAGGACCCATGCGGCATCCCCCCCAAGAGCCACGTGGCTTTTGAGAAAGAAACAACAGAAAGGAGCCAGGCAGGGTATGTCTTCATTGCAGAACTCAGGTGACTGGCATGAGAGGCTGAGCACCCAGATTAGCCTAGCCCAGGTGTGAGCAGTGATACTACAAAGCTATACCTGAGTTACTGAGCCCTCACTGGTGCTAAACTCACCCACGTCACTAAGATTTCTGTCATATCCTATGGTTCTTCGTGCAGCAGTAAACTAAGCTGCTCTGTGATTCTTTCCCAGTGAATTGTGGAGGAGCTTGTCTGTCTTTCTGGGAAGGCAGGGAATTGTGGAAAGGCACTGGAACATTATAAGCACTTGAGTGATTTAGCCTGCATCCTCATTGTAAAGAGAGCAGTTACTAGACTGAGTGAAAGCAGCATATGGGCTGTAGCCTACATAAGCCAGCTGGACCAGCTAGCTTGGGCTGAAACACCAAATTTGAGTGAGAGGATTTTATACGTCGAAGGAAGAGCGGGGATGAGGGATAACACCAAAGTCAGAGCCTGAATTAACTCTGTAGCGAACACATAACCCCAGAGACTGAAGCATGCACGGCATCTGCAGAAAGCAGTTCAAACAGGGACTGGACAAGGATACTGATGATACCAGACTGCTTTCTGCAGTTTTCACTACAAACTTTCTCTCCCTTGTGCCAACTAGCTGTTTGCTCCCATTCCTTCTACTCCTCCCTGTGAATCACCAACCCCTCCTAAAGCCCCCTGATCTTTGTTATTCCATCTAGCTAATCCCCTCTTAACATAACCCCTCTGAATGGATTTAAACAACAAACTCACAGAACTAATATCAAGTTTGCCGCTATCATATTGTTTATTCCGCTTGTATGTGATATCCCTTTCCCTACTCTTCATCTTGTCTATATAGATTGTCAGCTCTTCAGGTGAGGGACAGTTCCTTATTCTATGTTTGTACAGTGCCCAGTACAAGTGGGCCCATCCGTGGACGACCCCTAGCCACTACCATAATAAAATATGATAAATAGTCACATCTCAAAATACTGTGGCTTGTTAGTTATAAATGTTATTTGGATTCCTCCAGTTAAATGTTTTATGTGAACATACCATTTATTAACAGTGCTAGAGATGGATATCCATCTACACAACAGGTACAGCCATCAGAGCAAGATTCTCCACCAATCCACCCTAGCCATGTTTTAGAGTGACTTACATTGCATACATTTATAGTGATATCTGTCTGTAAATCTTACAAAGGTGAGCAAATATAATCCTTATTTTAAACTCAAGGACACAGCAAGTCACTGACAGAGCTGGGACCAGACCCCATGGCTCAACTGTTAGTCCAGCACCGTATCTATTGGAACATGAAGCCTTCTAATGTCAAAATGTTGTATATTTAATAGAACATTTTAGGAAACTGCCTTTATTTAATAGTTTTATAGTATGTGTTCAACTGAATTGCCATCGATTAGGCTTTTTTTGCACTTGCAAAATGCAATATAATTTCTAATGTAAAATGAAAAATAGGAAATATAAAAAGAGGACAGGAATATCAATCTAAAAATTCCAACACAAGCCTTGTGGCCTTCATATAAAAATAAACCATTGGCAACATTTATTTTCTAAACCCTCCTCCTTCCCATCCCCTCCCAAGCTTCCAACATACTTTTCTGAAGTCTGCCCATACATATAATCCTCCTGAACTTTTGAGAACAGGTATTCCAATCTCTGTGAGACCATCCACAAGAATATTCTGTGCTTCTCTAAGTCTTTTTTTGTTGGTAGGAAAATACACATTATCCAGCCAATCTATCAAAACAAAAAAGAACAGAAAAATGACAATTCTATTTTATTTCCAACTGTCATGGAACAGTAAAACAATGAAAATTAGAATATTTTTGTTTTGCTAACCTCTATCACTAAGGAATTGGCTGAGAACATACTGAACAGGCCCAGGACACCCATGAAAAACAGCTAGTTGATTCACAGCTTTCCGAACGTCATGACTTCCAGTGTACAACACTCCAACTCTGACACCACACATACCAAAATCCTTGGAAGGCAAAAAGAAAAATTACATAGAGATTATTTCCATATCAAAGTGTACATTTGAAGGCTGAAATTTCAAGCTGCATCTATACTTAAAGACTGTAATTGGACCACACTATCAGTTTTGCTCCTTTTATTTCAGGGGACAACACACGTTAGATGGAAGGGGGAACTATTCTCATTATGATGCACACTGGAGAGGCATGCTACGGAGATAAGTGTCCTAGAATTGAGTAGAACCTCCGAGTTACAAACATCAGAGTTACGAACTGACCGGTCAACCACACGCCTCACAATCAGGCAGCAGCAGAGACAAAAGAAAGCAAATACAGTACAGTACTGTGTTAAATGAAAACTACTAAAAACATAAAGGGAAAGTTTAAAAAAATTGGACAAGGTAAGGAAACTTTTGTGCTTGTTTAATTTAAATTGAGATGGTTAAAAACAGCATTTTCTTTTGCTTAGTAGAAAAGCAAAGCTGTATTAAGTCAATGTTCAACAATAAACTTGAAAGAACCAAACATTTTGTTCAGAGTTACAAATGTTTCGGAGTTACAAACAAACTTCATTCCCGAGGCGTTCATAACTGAGGGTCTACTGTATATATGACAACTAGCTAAGTACTGAAGAGAAAGGAGGTTACATTGCCAGTCCTGGAAAAGGGTGTTGATGATTTTGCTCAAAGTAGTTCCTGCCTCATTGAATGCTTCCAAATTGTGTAACTACACTACATGCTATATTTATGTAAACTTGTTGCATGTCCTGGAAAGCCACATGGTTCAATGAACAGAACATAGAGGCTTGGGTTCTGTTCCTGGCTCTGTCACGAATGTGATGTGACTTTGAGCAAGTCACTTAACTTGCCTGTATCTCAGATTCCCCACTTGAAAGATGGGGATAATTATATTTACCTACTTTTGTGAAATATGGACGGAAAAAGTGCAATGTATTTATTTTTTCAGTTTATGAAACCAGCCCTACCTTTTGCCTTCTTAGGCAAAGTTCCTGCTGAAATCAATGGAAGCTTTACCTGATTAGAGAATGCAGGATTAGGCTCAAGGAATTTCAGAGTACAATTCCATGGCACTAAAATACATATAAGCCCACGGCAAATATACATAAGCAAGACTGCAAATGACATTGTCGTGCATCAATATGTTTAGGGAAATGGCTCTCTCACTAAACAAGAGAAAAACCAAAAAAATCCAACAACCAGCCAAACATACATGTTGTACAGACTTCTATAGAGCCTGTAATGTATATGTGCCCCCAGGTCATTTTTGAGTAAACTGCATACCAACATAGAGAATGCTCAGGCAACAAAGACAGCTATTACCCAAACCAAGCTGTTCCCGAAAGTTTAGCTATCTGAAATGGAAGCTTGTCAGCAGACCTGTTGACCGTTAAGATAACAGAATCTGCTAAATCAGAGAATCTGCCCAGCACCAGCAAGTCACTCCAAGGCGTGTAACTTGCCACAGGGGGGCAAAAGCCCCCTCACAGGCGTCGGATTCGCTGGTTGGACAGTAGCCAAAACGTCACAATTGATTTAAGCAAGCAATACGCTGGGGTAGAGAGATATATAAGGTTGTCAGGAGAGAGGCAAATTGGACGAGCCACGCATCACAAGGGGTGCACCAGAATCGCACCGCAAAGACGGCCTGATCAACCATCATTGCCTCTCCCCAGCTCGCTGCTCAAGAAAGCATAGGGCATTAGAGCTGGTAACCTGGGTGTGACTGCAATAGAGGTTCCACCTGGACGAAACCAGTAACCAGGGTGTGAATGCGATAGAGGTTCCACCTGGAGGAAAACCCGGGAACGTAACATAAAGAGTAAGGAAATTTGGCCATAAACTTTTATTGTTTTTGTTGCAACTGAGTTCATCCATCTGTGTGGTAAGTATTAATCAAATGTTGTTTAGTTGTAAGTAAGTCTTTAAGTATCTGTTTAGTATATTTGTGTTAGTATGATTGGTTGTCTAAATCATAAGTTTTAAGTGTTAAGTTTTAAGTTTAAGGAATTGTAAAAGGATAAGGGGAGACAACTTGTGATAGAGAGAAAACCCTCAATAAATAGTGAATTTGAATTGAACAGAGAATGTGTGTCATTGAATGATGAATGATAGATTTATGAGCCATTGACCAAGTCTTGGACTAAGACAGGTTTCAGCTGCTCTCATCCGTCCACAAGGTGGTCGGGTGAATAGCAAGGGGGGCCTGTCTGAACCTAGTGACTCAACAGACAGGCGGAGTGACCGCAGCCTCAAGGCTACCCTTTCCCCTTCCCTAACTCATGAACCTTTGTAGCTCTGTTGCTCAATAGAGCTCCTGTGACTTCAAAGGATTCCCTCTGTGTCTGTCTGTCTGCCTTTCCTCCCCCCTCCCTCTAAATAAGCGTTCCGTTATCGGATTCATTCACCCCTTCGGTATCACAGGTTGAATAGAAACGGTGCGGACCCCTCAATCAGTCAAACCTGAGTAAGTTGTATGACTGTATGTGTAAGTGTGTTTTAAGAAATTGATCCCTTTAGGAAAATCCAACTGTCTCAAGCAAGGGATAAAAAGAAAAAGAAAAAAACCCCACAGTAAGCCATAAAACTGTCACCAGGCTGTAAATGGAAGTGGACCTGATAAGAAATCCTTCCTCCCTCCTTCGCACTCTCTTCTCCAGCCCCCCCAGTCTGAAGCGAGGAATACAAACGAACCAAGACAGGAGTTTTTTAACCCCTTGTCACCACAATACACACCTCCTGCAACAAAACTCCAAATAAATCCTGGTCTGCAGATGGGTTCAGGAAGCTACTCAAAAGCTGGAAGCTCATTCCACTAACTGACCACCTGTGGTTCCCTATAGAACTGTGCATCTCTCTTGCTCAATCAATGAAAAAACTGAGTAACTGGTGGGCTACGTAGTTCTATGAATTTGAATTGGTTGTGCCCTTTTTTCTTGAACTTTTAGTTTTACAATCAGTTACATTGGTATCAGATAATTTCATAATGAATAAAGAAACAGGTAATTTATGGTATTTTTGTAATATTAAATAAATTCTGCACGTCTTAAATCTCTGCAGTTACAGTCAAATAAAAGTCTCAGATCCCAGTTATTACAGTGGAACATTGCTCTGAGGTTGGAGAAAGACTATCATGAATGCATTCCCCAAGCAGCAGAGTTAAAGCTGATGCATGCACAACTGTAATGCTGGCATTTCCTGATTACTGAGAACTTAAACAAGAAAGTCTTTAAAAAGGTTTTTTAAATGCTACATATTTTACACCTATCAAAAGTAGCACAAAGCCATATTTGAACAGTGCATCCTTCCTTTAAGAAATGGGATAGGAGGGAAGAGCAAAGCCTTTTTGCCATGAAGTTTTATTATTTCATTGATATTTAATCATCACACGCGTTTTCTAGGATTCTTATGGAACTGGCTCAGTAGCTTTATCGGTATACTTACATTTTAAAGAAATGAAGGGCCTGTTACTACAAGATGAAGAGTATATTGGGCACTTCCAATCATGAGGACAAATTACGTCTACCTGTCCATGTTAGGTAATTCTACCCCAATGTGATAAGCCCATGTAGCTCTGGAACTGTACAAAGTTGTGTAGGATTTTTAAACACAACTACTACTTTATATTTTCAAAACACTATATACACACTAATTAGATGACCAATTGATAATATTCACATACATAATTATCCTCGTTTTAGAGATGAAGACGACCAAGACAGAGAGATAAAGTAGCTTGACCAAGGTTACCCAGCAGAACAGTGACAGAATACGGATTATAATGCAAGTGATCCTGGCCCACAGTCCCATGCATTGTGCACTAGCCATGCTGTTGTTAGTGACCCAAATTCAGCTTTGTTTCTGTTTTGGAAGACAAAGGATGTGGAAAACCACAGGTGAAAGATACCACCAGTAGACTGCACATCTTTCCCCAAAGTTCTCTAAAATATTCATTTTCTGCAATTTCTCCTACAAGCAAAATGTTTACGAAGTGCTTGAGAAGTACTGAAAAGGATTTCCATTATTTTGTCACTTTAAACTGGCAAAATGGTGCCCTAATTTTCAAATTGGTAGTAAGCAATTCCTTTAAAAGATGATAGTTATATTCTATGTTATTTTGGGGAGAAATATCCAAAACTAAAAACTCAGATATAATCAACATTCCAGACCTACCTTACTAAAGCCCCACATAAAATGTGTCCGTTCTGGATCTGGCAAGCTGGGGAACAAAATAAAATTTTTACAGATATAATTACAACTTTGTGTTTTTGAAGAGTACCACAACTTCCTTTAGATTAAATACAATAAAAGTGATTTTCAAATGCACATCTCTTTGTAGAAAGAATATAACCACTTATACAGTAACATCACTTTCTTCATAGCTTTCAATATTCAAATTAGTAACAGATCATTATCACAGAATATTGATATTCTGCAGTTACATAAATGCTGACATATTAATAAAAAACAAATGACAGTGGCTGAGATACATGATCCTGTTAAAATATTCTATTCATTTAGAGCCAAAAGAGCAAAATGGAGTGTTTCTGTAGATGGCTCAAAATCCATGAGAGGGCTCTCCCTAGTTCTCCTGCATTTAATAGTGTTCTGAAGCTCTGTGGTGACCCTGCAAGCGCATACTAAATCATGGAAGCAGAGAAAAGGACATATTTAGGGCATGTCCTGATACAATGTGGCTTTATTGAGTCACAGCCTCATAAAGGAAGAAGAACGCAGAGCAAATCTGCTGCTCACTGTATACCTTGGCTGGCAGCCTTGGTTTGCCAGAGGGTGAGGCTGATGACTGTATCCTTCAGTCCTATAATGTTGAGATGAATTTGCCAGAGAGAAAAGCCTCTTTTTAAATTTTTTTTAACTTCTGACTTCATTCTGTAGTAAAAAATTTAGCCCTTATCCAATTTTTCCTAGGGATTATAGGAGAAGAGCCAGATGCTCACTGTGCTAAGCACATTTGGCTTGACCTGGAGAATTACTACTGTATGAGGAGGTGCACTTCAATAAGTGTTTAAATACAGAGTTAAAATGAACATTCTATATTCTGTGAAAACAAAATGTATAAATTGCCAAAATGCCTACATGTTCTGGGGCAGTATGTTCTCCCTCACATGCCCCAGGAAACCTAAAAAGCTCCAAAATATCTGATTTAAAACAGAGAGGATATAGGACTTCCGACATCTTGTCTAGAAAGAGTTCATTGAGGGCTATAAACACTCCAATTAAAACCTTAAGCTTAGTCTGTGAGGCAACAGCAGCCACTGGAGAAAATGAAGCAACTAGGAAGACAAACTCCTCTTCCCGCTCCTGATAAGCGGAGTCTGTCTTGTAGGCACCCAGAATAAGGCACTGTGCATTAACCAGTTTGAGTTATAAAGGTAGAGATATAAAGAATAGCCATCCAGAAATCTGAACAGATGGCACACATTCTACTTGGCATCATAACAGTAAAAAGCAACAACACTTACCTATCTAAGCTAAGAACACTGGTGAAGGTGGTATCATCATACACAGAGAGCATATATATTTCATCTATTATTACATGTAATTGATATCTATGTATAGAAATAAATAAATATGTTAGAGAAGTCAAAGCAATAACAAGTTTCCATGTATACATTACCACAATTATATCCTATTTATCATTATACTCACCCCAGAGAAGTTTTACTCAAAAAGTCAATTCTTAGATAAGTTTACAAGTTTAATATAAGCATTTACATATTACCAACATCCATTTTTATATAAATCTACATTGCCCAGCAGAACTAGGTGCAAGTATGTCTGAAATAAATTTCTACTGAGTGCCAAGAATGTCTCTGCAGGAAAGATATAGTCCCCCCACAACCAATTATTTAAAAACTAAAACACAAAATGCAGCAACATATTGTCGTTTACCATGCAGAACTTACTGCAACAAGACATGAATCTGAGTGCAGTTCTGTTAGATAAGTGCATAGAAAGATTTATTTAAGATATATCCCCTATTACAATCCCACAGTTAAAGCCACAAATACACAGTGTGATTATACTTGATACCAGGGTGCTTTGGGTACATTCAGAAACATAGAAACAATGGCAGGATGCCTTTAAACACCCAAGCCGTGCAGGTATCCCAGTGTAATAGAACCCTTTATTTCTATACTTTAAAAAAGAAAATTCAGTTTCAGAATAAAAAATTATTCTGTTTGAAATGTGAAGGTGTGTTTTTTTTTTGTTTGGGGGGGAGGGGGTAAAATCTTTTTGTTCCCTCCAAAATGTTGTTTTACTACGGATTTTAGATGTCTGTTGCATCCTGAAGTCTGTGGGTCACGCTGCAAAAAATATATTTGCAGTATTCTGTTTTGATAATTTACAAGAGTTTGGAGAACTTTAACTACCACAATGGTTTCCATGGAAAGAAAACTAGATCATCAGAAGTTATACAGATTTTTTATATGTTAATTTGCTTTGAAAGAAAAATAATTTTAAAAAACAGGCCTTTTTTTGGTATGTCGTGATCAATGTATATTTATATTTCAGATTATCTGAAATTTGCTGCTGCTTTGGAAACTACAGCACAAGGCCAAATTTTGTAATCCTTATCTGGCAAAACTCCCAATGATATTACATTGAATTTGAATGCATAGAAAATTGCAAATGCTCTCCCATCCAGACTTCAGAAGATTGCTAAATCCTAGAATATGAACTCTGAGCCAGAGGAAGATGAAAGGCAGAAGAGAGGACACTCTCTTTTTGGGGGGCTTCCTTCTCTGAGGAAAAGTAAATTGACTTATAAATCCTAAACTACGTTGATATAGGTAGGGGATACCTTGATACCTGGAACCTTTCCTAGCCGATTAGATGTCTTTTACACAATGCCAATTTTATAACATTGTAATTTTGGTCATTTTTCAAATGAAAGTTCTATCCACAGTCTTGCTGCCAAACACTTTGGTAATTACCAATTTTAATTTTTAGACACATGCATTAAACATAGAAACATCGCTATGCAACAAGAAACCTTTTTGTTTAGTTGCACAAAGAGCTAACTCTCAGGATAGGGCTATTCATTCAGAAATAGCATCCTGGGTCCCAATTTAAGTAACTTCACTTATAATTTTCCCCAGAAAGGCCACATAGAAAGGATATTTACGGGATAATAAACTCTACGAGGAACCACCCCTCCCACAGGTCATATGCCCAATAGAACAAAAGATTACTAAAGGTGATGTTTATAACTAGCATATTGCATCATGGAAATTAAATCCCAAACAAATAGCGCTAGGACTCAAACCTGTGCGCAAACTCTAGACATTCTTTCAGTAACTGTGCTGGGTAAATGTCCCCTAATGGATTGTGAGGGTTGATCAGGATTAATGCTCTGACTCGGATGCCCTGAAAAAAGAAAAACTGATAGTCGGAGACGCCAACATGACGTCAAACAAATGACTAGCGAGGCTATAAAACTGTCACCCCTTCTATAAAAAGTTATTAAAAATTACTTGATTGCACATGAGCACACATGATCCTTCTTTAATAATAAACAGCTAAAACACAAGGAAGTTCCAGTTACACAATTTATTCTCTTGTTTACCCAATCTTTTCAGTTAATAGCACCAAAGACACATAGCAAATAATTTCCTGGCAAATGTAAATTGAGCTAGCCCTGCTCCATAAAAATATGAATACCAACAGGCAGGGCTATAATGCAATATGAACTAAATTCTGCTCTCATTTACACTTCCAGAACTGTTCCACAGAGTTTAGCAGTGCTACTAAGAATACATACAGGCATAACAAGACAGAATCTGGACCTTTGTATCTCATAACCATTTTTGAGTACATTTTTTTCACTTATTTCCTTTAAAAATTAAGTGTATCTAAGGCAGTCGAAATATGAAATTTAAGTTTCTTGGTGTCGTAAGAGAAATGTAGAAAAGTTAAAACAAAAACTGAAATAAATAATTACTTATATCCAACTGTATTGCTCAACCACAAAAGAAAGTACATTTGAAATACGACTCTGTAGAGATTAGAGAGTTTTTCGCCCTTCTAGTATAAAAGGCTGTAAATACTGTGTAGAGAAAAAAAAATGAGATTCCTGTAGCACAGTAAAGACTAACAAATTTCTGCAGGCATAAGCTTTCGTGGGTTGCAACACAGTGTGCAGGTTGCAGCGCATGAAAGCTTATGCCCGCAGAAATGTGTTACTCTTTAAGGTGCTACAAGATTCTCGTCGTTTTTGCTGTATACAGACTATCATGGCTACCCCCTGGAACTTTTCACTGTGTAGAGAAAAGAATCCCACTCAAAGTCAGTTATGCCAAGCATCCACATACAACTCAATTCTCTTTTTATATTATATTTTATATAGTGGGACACTCAGGAAAAACATATCCTTTGTATACTAATGCAATAAATACCAATTATCATATACATTTAACATATTCTCTAGCTAACAGGAAGTTTTATATTGCATACATAGCCAATTACTACAATTATTATAGCAGGAAGTGTAAATTGCTATATTCAAAAACTGTCAATGAGAGGAACAGTCATCCACTAATTGATGTACAGGATAAACTTGGAATTATGCCACACTTCTATTTTTAGTTTACCCCATTTAGTTTTTAGCTAATTGGCCCTGTTGAGGATTATTCTCACCCTTCTCTAGCCTTCTAAGGGGGGCAGTTATTTTTAAGGGCAAAAATCCAAGGACCTTCTATCACAAGCGAGACAAAAAATGAACAGGAAAATACATTTTCGGTTGTGAGGGAAGACTGAAATCTACTCTCCACTTGAGATATGTAATTTACATTAACATTAATAGGTGTTATAAGCATGAACAGAAGGAGAAATAAATCTATTTTGGTGCCTTAAAGTAAAAATTACCCCAAAGCAGTTATTTGTAGTAATATCCTTGAAAACATTTTCAGTTTTATAAGGAGGATTAAATCATACAAACCTTTAAAAGTTAAAGTTAATTAAATGTAAAGCTTCCAAATAAAATTTGAACGTGCAAGATCAAAATTCCCTTTAAGATACAACATTAACAATTTTCCATTGGTTTTATGGGATTTTTGGTCTAAATTTGGGCCAAATCCTATATCTTAACTGTAGAAAAAGAAAAGATCCTTGTCATAATAAATTAACTAAAACTTCCCCTCTCCTCTTCAAAATATATATGATTCCAGTGCCCTTTAAGTACCCTTCCACACAAAAAAGTAACCTAATCAAGTCCTGATTTTACAGCTGTTTTTGTGTGTGAAGGAATTAATTATAAAGAGTACACTGAACTGTTACAGTTTGAAGGGAAGCTAATGTAAAACTCAAGCTTTTACAAGATTGTAACTCAAGATTGAATAGGAGATGTTGCATAAAATTGCATTCAAGCTCCTACAAAGCTCTTGATATTTATTTAGTCAATCAAATCATTAAACTGAACATTTCCTGTACTGTACTTTTTGTTAAAGAGAAAGACAGCTTCATGTGCTGGAATAACCACAGGGATTACTTAAGTGTTTCCTAAAGTACTGAAATTTTATTTGAGACATAAAACCCCAGGATACTGTCTAATACACAGATACATATACATATTGGAATGCTACTGTCAAGGAGCCATGTTCTCAGTTTAAGTGTGACAGAGCCTCTTAAATTCACCTTGTAGTCCTTAGTCTTGCCTAATCTGCTCATGTTATGATACCAACAGAAACACTGTAGGTGACTATATTAACATAGCAAAACCTGTGGACAACAGCTAACACAGGACATGAGCTAAAGTGCATGTGTTAGGATCTGGTGCTAATGCACCTACATGCTGAATCCCAGCCCCAGCTATAGTTGGAACTGCTATCCCTACAACTGAAGTATGACAGCTTCAATGCAATAAAGTGGCAGTGGTCAGCTCTGCCTGGCTAAAAATGCTTTTTACCAGTGGCCATTTAATACAGAGAAAGTTAATTGTGGAAAATAAGTCTTGTGGGGACAGAGATTTTTCTGGTCATTGATGCAAGTGACTATAGGAGGCAGATAGTCAAAAATATTAATGGAGACTATGTTTAAGTTTACTACAAATTTTTTAAAATAATAATTATATATTTTAAACTGTAACATGGCCACAACTTGAGACTGGTGCTGAAAATGTTGAAATGTTTCCTGTATACAGAAATCAAGCTAGCTACTTTCAGTAGATTGTTATAGAGTTAGTTGAACAATGTTTGTAACAAGTTTACTTTAAACAGATAAAAGCATTTTGCAGATTTGTAAGTTTTACTGTTTACATTAGTCTCTTTGAAACAAACATTTTCTTCCCTATTGCAGCTGTGTGCTTTACCTTTTATCAAACCTTACTTTTCATCCTGTATTAATTAGAAAACACATGTCAAAAGCTCTACGTAGTTTACTTTCTTGTTTTGAAACCAGTATTACCAATGCCATCATCACAGCTCTGGCAACAAGATTTGCTAGTTATATTGTGTTCCCTCTTCTGGATGATTGAGCAGAACACTGCAAACTGGTTCAGTATAAATAATTCCTTCATGTTTTTCTATGAATTTGTGGATTTTAAAAAATAGAGATATTTAGAATCTAAAGTATACTCCCTACCAGGTAATTTTTAAAGGTAGGTTGTATTTTGGCCCAAAGTATGTGGCAAGCAATAACCAAATGTAATAGACTATCACAAAATAAACATATTTCCACAAAGAATTAATACAATCTGAAAGCGGGGGATGAAAGAAACCCAGAGTACAAGACAAACTGTGCGACCATGTTGAAGTTATTCAAACAAGAATGTTTAGAATAAGAGAATTTAATATAACTTCAACAGAAAACTAAGATAGTATTTTTGGCAAAATTCTTGAAAGGTAACTTTCTGCAAAGAGTCTTCCCTTGTTTCTCCAATTTTTGCATCCTCCATCACCAAGGCCATGTTGCATGGTCCCCCATCCTCTTTGCTCAGTGGAATTTGAGAGGACTCTGCAGAATCTGACAAGACTTTTTTTTTAAATTGAACATGCCACTCAAGTAATGCATCTCCTCTTCCTAAAGACCTGAATGTGTTTACAACACTCCAAACTTCTGAACGCCCAAGTGAATGAGAAACTAAGTCTAGAAAAACACATTTTAAGACTCATTCAGTATAAAGTAGTATGATGCAGTCTCAGTAAATTATTGCATTGTCTGCTTTATTTAGGAAACTTAAGTCTTTTTTGTTGCCAGAATTGTGCACACACCTGTAATATTTCATTAATTTAGACTTCTGTAAGATTTCAAGTAGGTGGGTTTTAAGCCAGATAAAAGAACGTTCCAGTGTTGAGTGAAACTGCATTAATAACATTGTACATAGAGAAAACACGCACAACTGGAGATCAGTTAATACCATTCCTACCTGTTCTTTAGCTCTCTGTAGGGCAGCCTCTAATTTTTCAACTGTTAATTGAAACGGGTGACTTTCTTCATCAGTCACCTGTGCAAGATGAAATCAACAAAAACAGTTAAGGAATCACTTTCGAATAATGCAAATAGAATAATAGTTGAAGTTTCTAAAATAATCCAGTCTAAATGGAAGGGAACTTTAAAGAGGAGAAAGGATGTATCTGATGTGTTTGCCAAAGTTATTTGTGGAATAAAGCAGTATCCAGCTTTAGTTACTATTACTCTCCTTATCTTCCAGCCTGCAGTATGTCTACACTGCAATTAAAAACCCACAGCTGGCCCATGTCAGCTGACTTGAGCTTGGGTGCTGTCTAACTGTAGTGTAGACATTCAAACTTGGGCTGCAGCCCGGGTTCTAGAACCATGCAAGGTAGGAGGGTCCCAGAGTTCAGGCTGCAGCCTGACCACAAACCTCTACACTGCAACTATACAGCCCTGCCAAGCGAGCTGCAGGCCAGCCGTGCTTGTCTAATTGCAGTGAAGACATACACTTGATGTGACTGCTGAATAGGATAGGCAAAGCAAGTTTTCAAAAACAATGGTGCAAGAGGGAGGAGAAAAACAAATTAACAGAAACAAAGCCAAAGTCCATCTCCAAATTCATAACCAGGAATAATCCTGCCCACATATCAATCATTTTGTTTTAAAATGTTATCTTTATCCTTTGTTCTCATCTTCAAACAATGAACCAAAAACGTACAGCTTGAGAGAGAGAGAGAGAGAGACATATTCCACGGCAAGAGAAAAAAAAATTTCCAAGATGAACTTAATGTCTGCGAAAGGTTGCCTGTCAGTTTTGCAAAACTTATTCTGCATGTAAACAGAGCAGGTACTGTACAGACAGCTGCAGGACAGACTTGATCATGCCATCCTAACAAAGTGCTGCAACCTGAACAAGACAGACTTCCTCTAAAGATGAGAAGCAAGGTGGGTGAGGTCATAATTTATATTGCACCAACTTGTGCTAGTGAAAAGGACAAACTTTTGAGCTTACATAGAGCCCAGAAGTGAAGAAGAGCTCCAGGTAAGTTCAAAAGTTTGTCTCTTACCAACAGAACCTGGTTCAATAAAAGATAAAACCTCACCTACCTTGTCTTTTGAATATCATGGGGCCAACATGACTACAACACTCCAAACTCAAAAGATGAAAGGCTAGTTCAGTCTCCACGCCCACTTCAATCTGCGCTCTTTTGTTGCTTTGATGCTCTCTGTGAAACTGTCATTCAAATTCTTATACATTTTTTGTGTACATGTAATACAGTCTTTAATAAACTGAAATTTTACCTCACTAAATAATGGCACATGGACAGGTTGTATTCCACCATATAGCCAGGTTTTAGAATTTATTCCACCATAGTATGGAGTAGGAATAAGGTACCCATCTAAACCAAAAATGCAAATAAGAAGTAATATTAAACATTTCCATTATCAATTACTTCACTATACATTAACAGACTGACTCTGTTGTTTCCAAGAGCTCTACATCCAATCTACTCTCACCATCTTCTTTGCCCCCCCTAAAATGAATGGCTACTGATACGCAGCATAAAGCAATTCATTTCTTTTGCTGAATCATTTTGCTTTTTTCCTTTCCATTTTTAGTTTAATATCTATTTTGACAATCACTTATGAAGCATGAGTTGAAGGTGACCTGACACAGTAACTGGGTGTTTCTTGAATATCAAAACTGATATATGACTAGTATGTTCCTAAATTATCATTTTGTTAATGTTCGACCATTGCCATCTTTTCTTCAGGTAAATGCTGTGAATCTTAATTACTTTTTCGGTATTATACGCAGTTAGCTGCCAGCATCCCCCATGTAATAATGCCCATTTGATCAATATGTAAGTTTTTATACACCATTCACTGTGGTATCCAAGCACCTTAGTTGTATATTGCAATATACAATGTAATGACTTCCTTTTCAAAGGGGTGTCTTTGCTTTTCCGTCTCTTAAGATAGCTCCTTCCATCCATCTCCCTTATTATTTAAGGTTTTACTCCTGTCATGATGTTCTTCACTCAGAACTTTATAACCAGTGGTTTGAAACACACACACTGCCACTGGCTTGACTCTGAGATTTGCATTCACTCCTCCCCCTCCCCCTCCTTATTCAGGTGTTGCAATGGTACAAGCATATCTTCTTCTCTTCCTTGCATCCTACTTCTTCCTATGTGCTGCAGTATTTTCACTGTAACATTCATATTATTATTTATTTATATCATGTCAACAAAGTCTACAAGTCTTGCCATTTTGATTAATCTGTATACAACGGTTTCTTTTAATACTGCCAACTTACATTTCCATGCTTTTTCAAAACATTCAGCAACAGTGCTTGTCCCCAAAGTTTACATCTTATATGCCTATTTTCTACCGTAGACTCTTCAGTACAGCATGAGATAACTTACCCTCAGTTGGTCATAAACAGAATAGTAAAATAGCAACAAAGATAAAAACACATTCTTGTCATACGCTATTTTGAATGGGAAATCATTGTCATTCAATTTTCAGAGTTTGACCAATTGTGTAAGCATAGGAATCTTTTTCAAGAATCTTCACAACTCAAGATGTGTACTGTGAATTATCATGAATTGCATAAAGGTAGCCATCAGCAAGTACTACTTATCTAGCATCCTCATTAATGTCATACCAAAATGTGATTGGTACACGATATTATATGTTATAAATCAGTTTCCTCTTCATGTTATCTTGCTTCGCACTCAAAGGAAGCTGAAGACACAACGCTAATTAAAAGACTTTTAGCCACACAAAAAGTTACCTTGACTCCTTAAACAGCAGCAGGGCAAAGAAAATTCTGGGTTTTTTTTCAAGCTATGCAAGCACTTTCTAAAATTTGGTTATGATTTTATAATTTTCCATGACTGAACTGTTCAGCTCAACTATTTTCTTTTCTATGTCATCTCATTTATCATTAACCAGATGCTAATGATCCACCTCATTAAAAACAAAGTAAAGAAATTTTCCTAAGGGCTTAACACTTGTAACATATATTTGCCAACGGTTTGTCAAGATAACCAGTGACAATCTCATTATATACACTGCGGATTGCTCACTGAGCAGAGCATCCGGCTGGTAACATACGACACCAACTGTTCCAGGATCTACAATGGCTGCTCCTGGTCTCGGGGTAGAGTTTAAAGGTGTTGATTCTGATCTATAAAGATCTAAATGTTGAAAGACTGGCCTGCTTGACGGATGCCCTCTCTCCCCCCTTGCCTTATGCCACAACTGCAGTCAGCAGAGGTGCCTGAGCGGGATAACTAAGGGGAAGGCTGGCACGGTGTTTTCTGTGAGGGCTCTGAGACTCTGGAATTTGTACCCTCCCATTATCCAAAACAGCTCAGATTTGGTGACTTTCCAGACTTGCTAAAAGAGAGCTTTGACACAGATTTTGGAGAGGACTAACGTTATGCTTTCTGTAATAATGAAGGAGTGGAAACAAATCTCTGTAGGTGGCTGGCTGGGTTCCTATTGGAATGATTATTTTAATACTGCTGGGATTTTGTGATTAATGTGTCCAGGTACCTAGAGTCTTGGATAGGTGTCTTTTATCAATTTTAATATAAATTAAATAAATAAATATAAAGGCTACTGCCACTGGCTACTGAATGTGTGTGGATGACACAAACTTATTAAGTTACAATAAAATGCAATTCACCTCTCTATATATAGCTTTCAGATTAAGAAAATTGAATTTTAAGCTTACCTCCAGGATCACATAATACAGTTGAAAGGGTAGCAAAGACAGCACAACAGCCACTCATAACAACTATCTGAAACAAGCAGACAAAATTAACTCAACAGAGCTACTCACACCTTGGTAGACAATTAGAAGGTAATAATTAGAATATGCCAGATTGGATTCAGTAAGAACTTTATTAAAAAGCAACCATTATTGTAAAGTAAGATTCTGAGCTTGCAATCTAGAGAGTTATAGATGATATCCAAGCTGGTTGTGCTGCTACAGTTAAGGTTTTTTAATGCATTTCATTGTAAACCCCAGTTTTGGTCTGTAGTATTTTGTAAATAAATTTTAAAGAAAATAAAGGTGGTTTGCACAAAAAGCACCTGCAAACATCACACAGGAGTGGCAGCACCGAGGCTTAAAGTTGGGTTTAGCAGAAAAACATATAACCACTGTCTGTTTGGAAGATTTTTTCCAAAAATGTGCAGCGCTACAATAATGCCACCTTTTCCAACAGTCCAGAGGCTCAAGACAAAGAATGGTGGTGGGTGTGAAAAAGAAAGGGGTGAAGATACAGAAAGCTCCTTCTACTTTCCAGCAACTTGAGGCAGGTTAACTGAGGCATCAAGTGTACTACACACCTCCTATCCAGAGGCAGATAGGAAAGTCTTGATATATTGTTGCCTGCAATACCAGAACCCAGAAGTAAATGAAACTTTTATCAGCCATATCTTGTTATCCTGCCTATGCCACCCCTAGCTGAAGTCAATGAGAGTTTTACATAATAACCACAGGCAGAATTTTAGGACTCATTTTGTTATACATAAGTACACAAGCTATTACTCTACATTTGGAATCTATTAAAAGGATTTGGGGAGGCATAACCACTTCCCTTCTACCCTATTCAGTCTCCACACAGTTTTTTCCATGGCAGGAAAGGGGTGGGAAGAACATAGCCACAACTCCCTAACCCCTTCAGAACGCAGCCTGTAGTTTTCTCTCATATGCTGGAGAGGTATGGCTCCTCTCTCCAACATAAATCTGGATATGGGCCCTAGAACTTTAAGGATTTAAGATCAGTTAAGGGTCAAAGAAGAAGAGCATACATCCTTCATACCAAGTGGATTTGTAACTAATATCATGTGTCATTTGAATTCCAGAACATTTTAAATTTGATAAAACTTCTGGAAATCCTTTTATAATACCTTCCAAAAGATCAGCAAATCTGTACAGAAAATATCTACAGCTAAAAAAAAAGCAGGATGCAGAGATGAAGCACTCTTTTCTTACATGCTCTGGATTCAGTGCTTTTGGAGC
This sequence comes from Mesoclemmys tuberculata, assembly GCA_007922155.1. Taxonomy (NCBI): domain Eukaryota; kingdom Metazoa; phylum Chordata; order Testudines; family Chelidae; genus Mesoclemmys; species Mesoclemmys tuberculata. The sequence continues at coordinate 40,526,995 of ML675603.1, forward strand.
ATTGGCATATTCAGTGAGAAATTTGGCAATTTCTTCTCTGAAGCTGAAATGGAAAATTAAAACACTTTGCATTACATAATTCTTCTTACAAAAAGATCAAAATAAATAGAATTGCCTTTACCTAGAATAGACAAATGCATGATACACGTTTACTCTCATGAAAGACTCAGTTTTTGGTTCCACTAACTTCAGCCTCTAAAAATGTCTGGCTTGTTACAATACTTGATATGGGGACATGCAGCAGGCCAACCTGAACAGGCTGGCGTGAAGGACAACCAGTAGCTGTAGCTTCTGTAACTTAGATAGCTTTGGATAGGCTCTATCTTGCTAAAACGGTCTGGTACAGAATTCTAAAAAATATGGATCAACTATTATCTATGTATGAAAAATATATATAGAAAAAACAGATGCATTATTGCACCCACTCCTGTTGTACTGTTGGGACCTTGTTTTGAAAGGAACCCAAGAACTGGTGCAACAAAAAACAGTGAAATCTGAGTAAATCAAGATTATATTCTCAGAGTGAAATGTTGGCCCCACTCAAGTCAATGACAAAATTCCTACTGATATTTACAGGGTCAGGATTCATCCTGATCTTGTCTCTGAAGAACACAGAATTCTAGCTTAACTGTTCACTGTAAGAGTTTGCCTGTGAAAATTACTGCTACTAGCTGTGAAGGGACCTCCATAGCATACTTCCCTGCCTATATCCAAGCTGTCGTGCCTTTTTTGGAGGTGTGGGAGGTATGGTAAAGGTAAGAGGAGCTGGAAAAAAACAGGAAAGTAGTTCTTGTAAACCAACAGGAAACAGAAAAACATTTTGAGAGCAAGCAGCTAGTATTAAATGGGGTATACACCCCTGGGTTTGTAGATTAAATGAAACTACACCCTGTTGTCAAATAATGCATGACTTGTACTGAATAAGTCATGTGAAAAGGAGACCATGTTTTTTTAATTTCATACCTTTCAATGCCTTGCGTATCAGCATATTGCAAAAGGTGAGGTTCCAGATAGTTCATGTCAGGTCTTGTGAGCTGTTAACATACAAAAATAGAAACATAAAAGACATACTATAAAAACCCTATGTTACTACCTGTGAGCTTGTGTTCTGCTGAACCACATGACAAAATATGTAGCTAAATAATACCATTCATGGAAAATCTTAATATTCAAGAGTTACATCCATTTTCCTACCTCGAACTTCTATCTCTTTAGTTGTAAGGTGCTCACATGCAGCTTCTTCAGATCAGCAAAATAGTTATTTATAGACTGATCTGTGACTCATGGTTAAATCCAACACATCGGAAAGTGAAAATATACTATTACTAATCTCAGAGATTTTATAATTACTATTTGAGGACACAATTTTCTTTTAATATTTACGGAAGTGTAACATTATTTTAATAATTAAAGGTCAATTTTGTTTTAATTACCTTCTTGGTTGGGAAGGAGCCAGTAATTTTACCTGGTAAAATAAGAAATAGCTGAAGCATCTGAGTTGGATTTCTTTATTTTAAAATGTGGATCTATTATGAAAAGTGATAATAAAGACAATGCAGTTCCCTATTTATCAGGTCAACTACTTCCAGCTCAAATTTGCACAGATCTCGTATTATTAAAATGCATTTCCTCTCCCAAATTGTCAGGTCTGCCAACATACCCCAAGATCTACAAATCATGCACTGCCATTAGTAATAAAAATTCTGAAGAATAAACTGCCTCCGTGCAATTTCAGTGACTTTTAGCAGGGGTGAACAAGTCTAACTGAAGCTTGGTCTACACTTACCCAGTGATTCAGTGGCAGTTGACTGCTGTACTTCTGTTCTGAGCAGTGTCTTCACTGCACTGTGCTGACGGGAACTATGTTCCTGTCGATGCAGCGCTACACCACTTGAGCAGCTGGTTTTAGTATGTCGACTTCCTGATTGATTGAGCGGGTCTACTCTGACTGCTCATTTGATCCAGATAAGTCGATTTGACAGCAGCGACTTTGCCACCATCAGTGTAGACATACCCTGAGAGCAGAAGCTGGCCTGACAATTGGAAAATTAATTTTGCTGGTGTGTGACCCAAAATAAAATCTATTTTATTCTTCCATAGCTGTGCTAGCTAAGCAGGGCCAATAGATTTTTTTTTAAATATTACTTTAATATTATTAAAAGGTGCCATTTTTATGTAGTCGTTTTTCAGATAAAAATTGCCGCTGAGCAGTACAGCAGCCCAACATCTCGACTTGTATACATGAAATTACTCACTTTTTTGCTATTGTTTTGCTTCAAATCAATATATAAATCCAATGTAAAGAATGCTTTCCATTCGAGGTAAGAATTTTGGTTCCACCAGGAGCGAATCGAACCATTTGATAGAATACTCAGTAATGTCTCTCATAAGAAAAAAAAAATCATTTCCAAACAATATATTTTTGGATTAAATGAGAAGAGCACTTTAAATTGTTTCTCTCTAAACATAAGTCACACTTTGGATTGAACAGCTTTTTTAATCTGAATGATGTTGCTTAGGCAAGTTTCAAAGAAAATTATTTTAGCCCTCAGTCAGAGCCACACTTCTCATTGTTATGTTACTCTGCTAAGCGTAACTGACCACGAAAACAAGTATTAAGTATGGTTGTTTAAAAAAGTTGTTTGTCATAACGCCACCAATTTGCTACAGATAATTAAAGGAATTAGTTATTCTGTTCTAAATTACTCATCTGTAAAACAAACACATAGCACACCATTTTTAAAATTCAACTGATAGCTGCATTACCATTATATAGGCCAAAATTCCATAATTCCAAATTTTTCATATCCACTTACTCTTTCCTGTATTAAATCATAGCAAAGCTTGTTCTCACTTGTTCCCAAATTCAAAATGCCCTGAAAGAAAATTACAGATATTAAACAACTGCAGTGATCGAAAAAGAAAAAAATATCAATTTTGGATTCACTTTCTTGGTAAGAAGGGCCTGAAACATTTACTACCATATCTTCTAGTCAGTGAACCAAACCTGTTAGGATATCTTTCATACTGGCCTCTGGCTGTCACAGTATTATTAATTCTGGCAATTTTATCATAAGCCTTGGAACATTTGGTGCTTTTCTTAAAGACTCAACTCCTGAAGCCAGGTGATTATGTGAGATCTCAGTTTCATTTAAAATTAAACTGAGCTTCTGGTCCTCCTGGTTGTAGAGAAAAGCTTGACAATATTACTGCTAAAGGCTCAAAAACTAGAAGGCAAATAAAGAGAATCCTACATTTTATTTTTAAGCTCTCATGATTTTTAAGTTGGCATCCTGTTTTTAATCGCCCGTGGCTGACAATATTGTGTCAAAGCCTGACACATTTCACTCTGAACAAGAAACCTTGTTTGTGTCAGAAAGACTGCTAGCCGCTGGGAATGGGATCAAATTGGATTCATCCAACTGTGCAAATGAGCACTCTCACAGCACATAACATGGGTTATTCCTATTCTTGTAGGAATATAACATCATACTATACATAACATTGGTTACTGGGGCAGGGAAGTGCTCTCATTAGCAGACATGCTCATGTTCTTCAGAGGCTTTGCAAAGAGAGGGAGCAGAATGAAAGGCAAGAGCAGAAGCTCCTCCTTAGTAGGGTGATTTCAGATCAGGGAATAACGTCATCACAGTACTGCTGGCACAAACCAGCTTGAACCACCCTGTCCAGACTGGTTCAGCAGCACCATCCTCTAGACAGGAGCCAGCAACAATGCACCTCACTCTCCCCTCCCTCCTTTCCTCCCTAGTCACCCTGCAGCATCCCACTTTACCAAGGGCTGTTTTAAAGTCCTGCTCAGGCGAATCTAGGGGACCTTTACATCCAGTAATGAAAGAGATGCCGACCTCAAGCAGCCAGGGGCTGGAGCTCAAGCAGCATCTTGCCTTGGCAAGCCCAGAGGTGCTGGGTCTGTGAACGGCCAGGGCTCGGCACTGGCACAAACTGAGCACTGCCTGCCCCCCACTCCGCCAGCCCCTCTCAGCCACCGCCTGGAAAGGAAGGAGGCGCCGGCGGGGAAAGGTGCTAAGCCGGGACCTGGAGCCCCGTCTTCAATTCCCTGCTTCTTGGCCCAGTCACCCCGTCCCGCCGCCGGGCGTGGGGCCCTCCAGCAGCTGCCGTGCCCGGCTCGCCCTCTCCCCGCCACGTCCCAGCGCCCATCCCCGCGGGCGGGCCCCGGGGCGCTCTCCCCGGGCCGGCGGGACGGCGCCGGGAGCGGGGCTCTGCGGCTGCTCTCACCCGCGGGTTGCGGTCCGCGTCGAAGGGGTCGGCGATGTACAAGTCGAAGCCTTTGTCCAGCAGGCCCGGGGCACCGCCGGCGATGCGGGCGCCGCGGGCGGAGAGAGCCGCCGCCCGCCCATCGCCGCCCGCGCTGCCGCCGCTCATGCCGCGGCCGCCCCGGAGCCCAGACAAAGGACGGCTGCAGGCACCGGGCGGGCGGGCGGGGAAGGAGGGAGGGAGGATGCTGAGCTGGGAGCCGCCCCGCCCCGCCCGCTCCCTCCCTCCCTCCCCCGTGACCGCCCGGCGCGGCTGCGCCCAGCCGCGGCCTGCGGGCCCCGCGTCGCCGAGTCTCCGACTCCGAGCCGGGCCCGGCCTTGCCGGGAGCGCCCTCGGCGCGGCGCCCTCAGCGCGGGAGGCTGAGGCGGGCCCCTCGCGGCCCCGCCGGGCGCCCGCTGAGGGGCCGCTGCGCATCGCCGGGGGCCGGCCCCCTCGCTCGGGCCGGCAGGCTGAGCCGGGGTTTCGGGCGAGGAAACAGGCCTCGGGGCTGCCTTTGACGTGAGCTTCGCCGCCCCGCCCGTGCTGCAGCGAGGGGGCAGGAAATGGCGGGGCCGCAGCGTGCAGCCGCGGGGAGACTCGCCCCGTGCTCGGCGCTGCGTCTCGTCTAATTGCAGGCGTGGCGCCACGACCCGCCACGCGGGGATAGAGGAGGGAGGCCAGAGCTCCCTGCCCCACATTCCCGTGCCCCGAAACGCGCCCGGCCCTCACGCCATCCTTTCACTCGCACCCTGGGTCGGGAATGAAAGCTCCTGTTTTAGCGCAATCAGAACAGGCGCAGGCACGTCACCGCCCTGCTTTGCTTTCCTCGTTCCCAAAATGGGGGCAGTACTTATTTCAGGGACGCGCTGCGAGAATTAGGTTGCGTGCCTACACTTGAAATGCTGCAGCTGTGCCCCTTAGCGCTTCAGTGTAGACACTACCTGAGACAACAGGGAGGGGGGCTCGCAGGGGCAAAAGTAACCCAGGTCGGGAAAGGCGGTAACTAGGTTGAGGGAACAATTCTAGTGCTGGCTACGTTGGGGGTTTGTAAACTCAGCGGTGTCATTCTGGGGCATGGATTTTTCACACCCCTAGATTGATGTAGCTGGGTCACCTTAGCTTTCTAGTATAAACCAGGTCTCAGTGAGTGACCCTGAAGTGTGCCCTGGTTATGTAAAGCATACTGCATACAGAGCAGCATGCTCTGACTGCCTCTGTACTATAGGGCCGAGACAATCTTCTTTTTGACATGGAGAAGAAAATCGTAAGAAACTGATGGCCCACAATGTAATGTTATTTTTTAAATCACTACTTTAATCTTTAATTCTGTATCATCTTTATTACTGGTCTTAGAAAAAGAGGTGTGTACTTCCTGAGAATGGTGTGCACTGCTTGACTTAAAAGATGGAGTGTGACTTGTCAATAGAGATTTTACCTTCACGTTTACTGAGGTCCATGTATCAGAAAACCGGGGGGTACAGGTGTTTTTATTAAGGTATTTTAACTTCTGCTTTTTCAGAATTACTTTGGCGGTAGGTAGAGGTATCTCTGTCTGTCAGTGTGCACTGAGAGGCACTGTGTGTGGGGAATATCTCACAGGCATGCTTAGCAGAAAAATGTAATGGGATGGAAGTTACAAGGAGGGTTTACCAGGATTCAACAAGGCATAGATAGGAGTAATTCTCAAGGGGTCATGCACATTAGAAGATCACAAGCTGTTGCTCTGAAGTTAAAATGTCCAGCAGTGTGTTCTGCTGCTAATGGTACTGGAGGGGCTGCTGACTGTTGCTTCTCCAATGCCAGTGGGGCTGCCTTGCAGCACTGTTTTCTGTTCTGCACAGTGACATGCCACAGGGCAAGCTTGGAGTGTTGATCGCAGGCCGTGTGGGCATGGTGGTAGTAGTATCGTGAGAGCTAAGGTCCACTTGAGAAGAGGTGCACACTGCTGCGTTTAGATGAGCAATTCTCCTGTGACCACAGGATGGAAGACAGACTTTTACACTGGTCTAAAGTCCACTGCTGTTTGTTTTTAAAAAATGACCTCTGTTTTTTGCTAAGGAAACATCTGTCTGTTAAGATTAGAACACCATGTTTTTGATCCATTTCTAATACTCAGAATACCAGCGTGTTTTGACTGCTCTCCAAATGGGTATCAGAGAAATTCTATCCCTGCAGTTGTCTAACGGTAACTTTCCTCAGCTGCTGGCAGCTTATAAAACCATATTGTGCACCAAAGAGGCTTGTAACTCTCTCCTGTCCAAACAAGGTCACGCTGTATTAGTTACATAATTTTTATGCAATAGCTGGAGGCTACTGTGACTGTTCCTAGAATGCTCTCCTAAAATGTTTATGCAACTGCAGTGTGGGATGTGCTGCTATTAGATAACCGCAGCACAGGGTGGATCTCTTACAGACAGCAGTGCTGTCCTTGATTAACCTCCAAAAACAGAGTAGAGTTTAAAAATACAAATGGTTCAAATCCACTTAAAATGATCTAAGGTTTCTTGATCACTGCAGAGTGACCATAGGGGAGAAAGTCACATTGCAACTGTACTGCACACAGGGAGGAGACCTACTTTTTGCCCATTGTTCATTGCAGATTTTTAAGGAAACTGGTACTCCTTGGTTTAGGTGTAACAAGACAGCTATCATGCTGTGGCCCACTAAAAACTGACCTCTCAAGTTTTTTTTATGAGGAACAATTTTTAAAAAACATTCAGTCCTTGGATGAATGACAGATTCCATTAGTACTAAGATCATCAATATTCTGTAAAAGAAGTAAATTAAAGATTCTAAATCACTCGGAGAATCAGCTTTCTTTCTAAAGTCAGTGTTACTCCAGCAAAAGATTCTATGAAGGATTTAGTTCTATAGCTGTCTTCTTTTGGGATTATATTGGAAGTCTTGTGCTGACTTGATTGAAAATCCAATGCAACACACTATTTCCCTAACTATTATTTTGATTCCAGGAAGCAAAACAAATAATATCCTTTGCACTTACATAACCTTCTCTATATTTAGCACTTTTTTTTTTAGACACACGTCAACTACTAAGAAAGCATTGAGAAAATTTCAGTTACAGCTGACAAGACACATGATAATAGAGGATTGAAAAGATAAACTCAACTTTTACACAATCTGTAATAAGGACCCAGAAAAACTCTGACTTCATATATCACATCAGGGGCACAGGGTGACATAAGGGATTAGTATTGAAGCAGAGAACCTTTCATTTTTAGCTCAGTGGTTCAAATATACATTGTCATTATTATCCAGTGACTTTTGGGGGCCTACTTGAAATTAGTATCATGATCTCAGACTAGTTCCAGTGGACACATCACAGAAACTTCCATCCTCAGACTTCCCTCCTATCCCTGGTTACTTCTGGCACGCGCCCCATATGCTGGGTCTTGTGAGAAGGTCTGCACAGAGGAGCCTAGGACTGGTATGCAGTCCTGAACCAGGGGAATTCTCCCCAGGCTGACTACTGGTCCCTTATGTTTGCTGTACACCAGAATCATACAACTGAAAAAAACAGTCTGTAGACATGCTTAATTTAAATACCTTCAGCAGTGTTGTGAATTCCATTTGTTAGTTTTTAGTTATTATTGAAGGATTAGTGAAGAGATTCTCATATCAGCTAATTGCTAAAAGTGACCTTGTTTGGATGAATGGTATTACCCACAGCCACAATCAAGATTCTACCATCTTTGCATGAATTAGTACAGCACATCTGTAATGTTCTATTTACTCTCTTGCTCAGAGAATTTTTTTCTGGGAGGGCGAAAGGGGAAGTAAAATACTATTATTTTTATTACGTTCCTCATCAAAAAGAGTGAGGAGGAAACAGGCGTGTGTACTGTTAAATTTTTATGAAAGTTTTGCAAGCCATGGTATGCAATTCTAGTTTTTTCTGCAATTAAAGGGGTCTCAGTGTGGAGCCTGATGCAGACTTGCTTTCCTTTTAAAAACTGTGAGTGCAATATTTGGCACTGAAATACAATATGCTATTTAAAAAACAATACAAAATACATACTCTGAATATGAAGGTGGCTCCGCAGAGAATTTTATTCACAACTTGCTATGTTCTGATATTAATATCCCAGTTCTCTACTTGGTCATCCCTTCGGACTTAAATCTCAATGCTTTCTCAGATTAGTTAGTTGGAATATGAAAGCATCATTCTCCCCTCCTCCCCTTTTAGTTTTTTAATAAATATATCCTCTCTCATTTTCTTTCTTTAGAAGGTAACAATAAACCAAAATCTAAGCTTAATTCTATTAGTCTGTAGCTTATCTAAAAGAATATATGGGACTACTTACCTACCAATAAACATGCAGACTGTTTCCCCCTTAGACTTATAAAGACCATAACATATTTGCATGTTTTCAGTGTTGTTAGTTACTAAAATTTACCCATATAAGTTGTATCAATACCATGCTTGTCGTGAACACACAATTTTGGTAAATCTGCCTTAGGATGCTATTTGGTTTTCATTACAACTATAGATATACAACTGTAGAACAGCTGTGAAGAAAACATATTTGTTGTGAGGAAGAACACAGCTTGATAGAACCATCAATTCCTTCCAAGAACTGCACAATGATAAATTCAAAATCTGGACTTCCTTGGCAGATAAGCAATTGGACACAATGTAACCAATGTCTCAAAATGTTTAATACCGATTTGTAGGAAGACATACTTCTGCAAAATGTCAAATAATTTTATAGCACTTAAAATCAATTTCAAAGAAGCCTGTCACTCATTCACTGCAGCTATAAACCCATATGAATATAAACCTTATTTTGATCTAATAATTTAAACATCTGACATTTAAAAGCTACAATTTAGTGATTACAATCACATTAAAAATTATTATGCCAAAGTCACTTTCTGTCCTGGTCTGAAAGTTGCTCCATTCTGCCTTTTCCTCTTAGGATGTTGAAAATTCTCATAGCTAGAAACAAAGATAAGTAATAGCATATTAATATAAGATGCCATCATTCTTTTCAAAATCCTCATCAGTTACATGTCAATGCTGATGAAGACCAACCCAGTTGTGTGTGACTCTCTGAATAATGCCAGAGTTGTACATTTTAGAGAGCACCCTCTCTACACAGTATTAAGAACAAACTATGAGTGGTCAGAGAGTCACATTAATGAAAGATTGCTACCTATGAAGTCCCTTCCAATGACTTTTGCTGCAGGATTGGACATTCTTACCCTTTATTAACAACTCTGCAGATATAGAAGATTAACAGAACAAAATGTATGTTACACAGAATCCTCAGATAGATCAACAGATTTCAGTTACTGAAATTCTAATTCCATGTGAAGTTCCCAGCAGATTATGGCTGGGTCGTCGACGCAGCGCAGTATGGACCCCGCGCAGAGGAGACGCTGCAAAGTCGATGGGAGATCCGCAAGTGATTTACGTCACTTGCGTATCTCTCATCGACTGCTGCCGAATCGCAAAGGTAAGCGTAGACTGGGCCTCAGAGAGGAAATTCTTTTAGTCCCAAACTCTGAAATGCAGTGACTCTTTGTCCGTTCTCTAAGAGATAGTCAACTCAAGGATCAACATACAATGCTAAGGCAGCCCAGCAAAGGAGTCTGAATTTAACACCTCCTCTCCCCCACCCAAGACAAAACAAAAAGCCCCACAAGACCATCCAACTCCTCCCTCCCAGGTTCAATTGCCTCAGTCACACGAAATTAGGTCTAATTTAGCAATTATATCCAGATCAATGACTGTAAATGTAGTAAACACAGAGTAAAACACTTTAAATTGTTATAGAACTTTTGCCTCAGATTAACTGCTCCTTTTCTCTCATTTAAAAAGTTACTAAACTCAAAAGAATAAAAAAATTCAGAAAAACCAACACCCTGTAAAACAAAAGCATCTGACTTCCTTGCTGCAACAAGCATCTGAAACCACTGCTTGTCTGATGGAGATGCAGGATGGGCCAAAAATATTTAAAATATTACTTGCATATTCTGAAACATTAGCATTCAATTGCATGTTACATTATTAATATTTTAATTTGCAAGCAAAAATATGAATACAACTGAAAATGGGAATATTTTACACTTTCATGAGCAAAGAAATCTAACACTAACACACCATCCCAGGGATCCAAGAATCTCTTGGTGCTATAGAAAGCTATATAGTGATCTATAATATAGCTTTAATTTGGAATCTAATTGAGAAAACTGATTTACAACATGGAGCTTCTGAAATATAATAAAGATTATTCTTATGAAAAAGATAGATCAAATTAAATGAAGGTATTTTTGATGATTCTTATAGCTACCGTAGATAGTATTTACAGTAGAAATTGGATCTGACCCAAAGTCCATTGATATAAATGGGAGTGTTTCCATCATCTTCAGTGGCCTTTGGATCAGGTGCATAATTGTCTTCATTTTCTAAGGGTCAGTTGTCCCCTTGAGACAAATAGGTCTTTAGCCATAGTGAGAATTATGTAGACAATTTTGTAGCTGAAGTAAGAATGAGTCACTAACGTGTTATTGCTGTCAATCATAAGCTAAAATAGTCTAAATAATGGAATAGCTAAATCTTCTAAGCAAGTTAAACTAAATGCAATCAAAATAACTACAAAGAAGATAATGCACATGTTCAAAAAGCACACCAGTGAATTGTACTTCCCTTACACATGTTTAATTTGTAGTTCTGAAGTACTGAAAAGATGAACTTTGCTGTGGGGGTTATATAAATTTATAATACAATTCAGTTATTTTACAAAAAAAACCTGATATTAAACAACTCTTGAAAGATTAAACTAAATGTAATGTCCATCCATGAAATTTAAAAATAATTAATAAACTCTGTATACAAATTTAATAACATAATTTACTACTTACAGTTCAACAAAATTCTTCCAGTCTTCTTGACTTATAGATGGTCTTGTGTTCTTAAGTGCAGTCATTAGGTGGGACTGATTAATAATTAAAGTGTTCTTGGTTAATCCTGACTGGCTAGGGGCAACATCCTCCTTGAAAGCAGAAAACAAACAGCAATAATTAGGGATCTATTCAAACGTGTCAGTATTATTCTAAAGTATATTTAGCTCAAATGTACTACACACACAGTACTAAGCTTATCTTCCTCCAAACATTAAAAACCCAGGAATAATGTAGCTACATGAAGCATTCAACCTGTTGGCATATATTGTCAGACTGCATCTTCAACCTTTACACATCAGCTTTGCTCTGTTTCAGTTTAATATAACTGCAGAAATAATTTATAAACAGGAAAAAATACAAACAAGTGAAAACTAATGGAAAAACCTTAGGATAGAATAATATGAAAAAATTGCCCTACTCCATTCTTGCTCCTGTAGTTGGCCTTGATTGCATTGATTTCAGCCCTGAGTTGCTCTATTTGTTCCTGATTAAGTTCCTGGAAACCTTCTTGTGAGGCAGTTCTGAGCATGGAAGGTTGTGATGACACTATCTCTCTCAGAGTGATGCCAGTTACATCATGGGTTATGGAGTTTGGTCCAGATAAACACTGAGAGCTCTAGAGTGATGAAAAATGACACTAAATTACTATTAATCCAAAATACAAACACCATAGTAAAGATTTTAATATATGTACCATTTAACCACAGTTGTGTACCTAAGCTTCCTTCCTTCCCCAATATAACTCTGACCTCTCTAAAATTCGTCATGTCTGACTTCCTAGAACAGAAGCTTCAGGTTAACCAGACAATGTATTTGGGATGCTGTCAAGGGATGTATGTACCCCATGCTGGCCCAGCAACCAAAAGGTTAACACAGGCACTGCGCCAGTCATTACTGCATGGTGGCCTCAATGCAGCTAGGAGGATAAAAGGACTGGGAAGTAAGGGGGCAGGGTAGGAGTGGCTCCCAGAAGAGCAAGAAAGCCTGGAGGAGGGAACTCCTGCCAGCAAGCTGCTGAACAGCCACTCGGACAATGCCTTAGAACAGCGGTTCTCAACCTGTGGGTCGCGACCCCGGCGGGGGTCGAACGACCAAAACACAGGGGTCGCCTAAAGCCATCGGAAAATACATATTTTCGATGGCTTTAGCCGCTGAGAAGTCACGCTACCATCTGTAGCAGCGCTATTCAGCTGGAACGCACACCGTTATGGATGCGCGTTCCAAACTGAATGCCTGCGCGCATGCGCAGACGTGATTGCATCATCCGTCCGGGGCCTAAGGGGCGGGGGAAGCGGGGGGAACGCTCCACAGTCCATAGCAGCGCATTATGTGTGTCCGGCGCTTGCTGACGTCATCAGTGGGCGGACGCAGCAAGCGCCAGAGGACAGAAGCCTAGGAGGCGGAGAGCCAAGAGAGCCTGCGAGACAGCCTGCTGGTGTAAAAAAGGTTAATAATGTAAAAACAGTACACACACCATACACACAATACTGTGTAAGTGTAAGGTGCTTTGTGTGTAATCATTATACAGTACACAAAGCAGCTTACACTTACACAAAGCACCATACATTTACACAGTGTGAACTACATCGGTCTTATACTATAAGAGACCACTATAAGATGTAGTCTTATGTCCAAATCATAACTGTAGCAAAATTACAGTTTTGAAGTAGCCACCAAAATTATTTTTTGGTTTGGGGTCACCGCAATATGAGGAACTATATTGCGGGGTCACGGCATTAGAAAGGTTGAGAACCACTGCCTTAGAAGAAGGCAGCCAGACAAGCATGCTGAAGCAAGCAGAAACCCAGGGGAGGTAGAGAGGAGTTCAGGGGACAGCCGAAGACGAACCCTGATCCAGCTTATCTATCTTAAAGGCCCTGAGCTGGAACATAGTGGACTGGATGGGCATGGGTTCTTCTACCAATGCCTGATGAACTTATGAGTGGAGAGGATCTTCAGACCACTGAGCTCCAGTAATAGATGAACAGCCCACCAGGCTGAGTGAGTCCAGGAGCCATGCCCTGCCTGGCTAGAGGGGGCACCATTGCACCAACACACTGACATACAAAACTTTGAAAAATTAGGAATTTCTGGAAAAATCTAACTTTTTGGGAATGCCCTATCTCAAAAACAGTTTGGTCTATTCAGTCCAAAATTTGTTTGAGTTATGAGTGAAAAATGAAGATTAGTTACTTGTACCCTGAGTTCTCTGAGCCCAAGCTGCATCAACTGGTGCATTTCAAGAGTGTGAATACTCAGAGTAGACTTGAAGAAGAAATGAAGGTTACTTACTTCTAAAAAAAGTTCTTTGAGATGGACTGTGCTTACTCACACTCTAGGATGCAACATCAGTGCAGCTTGAAAGGTGTGTCCAAGCTGTACAGGTTGGTGCATCCCAAGAATGGAAAGAACTAAGGCCTCTGAATTCTGGAAAAGTTTGCACAGTTAGCATTGAAACTGCTATGGCATATGGCAATTGAAACATCAACGATCTGCAAGTTCTCCACAGACTAGAAAATGTGTATCATTCCAAAGCCCAAAGCTGGAGCATTTTAAGAAGCTGGAGAACTTTGACATATCAAAGGTATGTTAATACAACTGTCATCTATAAAATAGGGTAAATGTTTCAAAAGCATTTCAGTGACTTAGGTTCCTAAGTCCAATTTTCAAAAGTGACTTAGGCATTTACACTTCAAAGTCTCTTGAAAGACTCCTTGAAAGTCACCTAAGTGCCATTGTGCCTTTGAAAATCCCCCCAAATCATTTTTGAAAGTGGGACACAGGTGCCCAACTCACTCGTTTAGGCACTTTTGAAAAATTTTACCCCAACCTAATTTATACAGTTACTACAGAATAAAGGTTTCTGCCTAGGAAGTATATCAACATTTACCACGGCATTTCACCATAAAACTAAAGAATTTCTCAGACAATTCTGGATTAAAATAAAATTATGGGTCTGGATACACATTAACTTTATAATACAAGAGCTTGAAAGAACACTGCAATTATAAAAAATAGCATCTGAAAGGTAGGATAATCTAAATTTTAAAGTTTAAAGTACAATTGTGAAAAACCATGAAGTTCATAGGTTACACAACCTTAACTCTGATATTATATCAACATCTGTCTTCTACCTACACATCAACAATCCTCATACACCCAATCATGCTAGAACTGTGCTAGCAAAGTTGTATTTAAGCATAGTTTTAACCATAGTATTGATAGGGACTACCAAACCTGCTACTTAGAGATAGTCCAGTGGATTGTCTTTGTTGGATTGTCTGCCAAGAGAGGCCTATCTAGCAGGTGATTAAAAAGCTGTTAAAGAAATTCTCCCAGTATGGAGTCTCTGACAATCCTCTAGGCCCTGATTCAGTGAAGTACTTAAACATATGCATAACTTTAAGCATATGAATAGTTTCACTGATTTCTCATATGCTTAAAGTTATTAATATACTTAAGTACATTGCTGAATTGGGGGCTTAATCTCTAATGGTCTGATTCAACAACCACTGAAGCCAATCAAGTTTCCTGTTAACTTTACTGAACTGTATCAGAACCTAAATGCATTTCAAATTATTGTGTCAGAAATGCTAAACAAAGTCAGTTTTCCTATCTATATAGGAGAACTGCCTTTGAAACTGCCTCCGGTAAGATACTGACTGCATTACTAGACATTGCGCTTTGAAAACTGTTATTAATATAGATGAAATTTGACATAATATATTTTGAACATTTATCCATATTTTAACATGGAAAAAATATGAATACACAGATTTATTTTAGGGACAAGAGTGGAAGAGTTAAACATGTTACAGCTTGACAAGCTTTAGAGTGCTGTTAAAGGGAAAAAAAAAAAGTTAGGCCCAGCATGGTAACAAACAGCAGCAGTACATTTTCCTAGTGCAATGGAAATCATAGGGCTAGAAGGGACCTCGAGAGATCATCTAGTCCAGTCCCCTGCACTCATGGCAGGACTAAGTAATATCTAGACCATCCCTGACAGGTGATTGTCTAACCTGCTCTTAAAAATCTCCAATGACGGAGATTCCACAACCTCCTTAGGCAATTTATTCCCGTGATTAAGCACCATCACAGTTAGGAACTGTTTCCTAATGTCTAATCTAAACCTCTTGCTGCAGTTTAAGCCCATTGCTTGTCCTGTCCTCAGAAGTTAAGAACAATTTTTCTCCCTCCTCCTTGTAGTAACCTTTTATGTACTTGAAAGCTGTTGTCCCCTCTCAGTCTTCTCTTTTCCAGGCTAAACAAACCCAGTTCTTTCAGTCTTGCCTCATAGGTCATGTTTTCTAGGCTTTTAATAATTTTTTGTTGCTCTTCTCTGGGCTTTCTCCAATTTGTCCACATCTTTCCTGAAATGTGGCACCCAGAACTGGACACAATACTCCAATTAAGGCTTAATCAATGCGGAGTACAGCGGAAGAATTACTACTCGTGTCTTACTTACAGCACTCCTGCTAATACATCTCAGAATCATATTTGCTTTTTTTTGCAACCGCATTACACTGTTGACTCATATTTAGCTTGTGGTCCACTGTGACTCCCAGATCCCTTTCTGCAGTACTACTTCCTAGGCAGTCATTTCCCATTTTGTATGTGTGCAACTGATTGTTCCTTCCTAAGTGGAGTACACCTTTAATAGTATTCTATTATGTCAGAGGTAATGCTAATGGATAAGACTGGATGGTTGTCAAGGTAAAAAAAAAAAAATAGTCACAAATTATTCCTTTTTTAAAAAAGAGCAAAGTAACCAGATCACTTTATTTTGTAATTTAAAATGTTTTAAGTTGCTTAATGATAATTGTTTTTGTTTTTTTTTTAAATCAGGTAATTCAATACCATTGGTTATATATAGAGCCAAATTTATAAAAAAGCCATATAGGAGTCTTAGAAGATTACAAGATAATTACCTTTTACTATTAAACCTTTAAATTCATGTTTTTGTGTTTACAAAAAGAAAAGTTTGTGACAAAGATACAGTCTTAGTCATGGTTATTGATGAATTCTAGGCCCAATTTATATAGCACTATAGGTATGCATACTCTATTGCAGACTTATGAAAAAAATGTAGTCCCTTATCCAAAGACCTTGCATTCTAATGTAAGCAAATAGAAAAAACACTATAGAGGACAGGAGCACACAATGCACCGAACCAGCTGAACTATAAAGCTGCAGCAACAGTGGTCCTGGATGAAGATATTTGTCCCAATCTCTCATCTCAAAGAAAATAATTTGTCTGCAGTTCCCCATGAGTAGGGTGGTAGAGTAGAATTAAGCTAAATTCTACTTCAATGACATAAAGGATTGCCTGAGAATCCTGTTTGAATGCCTAGTGCAAAAAAGGCTGGCTAAAGTGGCTTCTGAAACCTGGACGAACAGCAGGCATAATACAAATTTCCACACATAAGGATTGAACTTTGTCTTGGTGTTAATATTTTGGATACCCACCAATCAGGATTTAAACATTAGATAAATTTTGTAAGCTATTGTGAGACTGTAATATCCTGAAAAAACCTTATGGTAATAAGATAAAATTTTATTGATTTAAGTTAAACCTTATTTAATTAGGGCTAATATCTTTGGGGTACCTTGTATTAAAATGCAACTGTGTATTTGTTGTTGTGGCATTGTATACACTTTCTCTAGGAGGGAGGGAGGGACATGCTAACGTGCTTGTGCAATTATCATCACCCTTTGAAGCCACCCTCTGTACCAACAGAGATATGCATATGTTAGTTCAAACTGGATTCTCCAGAAACCAACAGACAAAGAAAACCTTTTTGGATAAATAGCCTGAATTTACACTGACTTGGGGATTACTGGAAAATTTCTCAGTCACTCAGCCGTATTTTAGAGCAGGGTTTCTCCACCTGTGGGTCGAGACCCAAAACTGGGTCACCAGAATGTTTCAAAGGGTCACATGGCAGCTCTTGTGGCTCCTGTCACTGCTCCAGGCACTGCAACCTCCAGGGTCCCAGCACCACTCAGGTTTGGCCCAGCCATCATGAGGATGGCCAAATTTGAGTGAGTGGCACGGCAACCCCATGAGCCAGGTCACAACTCCACTCACACAATTTTGTTCCAGTCAGGGGGCTGGCGCCAAACCTGAGTGGCAATGCAACCCCAGAGGTTGCAACACCCAGAGCCAAGCCCAAGCATCCCCACAGCATAGAAGCTGCCACTGTGGGTGAGTGCCGGGCAGGACCCAACCTTCCTCAGGGGCAGGACCTGACCGTAACCACTCTGGACCTTCACCTCAGACTATTTAATGGGTCAAGACAGGCCATAAACATTTACAAATGGGTCCTGAGCCTCAAAAGGTTGAGTACCACTGTTTTAGAGGGTAAATCACTGAGGAGCATCTAGTTAACCTTTATTAGACTGAAACGATAGGCACTACAAAGTGCAAAAGTCAAAGGTCAAACCAAATCAACTTATTTGGAATGTGATATTGCAATTAAAAGGATTAAAATAAATCAAAGACAGAATTATCATACTATTTAAAACAGAAAAAATAAAAGATGGGAGAGGAATTTGGACAAAAGTTTATTTAGATAAGTGGGTCTCTATATGGGAAAGAGGATATACATTTTCAATTTGTTTAGCTCAAAAAAGAATTTTTAATATAAATTACTGTATAGATGGCATTTGACTCCAGTTAAGATCTATCATATTTTTCATTAGGAATTCACTCAGTTGGAAGAGTTGTGGAGAACCACTTTCACATGTGGCAGTGGCACCCAGGAATGAGACAATTTTGGGAGGAAATTATTAAAGAGGTTCATCTCATAATAAAATGCCAGCTTCCCAGAGATTCCCTGACCCGCTTACTTAATGCGCCAATAAAGGATCTACATTTTAAACAGAAGAAGAAATTAATTTCTTTTTTATTGTCAGCAAGATTTTGTATTGCATGTTAATGGAAAAATGTGACTTCTCCTATGGGATTGTGGTATAGTAATATATAGACTCTCTTTGTAATGGAAAAGTTTTCACATCAAATATGAACACAAGATAAGCACCAAAAAGGGGATAGGTATTTAGAAATCTGGTCACCCTTTTTGGTATACTCAGAGCAGGAGGGCTCCCTAGCCAGCAAGCTAGAATCTTTAGCCAAGTTCTTTAAATATTAACCTGATCCTGACTAAGTAATGAATAATGTAATGTTAATATCATATTGTAACTTTAAGATAAGTTTAAAAATTTTTTTTTTCTGTTTTTGGGAAAATATTTGAATTCCTTCATGTTAAAACTTCTCCCAAAATCTGGAATAGACTTATTTGGATTGGGAGGGTCCTCTAATATATCATGTAAATCCATTCCTCTGTATCATAGCAGGATTGATTTTATCATCACATTTAACAGGCAGGTGTCAAGCCTCGCCTCAGGGCAAGAATATCTTTGAATATCTCAAGTGATGGCAATTGCAAAGTTGCCTTTGGCAGCTTATTTTACTGATTGGCTGATCCTATAAGCCAAATCTCAAAACTTGATATTCATTTTCCCTAAGGCAATTTATGCCTAGATCTTGTAGCTTTACGGCAAGTAGCAGACTTCCGCTACTGTATTTGAAAGAAACGTGGCAAACGGAACAAAGTTATTTTGAGGGTGTTTATGATTTCAGTAAGTATGAACAAAATGTATTCACAGAGGATAAAAATAGAGAAAATATATTTGCGTATTATTGGCCAAGCTTTGTTATAAGACTGTATTATTACTTCTATGGTAACAATTAAAATATACCTCAAGTGACCTTGAATGAATGGAAGCAAAGAGCTGCAAAAGAACCATGTCCTCCCTGAAAATTAGTTAAATGTGTTGGGAAGAAGTGACTGTCTGAATTATGTCACTGAATGATTTAGTAGGATTCGAAAGCCAGTTAGGCTAAACAGTTAGCCAGCTTGACAACTGGCAGTTACATCTCACTAGACAAATACAGTTTCAAATTACCAAGCTTTCTTCAAAATTATTAATATCTATTTTCTGTACAAAGACCTCTAATGGGACTTTTAGAAGACCCCCTATCACCTAAAGCCAATTTGGAAAGAAAAAATATGATTTTTATCATCACTAAGATATCAGTAAGAGATCACCAGTAAGTTGCAGTGGGGGAGGTCTAGGTTGGACATTAGGAAAAAGTTTTTCACTAGGAGAGTAGTGAAGCATTGGAATGGGTTACCTAGGGAGGTGGTGGCATCTCCATCTTTAGAGGTTTTTAAGCTGAGTCTTGACTAAACCCTTGCCGGGATGATTTAGCTGAGGGTAGTCCTGCTTTGGGCAGGGGGTTGGACTAGATGACCTCCTGAGGTCCCTTCCAACTCTAATATTCTATAAAAATAATATATCAGGATTTAAAATATTTTTTTTTATAAATCCATGGAACATTTCATATTTCACTGACTGTGCTTAGTTTTAGAGATGCCAGATCCTGTTTCAAAAAATTAAATTTACTTTTTCATCTATTCACTTCATCACATCAGTTCTTAAATATATTCTTGGTGGTTTTACAATTTCTGTTCTTTGATTTTCACCATAAGTTGAACCCGTTGGTGTATGTCTGACATGTGAATCAGAACCAACAGCCTGTGAGTATATGACATCAGTGATCAGCATTAACAAAATAAGTTACCCATCATGGTTGCTAAAGTCGTATTATGGTGAAATCCTGAGTCTTGCACAAATAAAGGGGTAAAGGAATCAATTCCTTGGGTGACATGTTTGACGGGTGGCAACAAAACTATAGAAGTTCTGGTTCTTAAGACCAATCAGTGACTACAGCTAAGGTTTTCTTACTCCCCAGAAGCAACCAATTTAGCCAAAAGTAGTGCACTGATGGAACAGCTTATTGGACACCGCCGCATTCTCTACATTTTGATTATGACTTGGCTCTCTAGCACTGTGTGCTGACTGAAATGGTTCTATAATATGGTACTATTCAGTCTCAATTACTTTGGGAGAATCTTTGGGGAAAACAAACAGGTAGTTTACTTTACAAAAAACCCAAAACAACTTAGGATGTAGTTAGGAGGGTTAAAGCACTGTAACTATTCCTGTCTTAAATTCACAGTATCTGTTTTCAAGCACAATATATCCTAATTTGTAAATTTTTATATTCCCCTCCCCCTCGAAAGTTTAACAAAAATATCAATTATGGAAAAAGAGAAATTACCAGTTCTGAAGGAGTGCCATTTCCTAGCTCTGATTCATAAGAGCTTCCGAAGTAAAGACGATAAACGTTGGACCTTGAATCTTCAGGAAACAACTCAGACATCTCTAGTGAAATAAGAGACTGCTCCAGCCCTCCTTCTACATCCCCTGCTGAATCATCTGAACCACTGCTATGGTTTAAGAACACCATAGAAGAGAGGCTCAGGTCACTGTCAGAACTAGCACTGACATCCTAGCACAAAACAAGAACAAAATGAGAACCATTGCCAAAACCTTAAATTAATTCATATTTAACAGCAATTTGTTATGTCTTTAAAAACTGATATTTAATGAACTATTTAATTTGGGCGGTTTCTGCTTGGTTGCTGATTCTAGAAATCCCTCCTCCACTGTGAGGAAATTTCTAAACATTTTGCAGAGAACATTCTTCAGATTTAGCTGGAACTTTTTGCTTCTATGACAGAAAAGCAATAATTTGAGGAGACAAATACGTCTTATTTCATAGTTTTACGGTCTGTGTCACTCACTAAGCATCTGGAGAAGTTAACAAAACTTCAAACACAACCTACATTGGACCATATTCTTCCTGGCTGGTGAAGGACTGCCTGGAAAGTAATGGGCCCGTTAATAATGGAGTTTGTCAAATGTTTCTATTAAGAGGGAAAGATTCTGTTAA
This sequence comes from Mesoclemmys tuberculata, assembly GCA_007922155.1. Taxonomy (NCBI): domain Eukaryota; kingdom Metazoa; phylum Chordata; order Testudines; family Chelidae; genus Mesoclemmys; species Mesoclemmys tuberculata. The sequence continues at coordinate 40,548,059 of ML675603.1, forward strand.
ATTTTGAAGAGGTTTGTGTATGCCTTTTCATCACTTGACTTTGACAATGTGGCTACTTACTGCTCTACTTCAAATCTTTATGAGATGGGTAAGCGTGAGTTGCAATATGAAAATAAGTACCTTGAAGGTTGAGGGCCAAAAACCAATCCTCTGGTTGAAATGATGGAATTATAGCTGTAGAAGACACCATCCTGCATTTTTAAGACTTGACAAAGTTGTTTAGGAGTCTTAGATCCAGAATTGATTGCCATTCTCCATTATTGTTTGGGACCAGAAGAAGCTGGAATAAAACCCTTTCCTTCTGTGCAGAATAGGAACTTGTTCTACAGCATCCATTTGCAGACCCACTATTTGCTTTAAGAAGTGCTTGTGAGTGGGGTCCCTGAAGAGGGATGGAGAAGGGGGAATGGGTATAGGGGAGGGAAATAAAATGGATAGCACACTCTGATGTTATAACATCCAGGACCCATTTGTTTGATATGATTCTCTCCCATTCGGAAAGAAAGTGTGGGAGAGCATTTCCAAAGGACAGAAGGTGGATATAATGGTGTACATGCAGCTCGGTGCTGAGGGATGATTCTGGGCCCTTAACCAACCCATTAAAACTGACGCTTGGATGATGAAGATGATTATGTTTCAGTAGCAGGTGCAGAGGGAGCAGGTGTTCTCTTCCTTGGGACCCTCAATTTTTTCCTGGGTGGTTTATATGATCTCTGCAATCTTGAGAATGAAGTGAGATGGGATCTTTGAGCAGTTTGTGATCTTCTAAATTTTCCATTTGTTTGTAGGTGTGTAAATCCCAAGAAACTGCAATGACTCTGGAATCCTTACAGATATTCAGTGAATCATCAGTGGACTCAGCAAATCATCTGACGTAATAAAAATGGAATCCAGAGGGGAAGCCCGTTGCATGATGACTGCCACAGAGATGCATCTAGCAGCAGCGTAGGCTGTGTACAAAGAGGCCTGTAGCGAAGTTCTAATTAACAGCTGACTCTTGTTAATAGCAGCCTGAAACTGGTCATGCTGATCAGCTGGCAGATGCTCAACAACAGTTGGTGGATTTGGCATGATTTGAACTATTGTATTAAGTCATGAGAGCTTGATAGTTCATGATCCTAAATTGAAGAATTGTGGATGAATATTTATTTGAGGAGAAACCTCTATCTGCCCTGGCCTCCTGCTCCTCAAAGGATTCTTGTTCCTGAGATAATGAAGGAGGAGCAACTGGAGCAGGGGAGCATCTCTCTTTGTATTCCTCACAAGTGATTCGTGGCATGGGAAAACTGTGGACAATACACAGCCCAAGGATCCCAGTATGACCAAAGGAGTGGTCCAAAAGGCATCGGGGTGGCATTCTCCGGTGTTTGAACCAGGTATGGGGAACACAAGCCCGTCTTTTGTGCAAACCCCCTCTTGCCCAAAGTATCAGGAAGGAATTCTCTTGTCTGAAGTATCAGAGAATCCCTGATAAAAATATTTTAATCAGGAAAATTCCTGCTCTTCAAGAGGGGAGCCTCAGCACTTTCTAAAGGTGTTGAAGAGTCAAGCAGCACCAGGGAAAGGTCCCACCTTGGTGAATGTGCTTGTCTTGGAACCGATAACCTCCCAGTACTGACTAACAAGGAAGACTTTGGCTCCTGCAAAACGTGTATTTTTCAAGATCTGAACTCCTGTGCTATAGGGGGTGTGGTAGGGTGGTGGGGTGTGTGGGGGGGGAGGGGGGTTTGAAGGGCAGGGCCCCATTCTGCTATCAGTATTGAGGGTATATGCTGCTCTGGCAAGTCCACTCTGGTCAAAGTAGATGGTACTGATGAGGCTGTCTTAGGGGGTGCCGAGACCGTACAAGAGGCATGGCATCTTCCCAGTACTGAGGCTGTCTGAGTGGCTGACTTATCTGCAGACGGTACCGAAGGAGTCATGGGTATCGCTGTCTTAGAAGTGGAATGCTCTGATGATGCAGTGTTCTGCTTGTGTGGCACCAAAGGTTTTGATGCCGAGGCACTCCTGCTGGCCTTTTTCTCTGCTGAGTCTGGAGCCTCAGGCACAGGATTAATACCGAGAGTACCTGGTGCCTCAGCTGCACCGAGTGGGACATGAAGTCTCCACACCATCTTGATCCATGAGTACAGTGGTATTTTTGAGGTGGATTCTTTCTGGGGAGAATGATTCCATTTTCTATGGGTTTTCTCTGTGGATTTACCTTCGGTAGCCCTAAGTGAATGTGCTGATGTTGACAGGGCACTGTGCTCACCAACCAATGTCCAGGGGGGTCTCCAGGCCTGGAGTTGAGGCTGGTTTGGAGGGAATGCTCCATCATTAAGAGTTTCAGTTTTAGCTCCTGATTTTTTCTCACCCTGCCCTTAACAGTGGAGCAGATGGAGCACTTTTTGTGGGATATGGGATTCTTCTAAATAATGGATACAAAGGGAATGCCCGTCAGTGACCAGAATAGTCTTCCAGCAAGAAATGCACCACTTGAAGCCTAGAGAGGCTGGCATACCCCAATGCAACAGCATCTAACAGGGGAAGGTCCCTCTCCTCAATGAGGAAAGAGATCAAAAGTCTCTAAATTCCTAAATAAAATGTAAATAAAATGCCTAAAGAAAAAGCAATAAACTAAAGAAGAGTAAGTAGGCTAAGCAACTTTGAAAGGAAGGCACGCTAATGCTCCTTCTCAGGCCAAAGCTATTGTGAAGGAACTGAGAGCAGTTTGCCCGTGCACCTCTATATAGTCTTGGAGTGGGGCATGAGGAAGTATATGGTGCATGTGCGGGCTGAACAGACACCACTACCACTACCATCACTACTGTGATTAAAAAAAGTGCGCACACCTTAAGTTGAGCACCCATAGGGACACTGCGTGATGAAGAATTATCAGGTGTCCATTATTATTAGGTATGTCAACTGCATTCAGTACCCTAATATTGAGAAAATGCTTACTGACCCTACGGACACTCATGTGAGGGGCTGCAGTGTTCTATCTTGTCACTCCTCTCATGGGCTCAGACCAAAATACATCAATTTAACATTTTTTCTAAATTGCAAAAATATATTAAAAATTGAACTAATTTTGTCACAGGGAACAATTATCACTACAATTTTAATAAGCGACAAATAGAATAAGATTTAAACCATGTGTCAGTGTTTACAGATTATAGGAATTATAGGAAAAAAAGAAATATTTTATTTAAATACAATTTTGCCAAAAGTGGCAGAAATCTTTTTGGGTAAAGTTAACCTATTTAAAATATAACAAAATAACAAAATAGAGTGATTAAAGAAATACTTTAAATGTCCATGCACTTACTTGTGGTAAACTTGAACCCACGCTAGCGTGTATTGCCTCTAACTGGGCATTGTACAGTAAAGCTTTTAGGTCAGCTCCTGTGAAGTGCTCTGTTTTTGCTGCCAAATGCTGAAAGTCCACATCATTTGCCAGAGGCAGAGAATGACTGAGGGCTTTTAAGATTTCAAAACGAGAAGTCTAAAAAGAAAATAAAATGTATTGTATATAAAGTAATCTGTTTCCTGCTTCTAACTGCTATTCAGTACTTTGACAGTAAGTCTCTCAAGCATCTTCCCAAGAGGCTAAACTAATCTGCAGAAAATATATGTACCGAAAGTCTCTACTGGCCTGATCCAAAACCCAATTAAGTCACTGAGTCCTTCCATTTACATCAGTGAGTGTTGGATCAGCTCCTGTCTGTACACAATGGTCCAAATGAAGATGAAATATGTTACCATTGCCCGGAAGACAGGTAATGGAGAGCTCAAACAGCTGGATTCCATGCCTACCTGGCTCAGGAAAATGGGAGGCAAAAGGTGGGAATGGACAGAGTCCATGGTTCCATGAAAAGAGCAAATCCACTGGGTCACTAATTTGTATGGGGAAGCAGAAGGCCATATATACTACTCCTCACCATGCCCTGCAACAGCAGGCAAAATGGTGACCTGGACTCTGCTTGCAGGTGGAAAGGACAAACTTTCATCTCCTCAATCCCAGCCCCTATGTATTTCCTGTAGGCAAAGCCCCTTTTATATGGGCTTTGTCCACAAGATCATGATTGGTCCCAAATCTGTGGAAAACAATGGAAGAGTATCTGGAGGAAAAAACAAACAAACATTGACATTCTAGTCAAACCAAATTGAATATGGCTGTCTATTGCATGGGATTACAAACATCTGACGGATTACATTCTTTCTACAAACACAAGACCTAACAATATTGGACCTGATTTTCCACTGCTTGACCATTGCATAGTCACTCAGTTATACTGTGCAAAGTGGGTGTACAACTCCATCATTCTGATTTGTTCATGCTTTATACCTACTTTACACTCATTGTATCTGATCCACCCTGCACTACTTCAGTTTTACACCAATGCAACTCCACAGAAATCAGTGGAGTTACACAGGTGTAAAACTGAAGCAGTGCAATGGTGAATCAAGTCCACTTTTTTAAGGTGTCGATGACTACACAAAGTATAAGGCAGTGGAGAATCTGGCCCATTATTCTGATTTTTTTCTTTTCATATATGGTGTAGTGTATAGTTTCTTTACCTGATCAGGAGGAGGAAAGTACAAGCATTTATCCAGTCGACCCGGCCTCAGCAGAGCAGGGTCAATCAAATCAGGACGACTGGTAGCAGCCAACACATAAACCCCTTTGAAAAAATGAGAGAACGTCATTAATGTGCTGAACTCAAGCCTTAAAAAAAGAAAGACAGCTAAATTATTACCTTGTAAGCCTTCTACTCCATCCAGCTGAGTCAGCAGTTGATTAACCACTCGGTCTGTCACTCCAGTATTATCATGACCTCGGCGAGGGGCAATGGAATCAAACTCATCAAAGAAAACAATACAAGGTTTGGCTGCCTGTGCTCTGGAACAAAAATACAATCCTTCAATTCTGCTTAGATTTGAGCTAAGTAAAATAAATCCGCTTAGAAATGTGTGTGCTGTTTGGTCTGTAAGGACTTGTCTACACAAAACTCTTATTGTAGCAAACTGGTGGGTAAATCTACCCTGCACAAGCTTCCTAAACAGTAAATGTCAGTGTGGTGCCTACTGCCATGAACTAAAAGTTCTGAAGGGTTTGATCTAACCCACTTTGAAGCACAGTTGGGAACTTCTAGGGTGCAGCAGCATGTCCCATAAGGACTCTAAGAGCTTGTTTATACAAACATTTAGTTTACAGCAAGCTGCTGTGTGAATCTAGCTTGCACTAGTCTGCCATAGTCTAACTGTTCATGTGGACCCTGCTGATCCGCATTAATAGTTCACTAATGTGCTTTAATCTGGTCCCATTTCAAAGAAGACTACATCAAAGTGCTCTAATGAACTGTTTATGCATGAACTGTTAGACCATGGCAAGCTGTTGCAGGGCAGATTTACACCCCAGTTGAATTCTGAATTCATGGCAGTGTAGACTAGCAGTGCCCAACCTTATTACACAGGGTGGTCATATAAACCTAAGTACGACCTTGTGCAGACCAAACAGATTATATATATTTTAAATAAGATTTAAAGTCGCCTGTATTCATTTATATTTTAAGTTAAGCTTGTTTTGTATGTATTTAGATAGGTTGTTTCTATGTATGATATTGTCTATTTACACTTTTGTGTAAAACTAAAACAATGTAAACATGACAACAAAAGAATCGGCCATTAGTATATTGGATTGAAACAAGCCGCAGGCCTTATGGAATGCTCTGGTGGGCCGTATATGGCTGTAGATTGGCATCCCGATGTAGACAAGTCCTAAGATAATTATATTTAGTTATAGAAGGCAGCAACTCTTAGTTTCCTGAGGAAATAAGCAGCTTCGAAGAACAGGATTTCCAGTTAACTAACATTAATATTTTATACTTTATTTTGTACATACGTCTATTTCCTTCTGCAGTTCACAATCAGGGTGTTAAAATACTATGGAAACTTTAATGTCAATACAAGCAGACAAGATTTCAGTTTGTAAAGTCTTACCCAAAGGCCACCTACACAATAAACTGCCTGGAACTCAATTTATCAACCTTGGAAGAATGAAGGTTAAGTTAACTCTGCCAGGATTTAAACATGTGGTTTCAGCAGGTCTGGCTATTTCAGACCTAATGATCAACACTCATTAAGCCTGCTCCTCCAGACTGCTGACAAAGAAATTCAAATGATTATTTTTAGCATCAGCCGTGAAAATGGAATCTATTTACAACATTTATTCTTAGAAGACCAACCTGTTAAAGACATCTCGAACAGCTTGCTCACTTGCTCCAATATATTTACTGAGGAGCTCAGGTCCCTGTACAAAAGCAAAATGAGAAACCTCATGAGTTCTCTTTTTCTTAATTCCATATTGCTGTGGAATATATTAACACAGTGGATTAGTTATGCTAGCACTAGAGAATTTCAAAGTAATTGGCTAGCACTTTTCCCAAGTGAGTCAAAATACTCCATAAACTGCCAGGTAGTGCTAATCTAATTGACTCTCAATTTTCCTGCTGTAAAGGAAAATGTGTTCTGGTATCACACATCTGTGGATTGTGTTTTGAAGAAACATTTAAACCATTTTGGCCAGGTGAATTACCCACTGAATTAGGATCCTTTTTTAAAGAAAAGGATATTAAGAATACATACATTTTTCTAAAAAATACTTAGTAATTAATTACGAACAAAAGTCAGAGATAACATTGTGTGGCCACAGCATGTAGTCAGTCAGTCAGTGGTAGTTCGATAGCAAGTGCCAGATCCACAAAAGTACTTAGGCTTGGGTTTAGGTGCCTGTTTTGGCTCCATTGCCATTCACAAACTCTCACCAAACTCAGCCAGTGTCTAAATTTTCAGGATAAAAGTTCCCTCCGTGCCTAAGTTTCTGCCTCTGAGCATGTGGACTGGTGACCAGACATCTATCTCCTGCCTAAGGCCCAGACTGATCCACAAATGGGAAAGACAGAAATAGGCATTTGCCCAACTATCTTTTGTGCAGGGCCCAACCCAGTAGGTGGCTTCTGAGTATCCCTACTGGATTGGCCCCCATTCAAAATTGCAGTGGCCACCTTACAACTTTTAGCCCAGGGTTAGAGCACTTACCTGAGGTGTGAGAGAACCAGGTTCAATTTTCCCCTATGATGGAGGGGGAGAAAGGATTTGAACAGGGGTCTCCCACCTCTCAGGAAAGTGCTCCAGCGACAGAGCTCTGGGATATTCTGATGTAGGGATCCTTCAATCTCTACTCTTGAAGCTGTGAATAAATAACAGAAGAGCGATTGGAGCAGGGGGACTGGATCTTGGGTCTCCCGCATCCCAGGTAGGTGCCGTAATCTCTAGACTACAGCATCACTCTTACTCCCTCTGGCCCACTGACTAAGTAAGTATCTTTCCATAGCAGAAAAATTAAAATGTTGTAATAGTTTCTTTGTGGTCGATGACTTCATTTTAAATGTGAGTTTCTTAATTTGGTATTTGCCACACACTCACACTATACTTGGATTTTTTGTGTTAGTACAAAATTTTGTTACCTTGATGCTGATAAAATTCATTCCACTCTCTCGGGCAATTACATCCGCTAACAGAGTTTTTCCCGTTCCAGGAGCACCATACAACAAAATTCCTGTCCTCTGTCGTATTGGTAGGTTTGCAAATAATCCTGGATACTGAAAATACAGAGAGTCATCCAGAGTACTATCTATTTTTAAATAAGTAATTATTGGGTAACATATTGTAATAACTGGCTTCTGACGAGTGTTTGTTTATATGAACATTCTTGTGGGATTATTTATTTCAGCCACACTATCACCAGAAGAGTTCATCTCAATTGATATTATCAGTTATACTATAATTATATAATTGGATTATATTAAAATAGCCCATTACAAAAAAAGTTTTCAACCATTTCTTTGAAAAGCTCTAAAGTGAGTTTCTCATCCCTACTCTGGCACTTTTACATTGGGTAAAAGGGCCAGGGTAGTGTCACGGGGCATTAAAAGCTCCAAAACTGGCCAAGGGAGGAGTCCTCTAGTTCAGGCACTACAGAACATAGCTGTAGTAAAGTTACCTTCTGAGAACCAACTCACAAGGCCTGGAGTGGAAGATAAACCTGAGATTGGGAGGAATGTGTTCGGTTTAAGGCTGCAGTACTACAATGCTTCTGGGCAGTGCTATGGCCATACACAGCTAAGGACAGGCTGCTGTAATTTGGTCAGCCTCCCCATGGGATTCCTAGATTTGGTTGGAGGCCTCTCAAGCCTTGAGAACAATTTAGGTAAGAGAGAGTGCAAAAATGGCTTAAAGCTACCTTAGTCCCCCCTCTACCAGAGCTCTAATTTCTGTGCTGTACTTTAAGAGTCTATTTTTTCCTAAGAGTAGCTTTTCCACAAAATAAAACTGTTAATCAGAGTTGCAAAAACATGTCGTCATGTAAAAGTACTAAAGCATCTATTCCTGGTTTATAAGAAAAAGATACCTTTGTGGGTAACTGGATGGTATCCATCAATATTTGCTGTACATCTTTTAAGCCACCAATCCTCTCCCAGCCCAAGTCTTTAGGTTTGTGTAGATTAACATTTCTCAGAGCTGAAGGAGTGAAATCTTTTAAAGCTTTTTGAAAGTCTAAGGTTGACAGATTCAATTCTGTAGGAAAAAACCCCCAGAAACAAAACAAACTCCAGTTAAAATGCATTTAAACTTATGGTGAAAAATAAAGAATATGTGTATATGATATCAAAGACAAGACTTTCTAAATAACAGTTAAAAACATTTTAAATATATAGAGACAGTTTTACTACAACTTCTTGCTTTTGTGTTATTGCAAATACATGCCATATAGTAGAACTAAAATAAAATAAGAGATTTGGTGACTCTCACATACCTTCTTTTTTGCATGCTCCTTTGTTAGAAACACAGGAGTGTATGGCACGATCCACTAGCATTGTAAAATCTCTAGCTATAAACCCTTCTGTTTCTTTTACAATATGCTGGAGATCAAGATCATAGAATCTGCTTATACTGGTGTTCAATTTATTTTCTATTATGGAATGCAGTAATTCACATCTTTGCTCCTGAAAAATAAAAATATACAGCAAATTTATATGTAGTTTTACACAGAAATGAATTTATTATCTTGTGCTGAGAAAACTCAAATGTTTCAGATAATGAAAGTTACCAAAATTCCATTCAACATAGGAGTTTTGTGACTAGTATACAAAAAATACTAAACTGAAAAAAGGGAAATTCGAATTTAAAAAACAAAACAAAACAAAAACAACCTAAGAGTTCACCAACTTTACAGTTCTAAATAACTAATTGACCACTGTAACCTTATGCCCAGCAATGATCAGTTTAGAAATCAATCTTTCTATTCTATCACTATCATTCCATTCTATCCATAGGAGTCATATCTGCTTCAAAATCACTGGAATAAATCAGAAATGAAGAATGAGAAATCCTAGGAACAAACAGACCAAATCACAGAGATATGAAGGGCCTGATCCTGAGAGCCACTGTGCCCTCAACTACCTTGTAGAATAAGGCCAATCATGGAAAGTTTCATTTATTTCTGAACACTGGTTAAAAAACAAGTCTGGGTAATTTCAGTTTAGAGAATTGTCAGACAACATGGTTTTTCAGGGTAAGTCTTTTCTCCTGGCACAAGTCAGCACTCAGAGATCTGGATGCAGGCCTTGATTTTTTTAAATGAACTATTTACGATAGGAGAACAATAAGCACCATAACTGGAGTACAATTCCAAAGTGTTGTGAGCATTTTTTTACACACTAGTACAAAATGCAAATCTTATTTTCCACAGAGAACTCTATATTTAATACATTGGTTGCCATTTCTTTTGTACAATTTCAATATGGCCTATTTTTAATAGTAGAAGGATATCTTCAATTAAACACATTTTTAAATTCAAACAAACATCAGTTCCCTTTAAATATTTTACAATGCAAGTAAAATTTGGGAAAGTACATTAGGGTGAAACATCTGTTAATTTGGGTGGTGGAAGACACGCTCATCATGACACATACCTTTCTGTGGTCTTTTTAAAAAAGAACCCTAAAGATAGCTTATAACTTTTCTATGTTATTTAATATCATAAAAGATCTTTTAAAATCCCCCAATAGTGTTGTTGTGTTTTTGGTTCGGTTTTATTTCAATTTCAGCAGCAAACTATTCTTTTGTGTCATCTCGTTGTGCAACCTCTGAGGCTGTAGGGAAATCAGAACCAACATTTCGACCAAGTTACTCAATGATTGCATTTACCTGATCTGGAGGCTGGATATGTTTGAAGCACTGAAATATATGAGTTCCTTGAACAGAAACAAGGGAAGGATGCAGAGAATGTTCAGACTGGCTTGTGGCAATTAATGCAATCAAACTGCCCATGGAAATAACTTCTTTTATCACATCTTTCAAGACTGGATATAGAAGACATTGTTTAATGAGTTATAAAGTAATGAAAGATTCTAAATTCCATACATTTATTAATACCAAGTATTATTACACTACTGGAGATATAACATCTACTAGTACACTGAATTTTCTGTAACGTATTATAGAACTGTTCTAATCAACAAATGAATTTATTTTTCAAGGCACAGTTTACTCCAGTAAAGAAACACTGTCAAAAATGCTTTGCATTGGACTAAACTTGTCTAATCATTGATGATGTTGTCTACCCTATGATATTAAAGATGATTTTCTCTACTGTGAATTCTGCTGCTGTAGCTGGAATGAATAAAATGCATAAAACTGTAATCCCAACTTTGCAACATAGTCATGAAAAGATTGAAATAATAAATATATATATTTTATTATTTAAGTAGTTTATTGTATGACTTATCACAATACCAAGGTGTTAAAATGTGTTGTGTGCCAAGCCATTGTGCGGAGTTTAGGATCAATAGCAGTTTTGAACTACTTCAACAGATCTCTAGATGTCATGTACAAAAATAAAGTGTATAAGCAAGGCAGATCATTTATGTTAATCTTTTAAAACTGTGTGTCAAGATTGTGTGCATGAAACAAAAATGAAACATTAAGAAGCTGAAGCTGTACATACAACTAACCATTTTGTACATGTAACTCAGGTGCACATTTTTGAAAATTTTATCTCAGTGTGAATTCCAGAAATCTCAATAGGAATTTAATTAAAAATATTGCAGTCTCCCTCTGACCATGCTTAGAACATTGAAGATCTGCTACAGCTTAAATCCTACAAGTGCAGAATTTAACATTGTTAAAATAATAAAATGCATTGATGTTGATTATTTCATATTATGTTATTTCAGTCTCCTATACTGAAAACTTTTATGTGGAGATTTAATGTTGACTCAACTTTAGAGAAAAAGATCATATGGACGATGCATTGTTCAGTTCTTCACTTAGAGGCTATGGTTTGTAAAATTTCAGCAGAACAACAGAGGACCTGTACAAAATGAAGTGTATCAAATAGATAAGTTATACATTCAGTTAAAAGAAATGCAACTTGTACATAATAATCAATATAATGCTGGTTCAAAATTCATCTGGAAATTGTAAACTGTGGCAGTTCATCGGAAGAGTGAATACCACAGAATGCCAAATGATCCAGAAGCAGGGGTGGTGAAAACAGAACTATCTAGACAACTGTGATTTCAGGTACAAGAAACTTTAAGTTACATTACATTTTATCCAGACACATTAGATGCAGCAGAAAAATATCCAGAAGCAGTTAGCATAGCATTACCATGTGCAAGTCTATAGCTCTGAATTGCTTCAGGGCTGTTCTCATGCTCCGGTGTAGAAGGAACACCAACAATGTGATCAAGATCATCCATCAGAAGAATGGATGGCTGACTCCATGCTGCCTCTAGAAAAATTTCCTCCACTTTTTTTCGTATGTTTTCTAATCTTTTTCCTAAAACAAAAATACAATCTTAGTAACAAAACAGCATGAAAAAATTAAAATTTTGATTTTGATTTATGTCTTTGTGCTGGCAATGCAAAGGGCCTTAAAATGACTCTAAATGGGCAGCGAAAGATTCCCCTCAATGGGAGGAATCTTCAGTTGGCTATGCCAGCTCCACATGAACTCTTGCCTCCTCTCCTGGAATAGGGATCATGCCCAGGACGGAAGGGGGAATGGCTACATGTAACCAACCAACAAAAGAGGATCTTTAGTTTATACAAAGTTACAATAAATTAGAACAGTCTCAGAGCTACATAAGGCTCAAGATTATGAGGGAAGGATGGTCAGTGAAATGGTGGCAAAAAGCCATATTTGCCCTCTTACCCCCTTAGGTGCAATGCAAGTCCTTTTGAAATCACAAGAGAATCTGAATGTTGGTCAACAGACAGCTATCAGAATGTGATACCAAGAAGTTGTTGGTACATACAATTAGAAACTGTTTGTCAATATTACTATAGTTCAACAAGCCCTGAAAATTTAACCATATCTTTAGAAGAATGGCAGGTTTTATAATTCACAATTCATGTTTTCAGAACTGCCCAGTGAAACAATTATTTTAAATGTTTGGTTTTTTAAAAAGTTATTTTTCATCAGATGGACAAAGTCATTTACATTATATCTATAAAAATAACCTTAAAATTTCTAGGCCACACTTGAAATTAGAAACTAAAGGCTATGTTATGCAATGTGAAATTTGCACATTCCTCAACATATATATATAAAAAAAAAAAGATTAGTTCTCACTAATTTAATATATTTCCATCTGTTCCAGGAGAAAAAAAAAGTATAGATGTTCATTCCACTTCTTTTGTTCTGGCCAGCACAGAGAAAAACCACACAGTGCAACTTGCACACTGTCTTTCTTTCATACTAAAGAGGACTAAACATTGAGGTTGTGGTTGAATTCTTGGAAGGAGATGTTGCTTGCCTGTACAGTAGACGGAGTTCTTTAAGATGTGTGTCTCTGTGGGTGCTCCATTTGAGCTGTGCATGTACTGCATGTGCCTTCACTTGGAAATTTTGGCAGCAGTGTCCATTCAGTTCATTTATGTGCCATAATGAACCTCGAACCCCTATCAAGGGTATATATAGTTGCAACAGATGAATCGCCCTCAGTTCTTCTCCATTGTAAAGTCCCACACAGACAAGACTACAAAGCAGAGAGGATGGAGGGCAAATAGTGGAGCAGCAATCTCAAAGAACTCCAACTACGATACAGGAAAAGCAACCTCTGCATCTTCAAGTAGTGTTCCTATGGCTGCTCCACTTGAGGTGACTCCTGAAAGTACCCTCTGAAGGAGATGGGAGTTTTGGAACTCAATCCAGAACTGTTTGTAGAACTGCAGAACCAAAGGCAGCATCTGCCAGAGAAGCATTTACTAGGGTATAGTGTCTGCAGAAGGTATGGATAGAAGTCCCTGTAGCAGCTCTGCAGATTTCTGCCATAGGGTCATCTTTTAGCAGGGCAAGGGATATGGACTGAGATCTGGTAAAATGGGCTATGACCCTTAGTAGGCATGGCACATTAGCAACTTCTTAGCACAAGAAGATACAGGTGGAAACCCAGTTAGAAAGTCTCTGGGTAGACACCGGTCTACCTTAAGCTCTGTCTGCAAGAGATACAAATAATCTCAGAGAAGTTCAAGAAGGTTTAGTCCTGTCCAAATAGCATGCCAGTACCCTCCTAATATCCAAAAGTATGGAGGGCAGCATTTTCCCTAGTTTGATAGGTTTAGGATGAAATACAAGGAGATGAATAGTCTGATTTATATGAAAGTCTGAACTAACTTTAGTTAAGAACCACAAGGTGTAGCCAGAGGAACACCTCATCTTTGAAGAAAATAGGAGTACAGGAGGGTCAGCCATCAAAGTCCCTAGCTCACAAATTCTTCAAGCAGAAGTAATGGCCACTCAAAAAGTGCTTTCTACAGAAAAGTGTAAAAGTGTACAGGTATGTAGTGGTTTCAAAGGAGGTTTCATCAAATTGAAAACTATGTTCAAGCCCAGGTTAAGGTAGGCTCCCTGACATGTGGGAAAAGATTTGATAGCCCTTTGATAAATCCAGAAGTTGCAGGGTGAGCAAACACACAGAACTCTTCTACAGGAGACTGAAACACAGTGGTAGCTACCAAGTGGACTTCAATGGAGCTCAGTGAGAGACCTCCTTTCTTCAGGGCATTCTAAAGTATTCTAAAACTTCCAAGAGGGGAGAATCAGTAGGAGACAGGTGTTGCTGAGTGCACAAGTGGTAAAATCTTTTCCATTTCTGAAGGTAAGTTTTCCTGGTGTACTCCTTCCTACTGTTGAGCAGGACCTCCTACATCTGCCTGGAACAGGAGAGCTCTATCCCTGCCAACCATCTAGGTAGCAGGTTTCGAGTCATAGAGTTTTGAGGTTGGCGTGAAGAACAGTCTTGTGTACCACAAAAGAAGGCTGGGCATCAATGGTAGATTGATAGCCAGCTGAGAGGAGAAAAATAGGTAAGAGAACAATATCTGTCTTGGTCAGGTGGGTGCAATCAAAATGCCTGTGGCTCTGTCTTGTCTGATTTTGTTCTGGTCCCTGAGGATTAGTGGCATTGGAGGAAAGGCATATAGAAGGTTCTTCAACTACGAGAGCAGAAAATCATCCCCCAAAGAATGATAGCGCAGACCTCCCCTTCAGCAGAAGTTCACAAGCCTTCAGCTAGCAATGATGGCAAAAGATATATTGCTGGAAAACCTCAGGTCAGAGAAATATTTGTCTGAATATGGATTTCTTGATTTCCCACTCATGATCTCAAATCAAGTGTCTGCTAAGGTCACTGGGTATAGTATTTGAAGGTCTGGGAGTTACGCTGCAGAGAGAAGGATATGGTAAGCTATGAACCAATTACACAACTTCAAAACCTCTGCACAGAGGTAGGGACACCTCGCCTTCCTACCATCAATTTATGTAGTACATACTGGCCTTTTTCCCATCTTTATGTGAACGGGTCAACTTTTAATCACAGGAAAAAGTGCTGGCAGATATACCTTGCAGCTCTGCGTACCAGAATGTTGACATGACTAGTGGACTCCAGGGTGGTCCACCTTCCCTCTACTGTATGATCCTGTAGGTAAATTCCCAGTTTCAGGAGGTATGTGTCCAAAATAACTAATGGTGAGAGGACGATAATTGAAAGGGACCCCTGAACACACATCTGGATTCTTCCACCAGTCAAGGGAGACTAACACACTTTGAGGGACAGAGCAAAACTTATTCATACTGTCTCTGTTGGAGATATTGACTGACCTGAGGCAGGATTGGAAGCAGTGCAGATGCAATCGAGCATGTAAGGTGACGAAGGTGAACATTGCCATGACTTGAGGACTTAGTTGAACTCATGCAATTAATTGTGTCAGAGTGAGGAATCTGTTTCTTGATAGACAGATTCTGGCTATTGTAGCAGCAGAGTGGCTCCAATAACCTTTATCTGCTGTACAGGTAGGAAGACGCTGTGGTGTTGAGCTGAAGACCGAGCCTTGCAAAGAGAGGCGGCATTACTTATTGAGCTTTGAACTTCAGTGTAACAAAGCCCCTTGGTGCCAACTGTAGAGATAGGGAGAATGTTATTCTGCATTGACAGAGGCCTGGTCTACACACTGTCAACCGCCGGCAGCAGTATCTCCTGTCAACTTACTTACGTTGCTGTACCGCAGCATCTCCACTGTGCTGCAGCATCTCCACTGTGCTGCGTCAATGGGAGACATCCTCTGGTCAACACAGCCTTACTCCTTTTGGGGGTGGGGTATGTGGATTAATGGTGTCAACCAGAGAGCTCTTCCAGAATCGATTGAGCGGGCCTCCACAGTCCACTCAATCAATCTCACTGCATCGAACCCTGCAGTGTAGACACACCCAAAGCTATGCAGCAATCATTGCCATAACTTTTGCGAACACCCAGGAGAGTGGCATATAGTATTGTGTTCTTCCCTTTGGACTGATAGCGGTCCTGGCCCACTACAAAGCATAGAAATATCTTCTGTGAAGTGTGTATCATGACATGAAAGTATGCATCTTGAAGGTCGAGGGTAGTGAAATAATTCAACAGATCTATTCATGGGATGACAGCTACACGTGTCATCACCCTTGAACTTCCTAACCTTGATGAAAGTATTCAGTATCCGGAGATCTAGAATCAGTCTCCACCAGCTCTGCTTTTTAGGAATCCGCAGTGTTTGGAATAAAATCCTTTTCCTTTTTACTGAGCAGAAACTGGTTCCATGGCTCCGAGGAGGATCTCTCTTCTCCAATTGTCTCGAGAGGCTCCTGAAACAGGTCCCTGAAAAAGGAAGGGGAAAAGGGGTGTGAGGGGGGCACAGAGTGGAAATGGATGGAATAGCCCAATGTCATAACCTTCAATATCTATCTTTCAGAAGTAATCTTCTTCCATGAACCACAGAAATGGGAGAGAAAATCCCCAAACGGTGGGAGAACAGACTGGGCAGGATGGTGTAGCATCTAGTCCCTATGGTGCGAATGTTCCTGGCCCTCAACCAAGACGTGAGAAATAATGTTTCACAGATGACATTTGTAGCATCAGTAGGGATGTAGTAGCGAAGGGTTTCCCTTTCTGTAGTCTGGGTCTTTTCTTAGGTGGCTCAGGTAATCCGTAGAAAACTGGGATAGGTGGTATCCCAATTTGTTTGAGACCTACTGAACCTCCTTGTGTTTGTAGATGCACATATACCCAACAAGTCAAGTGTTACCCTAGAATACTTCAAGGAATGTAGGACTCATCTGTGGTCTCACTGAATAATTTAAGGCCATTAAAGGGGAGGTCCTTTACAGTGTTCATAAAAGATTAGGATTGGAAGGGACCTCAGAAGGTCATCTAATCCAACCCCATGGATGTCATGCAGGAAACCTGAGAATCGTAGCCACCATGGCTGAGAAGATGGAATAAGCTGCGATGTCAGCTGCATCCAGACAAGTCTGTAAAGTCATGCTTGCCAAGCAATGCTCCTCATTAATGATGGCCTGAAATTGTGGTCTGAGTTTCTGCAGAGATGCTCAGTAAAAGACTTCAAACAGATTTCAAATAGCTGATGTGATTGTATTTTCTGAGTATCACCTGATTATTCGCTTTTCTAAATTGCGGGGCGGCAGATGAATAACTCTTGTGAACAAATATTTAAAGGCTTTTGATCCCTGTTATCTAGGGTAGCCTTTGAATGGTGTGCCTGTTCCGTGAATTGACTACATGTGCAGCCAAGAAGCTAGGGATAGGGTGAGAAAATAAAAATTCTGTGCCCCTGGCCAGGACATGGTATTTTTAAATTCACCCCCCTTACTTCTCGGGAGGGCAGTGGCAAGAGTTAGCCAAATTGTTGGAACCCACCAAAACTGTGCTTCATTCACAGGCAGGGACACCCGTGCTGAAGATGCGCACGCAGAATGCCCAATAATTTATGCTGGGTTTCTTGGAATTCTTTTATTGGAATTCAGAGAGTGCCTGCCACTGTCTTCATCCAGTCTTGGAACTGTTTGAAGTCATCCATTTTGGATGAGGAGGCATAACTGTGTCACCTGGAGAAGATGATAAAGTATTTATCTGAGGAACAGACTCTTCCTCATCCCTCCTTCTTGTTCCTCAAATGTTTCTTCTTGCAGTGTGGATTGCTAAGGGGGGGGCGGAAGGGGGGAGCATAGGAGGGAACACTGTCTCTGGTGTTCCAGATGAGTGTTAGGTGCCGTGGAAAATTGCTGGTGATATAATGCTCAAGGGTCCCAGTATGGCCACTGAAGTGGCCCATAAGGAAACGGGAGAGTTAACCAGGACTAGTCATACTAGGAAGGTGTTGAATCAGCTGAGGTCATGGAGGCAGTGAAATGTTCATATACTGAACATCTGGGGAATCTGTCTGGGTAAACAGAAAGGAAAACTCTGAACTGATATTGAGAGTATGAAGAGCTCTTGTCTACATAGTGTGATGGCAGAGCAGATGACAGTGGAATGAAGGTCTGCTTGTCTGATCATATGGATACTGAGGAATCATGAGGTACTGTTGAAAGGTAGGGTATTAAAGATAATGCAGGCTGTGGTACTTGGAGCCTCAGTGAGCTCAGTAGAGGAGACTCGGGCTCATCTAAGAAATTAAGTCCCTGGAGAATCTGATCTCCAGCAGTACCAGGTGGGCTTGTGTAGAGACTTGGTGAGCTCTAGATGTAGGAGGCTGTGGCACAGATTTTGGCTGAATTGACTGATGCAGCTGTCAGCGCAGGTAGCACTGGCTTCTTAGGTGCAAAGTCTTCATCTCTAGTACTCGGCTCATGCTTCAACAGTACATCGAACACAGGGATAAGACTAAGGTCTTGTCTACACTACAGCGTTCTACTGACAAGTCAGCTTTCGTTGACAAAACAGTGGAGGTGTACACACTACAATACACCTCCCTCCGACAAAACAAAACCATCTTGATCAGAAGCATAGAGCATTTTGCAGCAAAGTTAGATTGACAAAGTGTCAGTGTAGACACGGGGCTTTGTTACATCATTTATGGACTCTAGAAGATGTCCCATAATGTCCATCCTGACCACTCTGGTCAGCAGTTTGAACTCTACTGCCTTGCACGCAGGTACACAGATATCCACCCTGGCCCCTTTAAAGGATTAGGAATTTTTGAAATTCCACTTCCTGTTTGCTCGGCGTGAAGAGCTCACACATCTTCCCCACAGACCATGGCGGCTCCACACAGCAAACACTCTTCTGCTTGGAGCACACCAGAGTTGTTGGATCTGCTGGGTCTGTACAGTTCTAGCTCTGCTCCAGCTATAGGAACTTTGATACCTATGGTTAGATTTCTTGTGGCATGTTAGATAAGGGTTACAAACAGGACACACATCAGTGCCATGCGAAGATAAAGAGCTGAGGCAGGCATAGCCGAAGGCAGGGAAGTCAAACCGTCACTCTGGTGCTGTGCCAAAGCCCTGCTGCTTCCATAAGGATCTGGATGCCATCCTTGGTGGCGACTTCACCTTCACTGCCAAGATCCCCATGGATACTTCGGTGGGGGAGGGGAGAGAAGTAAGAGGAGAGACAGCAATCAGCAGACTGAACCCCAAGGACGAAGTGGTGGACTACGAAGTGGAGTTGAAGGATGAGATGGGACAGGTGATAGGGTCATCTGGTATCGTGGTGAGCTAGGACCTCTTCTCGACCCCAGGGGGTTTGAGCCAGTCCCAGCCCTCTGTCTCTGGCACGCATGATGCTGGTAAGTGATCATTTTGGGTCAATACTGCTTGTATCAGTTACATGAGGTAGAGCTGTCCTTTGCTTTGTTATATGCTAGAACAGCAGTTCCCAACCTTCTCAAGTGTGCGGACCCCTTTTCAACCTCCAAACATTTCGTGGATCACCACATGCTACTAGTTTTATTTAAAATTGTACATTTCCTTGCTGAGGATGTTGTTATTTTTCTTTTCCGTAGACCCCCAGTAGTAGACTCGTGGACCACCCGAGGTTCACGGACCACAGGTTGAGAACCTCTGTGCTAGAAGTGGTTAAGGGATAGAAATGTACAAGACTAGCTGTGTTTGCTTCAGCTTCACATGCCCCTGTACATCTATGCAGTGGGACAGAATACTTGAGATTTCATAGGAATCCTCCAGAGAGAAACTTTCAGGGAGGTACTCGCCAATCCTCTGCTGAAGGGTCCTTGGCAGAGCTGCTTTGTTCCTTCCCCCGTTGTAGGAAACTTTCCCATGCCAATTGGCAATCACTTGTGCAGGGACCAAAGTGGCACACAGACGAGCAGCATAGGGACCTGGTCTCAAGCTGCATGCATGCAGAAGATGCATCCTTGCTTATGCTCAGGAGTGAGATATCGGCTTCAGTGATCCTTGCCTGTGGAAAATGGTGGTAGAATTTACAATATTGTTCCTAGTCACTTGCAGCGATTCCCTTAAAAAAAAAAAAACACACCCACCACTGAGACCCTTTGCCTCATCTTGAATGCCTTCCATGGGCTGGACTCACCACATTTAGGGCATTCGCCGA